>JBBFKN010000011.1:4894444-5549048 GCA_039654755.1 Calcarius lapponicus | reverse complement strand
GCATCTCCCCGGCTGACCGCGTGGGGATGGCCGCAATCCGCCGGGTTTTCACGCCTGTTTATATAGAAATATAATATAAGAAATAGAATAATCCCTGAATCTGGGTAACACACACACACACACCCGGCCGGTTTGGGGCGCGGGGGCAGTGCCTGGCTGTGCAAGTGGCTTATTTGGGTTTTTCCGAAGGGAAGGATCAGGCAGAGGGAGGGACAGGCGGACAGCCGGCTCCTCCGCCACGTCCTGCCCGAGCTGCGCCAAGCCCGGCCAGGCGGCACTGGCGCCGGGTGGTTAATCCCTCCTGTGAGAGCTTAAAAATAAAAATATATGTATTTATTCTGTGTGGGAAAAACGCCTGGCCTGGGGTGGATCCCTGAATTTCAGGAATTGTCACTATTTCGCAAGATGGAAAAATTATAAAAGTAAAAAAAAAAAAAATATTTAGAGCCAATCAGGCCCAACATGTAAAAATTGATATCTCTAATTTTTCAGTTGTTTTTTTTTTTTTTTTAATCAATGGAGTTGTCAATGTGCTCCAATCCCAATTCTCCCAACACATTTTTGGGGCTTTTGTTACCAGCAAGACGCACCAGAGACCTGGGAATCAGCCACAGACACTGCAGCAGGTGGGCTGGGAATGGGGACCCCCCAAATGCCACCCCCCTCTCTCCTTGCCCTTCTCAGGCCTTGTTTCTGACCATGGGGATTTTTATTTGCTGTTGCTTGGGGCAATTAATATTTTTTTGGAGAACAAAGCCACGGGTTTGGAGGTTTTAGTTTGCTTTTCTACTTTTTCAGTGACACTGCCAGCAGATGCCAGGGTGTCCCCTGCCCGTGGATGGCATGGAGCACCCAGTGATGCTGCAGGCGCTGGGTTCTCTCTTTCCACGGGATGGAACTCCATTCTGCCCCCCACCCTCATTAGCAACCAATTAACCAGTATTTATTTCCCCCTCGTTTCTCCTGACCTTCCCTAATTCCCTCCCCATTTCCCAGGGCTGAGGCGAGTTCAAAGAGGAGCTTGACCTAAATTCCCACCCCCAGCCCGGGCTGGATCCCGCGGCGGTGACCTCGCTGCCATCTCCCAGGGAACAGCGAGCTCTTCCCAGGCTGGGGAACGTGAACCAGGGGTGCAGGCAGGGATGGCAGCCCTGGCACGGGGACACAGGGAGCTGCCGGCTCCCTCGGCTTTGGAAATGCCATCCATGCGCTTCCCCCTCTGGAAAATAGGAGCCAGCAGCTCTGCTGGGCTTGGCCCAGCCTGGTGGCCACGCTGGGGTTTGTCCCAGCCCCTCAGAGAGGTTTTGGGGTGCTGCTTGGGATCGAGGATGCTGCCGCCAGTTCCTGCTCCGTGGATGGGCTGGGGGGTGAACGGGCACGGCCCTTCCCGCAGCCCCGTTCCTTAATGGGATTGTGGATAATCGGGGTCAGCCCCGTGCCAGGCCCTGGGGGAAGGGCAGGGGCTGCTCTGGGCCCTGTGCCAGCAGTGCCGGATCGGGATATTCCCAATCCCCCCGGAACAAGGACTGGATATTCCCAATCCTCCTGGAATGGGGATCAGGATATTCCTAATCCCCCCGGAACGAGGATATTCCCAGTCCCCCTGGAATGGGGACCGGGATATTCCCAATGCCTCTGGAACAGGGGATATTCCCAATCCCCCTGGAACGGGGACCGGGATATTTCCAATTCCCCCGGAACGGGAATCGGGGTATTCCCAATTCCCCTGGAATGGGGACCAGGATATTTCCAATCCCTCTGGAACAGGGATCGGGATATTCCCCCTGTAATGGGGATCAGGATATTCCAATCCCCCTGGAACAGGGACTGGGGTATTCCCAATCCCCCTGGAATGGGGATCAGGATATTCCCAATCCCCCCGGAATGGGGATATTTCCAATCCCCCCGGAACAGGGATATTCCCAATCCCCCTGGAATAGGAACCGGGATATTCCCAATCCTCCCGGAACGAGGATATTCCCAATCCCTCTGGAACGGGGACCAGGATATTCCCAATCCTCCCAGAATGGGGATATTCCCAATCCTCCTGGAACGGGGATATTCCAAATCCCCCTGGAACAGGGACTGGGGTATTCCCAATCCCCCTGGAACAAGGATCGGGATATTCCCAATCCCCCCAGAACGGGGATCAGGATATTCCCAATCCCCCTGGAATGGGGATATTCCCAATCCCTCTGGAACAGGGATCGGGATATTCCCAATCCTCCTGGAATGGGGACCAGGATATTCCCAATCCCCCCAGAACAGGGATATTCCCAATCCCCCTGGAACAGGGATGAGGATATTCCCAATCCCCCTGGAATGGGGATATTCCCAATCCCCCTGGAACAAGGATCAGGATATTCCCAATCCCCCTGGAACGGGGATCAGGATATTCCCAATCCCCCTGGAACAGGGATCAGGATATTCCCAATCCCCTCGGAACGGGGGCACCCTCAAAGGAAGCTGCTGCTGCTCTCTTATGGGGGGGAATTAAGTCTCCATCCCAGCTGGAAAGAAAACCCCCATTTCTTTTCTGATTTTATTGATTTGTTTATTAAAGCCCGATACAGAGGTGTGGGGAAGGGGAAGGAGAAAACCCCCAAAGATCAAAACATTTTTATTTCAGACACATGATTAATATAACTAAACCAACCCAAACGTGAGGCAGCGCCTGGGTGTGGCTGCCCCTTCCCACCCCCCCCCATGCTGATTTTGGGGTCCCCTGCTCTGATTGATGCAAAAAATGAGCAAATTTAGAGCCTGATCTGGTGCTCTGCACCCTGGTCACATCCAACCCTTGGGGCTGCCCAGGGCAGAATCAGCCCTGGCAGGATTGGGGGATGCTTGGCTGGACTGGGAGCAATCCCAAGGGAAATGGGGCAAGACACGGTGAGCAAGCAAGGGAAAAATCAAGGAGAAACTACCTGGATTCACCTGAAACACTATAAAAATAAAGAGGACTAATTAACTAATTAAGACTAACTTATCAGTTAAATGACGCTGCCAGACTGGTCCATAGAGTTTAGGCCCTGACCAGGATTCTTTAAAATCATCTTTTCTAGAAAATTCTAGGTTTTGCTCTCATTCTCTAGTATATACACACACGCACTTGGCCCCACTGCGGCGGGGGCACAACCAGCCTGAAAAATAAATTACAAACCCCCCCAGTAGCATCAAATATACAGATCACTCCTTGCAGCTACTTTTTTTTCTCTCTTTTTCTTATTTTTTTTCTATTTTTGAGGTATTTTTTCAGCCTTTTTTTTTTTTTTTTAATTTTTGCTTGGCTCTAAGTGAATTCTACCTGCAGAAGCATCGGCATAATTGTAAGTATTTTTCTGTGTGTTTTAAGCACGATTGTTTTCGTTGTAAATGTATAAACCCCCTCGCTGGACTATTTACACCCTGGCTCTGGGACGTGCTGGGAGTGCACTGGAGGAGCTGCCACCATCCTGTGGAGCAGGTGATGGGGAAAATGGGAAAAGGGCTCCAGGGGGTGATGGGAGAAAAGGGGGAAAGGGCTCCAGAGGGTGATGGAGAAAATGGGAAAAGGGCTCCAGAGGGTGATGGAGAAAATGGGAAAAGGGCTCCACAGGATGATGGGTCTGTCCCAGCTTGTTCAAAGTTCATCTGGGGAGAGGGGCTGGGCTGGGAGGGCAGGGGGAGGACCCCATCCTGCTGTATTTCTGTCCCTGCCTTCCTCCTCCTCCCTCCAGGGTCTTCCTCTGGCTCTTTCCCATGCTGGTGGTGGCCTTGGGGACAGGACAGTGACACATCCCACCTTGCCACGGGTGGAGGGTGGCACGTGGGGCCCGGCCAGCCCAGGCAGCCCCTTCCCCAGCAGGCAGCAAAGTGGGGGTGAGATCACATCATCCAAAATACTTTTAAAAATAGACCAAAAAAAAAAAAAAAAAAAGGATAAAAACCAAAAAAGGCTCCATTCCCAAGGGTGGGCAGGTGGGAACTGTGTCCCCAGTGCTTCTTGGTGGCCCGGTGGCCTCAGGATGGCAGCAGTGGAGGTGGAAGCGGGGCTGGGGGGGCACTGGGGGGGCCCTTAGCTGGGCATCTGCACCTCGTTGTACACATCTGTCCCCTCTGCCTCGTCAAAGGTCACCACGGCGTCATCTGCGTCCAGCTGCAGAGAGGAGAGGCCGTGAGGGGGACAGGCTTGGGGACAGGAGGGGGGACAGGGACACAGATGGGGCTGGAGGTGAGGGAGGGGCTGGGATGAGGCTGGGGAATGGGATGGGGACAGGATGGAGAGCAGGGACACTGATGGGGCTGGTGTGGGAATAGGGGCTGGGATGAGGCTGGGGACTGGCATGGGGACAGGAGGGAGGACAGGGACACTGATGGGGACAGGAGGGAGGACAGGGACACTGATGGGGACAGGGATGGAAATGGAGGGAGGGGCTGGTATGGGAATAGGGGCTGGGATGAGGGCTGGGGAATGGGATGGGGACAGGATGGAGAACAGGGACACTGATGGGGCTGGTGTGGGAATAGGGGCTGGGATGGGGAAGGGGACAGGGATGGGACAGGGACATTGATGGGGACAGGAGGGAGAACAGGGACACTGATGGGGCTGGTGTGGGAATAGGGGCTGGGATGAGGCTGGGGACTGGCATGGGGACAGGCTGAAGGACAGGGACACTGATGGGGACAGGGATGGAAATGGAGGGAGGGGCTGGTATGGGAATAGGGGCTGGGATGGGGCTGAGGAACGGGATGGGGACAGGAATGGGACAGGGACACTGATGGGGCTGGAGATGAGGGACGGGCTGGGATGGGGACAGGGATGGGGACAGGAGGGAGGACAGGGACACTGACAGGGCTGGTGTGGGAATAGGGGCTGGGATGGGGACAGGGATGGGGACAGGAGGGAGGACAGGGACACTGACAGGGCTGGTGTGGGAATAGGGGCTGGGATGGGATGGGGACAGGGATGGGACAGGGACACTGATGGGGCTGGAGATGAGGGAGGGGCTGGGATGAGGCTGGGGAAGGGGATGGGGACAGGAATGGGGCAGGGATGGGAACAGGGGTGGGAATGGTGACAGAGATGGGGACAGAGGGAGGATGGAGGTGGGGATGGGGAGGAGAACAGGGACAGGGATGAGGCAGAGCTGGAGATGAGGACAGGAGCAGGAACAGGGAGAGAGGTGGGGCTGGGACAGGGCGGGGAGTGCCAGGGCTGCGTACACATTTGAGCTCGATTGTCCCGGAAGATCCTGGGCAGCAGGAAGCGCCGCAGGGGCACGGTGAGGATGAGGACAAAGGGCAGAGCCAGCGAGGCCGGCGTGGACTTCACCACCCACAGCACCACGAGGAAGATGATCTGGGTGAAGGTGAAGAGGTGCATCCTCCAAGTCTTCACCTGTGGGGCGAGGAGCAGAGAGTTGAGGACTGGGACAGCGTCCCACACCCTTTGTGGGGCGTGGGGCAGCAGAGCAGGGTCCCACCCAGCAGTGCTGAAGGAAGAGGGAGCCCCAGGACACCCCAAACCCACAGCCCCCGTGGGGGGCACTCACCCGGGTGACGTAGGGCTCATCAGGGTGATACTTGGGGGGCTTCAGCAGGAGCAGGATGCGGTCAAAGAGCTGGATGCCAAAGAGGGAGGTGACCCCCATGTAGAGGAAGATGCCGAAGAGCACGGCCAGGGGGATGTACTTCAGGATGGGCTCCATCAGGATGGAGACACCTGCAGGGGAGAAGGAGAGGTTGGGGAGAGTCCCTGGGGACCCCCTGAGCCTCCCTGCCCATCTCGGGACCCCTGCCCTGCTCACCAATGAGCACGGCCACCAACAGGCCGCTGATGCGCTGCTCCTTGACCTCCAGGATCTGGGATTTCTCGCCCGGGGCAGAGGTCTTGCTCATGATGGTGAGGGCGTTGGCGTGGGTGATGGTGCGCACGGTGGTGGCGCTGAGCCAGGGCATCCCAAAAAGGGCTGCCAGCCCCCCCATGGCCACGATCAGCAGCAGGTCCAGGTGGAAGCCGGTGCCCTTCACCAGTTTCCTCTCGGGCTTGCTGACGATGAGGCTGTGGGGACACAGTTGGTGACGCAGTGCCAGGGGAGGCCCCCCTCCATCCCCAGCCCACCAGGCACCCCACAGCCCTCCCCTGCCCGTATCCCCGTCCTCACGTGGTGATCTGTGTCTCGAGGAAGATGAGGATGAAGACCAGAAGGGCAGGAATCACAGAGGCAAACATCATCCAGATGGGGAACGGGCTGGTGTCCCCCATGGGGTGGATGAACCAGCCCCGGGCACTCGAGTTGGTGACCTGCAGCCCTTTGGGGACGCTGAGTTTCTGGAGGGGAGCAGAGATGGGGCAGTGAGGGCTGGGACACAGGAACGAGCACCCACCCACGTCCCCATCCAGGGACACCTTTCCCCCCAGCCCTGCCCTCCCAGACCTGGGTGTAGGTGTCGTTGATGAAGAAGTCAGCCAGCGCCATGATGAAGATGGAAATGGGCACCCCAAAGTCCCCGATCAGGCGCCGCACCTGTGGGGACAGCGTGAGAAACCTGCAGGGCCCCCCCAGCCTGGGGGTCCCAGCGCCCCCCTCCCCTGCAGGAACAGCCACTGAACCCCCAGATTTTTGCCCCCTGTTGGCACAGGACCCTCACCTTGCCGGGCAGGAAGGAGCTGTTCTTGAACATGCGGAGGAAGAAGGCCAGGAAGAAGGTGCCAGCCATGAGCACCAGGGACAGCAGCGCCGTGTTGGGCTCCGGCACCCCGGGCTGGAACTCTGCCTGCACGTTGTACTCCCTCTGCAGTGGGTGATGCTTGAAAATCTGGGGAGGGAGGAGGAGACAGTGAGGGAGGGTGGGGATGGGGATCCCCTGCACCCCCCTGCCGTGGTGGGAGCCCTGTGGCACCTTCCTGGTGGGTTCAGGGTGGGAGCCAGGGGGTGGGAGAGGCTGAGAGCTCAGCACAGATTGAGCAGGGGGTGTTTTTAAGGGTTTTGGAAGTGGGGACAGAGCAAGGGCTGGGTGGTACATTGGGGATGGACGAGTGTGCCCCAAAATCCCTCTGCAGAGAGAAGCATGGGTCACAGAATCACAGAACAGTCAGCACTGGAAGGGGCCTCATGAGCTGGGAAACACCTGGAAAAGGGGAGGCAGCACCAGGACACTCCATCCCTCACCTGCATCCCAGTGTTTCTATGGAAACCTGGGCAACAACCACAATCTGCAGCCCCCCACCCCTGCCGTGGGACCCCCGCATCCCTCACCGTGACCAGCTTGGAGAAGGTCTCGAAGATGAAGATGAGGGAGATGAGGAAGGAGAAGATCTCCTGGGTGTAGCGGGACAGGTAGCGCACCAGGAAGCTGCCCTCGCAGGCCACCACCACCAGCACCAGCAGGATCAGCCAGAAACCAATCCAGACCCGTCCCACGATGTACTCCAGGCCATTGCTGCTGCAGAACTGGGGAGCCAGAGGGCACAGCCCTGTCAGGGCATGGGCACCCAGCTGTGCTGGCTCCTGGGATGGGGGTGGGGGTAACTCGGTGTGGCAGGACCCCCGTGGGTCACCCTCCCAGCACCCCTAGGGTGTCACCCACACGGGGTCAGCTGTTTGGCATCACCCAGGTGGTGGCATCACCCCAGGGCCACCACCCGGGTGGCTCTGCTCACCCCTGGGTCATCACACGGGTGGCATCACCTCCGTGTGCCATCCCCCCGTGCCATCCCTCATGCAGCTGCACCCTGTCCCTGTGCCAGGGCTGGTGGGGACACCCCAGCCCCGCTGTGGGGACAGCTGGGGGGGCACCCACCGAGTAAAAGGCTTCCTCAAAGACCAGGAGGGGTCCCGAGAAGCCGACGACGAGGAGGGGCTGGGCGCTGAGCAGGCTGAAGAGCACGCACTGCACGCAGGTGGAGATGAGCAGCTCCGACACCCCCATCATGCCCTTGGTCTTCTCACCTGATGGGAGCGGAGCCGGTGGGCGCCGGGCCGGGGGGACAGCGCTGTGCCCCCACCCCACACCTCTGGGCACCGGGACCCCCCGGAGCATCCCCATGGGCAGGGACACCCCCAGCCCCACGCCCAGCTGGGGGGACATCCCCATCCCCAGGAGCGCCCCCAGCTTGTCCCCCCCATTACCCAGCAAGCCCCCGAAGGTGATGGCGGGGGACAGCGCCGCGAAGTAGATGAAGATGACGGCGGCCAGGCACTGCGGGTTGAGGGCGTCCTTGATGTCGCTGAGGTATTTGGGGGTAGCGGCGGCGGATGTCCCGCACCAGCCCCCCGAAGGGCCGCCCCGTCCTGCGCAGGGGATCGTCATCCTCCGCAGCCTCGTCCTTCCCTGGGGACACACCGCGTGGCCATGAGGGGACCCCGTGGGGCAGGGGGGTGTCCCGCCAGCCGCGGGGATTGCGGGGGGGTCCCTGCCGTACCCAGATCCTTTAGGAAGTCCCCGATGTGCAGCCGCTCCAGGGGTTTGGTAGCGCCGGCGGAGCAGCTCCTGCTGCAGCGGCACTAGGGCGCGGAGCAGCTGCTCGTTGGGGGCCTCGGTGGGCGGCAGGACGATGCTGGCGTCCAGGAAATCCTCCACGCCCCGCAGCAGCTCCTGCCGGCCCTCGGCCAGGTACGCGTCCCGGCGGAACACCTGCGGGGCGGGACAGCGGCGCACTGAGCCAGCGCTGGGGGTCCCCGCGGGGACACGGGGACAGGGGGGACAGGGGGACAGGGGACAGCCCAGGGCTTGGGGACAAGGGGACACGGGGTGAGGGGGATGTGGGGACACCCCAGGGCTTGGGGATAAGGGGACACGGGGTGAGGGGGACAGGGGGACAGCCCAGAGCTTGGGGACAAGGGGACACGGGGAGAGGGGGATGTGGGGACACCCCAGGGCTTGGGGATAAGGGGACATGGGATGAGGGGGATGTGGGGACAGCCCAGAGCTTGGGGATAAGGGGACACAGGGAGAGGAGGACGTGGGGACACCCCAGAGCTTGGGGACAAGGGGACACGGGGAGAGGGGGGAGAGGGGGACAGCCCAGGGCTTGGGGACAAGGGGACACAGGGATAGGGGGATGTGGGGACAGCCCAGAGCTTGGGGACACCCCAGAGCTTGGGAATAAGGGGACACGGGGTGAGGGGGAATGTGGGGACACTCCAGGGCTTGGGGATAAAGGGACACAGGGAGGGGAGGCAACACGGAGTCTTGGGGACAGGGGCATGCGACCACAGAGGCACGGGGACATGGGGAACAGAGGGGACATGGGGACACCCCAGAGCTTGGGGATAAGGGGACATGGGGTGAGTGGGACATGGGGACACCCCAGAGCTTGGGGACACCCCAGGGCTTGGGGATAAGGGGACACAGGGAGAGGACGTGGGGACACCCCAGAGCTTGGGGATAAGGGGACACAGGGAAAGGGGGACAGGGGGACACTCCAGGGCTTGGGGACATCCCAGGGCTTGGGGATAAGGGGACACAGGGAGAGGACATGGGGACACCCCAGGGCTTGGGGATAAGGGGACACAGGGATAGGGGGACGTGGGGACACTCCAGGGCTTGGGGATACCCCAGAACTTGGGGACAAGGGTACACAGGGAGGGGAGGACATGGAGTCTTGGGGACAGGGCCATGAGACCACAGTGGCACGGGGACACGGGGATCAGAGGGGGACGTGGCACAGGGGGACAAGGGGCACCCCAGGCGCTCAGGGGAGGGCTGGTGGCACTGGCGGTGGCCCGTACCCTCTCGGACATCATGGTGGCGATGGCACGGCCGATCTCGTGGTAGCTGATCTGGGGGGTGTCGGGCCCCAGCACCACGACGAGGAAGCGGACGGGGACGGACACGTCGAGGACGCCGTCCAGTGTCACCGCGTCCTTCAGGCGCACAAAGGCCAGCATGGGCTGCTCCAGGAAGGCTGCACAGCCTGGGGGGAGGACGGGACGGGACAGGGATCATGGGGGAGCATGCACAGGGACACGGGGGACACGGGGACGTGGGAGCACAGAGACACGGGGACAGCAAAATGTGGGGACATCAGGAATGGAGACGAGGGGACACAGAGGTATGGGGACAAAGAGAATGGGAGGGGGCACAAAGGTCACTGGGACAAAGGGGTAAGTGGGCATGCAAGTACAGGGACATGGGGCATGGGCACAGGGGCACACAGACACACGGATGGGTGGGCAGGGGCACACAGGGGACATTGGGACACAGGACACAGGGCACATAGAGGACATGGGGACATGGGGACATGGGGACATGGGGAGAGGGGCCCAGAGAGCAGCGCTGAGCAGCAGCAGGCGGCGGCGAGAGCTGAGGACGGGAAGAAGCAAAAAAGGCACAAGAAAAGCAGCGTGTGAGCGAGCACAGCGAGGGGCACGTGGCAAAGCTCCCCCTGCACCCCCAACCCTGCACCTGCCCCCCGAGCCTGCACCCCCAGCCCAGCACCCAGCACCCAGCACCCCCCATCCCGCTGACCACTCACCCACAAGGACCAGGGTGGCCTCAGCACCCTCTGGGATCGTCTCCAGGAGTTGGGGTTTGGGGACCCCGCTCTGTTGCAGGCAGATGGAGGGCAGGAATCAGCCAGCCAGCCTTGGTGGCTGTCCCCCCGTGGTCCCCTGTGTACCCTGCATGCCCCTGTGTGTCACCCACCACCTCCTGCATGTCCCCCTGCATCTCCCTCTCCATCCCCAGCACGTCCCGTGTCCCTCCTTCTGTTCCCTGCGTGCCCCTCTCCATCTCCTGCATGTCCCCCACTATTCCTGAGTCCCCCCTCTGTCCCCAAAGTGTCCCCACTGTTCCCTGTGTGCCCCTCCCCGCAGGTGTGCGCGTGTGCACCTGCGTGTGCCACGGTGTGTGCGTGTACCCAGCGTGCATCTCCCGCTCGCAGCCCTGCACCCCAATGTCCCCAGCGCCCCCCGTGCCCCCTGTGCCCCTCACCTGCTCCTTCCCTGCCATCCTGCTCATCTCCATGGGCCGCTGCTCCCTCAGGAGTGGCCTCTCCACGTCGGCCCTGCCGCTGCCCGAGCGCTGCACCAGCGCCGGCGGCATCGTCCACACCGACTCGTCCTCGGTGGGGTGGCTGGGGACAGCGGGGCCGTGTCACACACCCCGGTGCCACCAGCTCCTCCCCCACACAGCCCCGGGGGTGCACAGGAACCCCCAACGAGGGGCAGAGCCCGAGACCCCCCGGGACCCCCAGCCCGGCCGTACCTGTGGCGCAGGAGCAGCGTCCTCATGACATCGTCCCTGTCCTGCGGCTTCATCTGCCCCTCGTAGATCAGCTGGTCCAGGAGGATGTGGACGATGGCCGGCAGCGAGTTGGCCTCCACGTTGAGGAGGATGGCACCTGTGGGGACAGCGCTGTCACCACCCGGCCGGGGCAGGGTCCTCGCCACCCTCCTGGTGGTCCCTGGAGCTGTGCCCACCTTTGCTCAGAGCCCGGCGGATCTCCAGGAGGCTGTGGTAGGTCAGGAAGGAGAGATGGGGCTGGCTCCAGTCCCCGGATTCCTGGAAGTCCTCCTCCAGCTTGAGCCAGTGGCCGGCCTCCATCCAGCACAAGTCCTTGGCGTTGTCCAGGACCAGCTCGTGCAGCTCCACATATCCCTGCAGCCAGAGATGGAGGGGTCAGCGTGTCCCTGGCCACACTGGGGACCCCCAGGACACTCAGCATGTCCCTCAGTGCCCTGTGAGGTTGGTCCCAAGATCACCACAGCCCACCCAGCCCCAGAACGGGGAGAAAATGGGGGTCCCTGGGGTAGCACCCACCTCATGGCTGTCCGGCTGGGACAGGAGCCTCCTGCTCCCTGCTGCCTCCAGGTCCACATCGTTCACTGACACAGCTGCAAGTGGAGCCACCAGGGCGTCAGCCACTCCCTGCCCCAGCCCAAACCCCCTGCTCGAGGGTCTGCTTCAGGTGCTTCTATCATCATGCCCACCCCAGCCCCCTTTGGGGTCACCTGGACGTGTCCCCTTCTCCGTCATCCCCACCCCAGCCCTGCTGGGCACTCGTGGATGTGCTCCCCGTGTTGTCCCACCCCAGACCCAGCCGGAGTTTGCTGGATGTGCCACTCGGCCATCTCTCGGTGCCCACCTCGATCCCGTCACATGCCCACAGCCCGGCCCCTGGGGCAGGGTGACACCCTGGGGACATCACCGACGCCAGGGTGAGGACGGGGCTCGTGGCACAGCCCCAGCACCGAGCACCGGAATGGCGACACGGGGACAGCACATCCCTGGCCAGCCTGACCCCCGCCGTGTCCCTGTCCCCGTCCCCTGCCTACCTGCGGCCCCCCCTGCGCTCCCCATGTCCCCGCAGCTCCGTCCCTATAAAGTGGGGACCGATCCCCGCGGCCGCCCTGTGCGCACCGTAAATCCCGCAGCACTTCCTTTGCTGACAGTAAACACCGGCGCGGCTCCCGCCCGCCCGCTGTCACCCCACCGCGGGGACAGGCTCACCCCGTGTCCCCGCACCCTCGGCGGGGACCACCGCGGTCCCCTGGCCGTCCCCAGCCGGGTCACCCGGCGCGGGGATGCTGCTGCGGGAGCCGCATCCCGCTCTGCCGGGGGAAGGATGCTGCGCTCCGCCGGGGCAAGGAGCGGGGATGGGGCGCGTCCCCTGGCGCTGTGTCCCCGACGGCGCTGCCCGTGGCACGTGGGCACGAGCGTGTCCCCGTCCCTGCCCGCCGCCACCGCCACCGAGCCGCCCGGCGCCAGCCGGCGTTCGGCCCCGAGTGGTTCTTGTCCTCACCCCAAACAAAGGGTTTATTTATCCTCAATCAGTGGGCGATTACGGGCAAGTGGCAGCGGTCACCCCGCGGCGTGCCCTGACGCCCGGGTGACCGTCCCCCCGCGCAGGGTGGGACACGGAGGGCTCGAGGTGGGGGGGACGCCGGGGCCGGGCTTTGTCCCCCGGGGCCCCCGCGGTCACTCACGCTGCCCTTCGCCACGGCTGGGGTGTCCCGGGGGGGCCCCGGCCGAGCGCCTCTTCCCGTCCAGGTCATAAAATCCCCGGCGGCCGGGCAGATACTGGCTGCAAAACACACACCGCGGGCACGGGGTGTCAGCGTCGGGCACCGCGGGTGCCCGCAGCCTCCCCCGGGGGTGCCAGCCCCGACCTGGGCACTCACCGCAGGGGATTCATCTCCTCGGCCCTGGCCCTCCACAGCTGCAGGGGGGACCCGATGCCAGCGCCGGCCCCTGCGCAGAACAGGGGGCAGCGTTACCCCATCTGTGTCACCCCAGAGGGGGACCCGAACCCGAGCACCCTCTCGGGGTGGCAGCTCTGAAACAGCCGTGCCAGGGGCAGGGGGATGCTGCGTGGCACGCAGACCCCCACACTCCCCTCACCTCCCTCCCGGGGGGCTCAAGGAGCTCGGGTGTCCCCAAGCTCAGCCCTGCTCCGGGCACCTGCAGCCGGAGGTGGCACCTCAGAGGGACTCGCTGCCCTGAGGGGGGTGTCCCTGCCTGGCCCCGCTGCCACTGCCACGCTGGCACCCAGGAAACGCGTCCATGCAAGACCTCTGTGCTCATGCAACTCATCTGTGCAGCCCATGCAACGTGCCTGTGCCATGCTGGCACCCATGCAGCGCGGTGCCGGTGTGCCATGCGTGCCCACGAGAAGCTGGCAGCTGTGAAACACCTGTCCATGCACTGCTGGCACCGATGCAATGCAGTGCCAGTGTGCCATGCGTGCCCACGAGAAGCTGGTGGCTGTGAAACACCCATGTCCATGCACTGCTGGTGCCCGTGCAACGCCTCTGAGCCACGCTGGTGTCCCTGCATAGCTGCACCCACAAATCTCTGCCCTTGAGCCACTGGTGGCCCTGCAAGGCTGGCACCCAGCTGCTGCCGGTGCCCCTGTGGTGCCATCGCCGCAGCAAAGCTGTCACCCGTGTCATGCCATTGTCACACATGCAATGCTGTCACCTCTGCCACACCAGTGCCCGTGCTCTGCCACACCCACGCAGTGCTGGCACCCTGTCACACTGGTGCCCATGCAATGCCACCCCTGTGGTGCCCCCAGCACCCCAGAGCCACTCACTGCTCATCTCGCCCAGCGACAGGTGGGAGCTCTTTAACCCGGGGTCCTCGTAGCCTTCGGGGTCCAGGCTCCTCCTCATCCCCTCCTCGTAGGCCTCCTGTGGGACACAGACAAGGGCGTCAGCAGGCTCGGGCACCCCCGAGGCCTGGCCGGGGCCGAGCCGGGGCGGGGGCCGGGTGTCCCTACCTGGCCAGGCCCCTCCATGGCTCCGGGCTCGGCCCCCGCTGCCGCCTCGGCGCGTCCCGGCGCTCAGCCCGGTGCCACCATAACCCGGCGCTCTGCGGGGCGGGCACGGGGGAAACGAGAGAGAACAAGTTAGCAGAGAGCCGGGCATCGCTCGGTGCCCCCGGGATGGGTTTGTGCCAAGGGCTGGGGCTGGACGCCGCGGCCGTTCCCGCAGCCCCCGCTCCCCACGGGCTGGGAGGTCCCGGGCTTGGGGGTCCCCAGGGAGGTCATGGCCTGCCCTGTCGCCAAACGGGATGGGAACGGACGTCAGGACATGGCAGAGCTGCCCACCAGGGACGTGGCATCCTGCCCTGAGCCAGCCGTGCCCTGCGGTGCCCTGTGCTCGGGGTCAGCCCCTGCACGGACCCACGCTCAGGGACTGCATTGGCTGGGGGTCCTATATAGACCCACGCACGTGTCGGGGTCCGACACAACCCCCTGCAGCCCCTTGCACCTGTGTGAGGGTCCCGTGTAATCCCACACACACGGGCTGGGGTCCCGCATGCAGAGCCCTGATCCCCCAGCCCCTGGCGGAGCGGGGGGGAGAAGGGGGGAAACTGAGGCACAGCTGGACTCACAGGACACCCCAAACCCGGACAGGGTGAGCGCCCCAATCCCCCCAAGGTGCACGGCTGGGGAGGCCCCTCTGCCGCCTTCCATCAGCCCCCAGATCCCTGCAGCACCCAGCGCCCGTGCCCTCTGTGTCCCCTGCGTGTCCCCTGTGTCCCTTGTGACCCCTGCGTGTCCCCTGTGTCCCCTCTGACCCCTGTGTGTCCCCCTGTGTCCCCCGCATCTCCTGTGTCCCCCTGTGTCCCCTGCGTGTCCCCTCTGTCCCTTGTGACCCCTGCGTGTCCCCTGTGTCCCCTGTGTCCCCTGCGTGTCCCCTGTGTCCCCCTGTGTCCCCTGTGTCCCCTGCGTGTCCCCTGTGTGTCCCCTGTGACCACTGTGTCCCCCTGCATCCCCTGCCTGTCGCCTGTGTCTCCTGTGTCTATTGCATGTCCCCTGTGTCCCCCGTGTCCCCTGCATGTCCCCTGCATGTCCCCTGTGTCCCCTGTGACCCCTGTGTGTCCCCTGCATCCCCTGCGTGTCCCCAGTGTCCCCTGTGTCCCCCTGTGTCCCCTGTGTCCCCTGCGTGTCCCCTGTGTCCCCCTGTGTCCCCCGTGTCCCCTGCATGTCCCCTGCATGTCCCCTGTGTCCCCTGTGTCCCCTGCGTGTCCTCTGTGTCCCCTGTGTCCTCTGTGTCCCCTGCGTGTCCCCTGTGTCCCCCGCATCTCCTGTGTCCCCTGTGTGTCCCCTGTGACCACTGTGTCCCCCTGCATCCCCTGCCTGTCCCCTGTGTCTCCTGTGTCTACTGCATGTCCCCTGTGCCCCCTGCATGTCCCCAGTGTCCCCTGTGTCCTCTGTGTCCCCTGTGTCCCCGGGCTGTCCCCTGCGTGTCCCCAGTGTCCCCTGCGTGTCCCCCGCCCCCCCCCCCCCGCCCCCCCAGCTGCCCCGGGGCTGCTCCCCGCCACAACCGCCAGGGGGCGCCCTGCCCGCACTGCGCCCCCCCCGCCCCCCCCGGGGCAGCCCCGGATGGACCCGGGGGGGTCCGGACCCCCCCCCCGGAGCCCCCTCAGCGCTGCCCCCCGCCCGCCCCCGCCCCCAGTCTCTGAGGAGGGTCCGGGACCCCCAAAGCCGCGGTTCCAGCCGCCCCCTGGGACCCCCCCCAGCCTGGGGGGCCGAGGGGCTCCGGCTGCCCCCCCCCGCCACCCCGGCCCGGCGACCCCGCTCGGGGGCTGGGGGGCAAGGTCAGGGCACGGGCGGCTTTGGGGGGAACCGGCCCCCCGCGATCTCACCAGGGTGATGCAGGAGCTCGCTCCCGGCCGGGGGTGGCGGGAGCCGGGCTGGGGTCCCGGACACCCCGCGGGGGCCACGGGATCCCCGCTGGGGCCACGCGGGATCCCCGGCGGGGCGCGGGAGCCGCGGCGGGGCCACGGGATGGACGGCGAGCCTCTGACTCGGCCGTCTCCTTCCTGCCCCGCCTGGCCCCGGGACCGGCGGCCCCCGGCCCCCCAGCCCGGCCTGTCCCGGGCCCCCCCGGCCCCCCCAGCCCGCCGGCGCCTCTTGCATCAGCCCGGTGCGCCGGGCTGTGCCCCGCTGATAACGCCCGACACCGGGCGTCGGCCCCTGCCCCGCTCCGCCCGCTGCCCCCCGCTCTGCCCCACCGCGCCCCGGGCCGGGAGCCGCGGGTGCAGCGGCACCGGGCAGCGAGGTCACCGGGAGCGGCCGAACGGCGCATCCCATCCCCGCAGAGCCCCGCACGGAGCCCGCGCCGCAGCCCCGGGCGCGGCAGGATGGAGCTCGGTGCGGGAACCCTGTCCCGCGTGGGGTGTGCGGGACGGAGCCCACAGCCCCCGCACCGACAGCCAGCGCCGTGCCCGTGGGGTCCGCACATCCCCCGGGAGCCAGGGCACGGCTGGGGTCCCTCCTTAATGGGTACAGCCCTATGGGGTCCCCCTTCAGTGGGTACAGCCCTATGGGGTCCCCCTTCAGTGGGTACAGCCCCATGGGGTCCCCCTCAGTGGGTACAATGCTATGGGGTCCCTCCTTAATGGGTACAGCCCTATGGGGTCCCCCCTCAGTGGGTACAGCCTTATGGGGTCCCCCTCAGTGGGTACAGCCCTGTGGGGTCCCCCTCAGTGGGTACAGCCCCATGGGGTCCCCCTCAGTGGGTACAGCCCTATGGGGTCCCTCCTTAATGGGTACAGCCCTACGGGGTCCCTCCTTAATGGGTACAGCCCCATGGGGTCCCCCTCAGTGGGTACAGCCCCATGGGGTCCCCCTCAGTGGGTACAGCCCCATGGGGTCCCTCCTCAATGGGTACAATGCTATGGGGTCCCCCCTCAGTGGGTACAGCCCTATGGGGTCCCCCTCAGTGGGTACAATGCTATGGGGTCCCCCTCAGTGGGTACAGCCCCATGGGGTCCCCCTCAGTGGGTACAGCCCTATGGGGTCCCCCTCAGTGGGTACAGCCCCATGGGGTCCCCCTCAATGGGTACAGCCCCATGGGGTCCATACATTCCCTGCCAGGCTCAGGGCTGGGCTCGCCCCTCCTGCCCCAAACGCCCCGCACGGCTCAGCACGGAGCCCGCACACCCCGCGCCATCCCCGCCCGGTCCCCGGGATCCTTCCCGCGGCCACCACGGCTCCGTGGAGCCCTGACATCCCGCACCATCCGTGAGGCATGGCCGGGACCCCTCCTGCCTCCTCGCTGGGCTCCGTCGGAGCCAGCGCGTCCCAAACCATCCGCGCAACGTGGGACTGATCCTTCCCTCCGCGGGTCAGCCCCGGGGCTCCCTATGGAGTCCATCCATCCCAGGCAGCACCGCTGGGCATCCCAGGCCATCCCTGGCAGCACGGTTGGGATCTCCCATCCCGCAGGCGCCCGGCACGGCTCAGCACGGAGCCCGCACATCCCAGGCCATCCGCACCGCACCGCTGGGACCCCTCTGCTGGCTCCCAATGGAGCCCAAACGCCCCATCCCACAGCGCCTCCCACCCCAACACCCCCCTGGGGCAGCCCGGGGTGCTCCCCCAGCCCCGCATCCCCCGTGTCCCCCCCGGGGACACCCCGAGGTGACCCCGCACCCCGCACCTACCCCTGGGGTGCCTCCGCCGGCCCTGCCGCGCTCTCTCTGCGGTGCCCGGGCTGTGAGGCGCCGATGCCTGAGTCACGCTCACCTCCCTAATCTTGCCCCCCTCGGGCTCACCCGGCCCCCCCCGGGCCCCCCGGAAAAACAAGGTTATCGGGGCGCAACATCTGCAAAAGCTGCGCCCCGCCTGCGCCCCGCTGGGCTCCCGTCCGTCCCTCACCCAGCCCGGCACCCCGAAACTGCTCCCGCCGCCCCCCCCCCGGCCCCCCAATCTTGTTTACCTCCGGGTTTCCCTGCAGGGAATCCCCGGGATCCCCCCGGTTGTCCCCTACCCCCCCTTTCCGCGGGGTTGGGGTGTTCTCGTTAAAAAAAAAAAAATTGAAAAAAAAGGGGGTTCCTGGGGAGGTTCCCCGGGGAGGAGGCGCGGGGGGGACACCCTGGGGATGGGGTGTCCCTCTGTGCCAGGGGATTGGGGTGCCCTGGACGGGGGTGAGCGCACCTGTGTCAGTGCCCACCCATGGGCACACCTGTGTGTGTGTGTGAGGGGCCCGTGTCCCTGTGTGTGTGTGTGTGTGTGTGTGTGTGTGCACACCCGTGCTCACACCTGTGCTCGCACACGTGCGTATCTCTACATTTACAGCATTTCTAAAAGGATCTCAGGCCTGAAATCCCAATCCCAGGGCAAGGGTGAGGTGGGTGAGCCTTGCACACGCACACACACACAGACACACACCTGTGCACACACACACACACCTGTGCACACACTCACACCTGTGCACACGCACACGTTCCCATGCCAGCCCCGCTCCCTGGGGACCCCCACAGGCTCCCCCCGCAGTGAGGTGGCACCGGAGCTGTCCCTGCTCTGCCTGGGGCCCATCCAGCCTCAATGGGGACCTGGTGGCACCCTCAGGGGACACAGGGGTGGTGCTGGCTCTGGGTGTCCCGATAACGGCCCCGGCCTTATCTGGGCACTGCCAAGGGCTCCCCTCCCTGCACAGCCTCGGGGATTTTGGGGGTCCCTCCCCGCGCTGTGCCCACCTGTCCCCCCCACCCCAGCCGGGTTCCCTTGGCCGAGGCTCCCCTGGCAGGGGCACAGCGGGCGTGTGGCACACAGGGAGGGTGGCACATGTCCCTGCGGGGGTGTCTGTGTGCTCAGCGCGGCTCTGATTTATTTGGGGGCTCTGGAGGTTTGCGTGGCTGCTGTGGGGTTCCCCAGCCCATCACAACAACGGGGAAACTGAGGCACGGCAGAGGACGGGGCTGGGGGGGGGGGGGGGGCTGCCCCTCGGGGTGAAGGTGGTGGGGGTGATCCTCAGCCCCCCCAAAACGGGGATGGAGGCCGGGCAAGGCAGGGGGTGCTGCTCCGAGCCTGGCGTGGGCAAAGACCCCCCCAAAACCCCGGGGGCTTTACCCACGGCGTCCCCCGGTAGTGTCTCACCATGTCGGGAGGGACAGGGGGGCACCCCCGGCCCTCCCCTCTCCGTTGTGCCCCCTCCCATCCCCCGGAGAGAGATTTGGGGGGCCGGGGGCGGGGAGAGCATCCCTTTGGGGGGGGGGGGGGCGGCGCACGGCCCGTGGCGTGGGCACCGGCGGAGCAAAGCGTGCGCGGAGCGGGGGGCCGCGGGCCGGGGGGGTCCCCACGGGGGAAGGGGCATCGCCCGCGCGGGGCCGCGGCGCCGGGGCCGCTGGATGGAAGCGAGCTGGGTGCCGGCTGCCATGGCTCTGGGGCTCTCCTCCAAGAAAGCTTCCTCCAGGAACATCGCCGTGGAGAGGAAAAACCTCATCACCGTCTGCAGGTGGGGGGCGGCCCGGGGAGGGGGGCACCGCAAGATGGGGAATGGGGGGGAGAGCAGAGGAGCGGAACGGGGGGACGGAGAAGCGACCACCGGCGCTGGGGATGGAGGGGATGGGGGGCGGGGAGGGGCCGTGCTGGGGAGGGGTGGGGGGTTCATCCCTCCCCCCCGCCGCCCCTTCGCCCTTTGGGGGGGATTTGTTGCGGCTGCAGTCGCGTTTTGAGGGGGGGAGATTCAGGTTTGGAGGGGGGGAGGAGGAGGAGGATGGGGATGCGGGAAAGGGGGGGGGGGGCGCGGAGCTGCGGGGCCGCCGCGGGGTTCCAGGGGGTTCCAGGGGGTTCCAGGGGTTTCGGGCGGCTCCGAGGGGGGTGCGGGGATCTACAGGGGCTGGGGGGGGGTTCGTGAAGGGGGAGACGGGGACCGGGGGACGCAGGTGACAACATGGAGGCGGCCGGCGCGGGGATGGCGGGGGCCGCGGGGCGCGGCGGGGGGATGCGGAGGGTGAGGGGGGTGCTGGGGGCGACGGGGTGCGGGGGGGGGTCCTGGGTTTGGGGACCCCCATGCGGGCGGGGGCCCAGGAAGTGACGTCAGGGCCCCGGAGCGGCGGGGATGGGGGATGAAGGATGGAGGATGAGCGTTGTCATGGAGACTCGCGGCTGGACCGCGATGGGGGGGCAGCGATGGGGCGCAGGGACGGGGCTGGGGGGGCCGGGTGGCTCCTGCCAGGGTGCGGGGCTGGGGGGACCCCCCGGGGGCCCGGTGAGGGGCTGGGGGTGCTGGAGCCCGGCCCAGGGCTGGGGGGATGCGGGAGGTACCCAGGCCTGGGCAGCCTGGCAGGGACCCCCAGGGCCTCATTTGGGGTCTGGGGCTCCTCAGCGTGGCACGGGGCACCTCCAGACCCCACTGCCATGACATGGGCACCCAATGGATCTCCTTGCCATGGCATGGGGCACCTAAAGACCCCGTTGTCACGACATGGAAACCCTCTGGATCTCCAACCGCTGGGCCAGGAGGCAGCTCCAGCCCTCAGTGCCAGGATGGGACACCTCCAGCTGCTGCCACGGGCATCCCCCCGGCAGCTGCGACCCACAGAGCCCACCGAGGGGGCGATGCCCCCAGGCAAACACCTGCCCCGTGCTGCCCTGGCCCTGGCCGGGTCCGGGCTCGCTGAGCCCCGAGCACGAGTGGCCGGGCGGAAGGGGAAGCCATCACCGCCCGCGCACGGCCGGGAGGAAGGGGGCCTTTGTTCGCCCTTCCTGGCCACTTGCACGGCGGGGAGCAGCGGGGTCCCCGGGGACGCGGGGACAGGGGGGTCACCGAGCCACAGCCCAGCCCGACGCCCTCTTCCCGCTGCCGGGGGCGGGAGCCAACAGCTGGGAAAGAGCTTTGCTCAAACCCCTGACCGTGCCAGGGCTGGGGGTGTCCCCTCCCTGCTGCGACGGCCGTCCCCTCCCTGGCCAGGTTCTCGGTGAAGACCCTTCTGGAGAAGTACACGGCGGATCCCATCGATGACTCCTCCGAGGAGTTCGTTAACTTCGCCGCCATCCTCGAGCAGATCCTCAGCCACCGCTTCAAAGGTAGTGGTGGCCCCCAGGACTGTCCCTGTGCCGTCCCCGTGTCCCGTGGTGGATGGGGACACGGCAGGGAGGGTTGTCCAGCTCTGCTGGAGGGGCTGTGCTGGCACAGCGGCCCCTGAGCAGCCCGTGGGTGCCCGCAGGCCCTGTCAGCTGGTTCAGCTCTGATGGACAGCGCGGGTTTTGGGATTACATCCGCCTGGCCTGCAGCAAGGTGCCCAACAACTGTGTCAGCAGCATCGAGAACATGGAGAACATCAGCACCTCCAGGGCCAAGGTCGGGAAGGGACCAGTCTTGTCCCTGGCTCTGTCTCTATCCCCATTTCTATGCCTGCCCTTGTTTCCATGCACTCCACGCTGACCCTGGTACATGGACCCATCTACATTCCCATCCCATGCCATCCCCATCCCCATCCCCATCCCCATCCCATCCCATCCCCATCCCATCCCATCCCATCCCATCCCATCCCATCCCATCCCATCCCATCCCATCCTATCCCATCCCATCCCATCCCATCCCATTCCCATTCCCATCCCCATCCCCATCCCCATCCCCATCCCCATCCCCATCCCCATCCCCATCCCCATCCCCATCCCCATTCCCATCCCATCCCATCCCATCCCATCCCATCCCATCCCATCCCATCCCCATCCCCATCCCCATCCCCATCCCCATCCCCATTTCTATGCCTGCCCTTGTTTCCATTCACTCCACTCTGACCCTGGCACATGGACCCATCTCCATCCCCATCCCCACCCCTCTGTGCCCCCACCTTGCTCCCTTCCCCTGCCCTCCTGCAGCTCCATCCCACACCACAGGGCCCTTGGGACACAACAGCAGCTGTGGCTCCCCATGGTACCAAAAAATGGGCTGAAAGCCACTCCTGGGGGTGGGTGGGAATGTGGGGCCCCCCGAGGCAGCCCCCACCCTCAGGAGTGCCCGGGTGCTGCCTCGCAGGGCCGGGCCTGGATCCGCGTGGCGCTGATGGAGAAGCGAATGTCCGAGTACATCTCCACGGCCCTGCGGGACACTCGCACCACCAGGTGAGCAGCCCCGGCCCTGCCGGCCCCGGCCGCACCTGCAGCGGGCTGTGTGGGTGTGCTGGGGTGGGTTTTGGGGTGCCAGGGTGGGTTCTGGGGGGCACAGCCAGCCGTGTGCTCCCCGCAGGCGGTTCTACGACGACGGGGCCATCATGCTGCGGGAGGAGTCCACGGTGCTCACGGGGATGCTCATCGGGCTCAGCGCCATCGACTTCAGGTAGGGACAGGTGGCACAGAGGGACACAGGCCCCAGGTGACAACCTCAGGGCTCCCTGACCTTCTTCTCCTGCTGCCTCTGCTCAGCTTCTGCCTGAAGGGAGAGGTGATGGACGGGAAAACGCCCGTGGTCATCGACTACACGCCCTACCTGAAGTTCACACAGAGGTAGGAGCTGGGCTGCCCTTCCCGGGGTGGGGACCCCCCTGTTTCTGCCCCAGCACCACGATGGGGCTCCCTGAACCCCTGACAGCCCCTGCTGAGCCCCCACACCCCCCAGCTATGACTACCTGAGCGAGGAGGAGGAGCGGGGCAGCGTGGAGAGCAGCACGAGCGAGGACAGCTCACCTGAGCACCCCTACCTGCCCCTGGTCACCGACGAGGACAGCTGGTACAACAAGTGGCGCAAGATGGAGCAGAAATTCCGCATTGTTTATGCCCAAAAGGTACCAGGCTGGGGCCAGCAGGGTATCAACTTCCCCAGGATGCTCCAGCCTGGAGCATCTGTGCCTCAGTGGCACCCTCAGCCCTTCCTCCTGCTGCTGCGGTGACCCAGCTGCTCCCTGTCACTCTGGATGGCCCTGGGGACACTGGGGACGGTGGCAGAGGGGCACCACTGATGGTGGCTTCCCACAGGGGTACCTGGAGGAGCTGGTGAGGCTGCGGGAGTCGCAGCTGAAGGACCTGGAGGCGGAGAACAAGCGGCTGAAGCTCCGGCTGGAGGAGGTGATGGTGCAGAACCAGCTGGAGAAGAGGGAGCTGGAGGGCGTCATCCTGGAGCTGCAGGAGCAGCTGTGAGTGGGGACCCACTGCCGGGGGGCTCAGGGGGCTGGGGGTCCCTGTGGGCTGCCCCACGGCCCCTGGGTGTCCCCAGTGCCCCACAGGTCGTGTCACCCGGCAGGTGCCTGGCACTGGTGGCCGTGCCAGGTGCTGAGCTCTGGCTTTGCTGCAGGACGGGGCTGATCCCCTGCGAGAACCCACAGCTGGCCCAGCTCTCCAAGGAGATGGTGACACCCCTGGTCAACCAGTGGCCCTCCCTGGGGACCCTCAATGGCAACGAGAGCGGCTCGGACAGCAAACTCTACAGAAGGTAAGCTCGCAGCGGGGGCAGAGACCTGCCAAAGCGCCCTGCCCTGCCCCGGGGGGGGGACACGGGGTGAGGGAGGGGCAGAAGAGCTGTGCCCACCCCAGGGGGCTCAGAGCTGTCCCCCTGCAGGCACAGCTTCGTGAGCACCGACCAGCTCTCGGCCGAGAACAGCCTCAGCTCCGACTCCCAGCGCCTGGGCGAGGGCAAGCGCGAAGGGGAGCCCTGGGGGCCCTTGGGTAAGACCCCCCACCCACCATAGGGCGCCCCCGGGGCTCAGCACGTCTCCCCCCACGCACCCGGGTGTCAGGACCCTCCAGCGGCCCCGTCCTCGTGGTCGGGATGCTGCCCCAGCAGTGCAGGGACACCCAGCAGCCCCCGGAGAGGTGGTCCCTGTCCCCCCGGGGTGGCAGGGCAGGGACACGAGGCCGAGCCCCCCCCGTGACGCCCCCGCTCTGCCCGCAGGGAAGGACCCCACGCCCTCCATGCTGGGGCTCTGCGGCTCCCTGGCCTCCCTGCCCAGCTGCAAGTCCCTGGCCAGCCTCAAGTCCAACGAGTGCCTGGTGAGCGACAGCACGGAAGCCAGCCCGACCCGCAGCCCCAGCTGAGACCCCCGGCCCCCGCGCCGCCCCCCGGCCCCGCCTGACGGCGCAGGACTGACCGAGCTCGGCCCCCCTCGCACCCCGGGCACCACGAGGGACTCGCCGCTCCCACCGGGGAGGCTGGGGACGGGCAGCCCCCTCCCCACCTTGAGACCCCACCCCGGAGCCCGGCCGGAGACACGGACCCGCTGGGATGGGGGCGCAGGACTGGGGGGATCGAACTGTGCCACGGCGGGGGGACCCTGGCAGTGACAGCTGCTGGGGAGCGAGGGGGGGTCGGGGCCAGGCCCCTTCCAAGGGTGAGGGTCCGGTGTGGCCCCCCTGTCCGTCCTGCTCAGCCCTTGGTGCCCACCCAGCTCCCCTGCACTGTGTGGGGCTGCCTGTCCCCCTTGCAGCAGCATCCCCACAACAGGGGGAGGACTCTTCTTCCCCCTTCCTCCTCCCCGTCCTCCCCTGGGTTTTGGGTTGTTTTGGGTGATTTTGGTTTTTATTTCAGCCCCATCTGCCTTGTTGGAGCAAAAGGAATCAATAAACGCAGCGAGCAGAGCTGGCCTGTCACCCACCTCCCCAGAGGGGAACAGACCCCTTGTGTCCCCCCTGCCACAAGGTCCTGGCCCAGGCAAGGATGTTGGGGCACCCAGTGAGCTCCTGCAGCCCCTCTGGGCAGGGAGAGCACCTTTGGGTCACTGCAGAGCACCGAGGCTGGGGCAGCCTCTGGCCCAGCAGCTGGTGCTGGGGTCCCCTAGCCCCCAGTAATTGCCCAGCAGGGACCCTGTGGGTGACACTACCATGCCCACACGACAGGGCCGTGGCTGTCACCCCACAGGTGACTCTACAGCCCCCCAGCACACAGAGAGAAATCCTTCCACTAAGAGACAACTATTTTATTTAAGAAATGAGGAGAAGTTCCCTCCATGAGTCCCAGGGTAATGGGGGCAGTGCCCTCAGAGCTGGGCCAGGCCCTTGCAGTGAAAGGATGGGGCAGGGGGGCCACAATGGCCCCCCGGAGCAGCAGTGAGGTCTGTCCCCACACGAGGTGGTCTGACAGGGGATGGGGGCATCCCGAGTGGGAGGAGAGGTCCAGAGGCAGGGAGAGGGTCCTGACGTGTCCCCGTGCCATGCAGAGCCAGCAAGGAGAGGCTGTGTGTGAGCGATGGTCAGGAGGGGCAGATCCCCAGGCAGAGCAGGGCTGGGAGGCCCAGGCAGGCAGAGAAGCCCCCGAGCTCTGGGGTTTGGTCCTTGCCAGAGCCCCAGCTCCATCTCCTGCCAGGCCAAGTCTCCTGGGACACCCCATCCTTGCCAGAGTGTCCATGAATCCAGCAGCAGCATCTGTCCAGCCCCAAGGGATGGGTGTGGGGGGCTCCATATCCCCCCAGTGTCACAGCAGCAGGCACAGATGTCCCCCAGAGTGGCTGGGACAGGGAGTGGGCCAGGCTGGCCCTGGCTCCGTGTGCAGGCAGCGGGAGGCAGAGCAGGAACGAAGGCACTTGGGCTCTGCACGGCCGAGTGCGGATCGCTGCTCCTGGGACACCTGGCTGGAGCAGGGCTGGCACTGCCCCCTGGGCACGGCCACAGCCAGCCCTGCCCCAGGCCTGCTCACAATCCCCGCAGCTGCTGCTCCTGGTTCAGCTTCTGGAAGAAGCTCTTGCCAAATTCATAGGTGCTGATCATGATGGCGCAGGCAGGTGCCACCTTGATGACGCGGGGCAGGAACCCTGCAAGGACAGTGCTGTGAGCCCTGGGGTGACACCAGGGCACCTGGAACCTCAGCACATCCAGGGCACACCCTCACCTGCAAACAGCCCCCGGGTGCCAGACTCGGCGCGGATCCGCTGCATGAGCAGCCAGGTGGAGGAAGGCTTGGAAGGCTTGGAGGCTGTGACTGTGGGGAGAGGGGAGCAGGTGAGGCTTGGGGGGCACCCGTGGGCAGTGCTGGTTGCCCCCCTGCAGCCCGGTCCCTCACCTGGGTGCACCTCACTGTCTCCCAGCTCGATCTGCCGCTGCGTTTTGACCACGTCGAAGGGCAGCGTCAGCACCGCGGCCACCTGTGGGGTTGGCACTGGATGGTGAGCCAGGACCTGGCGTTCCTGCCCAGTGCCAGCTCTGTTGTCACCTCCCAGCACCACCCCAGCCCCACTCCTCCCTCCCACAGGCACCAAGCCCACAAGGGAGCCCCAGCATCCCAAACTCACCGTGCCAGAGATGGCCCCGGACATGAAGCTGACCATGAACGTGGCCCCGTCCAGCCAGGCCTGCCTGCAGAGCCACGTCCTCACCAGCTCGTAGTTAAACCAGTACAGAGCTGGGGGAGAGGAGACACCAGGGCTACCACTGGGCACCCCCCAGCAGCACAGGGCTGCCCTGGGCCCCCCATGCCCCAGTGCCCCCAGGCATACCCGAGAAGGGGACGTCCCGCAGCACGGTGGGTCCCCAGCCCCTCCAGAGGGACAGCCAGCCGTCCTGGGCCACTGCAGACTGGATGCACACGCGCAGCTCGCGGTAGCTGAGCTGCTGGGACTGCATCTTGGTGCGGATCAGCTCCAGGGGGCTGATGACTGTCACAGCACCCACTGCAACACAAGGGAGACACGGGGAATGAGCTCCATCCGCTTCAGCGGCCGTCCCAGAGCCACCAGCATCATGCCAGGAGAGCCAGGCACTGAATGTGGGCACTGAGTGGGCACGGGGGGACCCCAGAGAGGAGGGGCACTCACGCCTGGCGAGGGCCCCAGCCAGCAGGGGGATGTAGTGGTTCCAGCTCCCCGTGCGGGCGTGCAGGTAGTCCCGGAGCTGGTCGTAGGTGGTGAAGTAAATGACGGTGGCTGGCACGGCCATGACCCTGCGAGGAGGAGAAGGACAGTGAGGGGCACATGCCCTCCCTGGGGGCTGGAAGGGGGACCTAAGTCTGTGTGCCTGGGCAGGTGGTAGCAGCCAGAATCCCCAAACTCACAGAGTGGGGGGCAGGCCGCTCCACAGAGATCTGATGCCCTCATTGCGTGTGATCTTCACAAAGGCATCCTGGGAAGAGAGCGGAGTACCAGGGACAGCAGTTACAGGTGGGAGAAGGACAAACAACCCCCAGAAAACACCCCTACACCCCTGTGGGGTGGGGAGGCCCCTGGCCATGCCTGGAGCTCCTACCAGCGTGCCGGTGAAGTGGCCGGGGGCCTTGTACCAGGCGGTGCAGCCGTTGCCGTTCTGGCAGACGTACAGGTGGTCCATGAGCCCGTTGCAGTAGAGGAAACACTTCCCTGAGGAGGAAACAACAGCACTGCCATCACACAGGAGACCCTTCCCCTCTGCCCCGTGCCCTGCACATCAGATCCCAAAGCTGCCACATCTTCCAGGAAGGAGCCAAACCCTCAGTGCTTGAGCCCAGTGTGGACCAGTCTAAAACCAGGAGAGGAGCAACCCCGCAGCAAGGGTTGGATCGTGGCCAGAACCAGGGGATGGGGACACCCAGCTCCATGGCAGGGTGGGCGTACAGCAGGACCCACTGCCAGCAGTGGGAGAGGGTTTATGCCTCACTTGGTCTTGGCTCTGCTGCCCTGGCACAGTGGGGACATCAGCACTGGCCCCTCCACTGTGCTCTCAAGCCAGGCACAAGGGACACCAGGCAATAGAAATCCAAGGGGACTTTGATGTGGCAACAGGACAGAGTGACAGGACCACAGACAGTCAGGCCAGCTGCACAACAGACGCCCATAGATGAGGCACAGCCAGCCCCAAAGCAGGGCTGCAGGGCAGCCTGGGCTGGGGACTGTCAGCCCCCAGAGTGCAGGGATGTCCCCACACCCAGAGGAGCCCAAGCCACCACCAGTGGAGAAGCAAACCAGGATGAAGGCTTGGGAAAGCAAAGCCACTGGCAGCAGGAGCCCCCGGCGTACTCACATGTGGCCGGCTGAGCGCCCCAGGGCACTGACTGCGCTGCCAACACTGAAACACACAATGGGGACACACTGAGCAACCACAGGGGACACGCCACCACCCGGGGCTGGGCAGCAGGAGAGCTCTGTGGGTGACTGCGTGCCCCCTCAGCCACTTCCCAAGCAGTTCCTATTGTCACCAAAGCAGTCCCTTGGGGTCAGCCCCAGCCCAGTGACCCCACAGGAAGGGGCAGAGCCCAAGGGGAGCAGCACGGAGACTGGAACAAAGGGCAGCAGCTGCAGCAGGCTGAGCCTCTGGAGGGCTGGGGGCTGCCAGGCACAGGGCTGTGCAGGGGGAAGGACAGAGCCAAGCACCAGCCCAGCTCCCCCAGCAGGGCCCCCGCGCCCGTGAGGACAAGGGGCCCATGGTAAGCTGCCACCTCGCCATGGCCCCACGCCCCAGAGCAGAGACACCCTGCCACCAGCTGTGCCAGCTGAGACACCCCTGGGGGCTGCTCACCAGGGGGACTGGCTGCAGCCCCCCACCCTGCCCTGAGCGGGGCTACCTTTGGAGAAGGGGGTCCTCTGGGCCTGCAGCCGGATCTTCACCACGTCCAGCGGCGTCACTGCAAAGACACCAGAGACACCATCCCTTAGCCGTGCCAGCCCCGTGCCAGCCCCCCACCCTGGCACCCACCCCACCATGCTCACCGAAGAGGGAGGTGAGGATGGCCCCCGTCCCCGAGGCCAGCATCTGCTGCAGTGGCGTGATGCCCCCGCCGGGGCTCGGCGGCAGCTTCTCAGCCATGGCACTGTCCCCCTGCAAGGCACAGCAGGGGATGCTCCAGCCTGGGGGGTCCCTGTGCAGGGGTGAGGTCCCCTGGGAGCCCCCCCAGCATCCCCAGCCCAGCAGAGTGTCCCACAGGTGTCCCACGCCCGCCGGGCTATCGCTGCGGCGCACGGCAGGCCAGGGCCCCCCATAATCAGGGTGGCCTGGGGGGTGACAGGGACTGGCTCCCAGGGCCGGCCCAGCCCTGATAACACCCCCTGGCCCCACACTGGCAGCAGGCCCAGCCTGGCTGGAGAGGTGGAGACAGTCCAGCCTTCCATGTCCTTGGGGAGGGAGGACTGTCCCCTCCCTGCTCTCGGAAAATTAAGGAAAGGAAGGAACAAAGTCCAAAGAGCAGCCGTGCTGTGACAGCCTGCCCCAGCTCCGGCTGGGATGGCCAGCAGAGCCCAGTGCAGCCATGGCAGGACACCAAGGAGGGTGAGATCCCCCTGGTGAGTCTGCAAAAAGAATCCCAGGAAGGGTTTAGGCATCTGAAACCTCCTGCCTGATCCCGCTGGGGCTTGGCAAGGCTGCAGCCTGCAGGGCTGGTGTGCTGCCCTCGGGAAGCAGGGGATATCACACCCTTCCCAGGGAGAAGGATGTGGAGAAGTGACCCTCAGCACATTCAGCACCAGCTGCTCCCCCTCGCTGCAGCCTGGGGATCATTATCGTGCTGGGACAGGGCCATAGCAGGAGAGCTTCCAGGCTCTGGGAACCCAGGGTTCTTTAAAGCCTGGGAATGCAGCAAAAAACCTTCACCATCTGACTCATCAATTCGCAAGGTCAGAGAAGTCATAAATCTCTCCTTTACGGGCTCAGGAATTGTTGGGTGACCAAGGCTGCAAGTTGGGACAGGTCTATCCTGAAGCCACACGTGCCAGCCCCACAGGGAGCCGGGTCTGTCCTGGCACAGGCACCAGCCCCGCTGGGAGAGCTGGATCCATCCCAGCCCTGCACATGTGCCAGCCCCACGGGGAGCCGGGCCCGTCCAAGCCCACACCCTGCGGTGCCCCAGGATGTGGGCGCTCTTTGGGCACCCATCACGGCAGGGCGGCGTGGCACGTGCCCCACTGACCATTGCAAAACCATGCCACGGGCAGGGCGCTGCCTCCGGATCCCCGCCGTGACCCAGCCCTGCTGCTCGGCCTGACGCAAGCCAGGGGAAATCTCTTGCTCCCAGCTCTGCCCCACCTGATAAAGTCACTCCTTGTGACGTGCCCCAACACGGCCCCGCCGCTGGCGCTGGGGGACTGGGGCGCCTCCGGGGCTTCCTGTTTGTGTCCAAGCTGCCCTCTCAGCTGGGAGCTGCTCCCTTTGCTGTGCAGGGTAAAATATGCCCCCAAACCCAGAGCCCTGAAGTATGCTCCTAAACCCAGAGCCCTGAAGTATGCCCCCAAACCCAGAGCCCTAAAATATGCCCCCAAACCCAGAGCCCTAAAATATGCCCCCAAAACCAGAGCCCTGAAGTATGCTCCTAAACCCAGAGCTCTAAAATATGCCCCTAAACCCAGAGCCCTAAAACACGCCCCCAAACCCAGAGCCCTAAAATATGCCCCCAAAACCAGAGCCCTGAAGTATGCTCCTAAACCCAGAGCCCTAGGGGCTATGCCCCCAAACCCAGAGCCCTGAAGTATGCCCCCAAACCCAGAGCCCTAGGGGCTATGCCCCTAAACCCAGAGTCCTGCGCAGTTTCTCCCCCATGCCCGGAGCCCGCAGCCCCCTGAGGGGTTCGTGCCCCCCTCAGGGCTCGGAGCCCCCAGCCCAGGGCCGGGCCCCCTCCCCCGGGGTACGCAGCCCCCTCCCCTGGCCCCACACCTCCCCCTGCAGTGTCTGCAGTCCCGGGGTGCGCCCCCTCCCCGTGAGGGGAGCCCGGGGCCGCCTCCACGCCCTCCGCGGCCGCACGACCCCCGCCACCGGGGGAAACTGAGGCAGCGGTCACGCGTGCCGCACCACGAGGGGGGATGACGTGGGAGGCACGGGGTGTCGGGGGAAGTGCCGGGGGTTCCGCCCCACCTGCTCATTCCAGCCAGGCTTGGCGCGTCCCTCCGGGACCGGGAGGCGGCTCCGCGCCGGCGGCGCCTTTAAGGAGCCCCATGGGCGCCCCTCGCCCTCCGCCGCGCTTCCGCCCGCCCCGCCCCGCGCACGCGCAGTGCGCCCCGCGCCACACCGCGCCCCCTGCCGGCCCGGAGGGGCCGCGGCACCCGGGAACAGCTGGGACACGGAAACAGCTGGAATAGAGAGACTCCCGAAATACAGACAAAGAAACAGCTGGAATAGAGAGACACCCGGAATATGGACACGGAAACAGCTGGAATACAGAAACAGCTGGAATAGAGAGACACCCGGAATAGAGAAACAGCTGGAATACAGACACAGAAACAGCTGGAATAGAGAAACCCCTGGGACACAGACACACCTGGAATAGAGACACACCTGGGACACAGAAACACCTGGAATACAGACACAGAAACAGCTGGAATAGAGACACACCTGGAATACAGACACAGAAACAGCTGGAATACAGAAACAGCTGGAATATAGACACACCTGGAGTAGAGAAACAGCTGGTACACAGAAACACCTGGGACACAGACACAGAAACAGCTGGAATAGAGAAACCCCTGGGACACAGACACACCTGGAATAGAGAAACAGCTGGAATAGAGAAACACCTGGAATACAGAAACTCCTGGAATACAGACACAGAAACAGCTGGAATATAGAAACACCCGGAATACAGAAACTCCTGGAATAGAGACACACCTGGGACACAGACACACCTGGAATAGAGAAACAGCTGGAATAGAGAAACACCTGGAATACAGAAACTCCTGGAATAGAGACACACCTGGGACATAGACACACCTGTAACACAGAAACACCTGGGACACAGAAACACCTGGGACACAGACATATTGTAAACAGGCCCCCAGAACACAAACACCCTGGGCACACCTGGCACACGCCTTGTACGTGCCCTGCACACTCACGGCGCTGACAGAGGGGCCCACCTTGCCCAGTCACCGTGCTGGCAAAGGGGTTCACCTTGCACACTCACACTGCACGCTGGCAGAAGGCTGTGCCTTGCACACTCACCGTGCTGAAGCCCTGGGGCTCTCACCCTCACCACACTGAGCCCACCGGGGTTTGCATGCTTGTCGTGCCAGAGCCAGCGCAGGCTGGGACACGGGCATGGTGCCAGGCCCAGTGCCACTCTGCTGCCTGCAGAGGAACAAAGCCTCTCAGTTCCCAAAGCACTGTGAGCATCACCCAGCATCTCCCTGTCCTGTGCCACGCTCCCTGCAGCTCTGCCAGGCCCTCTGAACAGGGGGCGAGCGCCCTGCTGCTCCTGGGCCTGCGGGAGCTGGGGTTAATGCCAGGACCTGGTGGGTCTGGGGGGCTGGAATCCCACCTCTGCTCACTGCAGACCCTCAAGTGGAGTCCCTCCATGTGTTGGAAGCATTGTGTTTCCTGTGGAGAGCACCAAATCCTTCTGGGTGAGGTGGTGATCTCCCTGAGGAGCTCTTATTTCTGCTTGTAGTTAAATTTTAGAGTTACCTCACTGAAAGGGTGATTAAACACTGGCAGGGGCTGCCCAGGGAGGTGGTGGAGTCTCCATCCCTGGACTCAACACGGCACTCAGTGCTCTGGTCTGGTTGATGAGGTGGGGATCAGCCGCAGGTTGGACTCGATCATCCTGCAGGTATTTTCCAACCTCAGCGATGCTGGGAAGGTGGGAGGGAGCGGAGCCCGTCAGCCCCTCGCTGTAATGTGGGCTGATGACAGCAGATGGCTCCCGAAGCCCCTCGGAAACCCGCACGGACCCCCGGCCGTGGGATGGGTGAGATGCCAGCTCCAGCGCTGCGTCCTTCAGGAAAGCCCCGCAGGCCAGAGCTCCCTGACTCGTTTGTGTCACAACATCGCTGCAGGAGCTGCTGTGGCGCTGCATGATGCAATCCCTGCCTCGCAGCCGGCTGAACTCTTGCCCCGACAAATGCGGGGATAAACCCTGCGCCGGTGCCCTCTCTGCTGCCCGGGCAGTGCCATCCTGGGGGAAGGACGGAGAACTCAAGGACAGGCGACGTGCAGGTGCCAGAGCAGCCCCTGCCTGTTGAGCAGGAGCGGCTCAGGGCTCAGCCTGCAGTCCCGGGGTGTTTGAATGGAGCCTGTTTCACCCACAGAGGTGTTCCCCGTCCCTTTGCAGAGCTGGCAGAGCTCTGGTGGCTGCTCTCCTCCAGGAGTAAAGTCCCTCCTGGCTCCTGGTATCTGAGAATTGTCAGTGGAGGGGGAAACCAGTGCTGGGAGCTGCCCTTCCATGAGACCAGGTCCAAGGGAATCTTGGCTTTAAGCGATGGGAGCCCAGGAGCCCGATAATTCCCACAAGGTCCCGTAAGTGAACACATCCTGTGCCTCCCTGATGAGTCAGCTCTGCCTCTCAGAGACACGGGCTTTAAACGCTCTGAAAGCCTCTTGCAGCTGGTAATTTAGAAATGGAATAATGATTAATTAAAGATATATCTGTCCTTAGGGGTACTGGGTCTTGCATCTTCTGGTTGAGGTGTTGTGGCTTCCGCACGGCTGAAGCGAGACAGGAATAATGTTTTTTCAGATGGGGTGAGGTCAAGAAGGACCGGTGAGAGATGGTTTAAGTGCCTTGACCTCGATTTTTTTTTTTTTGGGTCTCTTCATTTGCTAAAGAGGTCAGGGTGAAAGGGTGAGTTTGTTTGTCCCGAGCTCGGCGCTGCTGAGGACCTGGCTGGCTCTCTGTGCTGAGTCACGGCCGCCTGCGCTGTCCAAGCCCCGGGAACCTTTCTGTCCCCAATTCACGTCCTCGCAGTCCCGCTGGCCTTGGCAGGCTGGGCAGCCTGCACCGCGCTCCCACGACGGTGGAAATGAACTGTTGAGTTGCTGAGCTCAAAGCCGTGCCTGGTTTGCGGGGAAGGAGCCGGCTGAGCTGGAATACAGAAACAGCTGGAATAGATACACACCTGGAATACAGGCGCAGAAACAACTGCAAGACAGAAACAGCTGGAATAGAGACACACCTGGAATACAGTGCAGTTGTTTCTGCGCCTGTGTTCCAGCTGTTCCCCTATTCCAGCTTTTTCTGTATTGCAGCTGTTTCTGTGCCTGTATTCCAGGTGTGTCCCTATTCCAGCTTTTTCTGTATTGCAGCTGTTTCTGCGCCTGTATTCCAGGTGTGTCTCTATTCCAGCTGTTTCTGTATTGCCGTTGTTTCTGTGCCTGTATTCCAGGCACAGAATATTCTGCAATACAGAAACAGCTGGAATAGGGGAACAGCTGGAATACAGGCACAGAAACAACTGCAATACAGAAACAGCTGGAATAGGGAAACAGCTGGAATAGAGACACACCTGGAATACAGGCACAGAAACAACTGCAATACAGAAACAGCTGGAATAGGGGAACAGCTGGAATACAGTCACAGAAACAACTCCAATACAGAAACAGCTGGAATAGAGACATGCCTGGAATACAGGCACAGAAACAGCTGCAATACAGAAAAAGCTGGAATAGGGGAACAGCTGGAACACAGGCACAGAAACAACTGCAATACAGAAACAGCTGGAATAGGGACACACCTGGAATACAGGCGCAGAAACAGCTGCAATACAGAAACAGCTGGAATAGAGACACACCTGGAATACAGGCACAGAAACAACTGCAATGCAGAAACAGCTGGAATAGGGAAACAGCTGGAATAGAGACACACCTGGAATACAGGCGCAGAAACAACTGCAATACAGAAACAGCTGGAATAGGGAAACAGCTGGAATACAGGCACAGAAACAACTGCAATACAGAAACAGCTGGAATAGAGACACACCTGGAATACAGGCACAGAAACAGCTGCAATACAGAAACAGCTGGAATAGAGACACACCTGGAATACAGGCACAGAAACAGCTGCAATACAGAAACAGCTGGAATAGGGAAACACCTGGAATACAGGCGCAGAAACAACTGCAATACAGAAACAGCTGGAATAGGGAAACAGCTGGAACACAGGCACAGAAACAACTGCAATACAGAAACAGCTGGAATAGGGAAACAGCTGGAATACAGACACAGAAACAACTGCAATACAGAAACAGCTGGAATAGGGAAACAGCTGGAATACAGACACACCTGTGACACAGAAACTGTGTGGGACACAGAAATGGCTGAGCTCTGATCCCCCCCCAGTCCCGCGGCTGGCGAGGTTTGCGTGCGCCCGGCCGGCTCTGTCCTGCCGTGACACCGCAGGCACGGCCGGGAGACGCTTGTGTAACGCGGCTCCGCAGCTCTTACGAAACGCAGCCGGTGTCCCGGCCAGGGGAGCCCCGCTCCGGGGCGGTGCGCCCGGGGCTCCTCACCGGGCAGGGGTCGCGCCGGCTCCGTCCGCACCTGCGCTCGCTCTGGAGCCACCCACCCCGCCTGGTCGCTTTCAAAATCACGCCTGGAAAGCAATTAGCCCGTTTCCTTAATCTAGGTGAACTTTAACGGGCAGGTTGCAAAAGGATCTGGGTAGTGCTTTAATGGAATTAAGCCAGTGCAGAATTTGAGTATTTATTTCGGCCGGGATCATTATGGTTTTGCAAAAGCCAGGCTTAAGCTGAATTAAGTGACTCAAATGAAGCAGCTTGTGGCCAGAGGAGGCTCTAGGGACATCAGACTTTTATAACCCAGAATATAACCCAATATAACCCAGAATTTCTAACGCAGCTGCAGCTCTGCAGGTCAATTCCCACCCACTCTGCCTTCTGTGGCACCTGCCAGGGAAAACCTCGGTAGTTATGAAACAGGGGACAAACCTCACCTGGGAGGAAAATAAGCCTGGACTTAGGGATGAAGAAACAGGTATGGAAGATAAAGACCCCATGGTTTCCTCCCTAAATGAATCCTTTATAGTTTTGTGTTAAAATAGTATACACCTAGCAGCAGTATGGGCCAGGAGTGTGGAGGAAAGAGGAGCCTGGCCCGAGAACGGCAGGAAAAACTCCCAGGTCCCTTTTCCAATAAACAAAAGCCCCTGTGAACATGAAGAAGAGCCAGAAGAGCTCAGAGCAGTAATTAAACTCTGCATCAGCTGTCAGCCTGCTGCACATACAGGTGAGAGATGTGCCCTTAGAGAGCTTCTCTGCAGTTCCTCTCAGCTGGGGCGGGATCTGCTGATCACCAAGAGCTCTGGAAACATCTCGGCGTTGCTGCAGCAATTGGCGCATTTCACTCTTGACCATCCTTTGCCAACAGATCTTCTAAATGGCCTGGATGTGGCTGTGCCTGGGCGCTGCCTGGCGCTGGCTAACCATGCCTCACTGCCCAGCCCAGGATTTCTTGGATCCAGCCAGGACTTGTGCTGGGAACTCAGGCAGATCTAAGTGGGCATCGAGGTAACTTCAGGAAGACGGGTGTTGTCATGCTGAGCACTTCAAGAAATGAGGCCCAGAGTCTCTTTTGCTGTCTTTAGATGAAGGAATAATCCTGTTGAGGGGTGCTGAGCTGACTCCCAGCCAGCCTGGTGTTCCTGGTACATCCCACATCGCCTGCTGTCCCACATTGGGCTCGAGCTGCTTGCACTGCAATTCATCTTGTTTTCTGTTGTCTCACAAGGACGGATCCCCTTGTAGCGCTGGAGTGTTTATTTTACAATTCCCAAAGCTGTGATAGATTTTTGAGAGGATTTCTGTGCCTAATCTAGGAAAATTCTCCAGCTAAATTATAGTGGGTACTTTTTAGGCAGTTTAAAAATGGGCAGAAAAGAGCCATTCCCCTGGTTGTAGATGTCTTGCCTATTACTATTGACCTGAAAACAAACAAACCCAACTGTCTCATAACATTGAATGTTCATAAATAATTTTTTTTTGTACAATCTGTAAGTTTGCCATTATTGATACTGTACTAAGAGAAGAGCTTTGACACTCCATAAACCTTTATTCCAAACCAAGACAGATCATTCCCAATCTGGTCTGCTTTAAAAAGCAGACTGGTGCTGCACATGTGGGCACCTGGAAAGACCTGGTGAGGAAAATTCCCTTTTCCCATCTAAGTTAGACTTAAAGAGACACCCAGCGACTACAGGTAAAAAAGGCTTTAAGAAGAACCTGGTGCTACAGGTTCCTCGTCTGTTTCTCTCACAAGAAGCCTGTTCTTAGACTGGATGTTTGTCCTTGATTTGCACCTCAGTTTGTCAGGAAAAACTGAAAACTGGACCCTGCCCTACTGCAGTTTCTCCATTAAATCCAATTACTAGGGATAGCAACCCTCTTAATACAAGGTAGTAATTCCATAGAGTGATCTCCACTTTGTACACAACACTTCCAGGCCCAGCAAAAGCAGGCTGGAGCGGAGCAGTCCTGAGTTGGTCATGAGCAGATGCTGAGTGGTGCTGAGCAGATACTGAGTGGTGCTGAGCAGAAGCTGAGTGGTGCTGAGCAGAAATTGAGGGGTGCTGAGTTGGTCCTGAGCAGATACTGAGCAGAAACTGAGTGGTCCTGAGCAGAAACTGAGATGGTGCTGAGCAGAAACTGAGTGGTGCTGAGCAGATACTGAGCAGATGCTGAGATGGTGCTGAGCAGAAACTGAGTGGTGCTGAGCAGAAGCTGAGTGGTGCTGAGCAGATACTGAGCAGATACTGAGCAGATGCTGAGATGGTGCTGAGCAGATACTGAGTGGTGCTGAGCAGATACTGAGCAGATGCTGAGATGGTGCTGAGCAGAAACTGAGTGGTGCTGAGCAGATACTGAGCAGATGCTGAGATGGTGCTGAGCAGAAACTGAGATGGTGCTGAGCAGAAACTGAGTGGTGCTGAGTTGGTCCTGAGCAGAAACTGAGTGGTGCTGAGCAGAAATTGACGGGTGCTGAGCAGATACTGAGCAGATACTGAGCAGATGCTGAGATGGTGCTGAGCAGAAGCTGAGATGGTGCTGAGCAGAAACTGAGTGGTGCTGAGTTGGTCCTGAGCAGATACTGAGCAGAAACTGAGTGGTGCTGAGCAGATACTGGGTGGTCCTGAGCAGAAGCTGAGTGGTGCTGAGCAGAAACTGAGATGGTGCTGAGTTGGTCCTGAGCAGATACTGAGCAGAAACTGAGTGGTGCTGAGCAGAAACTGAGATGGTGCTGAGCAGAAACTGAGTGGTGCTGAGCAGATACTGAGCAGATGCTGAGATGGTGCTGAGCAGAAACTGAGTGGTGCTGAGCAGAAGCTGAGTGGTGCTGAGCAGATACTGAGCAGATACTGAGCAGATGCTGAGATGGTGCTGAGCAGATACTGAGTGGTGCTGAGCAGAAACTGAGTGGTGCTGAGTTGGTCCTGAGCAGATACTGAGCAGAAACTGAGTGGTGCTGAGCAGATACTGGGTGGTCCTGAGCAGAAGCTGAGCAGATGCTGAGCAGATACTGAGCAGATACTGAGCAGATGCTGAGATGGTGCTGAGCAGAAACTGAGTGGTGCTGAGCAGAAGCTGAGTGGTGCTGAGCAGATACTGAGCAGATACTGAGCAGATGCTGAGATGGTGCTGAGCAGATACTGAGTGGTGCTGAGCAGAAACTGAGTGGTGCTGAGTTGGTCCTGAGCAGATACTGAGCAGAAACTGAGTGGTCCTGAGCAGAAACTGAGATGGTGCTGAGCAGAAACTGAGTGGTGCTGAGCAGATACTGAGCAGATGCTGAGATGGTGCTGAGCAGATGCTGAGATGGTGCTGAGCAGATACTGAGTGGTCCTGAGCAGAAGCTGAGTGGTGCTGAGTTGGTCCTTAGCAGATACTGAGTGGTGCTGAGTTGGTCCTGAGCAGATACTGAGCAGATACTGAGCAGAAACTGAGATGGTGCTGAGCAGAAACTGAGATGGTGCTGAGCAGATACTGAGCAGATACTGAGCAGATGCTGAGATGGTGCTGAGCAGAAACTGAGATGGTGCTGAGTTGGTCCTGAGCAGATACTGAGCAGAAACTGAGTGGTGCTCAGCAGATACTGAGTGGTGCTGAGCAGAAACTGAGATGGTGCTGAGCAGAAATTGAGGGGTGCTGAGTTGGTCCTGAGCAGAAACTGAGTGGTGCTGAGCAGAAATTGAGGGGTGCTGAGTTGGTCCTGAGCAGAAACTGAGTGGTGCTGAGCAGATGCTGAGCAGATACTGAGCAGATACTGAGCAGATGCTGAGATGGTGCTGAGCAGATACTGAGTGGTCCTGAGCAGAAATTGAGTGGTGCTGAGTTGGTCCTGAGCAGATACTGAGCAGAAACTGAGTGGTGCTGAGCAGAAATTGAGTGGTGCTGAGTTGGTCCTGAGCAGATACTGAGCAGAAACTGAGTGGTCCTGAGCAGAAATTGAGTGGTGCTGAGTTGGTCCTGAGCAGATACTGAGCAGAAACTGAGTGGTGCTGAGCAGAAACTGAGTGGTGCTGAGCAGATACTGAGTGGTCCTGAGCAGAAGCTGAGTGGTGCTGAGTTGGTCCTTAGCAGATACTGAGTGGTGCTGAGAAGAAACTGAGATGGTGCTGAGCAGAAGCTGAGTGGTGCTGAGCAGATACTGAGCAGAAACTGAGTGGTGCTGAGCAGAAACTGAGATGGTGCTGAGTTGGTCCTGAGCAGATACTGAGCAGAAACTGAGTGGTGCTGAGCAGATACTGAGCAGATGCTGAGATGGTGCTGAGCAGAAACTGAGATGGTGCTGAGCAGAAACTGAGTGGTGCTGAGCAGATACTGAGCAGATGCTGAGATGGTGCTGAGCAGATGCTGAGATGGTGCTGAGCAGATACTGAGTGGTCCTGAGCAGAAGCTGAGTGGTGCTGAGTTGGTCCTTAGCAGATACTGAGTGGTGCTGAGTTGGTCCTGAGCAGATACTGGGTGGTGCTGAGTTGGTCCTTAGCAGATACTGAGCAGATACTGAGCAGAAACTGAGTGGTGCTGAGCAGAAACTGAGTGGTCCTTAGCAGATACTGAGTGGTGCTGAGCAGATGCTGAGATGGTGCTGAGCAGATACTGAGTGGTGCTGAGCAGAAACTGAGTGGTCCTGAGTCGGTGCTGAGTGGTCGACTCAGCACCAACTCAGGACCACTCAGTTTCTGCTCAGCACCAACTCAGCACCACTCAGTATCTGCTCAGGACCACTGCGTATTAGCTCAGGACCACTCAGCATCTGCTCAGTATCTGCTCAGGACCAACTCAGCACCACTCAGTATCTGCTCAGCACCACTCAGTTTCTGCTCAGTATCTGCTCAGTATCTGCTCAGGACCAACTCAGCACCACTCAGTATCTGCTCAGTACCACTGCGTATTAGCTCAGGACCACTCAGTATCTGCTCAGCACCACTCAGTATCTGCTCAGCACCACTCTGGATCTGCTCAGCACCACCTCAGCTGCCGCCATCTCCATGGACGCTCAGGGCCGTGCCCAGCCGCAGCGTGGCCGGGCAGAATCGGGGATGGAAGCGGGCGGCAGGGCTGGGCGAAGCGTTTTCCCGGGGGTGGGCTCGGTGTGTACGGGGTGTGTACGGCGTGTGTACCGAGGCTCGGTGTGTACCGCGTGTGTACCGGGTGTGTACCGGGTGCGTGCCGGGGCCCGGTGTGCCCCGCAGGCCGGAGCGGGGCCGGGCCGTGCGGGGCGGGGGCATCGCGGCAGCGCCCCCCGCCGGCCGGGGCGGCGCGCGCGCCCCCGCTCCCCGCAGACAATGGGGCGGCGGCGGCGGCGGCGGGGGCGCGCGCGGGCGCGGGCGGGGCGAGCGCTCCCCGCGAGAGGCGGGGGGCGCGGGGGGGGGGGGCGCGGGGAGTGGGGGGGGGGGGGCTCGGCGGCGCTCCGCGCACGCGCGCGCGCGCTCCCGCCCCGCCGGCGCGGCGAAGGTTCCGGAGCCCGCGCGCGCCCCCGCCCCGCCCGCGCCGCCGCCGCCGCCGCTGTCACCGCCACCGCCACCGCTGTCAGCAGCCGGCTCCGGTGCGGACACCCCCCGCAGCAGCGGCAGGTACGGGGAGGGGAGGCTGCCGCGGGCTGCGGGGGGGGGCGCTGAACCCCCGGGCGCGCTCTCCCTCCGCCGCGTCCCGCGCGGAGAACGGGGGGAGAGAGGGGGGGGGAAAAAAACCCAAAATCCATCAGCCCCCGAGAAGCAAAATCCGTCCGTTTCATCCCAAAAGCGGCGGGAGGGGCGTGTCCCGGTGCCGGCGCCCCGGGGCTGCGGCAGCGCGAGGCGCGGCCCCTGCGGCAGCGCGGGCGGCCGGGGCAGGTGCGGCGGGCGGGGAGCGGCGGCGAGGGACGGATGGATGGATGGAGGGAGGGAGGGATGGATGGATGGAGGGATGGATGGAGGGATGGAGGGATGGAGAAGGGCGGGTTTGGGGCTTTCTCCCCGCTCTGCGCCCGTTTCGGCCCCGTTCCTCCCGGCAGGTGGGGCCGGGGCTGCGGCAGGAGGGGCGGCAGCGCGGGGCCATGTTCTGCAGCCGCCTCGAGGGGGGAGGCAGCGGTGATTAAAAGCGGTAAATTAATCAATAATCGGAATCCGTAACGAAAAAGCGTTTCGAGTGAAAAAAAAAAAAAAAGAGAGAGAAAAAAGGAGCTGCACACGCCCAGCCCTAAATTTTGCGTGCGGGGAAGCGTTATTGAGGTCACGGCACCCCGGCGCTGCCCGGCTTTGTTGCACCCCCCGGTGCCCATGACGAGGGGTTCGGTGTTTAACGTGAACGAGGTGGGTCCCATCCTGTTGAATCCCGGGTGTTTCCCACCCCGGGATGGGGATGGGGATGCCCATCCTCGTGGGTTCGGGGCTGGGATGGGGCTCCTCGGTGTCACTGGCGGTCCCTGGATGTGCCGGGCACATCCCAAGCATCTCAGTGCCATGCTGGGATTGGCGTTGTCATGCTGGAATTGCCCCCTTGTCCCTTCCATCTGCCTCTTCCCGTGCTGTCTCTTCTTTCTCGTCCCCAAATCCCACCAGGTGGGGCGTGGAGCTGCCCCCCCCCTTTCTGGGTCTCGCCTTTTTTACCTGTGCTTGCTGGGTATTTCTTTATTTTAAGTCTAACTTAGCTGGGAAAAGGGAAGTTTCCTGGCCAGGTGTTTCCAGGAGCGCACACCTGCCCTCCTGCCTTGGAGCAATTCACCCTGCAAGGAGCAGAAACGGCTCGTTCCAGGTGAGGGATGGAGCTTTCTGCCTGCATCCCCGACGGCCACATGAGCACAAGGGAGGGCTGGCTTGGGGAAGGCGATTTTTCCTGGTGTTTTTGAACACCTAGAAACGCAATCCTGCTGCTGCTCGCAGAGGGCAGCTGCCATCACTTTCAGAGGGAGTTTCTCCTTCCATTTGCTGCGGTACCACCCCGCGAGGTGCAGCTCCATTTGCAGCGAGAAGGAGCAGCTGAGATGAGCTAAGCTGTCACCATTTGTATGCAGAGTATTCCCGAGCTTCCCCGGCGTGGATGTGGGCAGATGTTGGATGCGTGTCTGAATCAGTGGAACAGAATTTGCTGCTGACAATCGTTAATTTGCCTTGTCCAGCAATGGCTGCCTGCTGCCGTCCGTTCCGTTGAAGGGGCTTTGGCTCTGCTGCCAGCACCTCACATTTGGGCTGTTTGATGGCTTTCCTTGTGGGGTTCAGTTTTCTTGGCATTATTTTTCTCAGGGTGGTCAATCAAACCGGGTCTCAGTTGGGCGTTTGCGGCTCTTGAGGGGAGAAGAATTAAAACCTCCTTCTCTCTAGGAGTGAGAAATTGCCGTACACAGTTATGCTTTGTTCACTCTTGAAACACAAAATGCTTGGCTTTCGCCCCAAGATGAGCAGCTTAAGGAGAAAAGCAAAGTGTTGGCTGATTTACCTGTAGTTTGTAGAGGATTTGAACGTAGAATCGTGGAATGGTTTGGGTTGAAAGGAGCCTTACAGACCATGTCGTTCCACCCCCCTGGCATGGGCAGGGACATCTTTCATTTGACCAGATTGCTCCAGCCTGCACTCCAAGCTTCCAGGCATGGGGATCCACTGGCAGATGGTTCACACCTGATTAAAGCCTTGCATCTTCTCATGCTTTGGGTAAGATGCAGGTGGGGTTCGTTTTTGAGACCTGGGGAAGGCGATGCCCGTCCCACAGATGGTGTCACAGATCAGATGGGGATGTTTATCCTGCGGGGATTAACTGGGCATAGCGGTGCTGGGAGCTCTGTGTGCAGCTCCCTGAGGAGGGGATTGCCCCAGCCCCTGCAGGTTTGGTGTGTCTCCCTCTGTCAAGCACTGTGTGAAGTATTTACAGGTCTGGCTTCCAATTTGGGCTTGCTCACCCTTCCCACTCCTCTGTATCCCTTGCTGCCCTCTGCTTCCAGCCTCTGCCTTCCCAAGGTGTTCCATTCAAACTGTCCCATCCCCTCTGTGCTTAAAGAACTGCAGCTTCAGGAGGACCAAGCAATTATTTCATATTTTATGTATTATTTCATATAATTTATATATTATTTCATATATTTTATATATGGAAAGGGAGCACGGTAGCTTTGTCATTTCCTTCCCAAAACCGTGGTAAATTCTGCTCCCCTGGCCAGACCTCACAGGATAAAAAGGAGGAAAATGTGACACTGGAGCTGCCCTTTCTCGGTGAGGAAGAGCTGGATGTAGCCAGTCAGGGATGCTCGTAGCATGCTGCTGAGGTGGGTGTTTCATCTTCTGCCTTTTGTGCTCCTCTGCTGCATTTCAGAGAGCCGTGCTCCTCGTGGAGTGCTCGTTGATCTGTGTAGCACCACGGGCTTTTTTCCAGCCTTTTCCAGGCGTGGGGTTTGGAGGCGTTTGGGTACCACTTTGCTGAGCAGTCCTGAGGGCGCAGCAGCAGGGATGGAGGGAGTCGCTCCCTGCTCACCTTTGTTGTCCCCACGTGGAATTTGGGCTCCCCGAGCGTTGCAGGGCTGTTGAAGCAGACACGTTGGGAATGTTTCGGAGCTGGTGTCGGTGCTGAAGCTCCTGAAAGGCTGCCTCCATCAGCACGGGAGTGACAAATTGTCCTGACACATCCTGCAGCACAGCCATGGCTGGTGGGCCCGTCCTGGTGCCGGCTGTGCCCACCCCAGGCCTCCACACGAATCCCTCTGGGTTGGCAGAGCGTGGAAAATTGGATCATGAGGCGCTGGCTAAGGGGAAATGCTCAGGGTGGCCGGTCCCTTTCTTCCCAAAAGCGAGATTATTCAAAAGCTGGAAGAAAGCTGTGGATTTGAGTTTGTCTTGAGCAGAATAATCTTATTTTGTCAGCCCAGCGTGCTGATGAGGCTTGGCTGTGGTGCTGGTGTCCTTTGGGGCAGTGCTGCTAATTTAGCTGTAGGAATGCTCTGACACTTGATGAATGAGTCGGGGAAGAGCCAGGGCACCGGTTTCCACCTGGCTCCCAGTATTTTCCAGTTTGCTCAGCTTGCTGGCTGGCTGCTTGACTCCTAGGCTGTGTGCGAAGGTGTGGGGCTGGACTGAGAGGTGGGAGCTTGTAGTGCAGCGCCTTGGGCTTGTGGCATCCTTCTGGGTGATGCTGGGAGGGTGTTGGGGCTGCTGGAACAGGGCAGCGGGGTTTAAAAGGGATTTAGGGGGGATGTGGTTCTGCACGCAGGTAAAGCAGCCAACCCTGAGCAAAATGGGCATGGCTGATGCTTTCTGGCTCGTTCTGAGGTCTGCAAACCCACGAGTCTGTGGAAAAGCACGGAGAGCCCTTTCTTGGAGCAGAAGGGGCCTCTCTGGTTGTGTTGGGAGGTTGTTTAGGGATTGTTCCCCTCGTGTACCTGTCCTGTAGCACAGGGAGCCCCAGCTCAGCATCCTGGCTTGTTCCCACCTTTAGCTGAGAGGAGCAGCAGCTCTCTGAGGGCCTCTCCCTCCTGCTGCAGTGGCAGCAGAGCTGGGCTGGCTTTCTAGGTTTTTCTGCCAATGCAGTGTAAGCTCTTCCTACCTCAGGGGCTGGGCTGTGCTGCTCGGGCTCCAGAGCTGGCTGCGTGGTGCCTGGGGCTCACCCCACGGGCACATCAGTAAATTGGGCAGTGCTGGGTGCTGCAGGGCTCTGCCTGCCCGTGGAGATGGAAAAGGAAGCGACTGCAGAAGTGGCTTGGGCTGCTGGTCCTGCAGAGCAGCACAGAGATGTTCCCACTCCCCTGGCAGCAGGATTAGGGTGAGTGGTCTGGGCCAGAGCGGGGTGGGCTTGGAGAAACCTCCCTGAGCACCAGGCTGGCCCAGCCTTGCCAGAGGTGCAGCCCCAACAGCTGGATCACTGCTGGATCACTGCAGGGAGATGTGGAGCTCCTGCTCTGTGCGCTGCTGTTCCCTCCTGGCTGTTCATCCTCAGTCCCCAGCTGTCTTTGCAGGTCACCCTAGGATGTGCTGGACAGAGCAGAATTGTGGCCCTTTAGGTTTTTAACCCTTGTGAGGTTTTTTAAGGTGGGCACAGCTCTGCTGCGAGGGACTGAGTGAATCTGAGTCTCTCCTGCAGCAGGATGGATCTCCCTCCTCCATCTGTGAGCTGGAGCTTTGTTTTGCACTGAAATCTGCTGGTTGTAGGCTGGTTTTTTTTAAGTGCCTGTGGAAAGCATGTGTGGTTTACACTGGAGTCTGGAGGAGAAGTATCTGTGCCTTTAGACTTGAGTGGGTTTTCTTTGCAAGTCTAATGAGCTTTTTTTGCTCCTCAGAAATCAATCCGCTGGTTTTCCCCTTTTCTTTCCTAGCAGACCAATTAGTAAAGGTGGTCATAACACACAGCGTGGCTCCTGTTTTCAGTGTCTCTTCTTTAAATATCCAAGGAAAAGGGAGCGCCGGGGGATACCTTCTGTGCGGCTAAAAGGATTATTGCTGCACTTGGGCTAATTATTTCCATCTTTGCAGCCTCTCCACCCTACCTGCCCTGACCTCTCTGTCCCACCCTGGGCAGGGGTTTGTCCCCAAAGAGCTCAGGTGTGTTTGGACAGTGCCCCCAGGCATAGGATGGGGCTGTGCAGGGTCGATGGTGGCTGTGGTCCCTTCCAGCTGGGGATATTCCGTGATTCTGCGATCCCCAGCTCTGGGTGATGCTCCAGGGAAGGACAGAGCCTGCTGTGGGGCATGGAAGGGCTTTGTTAACTGGGGATATTCCGTGATTCTGCGATCCCCAGCTCTGGGTGATGCTCCAGGGAAGGACAGAGCCTGCTGTGGGGCAGGAAGGGCTTTGTTAACTGGGGATATTCCATGATTCTGCGATCCCCAGCTCTGGGGCGATGCTCCAGGGAAGGACAGAGCCTGCTGTGGGGCATGGAGGGGCAGGAAGGGCTTTGTTAACTGGGGATATTCCATGTTTCTGCGATCCCCAGCTCTGGGGCGATGCTCCAGCGAAGGACAGAGCCTGCTGTGGGGCAGGAAGGGCTTTGTTAACTGGGGATATTCCGTGATTCTGCGATCCCCAGCTCTGGGGTGATGCTCCAGGGAAGGACAGAGCCTGCTGTGGGGCAGGAAGGGCTTTGTTAACTGGGGATATTCCATGTTTCTGCGAGATCCCCAGCTTTGAGGCGATGCTCCAGGGAAGGACCGAGCCTGCTGTGGGGCATGGAGGGGCAGGAAGGGCTTTGTTAACTGGGGATATTCCATGTTTCTGCGAGATCCCCAGCTTTGAGGCGATGCTCCAGGGAAGGACCGAGCCTGCTGTGGGGCATGGAGGGGCAGGAAGGGCTTTGTTAACTCTTCAGCGCTTCAAGAGAGGTGATGAAACCGCTTGTGTGGAGGGGTTTGAATAGCACGTGTGGGACTTGAAGGGCTTTCTGCCGCTTATCAGCTGCACTTTGTGGCTCCCCCCCCAGCCCCTGCCCCGGGCTGTCTGCCTGGAAGTGCCAGATGTAATTTCAGATGGGTTTCATCAGCGGCTCGGGTCAGTTGCTGCAGAATGAAATTCCATGAGGTGTTTGTAAATGACTCGAAACATCTAAAGGAGCCTCTCCTGTGACTCCTGAGGACATCCAGCCCGGCCTGCTTGGGGAGGGCTGGAGATTCACTTCTGAGATAAACCAACTGTTTTCTGCGCCCTGCAAAGGCGAGTTTGCACTTCTGAGGCTGAAATTGCGCAAGTAGGGGAGGTGTTCAGAGTGGTTAAATTGTTCCCTGTCCTAGGAAACATTTTATCTTTTCTTTGATTAAGGGTTACTTGAATCCCGGCTTTGTTGGCAAAGTTTCAATGCGGACCGTGTGCGTGTCGTGCTCAGAAACAGCTCTGCTCCTTCTCTGTGAAAGGAAATATCGCTTCACCTGGGCTTCCTGCGGCAGGAGCACATCTGGCCAGCTGTGCAAGGTCTCAGTGTGGAGCTCTGTGCTCAGAAACAGCTCTGCTCCTTCTCTGTGAAAGGAAATGTCACTTTACCGGAGCGTCCCGGGGCAGGAGCACATCTGGCCAGCTGTGCAAGGTCTCAGCGTGGAGCTCTGTGCTCAGAAACAGCTCTGCTCCTTCTCTGTAAAAGGAAATATCGCTTCACCTGGGCTTCCTGGGGCAAATCTGGCCAGCTGCTCTCAGCCAAACCACAGGCAGACCAGGGCTGTCCCACTCAAACGGAGAGGCCAAGCAAGGCTTGTCCTGCCTGGTTGCTGTGGATCTCAGGATGAGCCTGGGGCAGGGGGAGCAGGGGCTGCTCCTGCTCGTTGTGTTAGTTGGAGACCACGGGATGACAGGAGGGAGGCAAGAGAAGGGATAATCTGCAGGGATTCCTCCCTGGAGCTTGCTCTGTGTTTGTGCCCGCTCAAGGTTATGCGAGGAGCCTTTGTGTAAAAATGACATTTATATCTGGAGCTGTACTTGACTTTGGTGTGGTCAGAAGAGAAGGAAATGTGAGATTTGGAAATGTGGCCAGTGCTGACCCACCTGGTGCAAAGTGCTGAGTCCTCCCTGCAGGAGCCAGCGCTTCATTACCCTCCTCAAATCCTGCGTGTGATGGGGTGAGAGTGGTTGGGATTGAGTTACCTGTGGGCTTTAAGGTGAGAGGAAACCGAGTGATGTGGCAGAACTGGAGCTTCTCGTGCTCTCTGCTGGTAGCTGTAGTTTGTGGCGTTAGTGAGCCCAAAGCTGGGATTTAATCCAAAGTCAGAATTGCCTTTTGTGGCTGATTTTCAGCTCCCACTGACTCTGAATTCAAGGGCAGATTCCACCCTGAGCGAATTCTGCCCTCTGAAGTTACTGCTTATGTGTGGTTTTACCTCCTGCCTCATCAGCATGACAAAGGGTGCTGCCTGGAGCTGCCTGGAGGGATTTGTACAAGAAGCTTTTAACAATGGACGTCTCCAAATTGGACAGAAAACTACACGGTTTTCCCTCAGCATTTCCCGGTGTAATAATGGAGAGCCTGGCAGGCGTGAATAGGCAGAAGAAATAAATGTTGCTGTTGGGTGGGGGGAAAAAAAGGAAAGCAGGTAAAATCTGTTCAAACTATGGCATGGCTTGGAGTCACTGCCTGGGAGAACAGATTTAGAGAAGATGGGACCAGAATGAGGGTATTGGGACCAAAATTTGAGGGAATTGGGACCAAAATGAGGACGCTGGACAGAGGGAGTGACTCTGGGGTTTGTGGAGCCCTGCAGGGTTCTGGTGGTGGGTGGGTGATCCAAAAAGAGCAGCTGTGAGCAGGAGGAGTCCGTGGGGCTCCCTGGTTTTGTTCTCACCCTGAGCAGCATCTTGGGCACACCTGGGCCTGCTGTCCTGCCTGCTCTCCTTCCTCATCCATCTCTCCTGTTCCTGCCCTCTTGTCCTTCCATAATAATAAACCCTTCCTGGCAGGCCCAGGCTGGTGCTTGCCTGGCCCTTGGCTTGCTGAGAGCAAGGTGGGGACCCAGCTCCCTGCAGGATGTGGAATTCCAGCATCGGGAATTGCTGAGCTGCATCCTTATTTCATGGTTTTGGAGCTTACTTTGCATGAGTTCTGCTTTTCCCCCCACGTCAGTAGTAGCTGGGTTACTTTGCCAGCTCCTCCCTTCCCCCAGGTTCCTCCAGGCAGGAGGTGAAGAATGAATACTCTTTAATGTGAAGGCACTTATTAATGCTTAATCTCTCAGATATGTCACTGCTTTTGTGTCTAATAGCAGGGCTTATTGTCAGGGCTGTCTGAGGCCCGTGCTCAGCTCCAGAGCAGCTTTCATTAGCCCCTGCTGCTCACCTCAGCAGAGGAGTTTTGGACTTTTGGCCTTGTTTGCTCTCTCAGCATCCAGGAGCCTCTCCTTTTTTTTTTTTCTTAAATGGAAAAATCCTGCTGTGGGGTCGTGGTGTTTGTGTCCAGGTGAGCAGCATCTTCCCAGCGCCGTTGGGAGGGAGCTGGGCGGATGTAAAGTGACTTTTTTGGGTAAGGATTGCTTGGCACCGGAGTGCTGCAGCCAGGAAAAAAGCCGTGAATGCTTCTCCTCGGTGCAGAGGGGCAGCTGTGTGAGGTGGGCGAAGCTTTTGGCTCGGTGGGGAGAGCAGAAGGCTCCTGCCTCCCTCGATAAGGGATGACAAAGCCGTGGCTTTAGGTGTGGTCAGAGCCTCTCCAAACAGGCTGGCTCCATTCATCCACGATAAAAACAAGCAGTGCTGACACACCAGCAGGCCCTGCATCTTCCAGCCTTTGTTTTAGTGATTGAGAGAGAGCCCGTGACCCCGGGGAACATGAATGGAGCCCTGGTAAGCCGAGGGCAGGAGCGAGATTATTTTGGGGCAGGAGTGAGGCTGGGAGGCAGGCGGCCCCTTTGTACATGGCATACATGTGACAGCAGAGCTGCATTTAGAGCTGAAAGAGGATAAAAATCCCCGAGGAGGCTGATTGCACCTCGTTTATTTTTAACTAATGTACTGGGGGAGAGATTGAGCTGGGATTCCGAGACTTGGGGCGGGCTTAAATTCGGACAATTTCCCTCATCCCTGTGAGGAGAAAGATTGGCACCAACTGGGCTAATTCCTGGGGAAGATGAAGTGCTTGCGGATTATGGATTTCTTTTTAACTTTCTCCTCCTTTACCCTTTGGGTTAGGAGGGGAAATAATGGTTTTACAACTCTCAGGCTGAATTTATGGTCCGTGTTCCCATGTGGACTGTCACTTAGTCACACTGCCTGCATCTGCTTGTGCTGCGAATCTGCTCATCGGCCCCATAAAACTAAAATCAAGACAAGACAGATTGCTGCTTGATTGTCATCCCAAGTGGCCCAAACTGGGCAAAGACCAGCTGGGGAGAGACATCCAAGAGCTCAGTAGGGATGTTTTGGTATAAAGGTTTTTATTTGCTGTTCATCCTTACTGTAAAATCCTCGTTTGTCTTGTGCCTCAGCACGAACTGTGCTCCCTTGTTAGGGGAAATAAAGGTACAAATGCAGCTACTGTCGGGTTTCTGTGTTAGAAGGAAGAGCTCTGGCTCTCAGATGCTGGGACCTTGTGCAGGGTGTGGGGAGCCACAGCCATGTCCTGTGACAAGTCCCTTGCTGTTCATGTTGTGGTGTGCAGAATCAGGCACCAGAGCCTTGCCAGCCCCTGGCAGTGGGATCAGCAACTCCTGGGCTGGAGCTCCCAGGTGTCCAGGGGGTGTGAACCTGTTGGGGTGCCCACCTGTCCCAGTCCCTCCCCTCCCTGTGGGGAAATGAAGGTTTCTCTCATCCCTACGCTCAGCTCTCCTGCTGATGTTTGTTTGTTTTCTCTCTTGAGCTTTTCCAGATTAGGCTTCCCCCACCCCCCCCTTCTCGTTTATCTTCTTACTGACCTGATGCAGATTTAATAAAAAAATGGAGCTTTTCGTTTTAGTAAATACAGTTGTGAACATTTTAGGGAACAACGTTTTTCTGCTGTTATGCAACAACATAAAAGCAAAACAGAGACACTTGATGAATGTCCTATTGTTTGTTGTCTTTTGGCATTAAAGAATGAAAGATGATGTTCAGGAAACACACTGTGACTTTTGGCCTCATCTGAAGAGCCTCTGAGTCATGAAAAACAAAAATAATTCAGCAGAGCCAGACAGAAGCTAAAAGAGGCGTGACAGAGCCTGCTCTGGTGGCACGCTGGCTGTTGGGGTGAGGACAGGTCCTGCTGGAGCCCTGAAAACTGGTGAGATCTGACGCGTTTGTTGCTTTCTAGGCTAAGGAACCAGTGTGTCGAGAATGCCTGAGCCTTCCCTCTGTGTTTACAGAGTGTCCTGGTGAGCTCCTGCTGCATTCCAGCTCTGCCAGTCACTCTTGGGGAGCTGGAGCTGGGCACGGGGGCCAGGGACTGGCTGGTGCCCAGTTTGGGGTGTCAAGTGGCTGGAAGTGATGGCTTGGTGAAATGAGCGCAGTGTGTGGAGTGTAGGGGAGGCTTGTTCAGGCTGGGAGTGCTTGTTCCAGCTCTGCTGCTGGACACCCTGTCCTTCCCCTCTGCTCCCCTGCGAGGTGTCCCTGCCACAGCACCCTGGAACCCTCTGCTGCTGTCAGCCTTGGATCCTGCAGGGGGAAAGCAGGGATGGGATCCTGCAGGAGGAAAGCAGGGATGGGATCCTGCAGGGGGAAGGCAGGGATGGGATCCTGCAGGAGGAAGGCAGGGATGGGATCCTGCAGGGGGAAGGCAGGGATGGGATCCTGCAGGAGAAAAGCAGGGATGGGATCCTGCAGGAGAAAAGCAGGGATGGGATCCTGCAGGGATGGGATCCTGCAGGGATGGGATCCTGCACAGGAAAAGCAGGGATGGGATCCTGCAGGAGGAAGGCAGGGATGGGATCCTGCAGGAGGAAGGCAGGGATGGGATCCTGCAGGGGGAAAGCAGGGATGGGATCCTGCAGGGGGAAAGCAGGGATGGGATCCTGCAGGAGGAAGGCAGGGATGGGACCCTGCAGGAGGAAGGCAGGGATGGGATCCTGCAGGAGGAAAGCAGGGATGGGATCCTGCACAGGAAAAGCAGGGATGGGATCCTGCAGGAGGAAAGCAGGGATGGGACCCTGCAGGAGGAAGGCAGGGATCCCTGGGGAGCCTCACCTTGGCTTCTCCCCTGGGACAGGTTTTCTGTGACTGCCAGAGCCATGCCAGCCATGGTGGCGTGACAGTAGCTGCAGCAGATGGTGCCGTTGTCATCGTTTTATTTTCTATCCATGTGCTGAAACAGCTCAAAAATAACTTCAGAAATGATGGCCCAATCATGAAGAATGTTTTCCTGGCCCTGAGAAAATCTCCTGCAACATTAGTGGCCACAAGGCTCTCCTGGTTCTGTCTCATCTGCTCTGGCTGGGATCGCTCGCTAGGCTGGAGCTGTGGCATGAAGAATCTTTCATATTTAATATCTTCATTACTGTGGCAGCATTGAATATTCACAGAACTTCTGTCAGGGTGCAGCAAATGTTGTCAGCACTGTGAAATCAAAGAAAGGGGAGCAGCTGAGATCAAAGTAAGCAATAAACACATACCTTGTGTGTCTCACAATGTCTTTTTCAAGCCTGAGGCAAAACCTGGTGGGGCTCAGGTGCAGCTGGGTGGTGGCTGCTGCTGGCACGGAGGTTTTTGCAGTCCAATGCAGAGCATTTGACCCATGAGGAGGAAGAGCAGAGCCAAGGGGTCTCTGTTCACAGCCTGCCTCAGACACCCCGATGGATGGATCACCCTGAGAGCTCTGCCTGGGTGGGGATTCTCACCCTCCTGGGCCTGTGAGGCTGACAGAGGGACTTTTGGGGTATTTCTCAGCTCTTCGATTGGCTGAATTTCATTGCAGGGAGCTCGGGATGGGTGTAGCAGTGCTCAGTGCCCTCCCAGATGGGCTGTACTGGGGGAGATGGGGGTGATCTGAATCCACCAGCCCGTCCCCGCCTTGGGAGCTGGTTTGGTACCCACTGGAGCATGAAATAAGTTCTGTCAGCTTCTTTCTGGCCTCATGTTAATGAGGAAGATTGTGATAGCCATGAGACCCTGCTGGCCACAGGAGCTGCCCTGTGTTTGTGGGATGGCAGTTGTCCCCAGAGCAGGTGAGCCCTGCCAGGCTCCTGTCCCCAGCCTGCTCTGCCAGCAGCTCTGTCCTCTGCTGCTCATCCTGGGCACATCCCTGACATTCCTGAGCCGCACAGGGGACTGTGGCAGTGCCAGTTAGTGGGGATGGATGCTTTTCTGCTTTTCTGCTTCCTTCAGGCAGTGCAATCTCTCCAAAAGCCATTTCTGCCTCCTCATGGTGTCCTTTGCCAGCCACAGTAAAGCAGGCACTTGATGGGGCAGAGCAGCTGCCGTGCCAGCCATTGTCCCAATCCATCAAGACTCCAGGGGCGTTTTTGGGGAACTTCTTTTCCCTCTTTTCCCTCTCCCCATCCTTTTTTTGTGGCAGTGGGCAGGCTGGGGGAGCAGTGACAGTGACTCTGTCCTGGGCTCTGCCCTGCCTGGTGTTGCAGCCACATCTGGGCACGAGCCCAGCCTTGGGGAGGCAGTGCTGGGGGAATATCAGCCTTCCAGCACTTTCTGTGGAGCCAATAATGGCTGCTACAAGCCCGAGAGCTGTCGAGCCCGCCTTAAACCTGCAGCAGCGGGGGGGAGGCTCTGATTTGCAGCAGGTTGGGCTCAGCCTGGGATGGGAAGAGTCAAGGAGAATTAGCTGCTAAATAAGATCTGCCTTCTCTTTGATCCGCTCTGCGCGTTCAACTGCTTAAAGGCTTCCCGAGCAAGCAGGATTTTGGGGAGGAAGAATTTTATCCCCCCATCGAGCATCTCGGGGCTCGGTGGAGCTGCAAGATGCTGTAGCAGGGGGTGGGAAGGAAGAAATCCTCGGGCAGCCTGGCAAATCCCTGCCAAAGAGGGATCTCTGCAAAGAGCCTGCTGAGCACACGGGGCTGCTTTAAAACTGCTGCTGCTTCCTTTTGTGCTGCCACCTAAGCCCGGCTGATCGGAGCTCTAATCTACCTAAACTTAGGGGACTTAGGGGCAGCCTGATTTTTGCATGCTATTGTGGAATGAGCTGGGTGGTCTGGAGGGCCAGCACCTTCCTGGGCTGTGCCCACCCTGAAATGCCCTCTGAGAGCTCACGGGCTCTGCGTTGGTGGTGGGAAAGGTTGGTCAGGTCAACCAGAAGGAAATGAAGATCAGGGGAGGAAGATCAGGGGAGGAAGATCCATTTAATACCAGGGGATGCTGCAGGTGGAAATGGAGATGCTCAGGCCTTGGGGTGCAGGTGGAGCAGGTCACAGTTGTTTTGTTGGGGCAGAGAGGAGACGTGCAGACAAACCCATTCCCCCTGTCCTGCAGCTCAGGCCGTGGGCTGGGGTTTTGTGCTGGATAATCTGGTCTCTAATTGCTACCCCGCTCTGAGGCAGCTGCCCAACTGGGCCTAAGCTGATTTGGGATGGCAAATTCTGTTAGTTTAATTCTCAGCAGCCCCTGAGGAACTTACCAGCAATGTGAGCGAGTGTTCCTTGGCTTTTCTCTGGCCACGAGCCTGCTCTGGAGACCCCCGTGGTGACCCCTGGCAGGGCTCTTGGCTGTGAGCAGCTCTGATCTGTAAGGGCTGTGCTGGGGGAATGGAGTGACAGGAGAAGAAAATGGGTGCCCGTGCTGCTGTGGTGAGGCTCCTGCGCCCCAAAAGCTGTTCTGCTGTGAGCCCAAACCCATCTCGTGTCTCCTTGAAAAGTGTCCAGCCCCTGGAAAAAGGGGCAAAAGTTTCACACCTCCAAGGAGTTACTTAAACTATATATAAAAAATTAAATATAATTATATTATATTATATTATTAAATATATTTTATAAATATATATTTATATATTCATAAATATTAAAAAAAATGTTAAAAGAAAGAAGAAAACATGCATTTTGGAGCCAATTTCTTTTGCAACTCTGTCCTGTTGCTCCAAGAGGCATTATCTGTCTTGGAACCTAAAAGAAGTTTTCCGTCCTCTTGACTAGATATCCTGAAATTCCATGTAATTTCTCAGCTCACTGCCTATTAGTGCCTGCAATTAATGAGATCATCGTCCATATTCCTTCCTCTGTCAGCTTCTGGGAAAAACAGTACTTGGAGAAGAGCACAAAGGAGATGAAAAGGAAGTTGCTTATGAATTATGAACAGCCTTTCAGGCTGATATTGTTTCACAGTGCTGTCACTCCGCTTTAATTATGTAATTCAGACGGAATGATGCTTTTCTAAAGCCCTGTTTGTGTTTGATCACCTTTCAGAGGTAACGCTTAGCAGCTCGCGTTTGTTGAAGTTTCATTTTTGACAACAAGAGCGAGTGCTTTGTCCCCTTTCTGATTAAATAATGGGGAAGGAAGATGCTGAGCACGAGACAATAGCCAAGAGGCTTGGGAGTTACCTGGGTGATCACTTGGGTATTTTGTGGGTATTTTGTGGGCGTTTTTGTGGGTATTTTTGTGGGTATTTTGTGGGTATTTTGTGGGCATTTTTGTGGGTATTTTGTGGATATTTTTTGGGTATTTTTTGGGTATTTTGTGGGTATTTTGTGGGCATTTTTGTGGGTATTTTTGTGGGTATTTTGTGGGTATTTTTGTGGGTATTTTGTGGGTATTTTTGTGGGTATTTTGTGGGCATTTTGTGGGTATTTTGTAGATATTTTGTGGGTATTTTGTGGCTGGCATGAGGGGTGGAGCTGCTTGGTGGGGCCACCGGCGAGTCCCAGAGTGTGCAGCATCTCCCCGGGGCGTTGCACCCTCGTGCTGCTGAACTGTTCCTTTCTTTTTTCTGTGCTTTCCTGCCCCTGTGCCCCAGGGCCCCTGCACCACCCGCAGGCAGCTCTGCCAAGGCCGGGTTTATTTTGGGCTGGGCTGTGTAAATCGAGCCTCTGGTCCAGCCTTGTGATCCTGGGGTTGTCCCTGCCCTGCTTGGGGACAGTCCCGGGCCGTGTCCCCTGAGCTGTGCCCGCTGTCACCCACTCCCCCCTGGCACCGAGGGGCTCTGGGGGGCTGTTCCCCCCTCCTTTGTGCCCGGGCTGGCGGTGCCTGGCACCGATTGCCCAGCTGGATCTGCCCTCTCCTCGCTGGGGCACCTTGGGCTCACCTTGCCCACAGCCTGGGCTTTATCTCCCTTCCACTGCAGAGGAGCTTTCTGCCCAGGCCTTGAGAGTTTGGGCTCTGAGCCTCGCCAGGCAGAGGGTGCTGGAGGTTTTGTGGGGGGGTTTTGGGATGTTCCAGTCCTGGAGCCTCCTTGGTGCAGGGCAGGAATTGCTGCTGCAGTTCTGGACGTGGGGCTGGGGACCAAGAGCAGCTTTGGGCTGAGCCAATTGTGGCCTTCCAGTGTCCATGGGAAATGGGGAATAAATATTGGAAATGTTCCCAAGGACCTGCAGTGACGGGACAGGGGAATGGGTTCGGACTGAGAGAGTAGGTTTAGAGTAGATATTGGGAGATGTTCTTCCCTTGAGGGTGGGCAGGCCCTGGCACAGCTGGGGCTGCCCCATGATCCCTGTTTTAATTATGTCATTAATTAATTGCCCAATTGTAATTATTAAGTGCCCAAGGCCAGGCTGGATGGGCTTGGAGCCCCCTGGGACAGTGGAAAGGTGTCCCTGCCATGGCAGAGGTGGCTCTGAATGGGCTTTGAGGTCCCTTCCAATGCCAGGCAGGCTTCAGGTCTGGAAAATGTGAGGCTTGGAGGAGCTGTTAATTATGGGATGGGCTGTTGCTTTCTAGATAGTGTCCCTGGTTAAGGAGAATAGTTCTGCTGGGGATGGATAAGGTTCTTTGGAGGGTTTGTGCTTTATCTGCCGTGTGGAGGGTGCTGTTCAACTTTATCTCTGTGCAGCTTTCTTTGCTCTAATTATGCATCACTGAGCCATTGCTTCAAGGCGGGGCTGGTTTTACATTTTTAAAGAATATTTTAGAATATTTTTTTTTCCCCTTGATGTTATGTTTTTCTCGGAGAAGGATTTCCCCTTCCCCCAGTCAAAAGGAAAAACAAAGAGGATTATCACTGTGGGCTTCTTTCAGAACTTTCAGTCCATCTTTGAGAATTCGAATCTAGAGTATGCCATTTTAATAAGATTTAACTTCTCTTCGGACCCGGGAGTGAAAACCCAAGGCCAAGCTGAGGCTTTCCCTCCCTCCCGTGCCAGCTGGAGGTGGTTTTGTTCCCCACTGAAGGTGGCTCAGGCGCAGGGGACCCTCAGGAGCAGCAGCAGGACGCTGTGCTCCATCTGCTGGGAGATGTTCCTGCTCTCCAGAGCCATCCCCAAACCCCTGTGTCTGCAGGAAGGGGCGCTGGGGCATTCCCTGGGCTGCAGCTGGGTTTGAGGTGCCCCCAGAGCGTTTCAGTGATGGACCTCCATGCTCTCAGCCAGGCTTTTTCCCCTCTAACAGGAAGGCAGCTCTTCCTCTCAGATTGTCTCTGAAAAATTAATGCCTGCATCCTCCTGAGCTGCCTTGTGCCGTGCCACGGTGGGAGTGGGGGGCTGGCCCTGCCTGTCCCTGAGCAGCACAGGCAGGGAGCAGCATCCCAGCTGCTCTGCACAGCCCTGGCCCTTCCTTTGTGCTGCTCAGGGCAAGCGGGTGAGCACCAGCCCTGCCCGCAGCCGCCTCCTGCCTCTGCTGCATCACTGCTGCAGCCCTGCATGCCCAGGAGGAGTGCAGAGATTTCCCCTGCCTGCAGCCCAGGAGAAATGCAAGAACTTCCCCAGGTTGCATGTCCAGGAGAGGTGCTAGGATTCCCCCAGGCTGCAGCCCTGGAGAAATGCAGGGTTTGCCCCAGGCTGCAGCCCTGCATGCCCAGAAATTCAAGATTCCCCCCAGGCTGCAGCCCCGTAGAAATGCAGGGTTTGCCCCAGGCTGCAGCCCTGTATGCCCAGGAGAATTGCAAGGTTTTCCCCAGGGGGATGCTGTCCATGGAGCCAGCAGCTGAACCTTCAGCAAGGAGTCCCCTCTGCTTGGTGCCTCAGGAAATTGTCCAGAGGCAAGAAAGGACCAGACGTGGGGAGATGCTTGACTGCTCTTCTCCAAAAACCACCTGGAGGGAGCGAGGAGAGGAGGCAGAGTAAGGGAGCAGCCTGGTGCAGATGCAGCACAGAGGATTTGGGTGGTTTTTTTCCCCTGGATGTGCAGTTGGGAAGCAAAGGTGTTGCTGCTGGGAGGGGCAGGAGCTGCTGCTGCCATCCACAGGGCAGTGCTTTGGGAAAGCTGCTGTACCCAGTGCCAGGTGTGTGTTTGGGGCACAGAGGGCACACACACCAGAGCAGCACCTTGCTGGCTCATTTTACACTCAGGTTTGTGCCTAGGTTGCTTTTTAACACTATATTTTAGCATTTCAGTGCTGTAAATAATATCAAGCATCAGCCAGATGAGGCCTGGGTATAATCAATAAGATCCTTTCAGCACTTGGCAGCCATATGTCCAAAGAATTAGGGCTCACCAATTAGAGCAAAAATTAGACACTTAATTCTTTCTTATTCTATACCTCCATTTTTATGGGTGATTTCATTCCAGCGCAAGTTCTCCAGCTTCCCTGGTTCTCCAGTCCCGTCCAATGGCTTTGTAGCTGTCTAAGGCAGTAATTAAATTGCAGAGTCATCTTGCTAAGGCTTAAAAAAAAAGCTGGGTGAGAGATCTGGTTACTGGCCCTGGAGTTTCTCTTGTGTGGTTCCATACATGCAGTTCATTTATTGCCAACAGACAAAACCACAAGTTTCCTCCTTGCTGCTGGTAACCTGAGCTCCACTGCCGAGCACGTGATCACACTAATAGCTGATTATTAATCACTGCCAAGGGCTGTAATTAACCAGCTCTTAGGAAGGCAGCTAAAAGCGCTGTCTGTCTGTCCACCCTGTGCCAGGGGGCACATAATGGTTGGTGGAGACTTCGTTTCCTTTTGCAGATCAATGCAGTTTAGGAAAAAGGCCTGGGAGGTTTGGCTTCCACCCCTGACCTGTTTGCTTTGCTCTGTGCCCTGCTGGGGCTCTCTGAGCCCTGCAGGAAGGGTTTGGGGTTAAAGCAGGGGCTGTGCTGTCCCCTCACAGCCACAGCTGAGAGAGACCCTCTCCCCTAAGAGTGCAAAATCCATCCCTGGATAGTCCTGGTGTCCCCCCATATGTCACTTTTGGGTGGGTTTGAAGGTGATGAGTGCGTTGTGGTGGCTGTGTATCCCTGCTGGATCCCTTCCCACAGCAGCATCACAGCTCACCAGCTCAAATACAGCTCGTGGGAGACTGGTTAAACTGGGAAACGCAGAGTTTGGAGCGTGCACTTAGCCTGCTGCTCACAGGGACCTCCTGGGGCAGAGCTGTGCCAGAGCAGTGCCCTGGCTGCACCAGGGTGCTCATTCTGCTGGGCACATCTTAAATACTCCTGGAGCTTGAATGCAGCTGGCAGGAGGTGCCTCTGTGTTTGCTGGGAGGGATGCAGTGACTGGCACGTGCTTTTGCTGCCCAGACCTTCCCTTTGCTCCTGTTGGGTCAGGTTTGGCCTAATGGGTGTTAGTTTTTACTCTCCTTTTCAGGTACCTTTGCTGAGAGGTGGCAGAGCAGCCTCAGGACACCACCATGATGGAGGATCACGCACCTGGCCAGGAAAAACACTTCTCATCAGGTGAGCACGTCCAGGAGCTGCTGAAGGACCTGCCTGGGCCACTGCTGGGCTCAGGAGGGAGAGGGGGAACACGGTGGTGGTGTGAGGGGTCCTTGGAAGGACACTGAGGGTCAGCCCATCACAGAGAGCCCACGAGATGCTCCAACGTGCACAGTGATGGCAAAATGCTGCTTGTGGATCTCACTGTCCGTGGAGCAGGATAACCCCAGACTAGGGGGGATCCCCCTGCTGCAGCTTTGCAAGCGTGTGTTTGTGTTCACTCCTCAGTTTGCTCAGGAAACACAGCACTGTTTTTATTTGGGGTCACGGCTTGCTGCCTGCTTTCCTCACCTGCACAGGGACCTGGGGACCAGGGAACAGAGAGCTCTGGGAGTGGGGGCCATGCTGGAGTCTTCCTCACCATATTTCAGACCTGCATTTCTTCAGAAGCTTTTTCCTTTCTCATTCCACCGTGCTCCCACAGCTGAGCTTGGAAACCCTCACCGCCAGCAAACCCGGTGGGACTCACTCCTGGCTATGCTCCATATAAACATCATCTTAATTTCCTTTTCTTGAGGTGCTTTGGACGCCTCTTTGGCCAGATAAATGGATGGCCTCTGTCCTGGAGAGAATCCAGAGCCTCCATTCATCCTGGCTCTGCAGCACTGCGGTCCGACAGCTCCTCTCAGCTCGTCTCACACACCACAGGCTCCCAGGGATTTCGCTTCTTCTTTCCCAAATCACTTTTCCCAGCTCTCATTATTTGATTTGCCCGCACCCTTGCTGAGGGGAGACTTGTGCCTCTTGCCCTGCTCTTCCAGAAGATTTTGCCACCGTTTCTTGGCACAGAATGTTGTCCTGCTCCAGCCCTGTCACAGCCATGGGCTGGTTTGCAGTCCTGGGAGTGCTCAGCCTGCTCTGGGAGGGAGGGAGAGGACAACAGAGGCTCAGAAGCTGCACATCTTTCCTCTTATGTTGCTGAGATCTCCTTGCCTGCTTGTGCCATGCTTTGCTGTTTCTGCCTGCCCAGTTCATTGGGCTTTTCTTTTGCTGGTGGGTTTCCTTTTGTTCCTTTTGGTGGTCACCCTGGTGCTTTTGGTTGGCATTTCCACGCTTTGCTTGCTTTGAGTTCAGGTGGTTTTTACTCTCCAGCTGCAGCTTCTTGCAGCTGTGGCTCTGGGCACAGAGAGTTGGTAACCCCCCAGGCCCCAGGTCATAGCCAAGGACTTGTTGTAAGTATTTGAATGTTTTCCAGGCTATCCCCTTCAGATACCAGTCGATGATGGATCGGATGAGCCTGTTTCTGAAACATCTGACGCTAAGAGCACCCCAACTACGGAAGGTGGGAGCTCTTTGACTTTCTGCTTTGGAACCACGATGGATGGGGTCGTGGTCAGCCTCACCACACAGTCCTGGTGGGGTTTCTCAGGAGGAGAAACCTCTTTGTTGGTCTCATCACGAGTGGTGTTTGTTACAGAGTGAGGTGCAGAGTGGGCTGGAAAGCAGAAAGGTGAATTGTTCCTTACAGCTCAGGAAGTTGCTGCTGGTTTGTTTCCTGCAGACTTTGCAGGGGCTCTGCAAGGTCCTGGCAGTGCAGCCAGGAGCAGTGCTGTGTTGAGGGACACGGCTTTGTGTCACTGTGCTCCCCAGGTCCTGAATGCCTTGTGTGGGTAGAAAGACTCTGATTCCAGAGTGGTCTAGAGACTTGCTCACTGTTGTAATTACCTTCACTTTTTGCTGCTTTAATCCCAGGAATCTGCCTTTGGAGACTTGAGGTAGAGGCTTTAGCTTGCAAGATGGTTCTGAAAGGCAGGAAGGCTGGGCAGAAATGCTGAGCAGCTCCAGCCCTGTCCCACTGGAGGCGTGGGCTGAGTGATTGTTGGGAAAGTGCCTCAAGAAATCAGGACATAGAACCCATCTGGTGCAGGAGGGGACATTGTCCTGCTTTCCAGTGACTGTCAGGACGAGCAGCCAGCCCTGTGGCAGGTGGAGCTGGCTGTCCCTCTGTCCCAGAGCACGGTGCAGCCACGCTGGGGTGTTTGGTGCAGCCCAGGGGAGCTGCTCTGTCCTGCTCCAGCCCAGCCATGTCTCCGTGCAGGGTTGCTGTTCCCCAGGGGCTGCTTTCACTGGTGGATTTTTGGACAGAAAGGCAAAGCCTTCAGAAGTGTAGGGAGCAGGTTGTGTGCTCATGGTGTCCCTGTGGCTCTGGCTTCGCTGTGCCGTGCTCAGTTGTTCCCTCCACCAGCTCTGAGTGCTTCTCCGAGCAGAAAGGTTCTTCAGGCCCATCCTGGCCTCCAGAGGGCTTTGCCTCTCAGCAGCTGTGTGAAAGCCGTGTTGTTTTTTCAGATGCCACAGCACCTTTAGTGGAGGAAGGAGACCACGAGGATCAGGGTGGTGCGGAACAGCACGGGGAGATCCCAGAAGGAACCACAGGTGAGGGAGACCAAGGTGCAGCTTCATCTCTTGCTGCAGGCAGAGCAGAGAGCTGGACTGGTCGGTGCTGTGAGACAACACCACGAAACCTCTCCCAGTGCTGCTTCCTTCTTCTCCAGAGCATTCCTGGCTCAGAGCTGTCCTCTTGCCTTCCCTGTCCTGGGGGGAGCTCGCAGCCTTTTCTTCTCTCTTGCTCTGCTCCGCATCTGACCATCCTTCTGCCTGGTGTCTCTGTGGTGGCTTTGGCTCCCACCTCCAGGCTCCTGGCTGGCTGTCCCTGTGCCAGCAGCCCCTGGGTGCCCGTCCTGCAGCTCTTGGGCTCTGCCCAGCCCCGCGGGTGTCTTTGGAGTGGCAGGTGGAAACCAGGCCACTGCAGCAGTGCTTTTAAGGATAATGCAGAGGAAGTGGAGTGACTAATTCAGCCTGAATGCCCTGTGGGCACTCACTGCACCTGGGCCTGGTTTTCCAGGGAAGGATGGGGCCTTTCAGAGGCAGAGCAGGGGCAGTGCTGTGTGTGGGAGAGCAGGGTCTGTGTGTGAAAAACAAGGACGTGTCCCCTGTGCCATAGCCAGTGGCTTTCCCTGGAAGCACCAGGCAGGACCTGAGAAAAGCAGCGGGTAGGAAAGGGCTTCTGCCAGTGCCAAGCACTGAAACAAACTCCCAGCAGTGAAATTGCTGTGCTGCATCCAGTCCCTGAGCTGCTGGCAGAGCCCTGGGCTGAAACACAGAGGCTCTGGTGCAAGATCTGACTGTCCCAGGGAGCCAGTGTATCCTGAACTGCTTGGAAAATAATGGGGAAAACAGAAGGAGTCCTAGTTTGACTGGAGAACTGTGGCATACCAGTATAATTGTTTAAGCTAGTTTGAAAGTAGTCACAGAATAAACTGAAAGAATGCTGGTGGAGACGACCCATCATCTCTGTGAAGAAAACCATGCTTCTCTGATGTACCTGTAGTCCTGAAATTCAGGATTTCTCTAGCTTTGTATCAGGCTTGGGATTACTGGTCTCCCCCAGCCTTGGCAGGGTTCACAGGTGGGTCACAGACACCAAGAAGGTGAGCTCAGGTAAGGACACATCCATGGGAGTGCTGCTGGCCATGTAAAGGCCAGGTGGGGGGTAGAAGAGGATATACATCCACAAGTTTCCTTGCTCCTTAGCAGCCTGTTTTTCTGCCTGGAAGAGCTTGCACTAACCTGCCATTTGGGATGTGGAAGCTGGTGGAACACTGCTCCGCTCTGTAGAGCAGGGGCTGAACAGATCTCCCCAGATCCATCACCAGCCTGGGGAGATTTCCTTTCTGTGACCCAGCAGAGATCCTGCTCATCCTGCTGGGCAGCCCCAGCAGGGAGGCACATTCATTCTCCGGGCACGTGCTTAAACTGAACTCTTCTTTTTGATCCTGTTTTTCCCCTTCTTTCTCCGACCTGGGAGCAGCTGAAGAGGCGGGCGTAGGAGCCACTCCCAACCTGGAGGACCACGCTGCAGGAGATGCCACTCAAGGTGGGTCACTCGTCTGTCCCTGGGACCAGCTGGCGCTGCCCACGTGTGCGACTCGTTGGTGGTGGCTTGGGAGCTCTGTTCTGTGAGGAAATGCTCTGCCCTGCTCAGCAGCTGTGCAGTTCTCCCTGTTCCTGGCAGAGCAGGGCCGTGCACGCATGGGATGTTCTCATACATACTCATTTCAGCTCCTCATACACCAGATTTCCCTCTCAGATGGCCAGATTCACACTGCTTGTTTGTCCAGCTGTAAAACCAGGGCTCTCTCCAGGCTGGAAAAGCTGATGGGCAAGAGCTGGGATGTGCTGGGGCCAGAGGAGCTGCTCAGATTGAGCAGAGGCGGTGCAGGCCCTGTGCTCACACATGAAACCAGCAAATTATTTGATTGCTGTGACTTTCTAGAGTAAAACAGGACTCAAACCTACTCACTCATACCCTGACTTCAACATGGAGGGAGTTTTCTCCTCATCCCAGTCTTGGGGAGTGTGAAAGGCAGACACAGTGGGCACTGAGTGTTCTCACAGCATTCCTTATCTGTCTGCTTAGATGGGCTGAAAATTACCCACGGACCATTTGGCTACCTGGAAAGTTTCTCTTGACTCTCCTCAGCTCAGACTTGATGGAAAATTGGTTTTCCCAAAGCCCCCATTGCTGGCTTGATTCCATGGGGCAGACTTAGGGGTTGAGAGCCCCTGTGGTGTTTCTGTCCTGCCTGCACTGCACACCACAGCACTAATTTATTGTGCTGCTTAAAATCTCAGTCAAAAGCCATTTTGTGAAGGGGTTTGCTGTGCAGTAAACATAACAAATCCCTCCAGTTGAGCAGTGCCTTTCCTCTTCATGGCTCCATTAGTGCATTTAGACATCCATGTCTTTTACAGAAGTAAATAGCTTTTGCCTTCTCAGCTCAGGGCAGAATTCAGGTTGTTGCTGCTTTCCACACAGAGATGAGCACAATTCTGTGCACTCTGCTCCCTGCAATTAGAATAAAACCTTTACTTGCCTGGCCAGTGGTTTTTGGACTGTCAGCTCTTCTAAATATGAAATAGTGGCTCCATTATAAAAAATAAATCAGGATTGTTAGTGGAGGGGTTGAAGTTCTCTCTTCTCTCTGCCCTGTTTTTAGTGCTGTTTCTCACCAGGTTTTTACTAAGCCCTTTCTGCCTTGTCCTGGGATCTTTCAGCTGTCACACACAAGGCCTTGGTATGGTTGTTTCACTTAACTGTGATATTCTCTTAAAATGGGGAGGACACTGATGAAAGACCAAGTCGGTCTCGAGTTCATCTTTTCTTGTTTCAGTCTTGTTTGTCAATCTGCCAAAGCCACAGTGGTGATCTCAGGGCTCTGATTTAGGCTCTGTACCTGATCAGTGCTCAAAGAGACCAAAGGGTCCTTGAAGCTGAACCAGCTCTTGATGCAAGAGGCACATTCTTACAGGGCTGGTGGCTCCAAAGCAATGTACCCAGGTGAATTCTGCATTTCTCAGGACATCTTTCCTTCAGCTAGAGGGATATCCAACAGGAAACCTCCAGCTCCATTGGAAGACCTGGCTTCATGCAGCACTTGTTGGGTGGGATGGTAAAGGTCTGTGTCGTGCACAGAGCAGTGACAGAACAGAATCCCCTCTTTCACACACACACACCAAAAAAGAGGAGAGAATCGGACAAATCCTTGTCTCTGTGGCCTCAGGTTCTGGGGTTCAGATGTCACTCATCCAGCTGATGGCAGAGCAGCAGCACTGGAGCTCTCAGGGGTCCCAAACAGCTGCAGCCCTGTGGCTACAGCCATGTTCTTCCTTCTCCCCAGTCCTTTCCCTGCTCTGGCATGGCATGGGAGTGCCCTTCCCAAGCTCCTGGGCAATGGGAATGATCCAAGGGCAGAGCAGAGCTGGTTTGAGCTCTGAAGCCAATGCTGTGTGTGCCTGAGCATCTCCGAGGGGAGGGGAGGCCAGGGGGGGTTCTGTGAGGTCAGGAAGGGGGGGACAGAGCTTGGCCCTTGCTCAGGCCCTTGGGGCAAGGAGAGATGGGCACTGACCAGCAAACTGATGGCCCAGTTGGTGTTAGGGAAAATGGGAATGTTCCTGGCTTCTGGAGACCTCTAGAGCTCAAGGAGTGCAGGGTGAGCCCAGCTGCCTCCGAGCTGGGTCCAGGCAGGAATCTGATCTCAGGTGCTGTTCCTGATTCCCGTGGGGAGATCAGAGCTCTCTAAAGGCAAAAGCCACTCTATGACTGAGTTGTCTGTTCAGTGGGGTGGGGTGGGACTTGCTTTTGTCCTTGATTGCCAGTAGAAATGCTGAATCTCTCCCGTTACGTGATGTCTGACATGCCTGTGCTAATTTCTTGCCCATGCTTCACACCCCACGTCTTCAGCTCCAGGCGAGCCGAGCTCTGCAAAGCTCCAGCCTGGCCCTCAGGAGCGTGTGGGAGAGGCAGTGAAAGGTGCCAGCCAGCCCCCAGAGCAGGGGCTGGGGCCTCGTGAAGCCAAAGCTCCAGCAGCAGCTCCCACCAGGATCGAGGTCACCATCCCCATCCCCCTGGACATGTACCAAGGCTCTGGAGGCAGCAGTGCAGAGCCAGAGCTGGGCCTGGCAGCAGCAGGAGGCGCAGGTGACCTCAAAGATGGACCTTTGTGTGCCAGAGCCACGATCAAGGAAGGTTCTGGTGGACGGGAGAGGGATGAGGACCAGGATATTGATGAAACTCCTGGGCAGGGTTTGCCTTCCCTGGTGGATCAGCGCGTTTCTCCAGGACCTGAGGAGGGCTCGTGCCCAGCAGCTGCCCAGGAGACTCGTGAAGAATCTGATGGAGAAAACAAGTCCAAAGGTGTCCTCAGAGACACTCCAGGAGAGGCGCTGGTGGTCGAAGCTGAGTCACATAAAGCAGGAGAGGACCAAGAGGAGAAGCGAGAGCCGCTGGGCGGAGAAGGAGGCGCGGACACCGCCCTGCCAGAGCCTCCTGGAAGTGCCTCCCAAAAAGAGGCTGAGCCCAGGGAGGGAGAAGGTTCTGGGCCCGTGCTGGAAACAGCCAAGCTCCCTGCTGAGGTGGAAGATGCTGCCAAGGATGAAGATGCTGCTGTGGGAGAGGCTGTGCCAGCCTCGGGGGGCCGCCGGCCGCCCCGCAGGAAGCCGGGCGCGCTGGCTGCCGACAAGGGCAGCCGTGTCCCTCTGCTCAAAGGTGTGTGCTCCAGCACTGCAGCTTGGGCTGCTGCTGCTGCTGCTTGGAGCTGGCCTGGAGCGTGCTGTGACTGACCCAGAGCGCTGCTGCTCCCTCCCTGCCCTCCCTCTTCACTCAGTCCCGGGCTGGAGTGACAGAGCCTTGTGCTGCGGTTCTGCGTGCCCTGCATGGTGCTGGCGTGCCCCTAATCATGCTTTTCTCACCTGTTTTTTGTTTTGATTTCCTTGGATCTGTTGGGTGGGCGCCTTAGCTCCCACCTGAGAAGAGGAGGACCCGGCCGTGGCTCTGGCATGGTGGAGTGGGGCTCACCTGGCGTGTGCAGCTTGTTCCAGCAGGACTCGTGCCATCTGGTTTGCATGTCTGCTCCAGTAACTCTTGGGATTGGCTTTCCTAAAGAGGAGGGAGGAGGAAAAAAGGCAAGGATGGCAGGTCTAACCATGGAAAAGCTCCCACGCTGATCCTGTTTCTTGTACTTTTCCCCTTAAATATCCACTGCTGGCTGCTGCTGGAGGCACGGGCTGCAGCCAGCAGGGCCTTTGCCCACTGCCAGGCATGTCCATTGCTCTTCCAAAGCATCCTGCTGCCACCCCAGCTCTGGAGGGGGTGTCCCTGGCTGTGCCAGCACACTGCTGCCCCTGGGGGCTCAGCCTGTGTGCCTGGAGGCCGTGAAACAGCTGGGAGGGCAGCCTTGGGTAAAGCTTTGAGTTCACCACTAAGTGCTCGAGCATCTCTCAGACCTTTTCCTTTGTGTTTTGCACCTCTCCTGGCTCCAGGAATGTCCCAGGGGCCCAGCTCAGTGGGCAGAGGCAGCTGGTGCTGGGAGCTGTGCTGAGGAGCCAGGGCAGCAGGACACCTCACCGTGCTGTACCTCAGCTCTGGCTCTCCTGGGGGAAGCTCTGCCTTTTCCCCCAGCTCCACACATTCCACAGGCTGGCTTGGCTGCTCCCACGAGCCCGGGGATGCTGCTGGGCTTGGGGCTCTGCTGTGGGGCTCGTGCAGAAATTGTGGATGGAGCTTTTTCCCCCGGAGCCAAAGCTCATGACACATTTCTCCTCGTTCCCCTGTGGGATCAGGAGCTTCCCAGCTTCCCTCGTGTGCTGCAGGCACTGGCATGGCTTGCACTGGAGCCTGGGACCACAGCAGGGTGGGGAGGCACTGCCCAGAGCCAGCCAGCTTCTGATTCAGTAGGAGAAGTTCAATTATTTAATGGTCTCTCCCTTCAAAGGCAGAGATGCTTGGTGGCTGTTTGGCTCCAGCCTTGCTCCAGTTCAGCTGAATTTGGGAGGGCTCAGGGCTGGATTCACAGCGCTGTCCCTGTCACCAGGAAAGGGCTGATCCCCCAGGACGAGTTTCCCAGCACTGGGGAGAATATCAGCAGCTTCTCCTCCCAATTAGCTGAAGGTGGGGGGGAAAGGGCTTTGTTCTGAGTGCCTTGGAGTACAAACTTCATCTCCTCCCCATTTCTGGTCTCCTAATTAGACTGACCCAGGTGGAAGGGGCACGGTGCTGGGAGGCAGAGAGCAGCCTGTCAGGAGAGATGGGAATTAACCACAGCCAGGCATAAAAGTGCTCTGCAACACCAACTGAAGAACCCCTTAAACGAGATCACAGTGCTGCTGGACTGGGGCTTCCTCCAGTTTGGGTCTCTGTTTATAGAATTGTCAGAACAAGTGGGTGTTTCAGAGGGTTGAAGGGAACTCTCTGTGCTGAACTGGATGGATCCTGCAGGAGCTGGGTGGGAATCTGGGCGAAATTCTCCCTCACCAACCTCCCTGGTGTGTCTGGTGCCCAGTGCTGACTAACACAGCATCATCTGCTGGCACAGAAGGAATGTGATGTGGGGTGGTGCAAGGAGTTCTGCAGCAAGCGGTGACTTTGTCCCATTTCTGAGAGCGCTGTTGAGGGACAGGGAACACCCCCAGCAGTGTCTGGAGTTTATGACCAGTCCCAGGAGGTGTAACTGTGTGTTTCCATCTGTCAGGTCGTGTTGACAAGGAAGGGACTGAAGCTGATGAAAAGAAACCCAAGGTAAGCTCAAAACCAAAACCAGGGCTGACACCTGTCCCATGTTCCTGCCTCCTCTCCTGCCCTCCTGCCTCTTAGGAAACCTTCCCATTATGTTCATTTTTCCATTTGTTTTCAAGAGTGTTTTTATTTTTTCTTCCCTCCCCTGGGTTTGGATGGTGCAATCCATGGGTTCTTTGAGGGTGAGGAAATGATCCAAATCTAAATCAAGCACGTGGCTCGTGGGGTTGGGTGGGAGGTTGGAGAAGGCATTTTATCAGCCCAGGGCTGAAAAGCAGCAGCTGACCTCGGGGCAGGCTCAAAACTGCACTGGGGACAAGCATAGCTGTGAAAAGAGCAAAATATGTAATTAAAACATTAAATTAAATAATCTAGGCCTTGCAGATCATAGAATGTCCTGAGTTGGAAGGGATCTGCAAGAATCATCAAATCCAGCTCCTGGCTTGTCCAAAAGATGCTGTGTTGTGTTCTGGGTGAGGAACAGAGTTTAAAAATGGGTAAATCCCAAACAATAACTGTCACACTGGTAATTTGGAGGAGGTTTAGCTCAGCTGGCCATTATCCTGGTGGCATAATGGACAAGCTGAGGGGAAGTGCAGTGGGTGAAGAGTTAAAGATGAGGAATAGAATTATTTTCTAACACTGAAATTGGTTATTTCTCTACGAACCGCCCTGGCAGTCCCTACCCCACACCCAGCTCTGTATTGCACCTTCTAATCTCATTTCATGTCGCTGATCCCGTTTCATTTCCCTGCCATGCTGATTTTTTTTTTCTTTTTGTTTTTTTTGTTCCCATTTTATTTTCATTTCATTTCCACCTCCCAAGAAATCCTCACCTTGCCCTGGCTCCACTGCCCCCCTCCGGCACGCAGCACCCAGCAGCCCTGCCAGTGCCTCCAAAGCACCCTGCAGCCCTGCCAGTGCCTCCAAAGCACCCAGCAGCCCTGCCAGTGCCTCCAAAGCACCCTGCAGCCCTGCCAGAGCCTGTCCTGCCACCCCCCGGCCTGCCAGCACAGGAATGCAGGAAAGCAGAGCCAAGGTAAGGGACTGGGCTGGGACAGAGGCCAGGGCAGCAGCCGAGGGCGTTCCTGGCATTCCTGACTGCTGCAGGTCCTTCCCTGTCCCCGGAGAGGGGAATGTGCTCCCTGCAGCCAGGTTTGGTTCTGGGAGGAGCCAGCACCTTGCTGCAGGTGTGCCCCCGTCCCCCTGTCCCTCTGTGCCCTTCCTTTGGCAGCTCTGTCTGTGTTTCACAGGGGGAGTTTGAGCTGTGCCAGAGCTGCAGGTGCTGCACAAGGTTAGGGAGTGCAGCACACCCATGGCTAATCCTGCAGGTTGAACAGAACCCTCAGAGCTTTCTCCCTTTGTGCCATTCAGACATGTAAACACACCCATGGGGAAAGCACAGGGGGTGCAGGTGACATGGAACCACAAAATCCTGGCATGGTTTGGGTCAGAAATGAGCTTAAATCTCATCCAGTGCCACCCCTGCCATGGCAGGGACACCTTCCACTGTCCCAGGGTGCTCCAAACCCCAGTGTCCAACCTGGCCTTGGGCACTGCCAGGTATCCAGAGGCAGCCCCAGCTGCTCTGGGCACCCTGTGCCAGTCACAGATGCTGTATTTTTACATACATGCATTACATTACATACATAAATACGGAATTTACCTTCTGTACAAAATTCTGGCAGTGCAGGGGAAACTGAAGGACGAAATTTAGAGAGCAGAGAGGTGTGGCTAAGCCAGGTGTGAGGGTGCAGTGCACCTTTCCTGTGCCCTGCCTGTGGACGTGGGACACGAGGTGTGAACGGGCACATTCCAGGTGTGGGGAATCCCAGGGAAAAGTGGGAGGGTCTCATGTGCTCTGATCCCAGGGGTGCCAGCCAATCCCTGGCTCTCTGATTGAGGGGTGCCAGCCCATCCCTGGCTCTCTGAGGGGTGCCAGCCCATCCCTGGCTCTCTGATTGAGGGGTGCCAGCCCATCCCTGGCTCTCTGATTGAGGGGTGCCAGCCCATCCCTGGCTCTCTGATTGAGGGGTGCCAGCCCGTCCCTGGCTCTCTTAAGGGGTGCCAGCCCATTCCTGGCTCTCTAAGGGGTGCCAGCCCATTCCTGGCTCTCTGAGGGGTGCCAGCCCATCCCTGCCTCTCTAAGGGGTGCCAGCCCATCCCTGGCTCTCTGACTGAGGGGTGCCAGCCCATCCCTGGCTCTCTGAGGGGTGCCAGCCCATCCCTGGCTCTCTTAAGGGGTGCCAGCCCATCCCTGGCTCTCTTAAGGGGTGCCAGCCCATCCCTGGCTCTCTGATTGAGGGGTGCCAGCCCATCCCTGGCTCTCTGAGGGGTGCCAGCACGTCCCTGACCCTGATCTGGGGGGTGCCAGCCCGTCCCTGATGTGCTGCTGTGTCCCCAGGGCCCGGAGGCGCGGGGTGGCTCCAAGACGGGCTCGGCGCGCGCGGGGCAGGCGCAGAGGAACTCCACCAACGCCACCCGCATCCCGGCCAAGACCCCCACGGCCCCCAAGACCCCTCCCAGCTCCGGTAGGTGACGGTGGCAGCGTGTGCTGGGGGCTGGGTGGTGCTGCTGGGCAGTGCCAGGGGTTCCTGACCAACCCCAGCCCTCTCCTGGGGCTCTGAGTCCTTCCAGGTGCTGCTCGGTGCCTGTGCTCCTGCAGCCTCTGGCGTGTAGGAGAGGCCAGTTGCTTTATCCTGTGGGATTTCCTCAAGTTTGGAAGATTTAGGCAGCTTCATTTTTTTAAATCCATCTGCTCGTTTTCCCTCTGATGATATTCACAAAGAGCAGGGGCAAGAGGATCAATTCTTCGATTACAGGAATGGAGATTAGCCCATTATGCTCAGAGAAGAAAACCCCAGAAAGCATCAGGCATTGTGAATTTCCATTAAAATGGTGCATTTCACTGGATGTATACATATATTTCATACTTAACCAGAGCTGCATAAAACCTTAAATCAATTAATTTTCCAGCTTTATTATGTTTAAGCATCTTTCTCATTCACTAAACAGGCAGAAAGGAGCAGAAAAAGCCACCTCCTGCAGCAGCAAAGACTGAGAAAGGTGATGTTTAAGGGTCTTCTTTTCTTCTTTCATTTCCTTTTCAAACTGGGGACAGTGCTAAGCTGCTCAGCGATCAGCCTTAGTTAATTGCAGAAAACAATTCTGTGAAAGCGCTTCCAAATTTCTAATAGGAAAAATGGTTCTGAGTGTCTTTTGTCTGTAATTCTTCGCGCCACGCTCGGGTGGGGAGTCTTACTGATGATCCAGGCAGTGGAGACCCATCTTCCTTCTGGCATATTAGGAGATTGCCTTTGAATCACAGTTTTGCCTTCAAAACGGAGTAGAAGAAAGCGCAGCCAGCAGCCTCCCCCCTGCGCTGGGCTGTCGGGTGGGCTCTGGGACGAGGCAGAGCAGCCCCCGGGGGCAGCAGGGGAGGGCTCCTGACCGGGGCTGTGCTGTGTGCAAACTGCAGGTGAGCAGCCCAAGTCCGGAGACAGAAGCGGTTACAGCAGTCCCGGCTCCCCCGGGACTCCAGGCAGCCGTTCCCGCACCCCCTCTCTGCCCACCCCACCAGCCAGGGAGCCCAAGAAGGTGGCAGTGGTCCGCACGCCCCCGAAATCGCCCGCCTCCGCCAAGACCCGCGTCCCGCCGGCCGCCGCGCCCATGCCCGACCTGAAAAACGTCAAGTCCAAAATCGGCTCCACCGACAACCTGAAGCACCAGCCCGGAGGTGGCAAGGTAAGCACAGGCTCTGCTCCTCCAGGGTGTGCTGGAGGCTCCCTCGGGGCTGCAGCGCTGGGCACCGGGCACGGGCAGGGCTCCAGGCTGGCTCTGCCTCACCTGGAAGGTTTTTGGGGTTGGATGCTTGGCCTGGAATTCCTTGCTCAGCTGTCCCATGGAGAGCTCGTGGTGGTGAGGGGAATGGCATTCCCAGGTGGTGCCAATGCCCAGCAGGGACAGCAGTGCTGAGGGGTGGCAGGGTCAGGGCTGTGTTTCTCAGTGCCACCCTGTTCCTGCAGCAGGGGACAGGAAGGTCTGGATGCTCCTTCTGAGGGTCTCTGGCTTGGACCCCACATTTTGCCAGACATTGGGGTTTTGGATCCAGCTCTGTTGGCAAGGTTTTGGGTTGTGCAGGTGCTACACAGCGCAAGGTGGCATGGCCAGAACTGGTGGCACTTCTATCCTTTCAAACACTTTGCACTCCCAGAAAAGCTGTTTCACGAGCAAAGTCACCTCTGGGCTCCAAGTGCTTGGGAGTGAAGGGTCTTGGGTTAAATTCTGCAAGCCTGGCAGGGGACACTGCCTGCCCTGGGGTGACACTGCCTGTCCTGGGGTGACACTGCCTGTCCTGGGGTGGCACTGCCTGGCTGCAGACCTTGCAGAGCCATAACAAACGTTCCCTGAGTGCTGTGCATGACATTTTGTGTGAGCAGGTACCTCGGTGGCTCCGAATGTTCCCCTTTGGCATGGTGGGGAGGCTTTGGGCTGGCTCCTCTGCATCCTGTGAAGTGGCAGCCTGCTTCTCCGTGGCCTTTCCAGGCACTTTCCACCGTGGCTGGTGACTCACTGGCTTTGTGCCACCATCCAGGGGGGCTCTGGAGCCTGGGCAGGGCTCTTGGTCATGAGACAGCAGCACATGAGCACAGTGTCCTTTTTGGGGGGGCTCAGCCCTCCTGCCCACTTAGCACAAGACATGGGTTTTTCTTCCCACCCCCACAAACCCTGTTCTCCAGGGATTTTAGAAGGAACCCTTGTTTACTGGAAAATAGTTAAATTATTTGCTTGTTCTTTTTAAATCCAGCTTTTACAAGTTGCCTTTTTCCCCCCTCTCCGCTTCTCTGTTTGTTGTTGTTGCCGAAAGAGTAAGAACAGCTGAATTTGGGACAATTCCTTGCTCTTTGCAGGGGAGAATGGCTGGATGCTCTGCTGGGGAGTCTGTAGACTGCTCCCAGCAGAGTGGCTGCAGCTGGAGCCGAAGGGGCTGATCCCAGACATTTGATCAGAAATGGGTTTGGAGCCTGCTCTCCGTGCAGACTCCAGACCCCCAGGCTGGGCAGGCAGAGGAACAGCCAGGCCAGGTCTCTGCCCGTGCTGCTGCATGTTCTGAGCATTCATGCTGTGGCTGCATCACCCAGAGTGGCTCTGGCACAGCTGGGTCCTCCTTTGTGGATGAGTTGATGTAAACTGGGACAATCCAGCCCTGGTGCTTCGTGCTGGGGAGCCAGGGCGCTGCAGGGAGCTCTCCTGGCAGAGCAGGCTGGGGCTGCAGTGCTGGGGTGGAGGCCAGGTGCCACCAGGAGTGCCTGTGCCCAGGGAGGTGACACTGCTGGGGGCTCTCACAGGCTCAGACCTGTGGGCTGTCACCTGCATTTACACCTGTAAAGGTTGTAGAGGCACTCCAGGCTGTGTGGGGAAGGAGCAGGGGTTGTCTTCACCCTGGGGCTGCCTGGAAGAGCTGCTCAGGTGCCTGATGTGGCTCCAGGGCACCTCCCTACACAGCCAGGGGTGAAAACAAGCCCTGGGTGGAAGCAGCTTTGTGAGCACAGAGATCAGCGTGCAGGGAAGGCTTTGGGGCTGCAGGGAGTGGCCAGCAGTGCTTCCCGTGTGGCCCCAGCCCTTCCCAGCCCCACTCCCACCCACCAGGGACTTGTTAGGAATGTGCCACAGCACTGGGGTGGGGCTGCATCCCTTGGATGGGGGCTGCATCCCTGATCTAGGGCTGCATCCCTGGGATGGAGCTGCATCCCTGGCCTGGGGCTGCATCCCTTGGATGGGGCTGCATCCCTGATCTAGGGCTGCATCCCTGCCCTGGGGCTGCATCCCTGTCCTGGAGCTGCATCCGTGATCTAGGGCTGCATCCCTGGGATGGGGCTGCATCCCTGTCCTGGGGCTGCATCCCTGGGATGGAGCTGCATCCCTGATCTAGGGCTGCATCCCTGTCCTGAGGCTGCATCCCTGGGATGGGGCTGCATCCCTTGGATGGGGCTGCCTCCCTGACCTGGGGCTGCATCCCTGGGATGGAGCTGCATCCCTGTCCTGGGGCTGCATCCCTGGGATGGAGCTGCATCCCTGTCCTGGGGCTGCATCCCTGGCATGGAGCTGCATCCCTTGGATGGGGCAGCATCCCTGATCTAGGGCTGCATCCCTGGGATGGAGCTGCATCCCTGTCCTGGGGCTGCATCCCTGTCCTGGGGCTGCATCCCTGTCCTGGGGCTGCATCCCTGGGATGGAGCTGCATCCCTGTCCTGGGGCTGCATCCCTGTCCTGGAGCTGCATCCCTGACCTGGGGCTGCCTCCCTGACCTGGGGCTGCATCCCTGTCCTGGAGCTGCATCCCTGGCATGGAGCTGCATCCCTGACCTGGGGCTGCATCCCTGGCCTGAGGCTGCATCCCTGGCCTGGAGCTGCATCCCTGGCAGCATTTCTGGCTTTCTCTTGGCAGCTGTGGAGGGGTGTGAGCCCTGTGCACAGCAGAGCTGGGTGTCCCCTCCCAGTGCTGGACACACAGCTCCTGCTCCCCAGGATAAATTCTGTTTGCCCAAGGCCAGAAGGGGACTGTGCTGCCTGGCACGGGGCTGGAGCTGGGCAGGTGTTTTTCTCTCAGCTCCATCCCTCCTCGTTGCGCTGGCTCTGCAGGAGCTGTCTCTGAGCCCTGGTGGTGCCTCAGCCCTGCCTCCAGTGCCTTTGCTGTGCTGCCCAGCCCATTCCCTGTTCTGTTCAGTGGAAGGCTCCAGGCTGAGCTGGGTTTTTGGCTGGTGTTGGTGGCCTGGGACCCAGGGCTGCAGCACTCCCCAGTCTTGAGCTATAACCTGCCCACCTCCATCTTCCCTTTCCAGCCCAGGAACAGACAAATCTGTGCAGCAAGCCAGAGATTTTCCTTTTTGCTGCTGGCACTGGAAGGCAGGTTCCTGGTTTTAGGGCTGTAACACATGGTCAAGCTGCAGATGGTCATGTTGTTTCTCACGCTCTTTTCTGGCTACTAAAGGTGCAGATAATTAATAAGAAGCTGGACTTTAGCAGCGTTCAATCCAAGTGTGGCTCAAAGGATAATATCAAACACATCCCGGGCGGAGGCAGTGTGAGTACCTTCACACTTTCAATGCTCTATCTTAGTGCTGATGATAACTGGCATGTTGTGTACACTGAACTGCCAATGCTATCTGCAGTGACCCTGCCAGCAGATAGCTATTGGTGACGTGCAATGACTCTTTTCTGGCTACCAAAGGTGCAGATAATTAATAAGAAGCTGGACTTTAGCAGCGTTCAATCCAGGTGTGGCTCAAAGGATAATATCAAACACATCCCGGGCGGAGGCAGTGTGAGTACCTTCACACTTTGAATGCTCTGTGATAATCCTGATTTTAGTGGCATGTTGTTACACTAATCACCAATGCTATCTGCAGCCACGCTGCTGTCACATAGCCATTGGGGACGTGCTGTCGTTTAACCCCTTAACCCAAAAATGAACCCTAACGAGTCCTGGACATGCCTGCCATGGACAGAACTAACTGCCCCGTGTCCAAACCACGTCTGTAACCAAACATCCATCCCAGTAACCCCAGGGCTCTGCACTGCCTGGAAGGCTGGAAGCCTCCTGGGCTGTGGGATGGGGCCTCTGGCACAGGGTGATGCAGGAGATGGGTAGGTTTATGAGCAGACCCAGTCCTCATTGCTCAATGTGCTGCTAAATTGGACATGATCCTGCCCAACATGTGAACGTGCCCGTTCCCATCAGGCAAGTATGATCCACGCAAATATTAAGTTCCTCCTTGCTAATGAATGTGTCCAGCAGCGCCCACGGGGGCTGAGCCTGAAGTGTTGTTGAGCTAATTGATTTGAACACTGGCATTTCCAGCTGTTCCCACATAAATACCAGACTCAGCTTTCAGTTACTGTGCCAGAAACCTGGAGAAACTCCACAGAGGTTGGTGGGATTGCAGCTGGAGACAGTTTGGGTCCAGGAAAGATGCTGGGCCGAGGAAGGCACATCCCTGAGACCCCAGGCTGTGCCGCTGGGGCTTGTGGGGCCTGCCCTGAGATGTTCCCCATGGATTTTCCTTGATCTCTGTGGACGCCCTCCCTGAGAAGCTGAGCCTTGCAGAAGGCTTGGCAGGTGAACACAGGGACACAGCTGGCTTTGCAACCTCTGGCTTAAATTTGGTGTCACTCTGCAGCTCCTTCACGGGCCAGAGGAGCTGCTGTGCAGAGCTCAGACCCCTGTGAAGCAGCTCCGTGGCTGTTCCTCTTCCTTCCTCTGGGCTCCTGCACTGCCTGGGTGGGCCAGGAGCTGGGGCTGGCCACGAACGCCCCGTGCTGGGGCTGCTGATGAGCTGGTCCCTTCCTCCACAGAGCTCACACCGTGGGCCTTGGCAGCTGCTCCGGGTTAAGAATCACCTGAATGTTCATCTGGGGGCTGTGATCCCTCCCCAGGCCCTGCCAGAGCTGAGAACCCCACGGGCTCTGCCTGGCTGCAGCAGCTCTGGGAGCAGAGCCTGGCAGGGGCAGCGTCAGACTGGCCTGGGGCTCCTTGGCAGAGGGGCAGCAAGAGACCCCGGGGCTTTGGCACTGAAACCCATGGCAGCAGCCCCTGCCCAGCCATCCCTGCCCCCAGAGGCAGCTGCCACTCCCTGGGCTTGGTTGGTGCCTGGGTTTTGAAGCCTGTGGGTGCTCTGAGCAGGGGATGCCTCAGGCAGGAGTTGGCCTTGGCATTGCTGATGCTGAGGGTGGGATCCCCAGGTCTCTGGCACTGCTTTCCCAGGAAAACAGCTCTGTTCCCCTTTTCCCCTCTTGCTAAAATGGGGAGGATCCTTCTCTGCTCCCCAGCAGGACGGGAAGGGATGACAGAGTCCTGTCTGTCACAAAAGGGACTGGGAACGAGAGCAGAAAGTTCCATTAATTGCTGACTGCTTGTTCTGAAATGAGAGGACTTTCAGTCCAAGGTCTCAGTGATGCCTGAATTGCTGAGAGACCCTTCAGGATCACAGCTGGGATTACAAAGGCACCAGCTGCCCTTTTTGGGTCTGTTTCCTGCTTTCCAACCAAACCCAGCTCCTCTCCTGCCCAAGTGCATTAAACTTGTGACCTTTCCCTACGCTGTCCCCACGTCTGTGTCCACGGTGTGCCCCCAGACCCTGAGGGGTTGCTTTCCTCCCTCTCTGTCTCCTGTCAAACGTACCTTTTGGTCTGTGTGAGCAGCAGAGACAAGGCAGGCCAGCAGGGCTCTGTGCCTGGCGCTGTTGCTCCTGTTCCTGGCTCCAGGCTGGGCTCAGGGCTGTTTCTCAGGGCTGTGACAATCCCTGAGGGTGCTGGGGCCAGGTGAGCGCTGCAGGATGCACCTTCCCCTGGGGCATTCGGCTCAGCCCCAGCGCTGAGATGGGGAGCAGAGGCTGCAGTGGATGCTGGTGCTGCTCTGGGAGCTGCTGGGGGGAGCAGCCCCTCTGCACAGCTCCCTTTGGCGCTGGCACATCCTCCTGGGGCTGCTGAGAGCATCACACTCTAGGACAAACACCGAGAGCAGCAGGTGCTCCCTGGGGCGGCCAGGCTGTGCCCAGAGCCAGCCTGAGGTGTGGATTCTGCATTTCTCCTGCCCAGCCCCACTGACCCAGCAGCGGCTGAGCCTCGGGGCTGGTGGGGGTCCCCAGCCAGGCTCCGGGGTGACCTGGGGGGTTCTGGGGGTGTTTTGTCCCCCTTGTCTCCTGCTGCTGCCGTAGCTGCCGTGTGTGTCCCTGCTCCGAGGCTCCTCCCTGGTGTGTGGCTGCTGCCCGGCCCCGCAGCCCCGCGCTGTCCCTCTGTCTGTCCCGTGTCCCCCTGTCCGTGCCACCAGCGCTCTGGGGACGGGGGGGGATCCCTGCGATTGCTGGAGCCCACCTCAGAGACGCCGTGGGCAAAGCACAACAAACCAGGGCTTAAATGTCACAAAATGCTGTTGTGGTTCGGTACTTTATGATTGCCATTTTAATTTCTATGATGTTGAACTCCAGATATTTAGATTTTGCTTTGCTTTTTTTTTTTCTTTTTTTTTTTTTTAACCCTTATTTCCGTTACAGCATTTTTCAGAAATGCATATTTTGGTCACTCTTTTGAAAGTTCTGTGCACATTGATCATTTCTGTTCTTTCAGTTTTTGTGGACATAAGCTTTATGTTTTACACCAGAAAAGGTATTTATTTTTTACATTTTCTCTCTGGTATATCTCCTCCTTTTGGATGATGTGTATGCAAATCTTAAATTAATTACCACTCCACTTTCTCTCTCACTTCGAGCACTGTAAAATTGCCTCTGCTCCCCCCTCTGTGGAGAGGTGATCTCGTGCATGCTGACATGTTAAGAGGCTCCTGCACACGGGCATTAATGATCTCCCATTTCTGATGGCAGTTTCTTTGGTGTCATTAATCCTCCTGGGGCTGGAGCTGTCCTTTCCCTCCAATCCAGCTCAGGTGCTGCTGTGTGTTGTGCTCCCCCTCCCCAGCTGCCCGTGCTGGCCCCCAGCTCATCCCCTTCTCCTCTCTCCTACGGGCAGGTGCAAATCGTTTACAAGCCAGTCGACCTGAGCCATGTGACATCCAAATGTGGTTCCCTGGGCAACATCCATCACAAACCAGGTACCCTGGGGGCTCGGGGGGGTGTGAGAGGGGCAGGGGCTGAGGGGAGGCAGTGACTGGAGCACCCCAGTGAGCCCTGCAGTGCCGGGTGCTGTTCCAGCTCCTGAGCCACCTCTCGCTCTTCTCCTGCAGGTGGTGGCCAGGTGGAGGTGAAATCTGAGAAACTGGACTTCAAAGATAAGGTGCAGTCGAAAATCGGGTCCCTAGATAACATCAGCCACGTCCCTGGAGGAGGCAATAAAAAGGTAAAGGGGCCCTGGGCACAGATGTGTGCTGCTGTGGGTGTGAGGGGACAGGGGACACAACAGTGGCACTGCCCAGGATGGCCCCTGAGTGAGCACGAGCCAGTGGCAGCCTCTGCTGTGGTTTCCTGCTCTCTCTGCTGCCTCTCAGGTTGTTTGTGTCTCAAACCCTTCCCACCAAGTGTCACCATCAGCCAGTCCCGTGCTGTGCTGCTGCTGTGACAGAGCTGGCAGCTGCAGAGGTGCTGGCTCCCCAGTGACAGTGGAGCATTAAAGGCTCAGCTTTATTTAGAGCCAGGTGACTTTGCAGCAAACTGGCCCTTCAGGAGGTGATTTCTCCTTCCTGACCAAGGGAGGGGAGCGTTTGGGGGGGATTAAACTGAGAGACAAAAGGCACTCGGGTCAGGGAAGTGAGCTGGGGCTGAGCTGTTCCCACCAAGGCTTTGATGGTGACTTCAGTGAGTCTCGGCCAAGTAAAACAGCCCCACAGCTGGGCTTCAAGGCCACCAAGTCCCCAGCAGCCAGGGGGGTGAGGACATCAGGTAAGCACAGAGCTGAGACTCCAGCCTGGCCACACGCAGGGCTCAGCTTCCCCGGGGAAAAGCGGGTTTTGTCTTGCTTGTTTTTGCAGCCCTTTTGTCTCAATGGGAGGGGAAGGTTCTGTTTCAGCTCCTGCCTTTTGGCACTTTGTTCTTGGCCACGTGTTCTCTGTGCAGCTCCAGCTCTCACCTCCAGCTGGCCTCTGACTGCGGGACCGCTTGACTTCCTTACCCTTCTCTCTGCCGTGCATCAGCTCCCCTGTGCTTCACTGAGCCTTTTGCCATCGGTTTTGTGGTTCCAGTGATGGCTCTGTCACATCCTGGCACATTCACTGGGCCATAGTTTGAAGAACTTGCCCTTTGCAGGGGAGTTCATCTGCAAGGCTTTGACCCAGCAGTGGCATCACCACCTCAGCCTTCCAGCCTGGTGGCTGCCCCTCCCCTGCCTAAACCCAGCCTGGAGGAGGTTCTGGGTGCAGCTGAGTCCAGGTGCAGCTCTGCTGCCCCTTCCCCATGTCCCCAGGTTGCTCCTTGCTCTGTGACACACAGATCAACCCTGGGACTCACAGCCCACAGCTCTTTAGGCTGAGCTCTGGTTCCTGTGCTGGATGTGCCGTGGGGAGCTGGGTGCTCTGTGCTCTGCCCAAGTTCCTGTGCTCTCCTGTGCTGTTCCTGGAGTTTTCCTCCCTGGCTCCAAAGGCAGCCACTCTTCTTTCTATGAGTCAGTGAATGGCCCTGTTTTTTCAGATCTTTTCCTCCCCGGTTTTCTATTTCTTTTCTATATTTTTTGTCTTTTTCCTTCTGGCTGGCATTTCTTGGATCATGGTTTTTGTTGCTGATGCATTTTTTGCCCCCCACTGCCTTGGGTGGGTTTCTTCACCTATAGAGAGAGAAAGGCAAGGAAGACAAGACCTGGACCCCGAGCCCAGACCCCGCTGGGCTCCAGGCCCTGGTGCTGGAGCCACTCAGCCCCATGGAGAGCCAGCCCCCAGCCTTGCACTCGGCTGGGGAGGGCACCTGTAAGTAGCAAAGCAGATCCAGTTCAGCGGGAGAGGGGTTTGGCTCCTGGGAGCAGCTCCATGGGCTGAGGGGAAGCTTCACGTGCCACGTCCCCCCACGATCTCTGCCAGGGGAGTGGGAGCAGCCCAGGTTGTGCCCTCTGCGTTCTGGGACCCAGGACCTCGCCTGGGGAGGATTTGGCAGCATCCACATGCTCAGGTCCTGCTGCTCCCTCTGGTGCCGTGCCGAGGCCTGGGGCACTGGGCACGCTGAGCTCTGCTGCCCCCTCTCAGCGGCCGCGTCTGAGCGGACACCTGGCAGGTCCCTCCATCCGCTGGCCGTGCCCCTGACCGCCCTCCTCTCCCTCGCAGATTGAGACTCACAAGCTGACCTTCCGCGAGAACGCCAAAGCCAAGACCGACCACGGCGCCGAAATCGTCTACAAGTCCCCCACCATCTCCGGAGATGCCTCCCCGCGCCGCCTTAGCAACGTCTCCTCCACCGGCAGCATCAACCTGGTGGACTCCCCCCAGCTGGCCACGCTAGCCGACGAGGTGTCCGCCTCGCTGGCCAAGCAGGGCTTGTGATCGCGGCGCGGCGGCCACCAGGAGAGAAGACAAGGAAAGGAAACGAAAAAGAAAAGAAACAAAAATAATAATCTGGCCTTCTTCCTCTGTTCCTTTTACAGCTGCTTCCCCGTCCCTAACTGGTTAATGATTTAACCTGCTTTTACTGTTCATTCAGCTCTAGCTCCAGGACTTCAAAATCAGTGACACTATGAGGTACAAAACCTCCTCTCCCCCTGCTCCTCGGAGCGCACAGCCCGTCCCGTCCCGTCCCCGCGCTCCCCCTGCTCCTGCCCTCGCTGTCCCAGCCCTGCCCGGGGCCCCGAGGGGCGGCCACAGCACGACGCTGACCCGAGCACCCCGCAGCGGCCCGGGGCAGCGGGTGGCCCTCCCGGGAAGGGGCTGTGACCTGGCCCAGCTCGTGTCCTGCCGCTGGCCGGGCTGGGTGCGCAGCCAGGGCTGCGGGGAGGTGCCCTCCCTCCCTCGCTCCCCGCGTTAAATTTGCCTGCTGATTTGGAAGAAACCTTTTGTTTTTATTTCCGAAAGCCGAGATGTGTATGAAGATAACGGCCAGGTACCCCCTAACCCGCTCTCAGCTCCGGCAGCTGGAGTCCCGGCGAGGCCGGGTGCCCGCTCCGAGGGGCCCCGGGCGGCCGTTCCCCTCTCCGTGGCTGTGCTGGAACCGCTGAGTGGATGAGTAGAGGCTTTCCCCCATTCCTTTGGCAGCCCCTCGTGTCGTAGAGTAGATTTGTCTGTATATGCTTGGACCGTGCCAGGGTGATTGTTTTCATAAACGAGCATGTGTTTGAAAAATAAATGCTGTAAGTAGTTTTGAGCTGCCCCGCGCCGGCTCCGGCCGTGCCCAGCCCCGGTGCCGCAGGAGGAGCCCGGCACCGCATGTCTGCCGGACGAGGGGCACCCACAGCTCCAGGGCTGGGATGGCTCCTGGATTTGGGTGCAGCTTGTGACATTTTTGGGTTGTTCTTTTTCTTTCCCTGCAAGGTCAGCTCAGCGATGGCGGAGGTGGCAGCTCCATGGCTCTGCTGTGCCGGTGGCAGCGGTGAGACCCCGGCAGGACGCGGGGGAGGCGGCAGCAGCTCCCCCAGCCCGGGGCCAGCGGCTGCTCCCTGGCACTGAAGCCCCTTTCCGGGCGCTCCCCGGTGTGAGTTGGCAGCATCTCACCCCTCACACAGCACTGACCACCCCAGCACGCTCGGGGACGGGAGCCAGTCGAGTCATTGCTTTGGCTGCTCTCGTTCCTGTGGCTCCCTGGGGAGCACGAGGGGGTCCCGTGGCTGTCCCTGCCTGCCCCCCCTTCCCTCTACAACCAAAGAGGCCGAGATGCCACCAGTGCAGCTGCGTGTGTCCTCCTGCTCTGTCTCCCCCAGGGGCCCCAGCCGAGCTCTGGGGGTTCAGCTGGAGGTGGGAGGGCAGAGGGGGCCCCTGCACCCCCGGGTGTGCTGCAGGGAAAGCCGTGCTTTCCCAGCAAGGGCTGCAATCCTGGTCCGACAGGGCTGGCGGGGGGGTCAGCGCCCCTGGTTGTCCTTGGGGTGGTGGCTGGGTGCCACCGAGGCTGCCAGAGCAGCTGTTCCTGGGCAGAGCAGCAATTCCTCCCCGGACAGGACCCGTGGGAGCTGTGAACCCCCCCTCGCCCCTGTCCCTCTGCAGGGCTGGGCTGCTGCAGGCCTGGCTGTGGATGGAGATGGTCTGGGGGGTCCAACCCTTCTCTGTGCAGTCCCAGGAGCTGCTTTATTGCTGGGGAGAGGCTGGTCCAGCAGCACCATCGTGTCCAGCTTGTCACTCGCTCCGTTCACTTGACTCCATGATTGTAAGACTCTGTGCTCCGTCCCTGACTCTGTAGCGCTGTAGGAGCCGCCGCGCTTTTTGTCCTTTTGTAGAACGAGCAAGTTGGGAGAACCCTCAAAGCATCACCTCCTTACCCCTCCTGGGCTGCAGGATGGGGCAGCTGAGCTCGCCCGTCCTGTGCCATCCCTGTCCCTGTCCCCTCCGTGCAGCCCCTGAGGGACAGCAGCACCCAGGGTGGGATGGCCTCGGAGCTCCAGTGAGCAGCCCCTTCCTACCCTGAGTGTCCTCAGCCCCGGCTGTTGTCCCCCCCGGGGGCTGTGGGGTGCCAGGACAGCCCTTTACAGCCACCACGTCACCCGCTGTCCCCTCCAGCAGCCTGAGCCACGTCCCCTGCCCCAACCCTGCCTTCAGACCCAGGCCCGAGGGTCCGGTGAGCAGCCGGACAAAACCCGACCCCCGGCTTTTCCTTTACTCCACACACATCTTGGGTCTGAAAAGGGTTAAAACCGGCACTGATTTCAAAAAAAAAAAAAAAAAAAAAATCGTATTTCTGCACTCCAAAAGATTCTGCGTGTTAGCCAAGGTCGGTGCCAGCCTGTGTGGTGTTGGCAGCCCCGTGCCCCCCGCGCCGCGCCGGGGAGGGGAGGGAAGGTTTGATCTCAGTGTATCATTCTAGCTTAGCTTCTGTCTGTGGGTGTCCATAGTGTATCGTGTGTTTAACAACTGGTTTACACTGTTGCCGTAAAAGTGAATTTGGAAATAAAGTCATTACTACGATAATGATAACTGGCACCTCTTTTGCATGGGGGGACGTGGGGTGGGGGATCCATCCACAGACTCATTGACAGGGGCAGGGATTGGTTCGCAATTTTTCACTTTTTAAGCTCCCACACTTCTTCCTGGGGCACAGAGGGATGACCCTGCCTGCTGGAGCCAGAAAGGACACAAGGGTGCTTCCCTGGATGAGAACCAGCAGCACGCAGTTAACCCCAAAAATGTAAAATAACCCCCGACATCAGAATTGTAAAATAACCCCCAACATCAGAATTGTAAAATAACCCCCAGCCCAGGGATTCCTCCTCTTGCTGACAGTGACTGCTGGAAAATAACATCACACAGGAAGAGGCCACTGAAACGCAGGAGGGAAGCAGTTGATCTGAGTGCACTGAGGGCCCCTTCCCTGTCCCAGCCCGGCATTTCACACTCATCAAATGGAATATTACATTTTAATTTTTTTTTTAATCTTTTCTTCTTTTTTTTTTTTTTATAAGCACATTTGTGCTTTGCCAACAGAATCAAGACATTAACAAAGATCAGCTTCTCGGAAGAAAAGCATTTCTATATAACAAGGACATTACACAGCTCAAAGCAGGAAAAGAAAATATTTACAAAATACAAGGTGGGTTTTTTTTTTTGTGTGGTTTTTATAATGCTAAAAGGGTTATTCAGAATTTTCAACCTTATAAATAGAAAAGCACTTCTGCAGAGGGATATGGTAGCGCCGTTGTTTGTTGGGTTTTTGTTTTAAAGAAACGATGACGGATCCTTTAAACTAGAACAGAACCAAAACCACGAGATCATGTTGAAAATTGTGAAAACCCCGACCATGAAGCAGTTCAGCGACTATTTCTTTACGATTACAAAATGGAAAAAAAAAAAAAAAAAGTCCTTGGTATTTTTTTTTTCCCGTTTTTTTTTTTTTTTTTTTGGTGATGTGATTATACATAAGACAGGCACAATGCTAGCAACAGGACAGGGCCCAGGAGCCACACCGTCAGGACCGGGAAGCGTGACGATGGGGACGGTGTGCGGGGTCCGGGATCGCTGCGGGTGCGGAACCGGGCGGGAGGGGACGGGGAGGAACAACAAACTGGGGCTCAAACTCAAATACCTGTCAGGAGGAGGCACGGCGGGCGCCCCGAAATGAAACGGAACCGGCACCGGGGCTGGGACGGTGCGGGAGTGGAGCGAAGCTGTGGTGACGCCAGGCGGGACCGGGATCGCCCTGATCCCCCACCAGGGGCTGCCTCCATCCTTCCCTCTCTGCCCCCCTTGTCTGACACAAACCCACCTGCGGGACCCCCGGCCCGGCCGCTCCTCGCTCACAGCTCCCCCAGCTCCAGCTGAACAGTCTCACCCCAAAGGGCATCCAAGTGCTCCGGGAATTCTGCTCCTGCTCAAAGCATCGGGGGCTCTTCCCCTCCCTGCCCTTGCCGCACACCGAGTGTGCACAAGGTGCTTCCCAACTCCCACCCCTGCCACGCCAAGCTGAGTGTGGAGCAGCCACAAGGTCCCTCCCTTCCCCCTGGCAGGAATGCAGCCAGAGCCATGGCTGCTCCAAACCAGGGGAGAAGGGAGGGAGAGGTGTCCCCAGGGGCAGAGTGAGGATCAGGGAGGGACAGCATCCCCCCCTTTGGATACCTGGAACTACAACCTGGGGCAGGAAAACGCAGGAGGGTGAAGTGCAGGTGGGCACTCTGCAGGTGAGGACAGCCAGACAGTGAAGGCTGCAATCCCAAGACATCACTTTTCACCACTAATTTCACTCCACTAAAACCTTTCAGGGTGGGGGGAGTGGGTTAAGAGAAAACGACACCCTTTTGGTGGGAAAAACTATCCCCGAAATCTGCTAGTCAGCTAAATCCTGTGCTCTAGTTTTATACACCTAAAGGAGGGAGGAAAGGGGAGGGGGTCTGGTGGGCTGCTCCCCTCCCGAGGCTTCACTCCGCTGGGAGGAATCTGGGGGCTCATTCATGTGACGAGGAAACATGGAGAAGGAAAAAAAAAAAAAGAAAAAAAAAAAAGAAAAAAAAAAGAAAAAAAAAAAAAGAAAACAAAAAACAGTTTCTAAACTCCTTAAATTCACTAAAAACTGTGAAAATTCCCGGCAGGATGTTTGAATATCAAACGCAGATTTTGGAAGCTTTAATGCCAAGAGTTAGTTCTGTGTGTTGGTTTGCTCATGTCTCCCCGTGTGTCTCTATCTGTGCGCTGGCCGCAGGACTGCGGAGCAGGAGGAGGAGGAGGAGGAGGAGGAGGAGGAGGAGGAAGAGGAGGAGGAGGGGGGGGCCAGCGGGGCTCGGCTCTTGAGGCTGGGCAGGCTGGGCGAAGGCGAAGTGCCATCGCATTCCCGGGAGGATTTGCTGCCCGACGTGCGGCGGGTGCAGCGCGAGAGCCGGTCCTGGGGGTCGGGCTGCTCCTCGCACTCCGTCCGGGGGTCGTAGGAGAGCGGGAAGGTGCGGCGCTCCCAGGGCTGCACGGCCTGCGGGAGAGACGGGAGTCACGGAAAATCCCCGGAAAATCCCCGCAAAAGCCGCCTGTGCTCACTCCCCGCACGGCTCCGGAGCTCAGAGCTGCTCCTGGCGCGGGTTCCCAGCTCGGAGCAGCGTCTGGGAAGCCTCAGCAGATGTGCAGAGGACACGGCAGCTCCACACGGAGCCAGCTGCTGGCAGCGCTTCCCCTGCCCTGATCCCACCTGGGCCAGCGCTCCAGCACCTCCCATAGGCGGCTGCCAGGCTGCTCCTCACACCTGGGTCACCTGCAGTGCCACACCAGGGCCACCTGTGTCCCAACACCAGGGTCACCTGTGGTGCCACACCTGTGTCCCAACACCAGGGCCACCTGTGGTGCCATGTCTGCCTCCCCACACCAGGGTTGCATCAGTGTCCCCACAGCAGGGCCACCTGTGTCCCCACACCTGTGTCCCCACAGCAGGGTCACCTGTGGTGCCACACCTGTGTCCCCACACCAGGGTCACCTGTGGTGCCATGTCTGCCTCCCCACACCAAGGCCACCTGTGTCCCCACACCAGGGTCATCTGTGTCCCCACACCAGGGTCACTGCAGTACCACACCTGTGTCCCCACAGCAGGGTCACCTGTGGTGCCATGTCTGCCTCCCCACACCAGGGTCACCTGCAGTGCCACACCTGTGTCCCCACACCAGGGTCACCTGCAGTGCCACAGCCAGCACCCACCTGCTCGTCCAGGCCGGCCTCGGGCGTGGAGCACCGCGTGTCCTCGCTGGACAGGAGCCGCAGGGAGTCCCGGGACAGGGGGGTCAGGGGGGCACAGAGCAGTTCGGGGCTGATGGGGCTGCGTGGTGAGTGGGTGTGGGACAGCTCCAAGTGGGAGTGGTAGCTGCCCACCTCAGGGGATGCTGGCTGGGGAGTCGAGGGGTTCCCCAGCTGGGGGGTCGTCCGTCCGTCTGTTGATCTGTAGGACCTGAGACAGGAGCGGGTTTGAGAGCCCAGCCATGCTGCCCCCATCCCTGCTGCCTGATCCTACCCCAGGATCCTTTTGCCCTGATGGGAACACGAGCAGGGAATGCCCCAGACCAGAGATAAAATCCACCCAGGCCCATCCCTGTCCCATTTCAGTGTCTGGATACAGCACTGATGATGCCCTCCTGAGGTTCCATGTCCCACACATCTCCTACACCCCCAGTGCTGCACGAACACCATGGTGAGAAGCTCCCTATGGAATCAAGACACTTCCAAGTGTTTCCCCCTCCTCACACCAGGTGACCCCTGGCAGCAGCTCAGGGACTGAGAGCAGGGAATCAGCAATGCTGGAAATGCAGCAATTGCAGCAGCTGGGAGTGGGAGGAGCACAGTGAAACCCTGAGACCTCAGATTTCAACCAAGAATTACAAAAGTCTGAGCTCTGACAGAGTTCAGGTAAAAACCCACAGGCTACAAGTAGAGAAACATAACTGAGCTCCCAAATCCACATGCAACTGTCCAAGATGAACTGCAACAGCAAGTGGCCATCAAGGACTTCAGAGGTAAGAAATGGGCTAAAAAGCAGCAGAACATCCCACTCTCCAGGAGCACTGGGAACTGCAGCTGCAGAGGAAAAGGCAGCAGCAGCACGAGGGGGGCTTGCACAGGCCAGGTCTGCACCTGCAGGAACCCCCACAAATGGCAGGAACCAAAACCAAAGCAGGGACAGAGCTGCGCCTCAGCAGTGGCTCTGCCCCAGAATAAAGTGACTCCAGGCAACCATACCCTGGTGATGGAACTGAGAAGAGCAAATCTCTTCTTGAGCAGGTTTATGGTGAGATCAACAGCTGGAAACGGTGGTTTTAGACACCCACTCACAAAGATACAGCAGAAAGGGAACTGAGTGCCCAGTGCCAGTGTCCTTGATCCTGCAGGGACGATGCCATTGCAAGCCCTGTGCCTTCCCCTGGACTCCTGGGCTGGCACAGCATCTCCCACACTTCTGGAGCAGCAGAAATGCTTGAGGAAGCACTTGGTGCAGCTGTCTGCAGCCAAACTGGGCTGTGGCTTCACTCCCACCTAAGCAAGGCTGTGCCCCCTCCCACATGGGCTCCTCACGCTGGATGATGCCAAACTTTTCAGCCATTTGTAGGAATCCCCAGCTGCTCCCAGGAGCACCCCAGGGCTGGGAATGTGGCCCTGAGGGCAGGAGGGCAGGGCTGTACCTGCTGCCCCGGCGCTGAGGGGGGACACTCGTGCTCCAGAGCCACCGCGCCCGCTCCATCTCCTCACACTTCCCGTGCCGAGCAGCGAAGGCTGAATCTGACAAGTCCTCAACCTGGAAAGGGAAGGGCAGAGGGCTTGGTCAGAGCTTTCTCCTTTAAAACAACCATCTCTGTACAGTTTTTCCAGCACTAGTTGCAGTGAGAATTTAAATGTTTGTCATTGAGTTGTAGAATGTCCTGAGTTGGGAGAGACCCACAGGAATCATCCCCAGTGCAGCTCCTGGCCCTGCAGACACCCCAATAATCCCACCCTGTGCCCCAGAGCATTGTCCAAACACTCCTGGAGCTCTGGCAGCCCTAGAAAACCAACCCCAGCTGCTGGTTCCCTGCTGAGGTCCCTGCCTCTGTTCCCTCCATAAACACTGTTTATTTACCACCAGCCTCATCCCACATTAACTGGGAAATAAAATCCTTCTTACCTCCTCATTGTCCTCCTCAGGATTGGCTTTCAGAGCACTGATATCAACTTCACGCCAGCTGCAACACAACCAGCACGGGCATCACTCAGAGCACAGCCAGAACCAGCTGCACATCCCCCTCCCCTCCCAACACTGGCTTTTGGGAAAGGGGAAATTCCACCCTGCCATGAGGAGCAACACACTTAGGCTCAGTTTGAAGTACCAGACCTCCTCGGTGGTCTGGTAGCACAGCTGAAGCTCCCCAAGGGCAGAGGAAGCAGAGCAGAGGCTGCTGCATTTCCTTCTCTTCCTCCCACAGGCTCCCTCCTGCCCCGCTCTGAAATGGGCCAGGGAAGAGCACAGATGACCAGGAGGAAGACAGAGGGAAGTTGGGAAGAGGCAGAACTGCAAGGTTAACCCAGCCCAGGCACCTGCAGAGCTGGGAAACCACTGGGACCTTTGACTAGCAGCAAGACAAGGAGACAACCAGGACTGACTTTAAATTGAGCAGACACTGAGCTGAGCAGTTGGCTTTGTTGGCCAAGGGCCCCTCAGAGAAAATATTCCCTAACTTAGCCAGTCTCCAGCAATGGTATGATCAGTTTTCCAACCGTTCCCTTATTCCCAAGGAAGAAGCAAAGCACTGTGCTTTCCCTCTGGGGCTGGGGCAGTACCTGGGGGTGAGGATCTCCTTGTACTGCAGCTTCTCCACGCGGGTGGTGGCAGCCACGGACATGGGGATGACGATGTTGTTTATGTCAAAGGAGCTCTCACCCCTCCTCCTCCTCGGCTGCTGCAACAGGGAGAACCAAGTGAGAAAGGGATGTGGGGTCTGGCATGTGGGAAAGTCATCACAGGAAGTCATTGATGGAAAGAGGACACAATGGCCTTGTCTGACCTACAGAGCCAACTACAATTTGCATCAGACTAGAGTTCCCTTACTGCTTGCTCCAAGTCATCTCCCCAACCCAAAATCTACTGCCCCAGCAGCAAGGAAATCCAAATCCCAAGGTGTGGCTGCCCAGAGCAAGGATTGACCCTTTGGTTGGGGAGCCCACACAGACCCGCAGCTGCCTGGGATGCCTGAACACAGGAGCTCCACCCCTGAGCCCAGAGTGTGGAGCCCAGGGCCTGGAATCCTCTTGCTGGGGGAGGGAAACCTCTTCATCTTGCATTTCTGAATGAGCTTGTGAAAGCACAGCAGGAAAAGCAGCAAGAGAAAACCAGGGTGGGTGTGCAGAGCCAAGGAAAGGCCTCCTTGAGGTGTCAGAGCTGCTGAGATGGGTTGTCCTCTCCTCCAAAACACCAAGAACACTCAAGCTCAACCACCACTGGGTTCTTCTGACACCCTGATGTCACAGCTGGTGATGGAACAATTGAATTCTGCAGTGAAGGAACACAGTGGGGACCCAGAACCCCATGGCAACAAGCCTGGAGCAGGGGGCTCAAGGAGCCCTGCTCTGCTCTCCCTGGGTCACATCCAGCTCAGGCTTTGGCCCAAACTACCAAACCGGGGGGGGGCAGACAGAAGCCAAATTCTTCACTGGACACCTGTGAGCTCAGCAGAATTCAGTCTTTCATTGAAGAGCTTCTGCTGACATTGGAGGCAGTTTCTGCCCAGTCTCAGAGCTCATGAAGGTCCCACGCTCTGCCACCCTCAAGCACTGTGGCAGTCTGAGTGTGTCTCAGAAGATGGTCAGAGTTCAGAGACTGCTGGAGATTGTGCACAGGTGGGAGATTCCCACCACCAGTGCTGTGCCCTGGCCCTGTGACCCCAATCCCATCCACAGCCTGGTGACACCCAGGGGAAGCAGCACTGCTGGGGCTCAGCCCTGCTCCTGGCAGCCCCACACTGCTTCAGACACCAAAATCTGGCTGTGCACCAAAGCCAAGGGACTGCTGGGAACGGGAACACTCACCAGCAGCTGCTGAGCTGATGGTGAACCTGAAATTGCAGCACAGCCAACACATCCAACACCCACCCAGCAACCCCAGCAGCAGCTGAACCAAAGGGTCCAGCGTGGCAAGAGGAACACTGAGCACTCCCCAGCCCAAAACCTGAGCCCCCATGATGGGCTGAGCCCAGAAGCCCTGGGAAGGCAGCAGATACTCACAGCAGTGCCAGAGGTGCCCTGGGAAGCGGAGCTGGCGGGAGCAGAGCCCTCGGAGGAGGTGGAGAGCTGCCGAGCTATGGGGCTGTGAGGGGTGGGGGTCACAGCTGCTGCCAGGTAGCTCGGGCCACCGACGTCCGTGTGGTGCTTCAACACTGCACAGGGGAGGGGGAGAAAATGAACAACAACATTAGCAAAAAAAACCCAGCCCACCCGAGGGGGTGGCGATGGAGAGGAAAGGACCACGTGCACCAGAGGTGGCTGGTGCTGAGGAGCACTTTGCAGGAAAGAGAAGCGCCTTCCGAGGGGCTGCCCTGGGGAAGAAGCAGTTTAGAGCACACGAGGCGTTGCTGTGGTGGCGGCTCGGCCCGAAGCAGTGCGTGCCCCCTTCTGTGGGGCAGAGAGGCTGGGGATGCAGCAAAGCCCAAGCTCCCCCCGAGACACCTGCCCCTGGGGGCCTACCTTCACTCCTCTCAGATGAGCAGTCTCGTAATCGCTTTTTGTCAAAGGCAGGAGGCTGGGCAGAGCGCTCTGGCGCTCTCTCGGCCTTGGACACGGCCGAAAAATCGTCTAAAGGTGGCCTGTGTGCCTTGTCTGCTTGGGCTTTTTGATGGGAGCGCTCTGAGGAGGGGAACAGAGAAAGAGCTATGAAATGCCTGCTTTCACCTCTCTTTCTGCTGGCACAGGAGACTCGGGCAGAGTTTTCCAGCTGCACAAACTGTCCACACCACGGGGGTGCTGTGGGGAGGTGCGCTCAGACCTGTGGCACTGCTGTGGGCATGGCTGACACCGAGCACGGGGAGGTCCCTACAAACCTGAGCTGGCCCTGCACACAGCTCACCTGCAGCCCTGCCATAGCCCTGCCTCACACCTGGGAGCGGGATTGAAGGGCATCCTCCTCCTCCTCCTCCTCTTGGGGCAGGGGCAGCACTTACTGGCCGCGGTGAAGAAGGAGTTGACCAGCTTGTGGCGGTCCTTGCGCGCGGGGTCAGCCAGGCTGGGGGGCACGGGGGCTCTGTGCTTCAGCGACAGCTTCTTGGGAGCTTTAGTTTTCTCGTAGGGCTTGTTCTGCCACTGGGATTTCAACATGCTCTGGAAGTGCAGGCTCGTCGGCACATCTGCAGGGGGTACAGAGCGTTCATATCCAAATTAATCGTGCAACAAAGAGCTGTGGTACCATCACCCTGCCCCAGTGCTCCCAGTAAGAACAGCCCCTGATGAACATGCAAGCACAGACTGTCAGACCCAAGCTTCCTCACACTCTCCCCATGTTCAGGAGGGACCTGCAACAGGTCCCACCATTTCTAATCTGCAGGTCTTTGTGAAATTCCTAGAGGATTCACAGCCCAAGCATATCCTGGCAGGAAAATGTTTTCTAAGTCAGAAAACTCCTGTGTCTTCACCTCTGTATGTATCTCATGTGGTGCTACCTTAGATCTGACTTTCAAGAATGTGAGGTATCTCAGCACCAAATCTGGGCTGGAAGAGAGAAATTCAGTCTAAATCCTCAATTTCAAGTCAAGCCAGAAGCCAACCAGGCACTGCAGCATGCAAATCTGTCTGATGTGGCACCTCAACCATGAGAAGTTGTGTGTCACCACACCTGAGAGGCCCCAAGGGCAGGAGGAACTCCTGGCTGGTAGCTGGACTCCTGTCCAGTATTTCCCTCCCAATTTCAGGGACTGGAAAGCCCCAGAAGATCCAGGCAGGCAAAGAGGATGGAGCTGGCAGAGCATGGGCTGGAGCTGGGGGGGACTTGGCTCCCTGGAAAAAGCCAGGACAGCTTCATTCCAAGTACCCTGGTGGTTAAAGCTGTCACCCAGCCCCTTGCTAAGGAAGGGCAGTCACAGGGTGATGGCAGTTCTTTGGCCATCACTGCTGGCCTGTGGGGACATGTCCCAAAAAACAGAGAGGGGCCAGGCCAGTCCTTCAGGGATGCTGCCATCCACTGGAGTGGCCAGACTTGGGGAAAATGGCCTCTGCTCTCTGCTCATCTTTTGCTTTCTCCTCCCAGCTGACATCCCACACCATCTGTGGAAGGAGGGGACAGGTTGAAGGGAGGGGGAGCAGGCCAGGACAAAATGCTGTCAGCAGGAAGGGAGTTCTCTGCTCCCTTTTTGGCAGCAGTGCCACCATCCCTCCCTCCCCTGCTCCTCGGGAAGCAGTGCAGGGCTCCCAGGGACCAGCAGATGGCAACCACAGTGAGCCCAGCGCTTATCCTCCCTCCAAGGTTATTACATCATCCAAAAATTCCCAGCGAGAAATCAAACCAGAAAAAAAAGAAAAAACAAAACCAAAAAAAACCCCCACACCTCCCTGGAAGGAATGGGACAAAGGGGACAAAGCTCTGGTGGAGCACAGGGGTCCAAGGCCTCACTGGCTGGGTCCTGCTTGCCAGGGAAGTAAGTGAATAAATGATCTTTTCCTCCTGCAGTGCCTGGCAGTTTTGCCCTTGGCAAAGTGCTCTGGAGATCCCGGCTGGCACCCAGAGCCGGCTCAAAGTGAAAGTCAGCACATGCTCACAGCTGTGCCCTGGCCACCAGGAACCCTCAGCGAGCCCTGCACACACAGCAGCCCCAGCAGCACCCTGGGTTCACCCCACAGGTGCGCAGAGACACCTCAGAGCACACCAACAGCACCATCTCCCCACCTGAACACATTCCCTGCCTTTCCTCTGGGACAGGAATCACCCCCATCCCAAAAATCAAGCCTAGCCAACTGCTTGAAGCATTAGTGAATAAATAAAGTTCACCAGAGTACTGGAAAATGGGTATTCCTGCACAGGTGTTTAAGCTTTACATCAATTAGTTTTAATCTCATGCAGCCAGAACTGATCTTCTACCCTGTGAGGCAGCTGCAGGGAGCCCTGAAAATGGGAAGAATATGGGATAATTTGCCTGGTGCCTCTGCTGCAATAGCACCCAACAGGTTGTCTCCCCATTTCCCAGGATATTTGATTTAGCACTACAGAGGATCACAAGTGCTGTGAAATCAGAAAATAAATTCCTTCTTCAGGAGTTCATGAAGTTCCTTAAGCACTCCTGATCAGAGCTGTGTCTTTGGGAGGGGAGGGATCTAGCTAAAAATAGCCCCAATTTACTATTTTAGTCTGTTTTAAATATAGTGCTAATGAAAGAGGCCACACTAATTGCTCCCAGACACTCCCTGCATTTCCTACTGTCACAAAAAGTTTGTGAAAAGCTGGAATTTAAACCCAAGCACACACATTAACCCAGTGACTTATCCCAGACCAACCACTTGACACCTCCAAGGGAAGCCAGGCCACACACCTTCCTGCCAGCACGAGAATCCCAGAATGGCTGGGGCAGGGACACCTTCCACTGTCCCAGCTGGCTCCAAGCCCTGTCCAGCCTGGCCTTGGGCACTTCCAAGGATGGGGCAGGCACAATTTCACACTCCAAGCAGCCATGAACTCCCACCAAGGGAAGGACCCATGTGATCCAATAATTTCCCAACTCTCCTGATAAAAGCACCTGTTGAAGAAGACTCTGGAAACTACTCTTCCCTTGGGAAAAGTCCCTACACATGGAATTTGTGAATAGCCCACGGTCAAGGCTGGTTAATTATTCCTCTCTTAATGCTGATTAACCCTGAAGCTGTAGCACAGGAAATTGAGTGTCCTAACAGGAACATCCCTTCTTGCTGTGCCCACCGAACCATGGAAGATCATTTTCAATTCCTCACGAGGTCAAAAGGATTTCCTGTGACAAACCAATCCATAAATCATTCTATACAGATGGACAAACTCATGGAAGCAAGTATTTCCCAAGTGGTTTAGAGCCGCAGAGGCAGGTCCCAGGAAGGACTCCCAGGCACTGCTTGGCTTATCTGCTGTGAGTGAGGCTGCAGGTAGAGATTCCCAAAACACAGCAGAGCCCAGGTGTGACACTCCCCCAGACCCTGCTGCTCCAGTCAAGCCTCCCATCTCAAAACCACCTGCAGATGAAGGGGTTTGGCTGTGCCCCAGCAGATCTGCACCTCCCCAGAGGCTGCAGGAGCCGTGCTCACCATCTGGGAATGACAGGACAGGATGGATGCAGGAGTCCAGCTGCGAGAGGCGCTCCAGCAGGGGGGCATCGTACTGGATCTCCAGCGTGCTGGGGCTGCGGGTACCACACAGGGCACACGAGGGGTTCACGTCGCAGCTGCAGCGCGCCAGGCTGCCACGCTGGGCCTGAGGGGACACAGGGGACACGTCACAGCCAGCCCAGGGACAGACCACGGTCCCCGGGACAGCTCATGGAAAACACCCAAAAAGCAGATTTATTGTTTTGATTCTCCTTCTGCATGTATATAAATACATACTGTATGTGTATATAAAATAGCTAAAATAAACCTGCATTTTATAGATTATGGCTACATTTGATTATAAGTAAATATATGATAAATTCATCTTATTTCTATATAATTTATTATTAAATAGCTGTTATAAGACATTTAAAATATCGCTTAAAATTATACTTATTATGCATAATATATATAGTATATTCAATAGTAATTATATATATTCAATATTAATTATATAGTATATTCAATATTAATTCTATTCAGTAGTATATAGTATATATAGTACATTCAATATACAGTATATATAATTTATATATATATATAAATTCTCTCTATATATATGCACACATACACACCCCCCCTTTTTTCTCTTGTACAGAAATTATATATATATATATATAATATAATTAATATAGGTAATTTTTATTTTTATACATAATTACAATTTTATATGTGAATATATATACACACACACCCTTTTTTTTTTCTACCTTGTACAGAATGTGTTAATTTAGTCTGGCCTCACGAGAGGATGCTTTCACTTTGCATAAACACAACTGAAAACTACGACTTACCAGCACAGACAGTTTAACAGCTGCTAAATTTGACTAAAAGTGTTTAATTTTATCTAGGTTGAAACCTCATTTATAAAAACCATGAGGCAGCACATTTCTGCTGTCAGAGAAGGGGCAAAGAAGCCATTTTTAGTTCCAGTGGGTCAGAGCCATCATTTTATGCCAAGAGCTGACACTTGCAGGGACATCGACAGAGTGACAAAGGTGGTTCTCAACCTTGTTCCTTAATCCAGGACAGAGTCACAATTCACAGATTTATAGACTTGATACAGACTTCATTTGTGTGAAACCACTGCAAGCAGACACACAACTGGATATAAACTGCATGCAGAGCAAACAACCCCTGCTTCCCCACCAAAATGGAAGAATGGATCAAACTGGATCCTGCAGAAGCCCGTTCTGAGTCAGAATTATTCAAACAATTTCCATGAATGACTGGAGGATGGGAGAGAACAACCATAGCAAATAACGCTACACTGGGAAAGGCTGCTTGAAGCAAAGAGCTGGAAACACACTCCTGGTTACAAGTTAAGAGAAATTATCTAAAATAAATCAAATGTAATTCACTGAGGGTAAATGCAAAAAGGAAATGCAGTGCCCAGAGAAGAGAAGGAAGGGGTAACTGAGCAGTTATGTTACTACCTCTGGAAGTTCTGCCCAGAGGATGTGGAGGTTGTGATGGATCCAAAAATGAGCATGAATCAGCAGGCTGTACCACTGCTGGGAACTAATTAATTACTAAAAAATAATAAAGATTAAGCCCACAGGGCTTTCTAACCAGGATGGTTGTGCAAGGAGAGAAGACAATCCTGCCACTCTGCCCACCTGAGAGCTGAAGGGCTGCCCCAGCTTTGGGCACAAATTCCCATAAATGTGTGCACTGAATTGTGAGGAAAGCAATAAAAACATTACAAGATCAAAACCTCCACTGTGCAGGTGGCAAAGTTCAATCCACAGCCACTTTCTGCTGGGCAGGGGAGTGGAGGCAACTGGACATGGTATTTCTGGAGCACGACTTGGCCATGACTCAGCTGTCTCTGGAATGACTGGAGGAGGGCTCAGAAATCCCCTACTCTCTGCTACTTTCATCCCTGGAACTGCTCTTCTGAACCATCTCTGATTACCAAATGTATTTGATGACAACAACAAAGATCTAACACAGAATTTACAGCCAATTCTTCAAGCACTGAATGTACGAGGCAGCATCCACCATAAGAATGTTCAGCAACTTCCAAATCACTGAAGATCTTGCAAGTAATCACTGCAGAGCTCTCCCAGAAATACCCCAGATAAAACTGCAGATAAGTGATCAGTTAAAGCTGACTCAGCTGAGGAAGAATCTATTTTGCTCAGAAAAATGCTGCTTTTGGAGCTTCTCTTTAAAACATCCGCAGAGTGAAAACCCCCCAGCCCTTGTGGGAAAGTTAGACTTGAAACACTTTGTCTCAAAGGTAAGTGGATTTTTGCCATTATGGTTCTGCATGCACAAATAAAGATCCTTATTTCCTTCATTTCTCACTATTTTCCCTCCAACTGACAGTTTATGGTATTCCTAAGAGAAAATAAAAAGAATTAAACATGGCCCTTCCTCATGCAGGCAATAAACTGCATTTCCATTGAATGAATTCTGCATTAGGGAGAGGAGTATAAAAAATAGTAATAAAGAAAACAAAACAGGAAGAGACAGGGCATTCATCCCACGTATGCCTGGGCAAGCAGCTGTGGTTTTCCCTTGAGAAGCAGCAGCAGCAGTGAGTTCCTGGGGCTTTGCTAATTCCTGTCTCAGAGTTAAGGTTTCCTGATTCTTGACTTCTCAGGGCTTCTTTCTCCTGCTCAGACTGTGCCACACTGACCTACCTGGCTTTGAGTTCACCTCAGGTTGGTTGGCTTAAGAAAACTCACAAGTTCAGCATCTTCCCTCCCCAGTGACAGCAAAGAAAAATCTTCCAACCCGTTACCACCTTCTCCTTCGTTTCTCCTTTGTTTTTCCAACAGTCTTTACAGCCCTGCTGTCCTGCTCTCCCTTCCTGCTGCTTTCTCCATCTTTACAAGAAAAATAAGAGCAGAAAACACCCGACTGACCTTTTTGGAAAGGGGCATGATGGTGCTGGGTCGGACGAGGCGCCGCTTCTTGCAGCTGAGGACGGGGCGGGTGCGAGCGGCCACGCACGTCCCGTCCGCGGGGACCAGGGACAGGCGCTGCCTCTTGTGGAGCAGCTCCTCGGCTTCCTGGCCATCTCCCTGAGCGTGTTCTGCCAGGCCAGGCTGCAGACTGCCCCACAAGAGAGGAGAACAGGAAAACCTCAGTTATTCATGCGGCACTACCAGCAGGTTCGTGGTTCGCACCTGAGCGAACACTCCAAGGCGAGTTTAAAGCTCTGCAGTTCATGGCACAACAGGTTTTATTAAACCAACTCCATTTTTTGCTTTTACTTCTGTCACCTTCCACTCTCCCACAACTGAACCTTTGACCAAATACCTTTGGAAGCTCTGAACAAAAAAGCAGCACTGAAAGCCACAGAGCAAAAGCCACTCTAGACCTGAACAGCTTTAACCCTAGAATTCAGCTTCCTCCAGAATGAGAGTTTGGGGAATCTTTAGACAAGAGGTTTTCATGAGTCTAAATGCCAGAGAACATATAATTTTATAGAAAAAAATATTTAACCCTGATGTAAACTTGGTTCTGATGGATATTTGAGATCTCTACCTGTGCCAGCTCCCAGCAATGACCCCAGAAAGGTGCAGAGTTAACATCAACCTCTGCGAGGCACAAAGGCTGCAGCAGCCCTGGCATCAATGCCCCGTGCCCCGAGCAGATCCCAGTGCAGCAGCACCTCATCTACAGAACCTTTTCATGTCTCTTCTACAAGTGTTTCATTTCTAAAAATGCAAAACATTAAAGCCCTGTGGTCTAAGGCTGTGCAGTTCAAAGGCTACAGGGATACAAAGGGCTCTGTTACAGCCTGCAGTGTTCCAGCTGCAGCCATGGGCTCCTTGATCTGCTCGCGTTACATCGGTGCAGGATCCATCCCTCCCTCCCTCCTCCTTCCCTTTCCCCCTCTCTTCTTCCCTGCCTCCTCGAGGCACTGAACAAGTGCAACGTTTTTCAAGGGTTTTCAAGTAGTTCAACCCTGTAGCATCAAGGAACGTCTTTCACTTGTTTTCATTTACCCACTTCAAGACTTTGTCAACAAAAGCAGCCTGGAGAAATAAAGAATTTAGGAAGTTTTACTCCCCAAATCAACGGGATTCCTCCGTAACTCCAATAAAGTGGGTCAGTGGTTACAGATAATTCTGCAAGCAGGGCATTAGTACCTTTGAATCACACAATTTGCAGATGTATTAAAACTACTCATAAAGAAACAAGTTTTGCCCATGCTCAGTGCACAGCTGCCTGCAGGGCTTGTTCATGTAAACACAGCTCAGTTTAATTCCATTTTCAGCAAAACAATGCAGCAGAAAACCTCAAGCAAGCAATCTCCTCCAAAATGTTTCCAGGCATGATCTACTACTGTACTTTTTTGAAAAAAGACACCATCTGTACCATTACCAACCCAGTTACAGCCTGGTTTCCAACGGGATTGCAAAGATCATAAAAGCAAACTCTTCCAGAATATCCAAGAGCTTACGTGTTAATAACTCCATTGACAGGTCTTGGTGCTCCACAGGGCTTGGTGGGATGGGATTCAGGAGTATTTGCAGCAGAAATTCCCAAGCTTTCTAGGGGCTGGGATCCAGACACACTCTAAGGAAGGGTAAGAAAAATAGAAATAAATAAAAGCTTCTTAAATAGTCACAATTAGTATAACTGGGTTCTGGTTGAGGATTCTGCACCGTAGCCATGGATTTCCACACAGAACTTCAAAGCAGGGTTCAGGAGTCACTGTATGAACAGGAGAGTAGGGACACAAGGAGATCTTAGGGACAAGAAGAGGATGGATACATGGCAGCTCTTTCATTCCAAGATCCAAAGGACTTTAATTCCCCTCAGGCAACCAGGGGCATGAAAGGCTGAGGGCTTTAAGGAGATTTTAGCATTTTGTCTCCATGGTGCAAACAAGTTCATCACCACCTGTAAACCTCTGCAGTCTCTCCTGCAGTTTGGTTTCTGCTCTGAGCCATGTGGCTGAAAGCTCCTGCTGAAGCACTTTGGGGGAAAACAGGGAGGGAGGGAGAGGGGAACTGACTTGCAAAACTGAATTTGCATTTTAACTTACTACCTGTGCAAACAGAGTCCAAACAGCATTTTAGGGAGTGTTTTAAATGAGTGTGAACCCAGGCTGTGGGGCTGGGATGGGAGTAGGGCGAGTCTGCAACGCTGAAAGTGCTGCATAAACACAAAGCTGGAAACACCTTTTTGGTAGAGCAAAGTGAGTAAAAATTGAGTTAAAAACACTGTGCTCCCCAATCCCTTCTGCCTGAGGTCTGAAACACAAGCCCTGTGGCTCTGCAGGGAGCAGCAGGACTGTCACCAAGCCTCCAAGGACACAGTGGCCTTGTACTTCCCACCAGTGACATTCCTGCTCCCCACCCTGGTGCAGCCCACCAGTGTGTCCATAACTCTGGCATTCATCACCTTCAGCCCCTCCCATGCAGCCCCCTGTTTTTGGTGTCAGACATGCTCCTCCCTGGGGTTAAACTTTATTTCTTCCTTTGTGTGGTACTTCCTACACTCCCTGCCCTGTCTCTCACTGGGGTTCCCCCTTTGAGCACACGCAGTGGTGATGTGGTTCAAGTACCAAGAAAAAAGGCAAAAGCAGAGCTCTGACACCACACAGATGGTCAGCCAAGCCCCCTGCTTGGCCCTGACTCCATCCCAAACCCATCTGGATTGTGGTGATTAAATCTTCCCAGCAAACACCCCCCAACTCAATAAACAACAAACCCAGGCCATGGCACTGCTGGATTAACGGTTTCCAGAAGAGGAGACACCTGAGTCACCCAGGGAAGGGCCATTTTTAACAACTCAGACTACTTCTGCCTGGGCCTGTTTGAGGAACTTTGCAGGGGTTTTTACACTTCTGCTAAAAGAGATGTTTCTCCTATGGGGGAGCAAAGACAGGATGAGACCAACTCTGCCAGCCAGAGAGACGGAGCAGCGAGATCAGCTCACACCTGAGACATCAGGTAAACTCAGCAGCCCAGCCAGGTGAAGTCATGCAGGAGCTGAGCACTTTCCCTCTGCTTTCCAGAGGCTTGGCAAGGCTGAGCCTCCACGTGACACCCGCCAGAGGCACCCCTGGTGCAGCAGGGCGGGTACTCATGACTCATAAGCTCTTTTGAAATCCTTTATTTTCTTCTACAGAAAGGGTCTTAAAGGAGGAACTTCTTCCCCAAGAGCTTGCTCTGTCTTGGTGGTTCAAGATAGGAACAGGGGGACTCAGCTTCCTGTGGAGAAGCTGGAAAGCATCAATCCAACGTGTATTTATCAGGAGCAGCCCAGGCTCCCTTTATCACCCTGGGATGGGTGTACCCAGCATGTGAGCAGAGCCAACACCTCCTGCACTCTCACTCTCAGGCCAGCTCCTGGTGCACCTCCCAAGGCTGTGCTGTCCTCCAGAGCAGCATCCACAGCACCAGGATCACACCCCTGCTCCTGACTGAGCTCTTCTATGTGCTTTGGGTCTGGAAGTCCAGGTTCTTTGGATCCCTGGGAATCTTGGGGGGTGTGGAAGATTCAATTGTAGCACATCTGCTGTTGCACATCTGGGCAGCAAAGCAGCTGTGTGCAGACTGGTCACCAGACAACACCAGGAATGTCCCCTGTATTCCCAAAAATCCCTAACAAAAGCAGGCAGGTTCAGACCTTCACCTATTACTAGAAATATTTGATTAGGGGGCAATATCAAGTGCAGCCTCTCACTAGACAAGCAATCCAAGGAACCAAAATCAACAGCCAAGTAATGTCTTCAGGGCTTCATGTCATTTCCATCTTCAGACAAAAATATTTATTCACCTACTGAGCTTCCATTTCCCAGAAGATATTCCCAGGCCTTATTTGCAAAGCCCTTCCCTCCACTGGTGATAGGATTAGTTCCTCTGGGGATTATCAGCCCCATCCCACGTAGGAAGCCGATGCCCAAGGACACAGATCCGAGGCACTTGTGAGAGGAGGAGATCCAGGGGAGCTGGGCATGAGACAGGATGGATTCCTCCCTCTGCTCCACGCTGCAGATGTGTCTCTAACTCTGCCACTTTGTGGGGGAAAAGGCCTGGAGGGTGCCAAAATGACAAGCACCTCTCCAGGAAAGGCCCAAGAGATCCCTTTCCAGTAAGAGCCCTCAGTCTCTGGGTAATCTCTGGCTCGGAGCAGATCAGGGCTCTGACTCAACAGCCTGCCCTAATGAGCAGCCCTAATTAAGCACAAAGCCAGGGGCTGGGTGCCGGAGGCGGTGGTTCCAGGGGTGACACTTCCAGCAGTGCCACAGAGAAGCTGGGAGTGTGGAGTGATGTGGGAATTCCTGTGCAAGGGGAATAAACACCCTTTCCTTCCTAAGAAGGCACACAGACCTGCAGGAGTGGCCACAGCAAAGTGCCAAGGAGAACCTGCACAAGTTTCAGGGACCACCCTTCTCCTCCTGCTCCACCACAACTTGCAAACCCTCCATTTTAATGCATTGCTGCATCCCCCAGGATCCAAAGCAATCACAGGCAGGATGAACAGTACGATCAAGCCTTCAGTCTGTGCCCTACATTTCTGCATTAAATAATAAATACCTGGCACTCGGCATAGTTTCCAGTGCATCTCACTGCAATCATTAGTGCCCTTTCCAAGGGGGAATGCTCAGATGCTCAGGCAGATATTAAATAGCCACATCTTTAGCAGCCTTTGCTAATCATGCTGCTCTCAGTTTGAGGTACTTTTTTTGCTGGAGGGAACAGATTAGTTAGGATTTTAAAGCTTCACAAAATGCTAATGCATATTACAAAGGTACCCTCAGGAACTCTGTTCTAAAAGGTGTTTAAATCCTATTGTTTATTAACCCCGAAACAACGTGGAAGGGGTGAGCTCAGACCAAGATCAGTGATTCCCACCTGGAGTCACAGCAAGGAGCTGCTCCACGAGGCCAGTGCCATGGTTTGAGCATCCCTGTGCCCCACAGCTTGAGGGATGAGCCTTCCCTCCCCAAAGTGAAGCACCTGGAGCAGTCAGCCCCACGCTGACCACGCACTTACCAGGCGCTCAGCCCCAGGCTCCAGCCTGACTTCAGCTCTAACAGGACGGGAGGAATCATCTACTGCAGGGTCAGGGGGCGAAGCTTCACCGAGAACTATCAGCCCCTGCAAGAGAGGAACAGGAATGAACTGCAGATCCTTTGGTGTCCACAGGGAAACTGCACCTCCACCCCAGTGCTGCACAGCTGGCCCTCAACTCCCACCGCAGCTTCCAGATGTGATGCCAAACCCAATCCCTGCTGCCTGGCTTTCCCTGACATCTCAGCTGAACTCAGAGAGGGCTGGAGCCAGCTCACAGCCTGTCCCAGCTGCCACCCTGCCCTGCCAGAGGAGCTTCCTGCAGGAGCACAGAGCAGCTGCCCTCACCCTGCAGAGGGGAGCTTGCCACCACAGCCAAGCAAACAATTCTGAGCTGGTGATGAAAATGAACCAACTTGTTACTCTGAGCAGACTTCCCCCTGCCCCCCCAAGAAGTGATATTTACAAAAATTCAGTAAGGAAAGGAAGACATTACTATAAACTTAGTGGGACAAAGCACAGTGGCTGAGCACTGTTTTATCAGGTTTAACATATGCTGTTCTGTTCCTGTTTAACTGAAGCTTAACCTAAAGGCAGGACTGCTCTGCTCTCAGAACAACACAAAGTGAAATAGAATCATTGTAATTACGCATTTTCTGGGCTATATTATAACAAAGCAGGGCAAAATGTGCGAGGGATCAGGGAGTTGGTGGAACCTATAGGCCACCAACACAGCTCAGGACAAGGAGCAGCCCCAGTGAGCTGCATTTGGTCAAACAAGGAACTGTGAAGGGGCTCCTCAGATCAAGAACAGGCAGATCAGTCACGTGAAAACAATTCTGGAGGTTGCACAGTGTGTGTCACAGCAAAGTGAGCCTGGAGGGAACCTGGGCACGTTATCTGCAGAGAGGACAGAGCCACAAGGCTTCCCTGCTATTCTGAAGTGCCTGCAAACAGGGTATTTTACAACCAGCTCTGAGCACACGCTCCCTCATTTGGTGTTTTCCTCCACTTCTCACCAGGCTCCAAGTGAGCTGATGTGAATGTGCTGAGAGCACAATTCCTGCTGAGACTCCCAGGCAGCAGTTTACCCTCAAAACACAGGGTTATTTTTGACTGCCTCGTCCTTCCCTTGCTTTGATCTGACACAGCAATGTGTCTTTCTTGAAGGGTACACTGGGATGTAAACTCTAACATATAAAGGTAATTAAACTAAAAAAGAATGCAATCAAATTTCTTTGAACTTTAGAACTTGTAGAACTCTGAATTCCTGCAGCAGCTACATTTTAACCTCCTTATGGCCCAATAAGCTGGAGTTAAGTTATATTGATAGAAAAAACAAGGTGTTCCCAAATTCTTTAACTGTTTTCCTTGTACAATTTGAAGCCAAATCCATTCCAGCAAGCTCGTGTGCTACTGAAGCACAGGGCTGTTTCTCTAGTCTCCTATTCTTGTTCCAAGCCCTTTTAAGATGGTCTTTAGTTTTTCATTGGTGCAAACAGAATCTGTTTTACAACCACCCCAGAGCTCAATGACATCAAGATAACGAGAGCTGGGTGCAAGAATAATCTCCAGCAAGCTCCATCAGAGATGGGGTATGTGATACTCATGGTTCTGACTTTTTTCGTCTTCAGGTAGAACAGCCACTACCCAAAACACTCAAGTTCTGGATGCCCCTGCACCTTAAGCAACATGTTTTATCTTAAATTCATGTACTGGGGTATCACAGGTGAGTTTTGGTTTGAACAAATCAGAGAGGATGATCCTGCTGGCCAGAACCTCCTCTCAGACCTTGAACTGCAGCCTTACAAAAGCACAGGGGATGCTTGTGACCATTATCAGGCCATTTCATGAGCCTGTCAAGTTGCCATCACCTGGTGAAAGCCCTGAACCTTCCACATCATTACATGAGTTTTCTCATTTCTTCCATTGCTTAACCTCTAGCATATAAACCTTCAGCTATTTTGTATTTTGTACTTAAAACCACGCTGCACTGTCAGCTCTAAGACAGAAGGAAGATGATTCTTTCTGAAGAATCATTCATTTGCCCGCTTCCCAGAAGCCTTTTGCCCTAATCTCAGTAATGGATTCTGCTCACAAGCACTGCTCTTCCACCTACTCATTCAGAGCCCTCACTCACTCAATTAAGCCTGTTTTTCTGCACAGCTGCATCAAAGTCCAGTCTCCCTCCCCTGCTTTCTACCCCCTGGAAGCCTCTCCCCACCACCCCCAGAGCAGCACACATCTTGGGAAAGGCGTTTGCCAGACTGAATTCCTGAGGATCTCTCAGTTGATGCAATACCAGGAGCCCTCTTGCCACAAACTCCAGACATTCCTTCCTCCAAGGCCTGACATTTAGATGTGCATGCCTGAACAAGTCTCCATAACAATCCCTTCCTCATCCCTTCCCTGCTCTCCCCCATTCTCCCACCATCTGAGAGCAATGCTAAAAAAAATACCTTTCACAGAGAAAGGTCAGCGCCAAAAAATGATCTTTTTTTATAGAACAGACTCAATTTTAAGCCTGTTCAGATAGCATCTGAACTAACTTCCTCCACAGGCCACTCCCTTTTCCCCTAAATCTCAGCTGTTTTTATCCCCATCCTCAGCTACTCCCCAAAAGAAAGAATGGGAAGGTTTTAAAAAAATATGAGAGAGAAAGGCTAAGTGATGGAGAACAGAATCACACATGCAACAGCACCAGCTCTGCTCAGCACCAAAGACTGACTCTAAAGCAAGGTATTGCTCCCTTCACGTTATCATACTGAACCAGGGACAGGAATTACACTCAGCCCATGCCAAATTGCATTACAATTAGTCACAGCTTTGCAATCTGCTCTGGGAGAGAGGCAGGAGCGAAAAAGCATCAGACTTCACATCTGCACTCTCGGGTGTCAGAGAGAGCCATCAGGAGGCAAAGCAGAAGCACAGTGCCCAAAGGCCTCCTGCTCCATCCCATCCTCCTCTATCCTGCTCCATTCCTGCCCTGTCCTGTTCCATCCTGCTCTATTCCTGCTCCGTCCTGTTCCATCCTGCTCTATTCCTGCTCTGTCCTGCTCCATCCTCCTCCATCCCCGCCCCATCCTGCTCCATTCCTGCCCTGTCCTATTCCATCCTGCTTGATTCCTGCTCTGTCCTGTTCCATCCTGCTCCATCCTCCTCCATTCTTGCCCCATCCTGCTCCATTCCTGCCCTGTCCTGTTCCATCCTGCTCCATTCCCACCCTGTCCTGCTCTGTCCTGCTCCATCCTGCCCCATCCCATCCCATGCAGCTCTATTCCTGCTCCATTCCTGTTCCATCCTGTCCCATCCTGCTCCATTCCCACCCTGTCCTGTTCCATCCTGTTCCATTCCTGCCCCATCCTGCTCCATTCCACTCCCTCCTGCCCCATCCCACTCCATCTTGCTCCATCCTGCGCCATCCCATCCTGTTCCATTCCTGCTCCATCCTCCTCCATTCCCGCCCCATCCAGCTCCATTCCTGTCCAATCCTATCCCATCCTGTCCCATCCCACTCCATCCCATCCTGTCCCATCCCACTCCATCCTGTCCCATCCCGCTCCATGCTGCTCCATTCTGCTCCATTCTGCCCCATCCCACCCCAACCTGTCCCTCCTGCTCCATCCCATCCTCCTCCATTCCTGCCCATCCTGTCCCACCCCGCCCCATCCCACTCCATCCCATCCTGTCCCATCCCACTCCATCCCATCCTGTCCCATCCCGCTCCATTCTGCCCCATTCCTGCTCCATCCCACTGCAACCTGTCCCTCCTGCTCCATCCCATCCTCCTCCATTCCTGTCCCACCCCGCCCCATCCCGCTCCATCCCATCCCTCACCTTGTTGGCTCTGATCTGTTTGTAGATGTCCGTCTGCTGCCGGATGCGGTACTCCAGGTCCGACACGTGGGCCTGGAGCCAGTTCCAGCGGCTGACGATGGCGGCACGGTCTGCTGCCCACCTCCACTCTGCCCTCCGCCTCCTGCAACACACACACACACTTGTCTCAGGGTGATTTTCATTACACAGCACACAGAAATCCAGGGAGAACTGACAGACAGATCAAAAGCTGCATTCTGGATGGCAGCACTGATGCCATCTCACCACTGCTAATAATTACGGAGGAATTACAGATGTGCTGCAAGGGCCGTGTATGTGCAGAGCAATATTCCAACATCTGCTGGCACCCAGTGACTGAAGTCTTCAAAAAAAGTCTCTGGCATCAGTCCCCAAATCCACCTGAACACAGCTCACACCACGTGGCCACAATTAAACCACAGTGACAAGTTTCACCACCACCACCACTGCTGGGGTTTACAAGGTGGAGAGGACCAACAGAGCCAACCTTGCACACGCTGCTGCCCTGCACTGGTGTGCTGCAAAGGACTGAGCAGGCAGCAGCAAAGCAACCCTGATTTCTGCACCTGATGGATGGACCAAGCAAATAAAGAAGCCAGGAAATAACATCAACTGTCATCAAAACACCCTCAGTCCCTACTGCTGCACTCCAGGGCAGACAGGAACACAGAGATGGTGAGAAATGGATAAATCCAGAGCCCCACTCTCCATGTTAAAAGCCACAGTATCGTGAAAATATACCCTAAGCACACTGATTCCTGTGGATAAACATTAAGGCTTCCCAGAAAAGAAGAAAACCCCGACATAGTGTGGAAACAAAGCATCAGGAGAAAGTGCTGACAAATCCAATGTTGCTGCACAAAACCTTTGCCACATCTGGATGCTTAGCAGTTAAGAAATTAATCACAAAATAATTCCCTTTGCCCATCTCCCCCCCTCCTTCTGTGCAGGAATTTTGAACCAGCCAGAGCATGTGGGGCAAGGGAGCCACAGCAATGTCCAGATGTTTCCTCCAAAATCAAACCAGAAAGTCTTCTGCTGAGATTAACCCATTTCAGAGCTGAAACCAGCCACAAGAGCAGAAGCAGCACGTGGTAAATGAGGTTTTGTACTGAGGCAGCCCCAGCTGCAAAGATGGGAAGGAGCAGAAATCATCAAGTTCTTCCAAAAATCTGCACCTCCTGGGCCTCTGCCCTCATTTATGCATAACTGCTACCAAATGCACTTGCCTAAAAATGAAATAAATATCCAAAAGTCCCAGGGTTATTACAAGTTTCAAATCGACTAATAGAAATACCCTGAAAAGGAGGAGTTGGTTGCTTCAAAGTGCAAGCGAAACTCCTGCATTTAGAAGAAGACACTTTACCAATATTCCTGCTGGAGCTCTGGCTGTCCCTGCAGAGCCAGTGTAGATGAAGCCACGTTCCCACAAAAGAGGCAACAGCATCTGCTGCCTTCTGCCCTCCCAGCCTTCTCCAAAACACCTTCAGGGGTTCAAGTCCTTCCCTCTGTAAAGCCAGATTTCAGCAGTTTGCTCTTTGGGGAGCCACAGAGCCCTGGGAATTTTTAGAAGTTTTTAGAACCAAATGCTCCTGAGAGTACATCCCAAGTGCCAATTCCCTAAGTTTGCCTCTCCCAACATTACAAAGCACCTCTGCCTGCTGGAACACTTGGCCTGTGCTGATAAATACAGCCTATTCTTTTGCTCAGATTACACAGAAATTGAGATTAAGTATGAAAAGAATAGTTTAAAACCCATTTAGTTTCTTAAGTGACATGGCAGCACAAGCAGCAGCAGACCTGCTCCTCACCTTAAAATCAGGACACATCCCACCCCAGAAAAACCCACTGGATTGGAACCAAAAATAACCCAAGAAAGCGAAACACAGTAATGTACACTTCATCCTCTGACACCCTGCGGCAGCACTGGAGGAGGGGAAGAGCAGAATGATGGCTCAGCCACACTTTCCAAAACAGCACCGAGTGTAGTGGCTCTATATTTAGAACTGAGCCTTTCCCAGCTCAGTCCCACCCTTCCCTGCGAGGTGCTGGCAGCAACAGCATGGGATGGATGTTCCCCTCATGGAGATCAGCTCTGGGACAAGGACCCAAGGATATTCCTCAGCTTTAATGCCTCTACAAGCATTTGTGAAAATGATTCTTTTCTCACCCAGCATTAGAAAGGAGCAACCATGCACAACATGGAGTGTGATGTCCTGCAGTGACCACTGGGGATGTGAAACCTCCACTTGCTCTGGGGGACAGGAAAACCCTCTCCTTTCTGTCTAAATCTGAACAGAGTCTGCAAGGAAAATGGAGAGGGACTTTTCACAAGGACACAGAGTGACAGGACATGGGGGGAATAGCTTCGAAGTGATAGAGGGAAGGGTTAGATTGGACATTGGGAAGAAATTCCTCCCTGTGAGGGTGGTTACACCCTGGCACAGGGATCACTTAGTTCCATCCCCTGCCATGGCAGGGACACCTCCCACTGTCCCAGGCTGCTCCAAACCCTGTCTCACCTGGCCTTGGGCACTGCCAGGGATCCAGGGGCAGCCCCAGCTGCTCTGGGCACCCCGTGCCAGGGCCTGCCCACCCTCCCAGGGAAGGATTTCTCCCCAGTATCCAATCTCAGTCTCAGCCCATCCGCCCACCTGTCCATGCTGCTTTCTGCTGAGTCCATGCAGCTGAATTCCAACCAGGCAGACAGAGACAGCCCCAACAAACGGAGGGAATTAGAGATTAGCAGATTTATTTTTCACCAGGAGACTGCCCTACTAAAGGCCCAGCTGCAAAGTGAGCAGAGCAGGCCCACCAGCTGCTGCCAAACCATCCTGGTAATGACATGGAGCAGCACAGAAAAATGGAGCTAGAACTGATTTCAGATCAGAAAAAAGTTACAGGCTGGAGGGGAGCTACGTTATCAGATCCACTTCTAGGAATCAACAGAATGAATGAGAAACAGCCACGGGGGTCTGGAGGGAGATTGTTTTTGCCACTCCAAGCACTTGAGCAAACCCAAACCATCTTGGATGTTCAATGAGGAGTAACAGGTCACGCTGCAAGAAACAGTCAATGCCAGAAGAGAGAGAAACACAGCACAGAAACTCTTGAGAAGCTCTGCAGGCAGCCAAGCAGGCTGAGAGCTGGAACAGCCATGGGAGGGGTTCACTGGCAACCAGAGAATGCCTTTGGCACTGATGCCAGGAGGTGGCACAGCCCAGGGCAGCTCCCAGAGCTCGGACACTCACAGATTAATGCCACAACATGAGGCAATAAGCTCCAGCTCTCCAGGCACTTCCCATCTGGTTCCCCTCCTCCACTCTGTACTGGTGTATTCCCAGGGGCTCTGCTGTCCCCTGGAACGCAGTCACCTTCCAGTGCAGAGGCCACGCTGTATTTACTCTCCTCTTTCCTGCACAGCTTTGGACAGAAGAAATCACGTGAGAGTGATGTGAGACCTTCCCCCAGGGACACCCAGCTCAGCCTCCCTCACCTTCCAGAGGCAAACTGGGATGTTTCAGCCCTTCCCACAGAGGAGCCTCACTGTGGCACTGGACAGAGCCCAGGAGGTACAGGATGGGACCTTTCTTCAATAAGACAACCAATTCAGCTGCTATTTTCCACTGTGCTATTGTTCCTGTATATTTCACATTCATTCTTCAGCTCACCAAGTTTTTCTATTATTATTATTATCATCATTATTTTGGATCAATGCAAAACCAGATCAGTGTGTGGAGCAAGAGTTAAAGCTCTGCCAAACCCACTCTCGTGATGACTCTGAGGGAGGAAGAGAAAACCCCACAAGGCTCGAGAACAATCTCATTAGCTGATCGTAACATTTCTGCCTGCAAAGAAGCCAAAGTGAACAATTTGTTCAGCTGAACACCCGCCTCCACCCCTGGACAGAACCATCAGCTTTGAAGGGCTCTTTATTCCCAGCATGTGCTCGGCACTCTGCTCAATCTCCTTCCAACCTCCCCTCGGCTCATTCATTCCAATATTCGCACAAACCCAGGACTTCCACAGGCTGGGAGTAAAGACTTATTCCCACTAAAAAGTCCCCACTGCTCAGGGAAAACTTGTGAGCACAAATCCTAAAGCATGAGCAGGGCTAAGCCAAGCTCCTGCCCCAAGACAGAAGTGCCCAGTTTCTCAGCAGTAAACTAAAATTCACTGTTTTTTTTTTTTTTTTTTTTAAATTTGCCTCCTGTTTGTAGCTCAGACAGCACTGCTGGCTGTGAATCACCACCTGCACAAACTGTGCCACCAGCCCTCCTGGTCTGGAATGGAGTCAAGGTCCCGAGCAGAGCAGCTCCAGAGCACTGCCCAAGGCTGGACCAGATGTCTCAGAGGGCTTTTCTACCTGAAAGGACTGCAGGACTCTGTGAAGGTGGAACTCCACGGCCCCAGGTGCTACACCAGGCTGGTGACACAGCATCCCATCCCATCCCATCCGCCCGGGCCTCGGGGTGGGGATCCTGCCCGGAGCACCACGGTGACTCACGGGGACACTGAGTCACTCCTGCCTTCCCCAGCCCATCCACAATCCCTGTGCAGACACTGAACCTCGAGAGGACAGGCAGCAGCTCCCACCAAGGCCTGGAAATGGCAGAACGCTGTCTCAGAAGTTCTTCGGCGCTGTTTCAAATCCAAGTGCCCCACATCTTTACACCATGACATTCACGCACTGCCCCAAGCATTTGTTCAGCTGACTGTCTGAAAAACAGCCATTCCCAGCTCCAGCTGCTCTTGAGCCCTCAGCAGCAACAATTGTTCTGTGACAATAGCCAAAAATCAGGATTTTGTTCTTGCAGCTATGCCAATGCAAGTACTTTGGGCCACGTCTGAACCCGACTTAACCCACGGACAAAGGCGTGAGGAGAGAAGGGGAAGGTGGGGGAACAAGGTGCAGGACAGGAGCTTGGATCAGAAGTGTGGTCACCACAAGCTGCCTGTTACACCAGGAAAACCATCTCTCCAGAGGCTCAGCAGAGCAGTCAGCTGAAAAATATCATGTTTTAAGGGAATTTATTGGGCCCATTTTTCAGTATGGTTCTCCACATGCTCATGGGCACAGAGGCAGGCAGGGCAGAGCAGCTTGAACTGTCTGTGTGCAGACTCTGCCTGATCACCATCACTCCAGAAATTAAGGCAGTTTCTTAGTCCCTTGCAGCTAAATCCAGGAATGAAAAGGTGATACTACACAAGGTTCCAAAGTTTGCTCCAACTGTGTTCAGTTCATCGGGAATTTCTCCCTTAAAGCTCTGGTTAAGATGTCATTCTCAACATCACAAACTATGAACCAAGAATGCCCACGTTTCCCTCAAAATGCCTAAAATACAATTGTTCAAACTTACAACAAAAATCTTCCAGGAGCATGACCTTCTTTTTGCTGAGAAGGATATCAGTATTATAATTTTGCTTTATCAATATTATAATTTTGCTTATAGCAGCTTCCCAGTAGATCTGGGTTGCACAGGAGAATCATAACCTTTCTTAGACCCAGATTTTTCACTAGGAGTTAAAATTCTTCTACAAGAAAGCACAAAGTGGCAGAAGCACAAAGCCAATAGAAATTGTGCTCTTTGGGTTTTTTTCTCCTCTTCACATTAAAGGTGGGATCTCACCAAGAGATTTAAAACTTTCTTCTGGCAAACTCAGGAGCTGAGGCCCAGTGACTCCTGTTCACTAAGAGGATACAGCAAGCGATGACAGAGGTTTGACATCATGAGCACAACCAGCAACAAGCACAAGCCATTATCTTGAATATTGCACTTCTATCCTAAAACTCTGCTTGCTGCCAAAGCAAAGCCCCAGCAGAGCAAAGCAGGCACTTCCCAGCTCCTGGTCTCCCTCCATGAGATCACCTCACTTGGCAGCATGGGACGATGTGACTTTCTGGATTGCTGGAAAACAAGCTTCCCTGAGAATAATGCCATTTAAACATCAAAGAAGAGAAGGAAGGGGGTGTTCAGTGTTCTAAGCTCTTCAAACAAAACTGAGCACAACAGAGAGGAGACAATTACGGCACAGAGTAAACTGTTTGAGAAGTTATTACACTTGTTCCACAGCAAAGCCCTTTGTATGCAGCAAATAGAGGAGTTTGGTGTCCAAGTGGGGGAGCGCTCGCTGCAGCCCATTAGTGCCCCAGTCCCTGGGGAACAAGAATAGAGACTATGCAAATCAGGATCCATTGTTAAAAGGGAAAATTTATTTCACATTCCTGAGCAGCAGTGTTCCTGGAGCATAACAATTGGAGAGGCCCTTCTGCTGAGTACGGCACATTTTTATGCTCCACAGTAAATCAATATTCCATAATATAGAAACTACAGAAATTACAGCCAGGGTGAGGATGGCAGCCCCGAGCTTTGGTGAGCAGCACCAACACAACACTGTGTCAGAACAGGACTTATCTGGGACCCGCTTTCATGTTCAGGAGAGTTACTGAAGGCAGAATTTATGGAATGATTCTCCAGGATGTTAACACCTTCCAGCTCATATCATAAGGTGAATGGCACCAGCAGAGGCATTTCCTGCCTGTGCTGCTCTCAACTCAATCTGAACAAGTGCCACTACACTTGTCTCAGTGTCCTGAACCTTCCCCACTTGGGCAGCGCCAGCAAAACAATCTCACAATGAGATATCCAAGAAAAAAAAATGGAGCTCATCTCAAAGCAAAGAACTCTTCCTTGCAAGAGGGGAATTAACTATTCCTTCAGTATTTACCAAACTTCCCAACAACAGAGCTCACTACACACTGACACGGGATGCAGAAAACTTGTTTTCAACTCAGCCACTTCTGCTCACTGCCACTCCAGGATGGAAGTGAGCAGGGCAACAAATAAAACCTGCTTTTATTTTGCTCTTGGTTTATCTCACAGGAGATAGAGTCTTCCTCTCAGCCCCCACCCAGTGCACCCAGTAAACACTGACAGAGGAGCGAGCAGCACTGGATACTCCCATCTCTCCAGGCATGAAAAAGCAGCTTCAGTCTCTTCACTCCTCATTATGCAGCCGTTAAGACCTGAGGTCAAAGGGTGTTTTGTCATGGCTCATGGGGACCAGGGGGGCTTTTGTTTAACTCCACAGGTTCTGCGGCCCAAGATCAAAATGAGACTTCAGGATAAGTGATTACACTGAAACAGGCTCAGCTCGAGGCCTGGGAAATTTCTGCACTGCTGGGATGACCTCACCCTCCTTATCTGCTCTTTCATGTCCTGGGAGGAAGAGGAGAGAGCTCTGCAAACACGTCTCCAAATGCAGAATTCCGACATTGTGTTCCTGAATACAGCCCTGAGATCACAAAATTATACTCTGCTCTGTACCTGGAACACAAAAAAATCTCTAAACCCTCCTCACAGAAGTCTCCTAAAAAGTTTTTTTATTCCAGTTTTCCTCACAGTACATTAGAGCAAGGAGGATTTTTAAGCTCACACAAAGGCATCAATCAAGAAGTCCAGAGAATTTTTGACTCCCCATCTCTGGAAATGTTGAAGGCCTGGGGCTTGGAACGACCTGGTCTAGTGGGAGGTGTCCCTGCCCATGGCAGGGGGGTGAGACTGGATAAGCTTTAAGGTTCCTTTCAACCCAAACCATGCTATGATTCTAAAAAATACAATTGTCTGAACCATGTAATGACATCAGGACAAACCAAGTAGAAGCCAGGGAAGATTTCCAGTAGAAGCAGAAGTTCTCAGCAGGGCCAAACATGACTGAAATGGGCTGGGCTTGGAATAAGGGAGAATAAATACATAGTTGATTTTAGGGGACAAAGCAGCACAGAAACATCAATGCAGAACTGCATCAGAGGTATGAATTCACCAAGCAGGTGCAGTCCCAAGGCTCCCTGCCTTCCAGGGGAGCAGCAATCTGCTTCCCAGCCTTTGGGAGAGCACTGGGAGCAAGTTCCATGAGTGCAATCCCAGCTCAGGCCCACTCACTCAGGGGCTTGCCCTGATTTCCAAGCCTTCAATCCCAGTAGCTTCAGAGTCATAGGAAAAATGAGATTTCCTTTTCTTTTTTGGCTTGAAGCATGGGGAGGTCATCCCTGTTCAAAGCAAGAGGCACACCATGTGTTTTAGGGAAAGAGAACACCCAGTGATGCAGATATTCTCTGTGGTGCTGTGCTCTGCTCCTCTGCAGCCCCTCTTAGCACAAGTCCCTACCCAGACCTCTCCCAACACAGTTCCCAGCAAAGATCATCTCTTCAGTCTAAATCAGAGCAAGAATAAAGCTACACATCAATATTAAATCTGAAGGTCATTTAGTCAAGGGAAGGGGCAGCCGTGCTATTTCTGGCACCAATCCAAGGAAAGTTTCCTCTCTCAACCCAAAGAGCCATTGCAGTTAACACAGAAATAACACATTTCTGGCCTCCAAGCCCTTTATCTAAGAAATGGGATAATATAATCCTGGCTGAAGGACTGCTGTATAGTACAGGAGCATAGAAAAAGTCCAGAGAGAAATGGAAAGGGAGAGCAGGAGACTGATGTTAGTCACGCTATGCTGGGTTTTGCCTGGAGCCTGAGAAATGGTGGAAAGGGGCCATGGAGCATGGGGATGGCATGGGCAGGGAGAAGGGCAGCTGCTCCCAGCCACTCAGGCAGCACCAGAGGCAGTACATCAGAAGGTATAAACGATGGACTTAGCAATTGTGTTCCACTGCAAAGATGCAGAAAGGTTTCATGGCACTAGATCAAATCTGAGACCGACATCCCTGGGGATGCAGGGGGAGCTGCTGGTTTGGGGTAGGTAAAGTGGGGGCACAGGGGAAAGGAGCTCTTGGCAGAGCTGTCCTGGGGATGGCTGGAGTTGGCCAAAATAAGGCTGTGAAAATCCAGTTGTATTTCCATGAGAAGAAAGGAACAATCTGTATTGTTCGGCCACGTGAAACCCCTTTTATCAGCGACGCTGCGGCACACAAAGGACTGAAGAAACACTGGATTCAAACATCAAATGGGAGCCACAAAAGAGCATCTCTGCTTTCTAAGAAAGGGCTGAGCTCTGACCAGGTCGAAGAATCTTCCAGAAGAGCAACTCTGGCCACTAATGAAGGGTTTTCAGGGAGCTTCCCATCTCATCTGCATTCAACCACCAGCACATGGTGTCACTTCCCTCCACTCCTCATCACAGCTTTGGCACCAATGCTGTCTGTCAACACTCGTGAATTTCTCGGGCATTCCTGGCTCCTTTATCAAGTTTTCCATCATTTAATGAATCTCATTTAATGAATCTCCAAATCCCTCTGCATGGTCCCAGAGAGCACATTTTAAGTGCCACTACTTCAGCCTGAACTACCTTCTGAACATGTTTGCCAGAAACAATTTTAAACCCCAGCAGTTTGTGGACAGTAGAGAGGAGTATTTCCCCCAACACACGGCAGAGGTGGCACAGGCTGGAGGCTGAACAACAAATGTTGGGTAATTTATTAGGAAGTGATGGAGACAAAAAGGAGCCACTTGGCAACTCCTCTGAGGGCTGCAGCTGATGCTGTGGGTGCCACCCTGGCAGGGGCCCTGCCTTTGGGACAGGGACTGAACCCCCTCAGGTGGCTGGGGGAGGACAGAGGAGCTCAGCTCCTGCCAGAGCTCCACCTGTGCCCGGCTCTGCTGCCATGCTGCCAAACCATCCTTCAACACAACCCAGGGCCCTGCAAAACAAGGGCCTCCCCCAAACAGAGCTGCGGCCACAGGAGGCCTCTGCTGCTCACTGTGGGCTGACAAAGGCCTTAATGTTTAAACTTACAGATACCCCATTTACTGTGCTGAAAAAGAGCAGGGAGTAATTCAAACCCTGGGAGCACAGGAGCGTTGGAGGGGGAAGGAAGCGGGATCTGGGTGAGTCTGCAGAGCTGGGGTGGCTGATGTTCACAAACTGAATGCTGGGATTTGGACATGACCCATCCAAATCACAGATCCTGTTTGCTGCACGAGACCCTGAGGGAGCCCCCAGGACGAGGACAGCCCTGCCAGTGCCACGTCCTCAAGGACTCCTTGCAGGAGAGTTTGGAAGATGAACTCTGAAGAGCCCAAATAAATAAAGTCACATGTGCACATGCATTTCTCCTACAGAGCCCAAAGGCACTGGCCCACAAGAGAGAACACAGAACTATCACTGAGAGCACAGTTAAGGGTTAACTCCAGGTAGGCTCCAAGGAGGAAATCCACATCTGACCAGGGAGAAAAGCAAAGAACAAACAAAAAGGAAGAAAAGCAAGAAGCTGATAGCAGAGTCCATGTTTGTATATCAGTGGAGGGAATCTCAATCTTATTTCCTACATCACAAAGGAAGACCTTCCCTCAGGGAACAGGACACTGCTGAGGTGGAATCCTGACTGAGGGCTCTCATCCATCTTCTGCAACATGGCAGAGCAGGGGGGGAAGAATAAAGTCTTACAGTTTAAAAGGCCCAAAGCTGGGCCCCCAGTCCCACTCTGCTAATTCCCTGCTCCATCACAGATTTGCTGTTTGATCCTGGCCATGGTACTTGACATCTTTTTCTCATCTATTAAATGGCCAGAGGAGTTCTGGCTCACGGTCAAGAGGCTGTGTTATCTGTGGGGTATTTATTGTCCCAGGCACAGGATCACTTTAGAGTGGAATGGTTTCAGCATCACAGAAGACATTCCACTGTAGCCATCAATTTACTACCTTCTCTCTTTTAATTAATTAAACACTTGCCAAAAAGGCTCCCTCTGATCAGGCCCACACTCCCTCCCAGGCACAGGGGAGGTGGGTGAAGAAAAGCAGAACAAAGGGAGGGTTTTCACCTTGTGGCATCTCTGATCCTATAGCTGCCCTCCCCCCCCATTGCCAGGCTCTTGTGGAGCAAAATATGTGTCACAGACACACACACAAATTTAGGAGTGATTATATGGGCTTCTTTTCATTTATTGAGATTAAAAGCGAGGGGTCAGCTGCAGGTTAACAATCCACTCATGTAGTAACTCTGTTGTTTGGGCTTTTTATTAGTTCAGCTACATGAGGCATCTTCAATGTGAATTTGGGGAGCAGGACTGAGCAGCTGTTCCCATGTTACAACTGTTACACCCTCCTGAATGCTTCCTCCTCCTCTCCCTGCAGCTCAGGTTCTTCCCAGAGACTCTGGCTATTCCCTAAAGCTGGGGAAAGGACACGCTGTGTTCAGCAATTCTTTTTGTCCCCTTGTGCTCCATTTTCTTTCTTCAATGTCTCAAAAAAAAAGAAGAAAAAACAAACCACAAACAAAACTCAAAAAGCTACAGCTATTTCTCCCCTTTAGTAATCCTGAATATATTTATTATCATGTCTGACCTACAAAAGAAAACATGACCTGATCTACAGAAGCCTGCATCAAGTGTTATTTTGCCTTTTTGTTGTTTTGCTTTTAAAATCCACCCTTCCCCCAGAGCTCTGACTTTGCAGCAGTTGAGACTGGACAAACACTTCCGAAGGAAGTGGCAAAATTTCCTAGATGTATCTGCTGAGAAAGCCTCTACCCAGAGGTACCAGGGAAATTGAGGAGGTTTTCAGAACACTGCCATCCCTTCACAGCCACCTCTACCCATGGAACATTCAATTCTGGGCAAAATAAATGAGGGTGGAAAGGAGCAACCTGGTCTAGCGGAGAGTGTCCACTAGAAGGGGATGATCTTTAAGGTCCACCCAGCCCAAACCATCCCAGATTCTCCAGAAGCAGGCCCACCCACGCTATATCTCATCCCACTGCTCCCAGAGCTTGCTCCTGGGCCAAGTTTGAGACCAGCTGCAGCAAATCCAAGCCTTAATCCTTGCACATGAGAAAGGAGAGAACGCCAGGGCAGGAGCTGAGGCTGCTGCTGCCCTCGACAGGTGTGGAGGCAGAACCTGGATGGGTGACAGGGCCTCAATGAGCCCCTTCATGCCCGGCAGTTCTGGGACAATGAAACCTCTGTCCAAAGCCTCGGAAATAAAGTTCCTCTTTGTGAGAGTTGAACTCTGACAAGCAAGAGCTGCAACCCAAACCCGACTCCACCTCCTGCCAGGACTCGGAGAAATCCCAACCTCTGAGGTTTGTGCTGTGCCCTGCCTTGCCACGACCAGAAAATTCTCTGCACAGCCCCGGTGTGAAACCTCTGAGGTGTCACTTAGGACAAGACCAGAGACACTCACTGATCCCAACGGGCTGGAGCTGACAAACTGAACAAAGGGGAACAGGAAATAAATCTGGTCACAATTCCAACACTCCTCTGCAGCCACTGCAAAAGGGGTTGTGCAAACATATTTCATAAATAGGTCAGAGAAATGAAAAAGCAGATGACAGACAGATGGCACAGCGAAAGGAGACAAGGAGGAAGAAGGGGGCAAGACCATCTGAGCCAAGAGAGGAGCAGCCAAGGAATTCTTCAACGAAATCCCAGTTGGATTAAACAGCTCCATGCTCCAAACTTCACAAGAGGGGAAACACAAAGAGGAAGTGCACTTTATTTTGGACAAGACCCCCATACATGGAAATCACATCTCCAAGCAGCAATGCTGTTCACCTTCCAGCACCTCAAATTCAGATCATTGCTGGGAATGGAGCCAAAGTGCCCTGGTAATTAGGGTCTAAAGAACAGCATGAATTCAGGGCACACCAGCTTCAAGGCTAGCAAAGCTCCCACTGGCACCAACACAACCTTTGTACAAACTTTACAAGAAAACCATCACCGGGGGGTGTGTGTGTTAAAGGAAATTACCAGAACATTTAGTGATCCATCAGACTTCATCTCATCTGCAGACGTGAATCCCAGAATGGTTTGGGTTGGAAGGATCTCAAACCTCATCCAGTGCCACCCCTGCCATGGGCAAGGACAGCTCCCACTGTCCCAGGCTGCTCCAAGCCCCAGTGTCCAACCTGGCCTGGGACACTTCAGGGATGGGGCAGCCACAATAAACTCCTCTCATGGCAGAACCAGACATGTCAGAACTGCAACACACTTCAGTATTTTCTGTACACGTTAAGTTTCTCCACACCTAAAACTCCACATATGTAACATAAAATGTGTTTAAATGCTTAAAGATAACTCTATTTGAAAAAATCTTTGGTACTCGACAGGTTCTTGACCAAGCCATCAGCATGGTTCTCACCCACAGAGCACACAAACCACGTCCCAGATGATGAGCAACTGAAAGGACAGACCAGGAACAGGAGGCATTTTGAGTAGTTTCTGCAAAACAAAAATCTAAATAAACCTTGATTGAAGGAACAAAAAGTAGTGAGACGCATTCACTGACAGCAAGATGGTTCACTGATACTGACAGCAAAAGAGAGCATGAAAACACACTTAACACTTCTGACTGTATGCAGCTGACACAAGAGAATATAGGGCAGAATTATAGTACTGGAATTTTTGGGTTTTTAAAAGATGGAGAGAAAAATGAATTTGGATCACTGAGGAAAAGCACTGTTGGATTATAGCACTAAGAAGCCTTCTTTAAAAAAAAGAAGGAGGGGTGGTAAATGACCCATCAACAAGCCAGAAAATTTTAAGTGAAGTTTTAAGTAAATGAGAACAGATTTTAAAAGCCATCACATCTCCTGTTCAAATTCAGGCTCCGTTCAGATGGCAACAGGCTACAAGATCACACCCACAAGAATCCGTGTTTGCTCCATGGCTTCCCAACCCAACAGGCAAGGGAGGAAACAAGAACTGACGACTACAAGACCAACCTAAGCAGGAAAAGAATGGTATTGAAAATCCATTCCAGCTCAAGCAAACGAGCCTTTACTCAGCTAAATCAGCCTCCACAGTGATGTCCTCTCACATAAATGATCTCATCTGGCCTTATGATCCAAGGCAAAAAAACAAGTATTCTTGACACCAGCTCTCTGAGCTTGCTTTCTTTTCCTGCCAGTTCTCTCAGGATCATTTTGTCTTCTCCCAGCAATGTTTCTGTCCCATTGCCCAAGGCCCTGCACCACTCCATCCATGTCCTTCCAGGCTCCTTCCAGGCCAGCAGCTTGAAGATCAAGACACACTGTCCACACACACCATGTGCTTGTTCAGGAGAATTTAAGCACAAAAACATTTTCAGTCCAAGCAAAGCGTCCCAACCACAAGTACCCAGCAAGTACTTACAGCATTCCAACACTCAGCCCTGCTCATTTGGATGTGGCTGAAAGACAGAGCCAAGGGTGTGGATCACTTCATGGAATCAGCCCCATTGTGACAACCAGAGCTCAGTTCTGCACCCACAGCTGGCAGGGAGGAGGCTTTGGACCTAAACACCTTTCAAGAGATGCTCAGGCACAGCCAGAAGGTGCACCTGCCCCCCCAAACTGGAAATCCTGCTGGAAGGGGATGTGGTGCTCACAGCTGCTTCACACATTATTCAGAGGACAATAAAGAAACTAATTATGCTTGGAAAGTCTCTAGTTATTTATAGCATGACAGCAAGTTTGTTGCCAGGAGAGCTTCAAGCAGGTCAGGGTTACAGTCCTACAGTCACCTGCACGGGCAGCTAAAATACCTGGGCTGGCCTACACTTGAAATAAAACCGGGTTCAAACACAGCTAGGGCCTTAAAAGCAATCCTCCAGCACTTATTTGCTAAAAATCCTAATGGTAACATCATTTAAAGACCTTTATCAGAAGAGACAGAGATAAGGGTCATGTAACCTGTGGGTGTCTGATTTATTACAGGTGAGCTGGGCTGGGAGACATTCAAACACATAATTAGAAAACAGGGAGGTGGAACAGACTCAGAACAAGCACCTCTTCTTGCAGCAATGCCAGTTCTTCACCACAGCTCCAGGCGAGTCACCCTCCCAACATCCCAGTCAAAACTCTGAATCACACACTGAGACAAGAGCAAACAAGGAAAGTGACCAGCCCCCATTCACTAGGGAATCTGATTACTCAGATTGTCCTGCAGCTAATGGAAAAAGAGACACAGTGTGACAGAGGTGACACAGCCAGACCTGCAAAATCAGTGCTCAGTTTTCCCTCCAGCACCTGCAGAGCAACCCATCACCAGCATCTGCCTCCCTCCCTTTCTGCTGCTCACACTGTTGACAAAACCCCAAGCCTTTTAAGACGTATTTAGTAATAACTGTTTGTTTTGTTTATTTTTTTTTTTTTAAATTAGGCCTCTGTTGATTTCACAGGGCAGGACAGGCTGCGCCCATCTTCAGCTGTTCTTACAGAAAATGTGCGCAGAAACATTATCTAATTGCAGCAGTGGAGCATCTCTGCATCTGCTCTCCATGCACTTCACAAAGCTACAGAACAGAAAAAGGGACAAAAGTGAGGGAATGGGGAGGGAATTTAATAAACATCAAAACTCATCATGCAGAAATTCTGATCAATCACCTGCTACTCCATGATGAAGAGAGCTGACCATGTTTGTTCCAACTTCCCATGCCTGTCTCAAGACAAAGTGGATAAATCCTAGGGCAGTGAGTAAAACCTGTCACCCTTCTTTCTGTGTTTCAATGCTTCTCCTGGATATATTCTTTTTTTATAGGACAACATCTTCTACTTCACAACTGAGAAACCAAGAAACTAATTGCTTCAAAACAGCAAAGAATTCCAGAGTAACTATTCCAGACTTTACAATGCTGGTGGGAATAAATTCTCAGTGAATATGGCTTCAAAAAGCACCCTGTGCCCTCTCTTCCTCTTTCAGCTCGCTAAAATAAGACTTAAGAGGAAATCTGCCAAGACACCAAAGAAAAAGGCCACCTCTTCTGCTAAGGGAACTAAGGGAAGCAACAATAACCCTCAGCAAAAGCACAAAGATAAAGGTTTTAAAAGCTGCACCACAATCTGAGGGAGCCAGGAATGGTTCTCAAGGACTTTAACACCCCATGATGTGTCCTCCTGCCATGGGAATGACAGCAGCTCTAAGCTGCCCGATTTCCCCACACAAAGCAGCAGAGAGCCTCTGCAGGTCCTGAAGTATCTGCAGAGTAATTCAAATTTAAAATATTTTAAAACAAAAGTAATTAAAAACAAAATTAATAAAAGAAAAAGGAAAAAGCTGTGGCTGTCCCTGGATCCCTGGCAGTGCCCAAGGCCAGGCTGGACAGAGTTTGGAGCAGCCTGGGACAGTGGGAGGTGTCCCTGCCATGGCAGGGGGTGGCACTGGATGGGCTTTAAGGTCCCTGCCTACCCAAACCAGTCTGGGATTTTTTTATTCTGTAACTGTGTTTCCTTCAACCATTCAGCTCACCTAATTCTGCCCTTTGCTTGACTAGATTAAGTAATTACCAGCCGTATGGCAGCAATGGGAGGACAGTGGTTTCTGGAACATGGAATTATGCCAGAAAAGCTTTGGGATCCAGTTCCCAAGCAGAGGGAGTGGAAGCTCACTGCTGCCTCATTTCACAGCAATGACATCAGCCTGAGCTCCCTGGAAATCTGAAGCCTCTCTCCAGGAGGATGGATCTGAGCTGGGCTCAGAGTGGTCACGGGGCTGCTGAGCACATCAGGTGATTCACACACAAAAGGGATTTCAGTCTTCCTCCACCACCCAGAGGAACCAGCAGCTATTTCTTCATATATCAGACAAGAGGGATTTATATATGTTAGTGTATGTGTATATATATATAAAATAATTTTATACATATATAATTGTTATATATATAATTATTGTATATATAATATATAGTGTCTCTCACACCTGAGTAAACGTCACCTAGAAAAGTTTAAGGCTTAACTGCTGGGTTATTTCATGTTTGTGCAGTGCTTTCAAGATTAAAACACTCTGTGTGCTAAGCATTATCATCAAGTCTAAGAAGGGCAGACTTGGCTCTAGGAGAGATACTAGAATTACATACACACAAATTAAAACACTTGGATTCTTTCCAGAGCAGATCACTCCGATTTTGTCTTTCTGCTTGTCAGTACCCAGCTCCACAAATGTCTGCTTTTTGGAGACATGGGACAGAAATCCACACAGTCAAGTTCCTAAAGGCAAATAATATCAAAAACCATTCCTAAATGGCAGATTATCCTCAAAACAAGGAAAAAAAGCAGCCTCACTTTTGTCATGGGATACCCACAGAGCTTAAAAAGTCTCAACTTTAAGGCCCATAAAATTTTTCTGACCTTCACAGCGAGACACCAAACCCCTTCAATGAGAAACTTTAGCGAAAGAAAAGATCTAAAAGGTTCAACCAAAGTATTATATATAAACATTGAACATTTATATAAATATTTATGTGTAGTAAGTTCCAAAATGAGATTCAGGCAAGAAACAATCAAATAGGCTTCCAAGTTTCCACAAAAAGCACGGCAGTGTCATGGAAAGCCACAGCAAGTGGCTTCAACCAAACACCCAGCTCAGGTCTCACTCCTCCTATCTGAACAAGCCTCTCTGTATTGTGCTGGCAGTTTCTGGAACAGAGTTTAGTCTTTAATCAAAGTTTATTTTCCTCTTGCAGAACACGGAGTACTCACATATCAAAAGCCTTGACAAAATTCCTAGGGCTTCACATTTTTCTTTACTCCTAATGAAAACCAGCCTGGCTGGAGCTGTGAATCTTGTCCTTGTTACTGTGATTCCCAAACCCTGGCATATGGGGCTGCTCTGGGGAGCATCTGGGCACCACTGGGGTGGCTCTCACCTACCCCAAAGCAGCAGCAAGGGTAGGTGAGATCCCTCTGTGTGAAATGCAGCAGGGCAGCTGGCAGACTGCGACCCAATTTATCTCCCCACAAATGTTTTGCATGTTTGAACCCCAAGTTTGCGATTCAAGCCCTTACTATGGACAAACAGGAGCCATCCTTGGTCTCATGAGAATAAAAACATGCTCAAGTATTTGCAATCACAGCAAAAAGAAATAGTTGCTGAGGCCACAAACTCCAGCTGCAAAAGTTACTGAGAGATGTATTAACACTGATTTTCCCAGAAAGGTGTGCACTAGTGAAGAATGTAACAGCTTTTATACATTCTCACATGCAAGAGAGACATCCTAGTGCTCATGGTACCATTTAAGCATGGTTCTCTATAAAACAGCTTCACTACAGACTCTTTGGTGTTTAAGAGGGAAAGAGCTGTGAAGTAAAATCTTCCCCACGCAGTAAAAATGCAGATATCACAGAGTCTCTCTCCCATATGGATTCTGAACTGTCTACTAAGGAAATTAAAAACTACCCATTAAGCTTTCTTTCTCTGCTTTCAGAGAAACTGGAACAGAAGCAGGGGACTGGCTCTACCCAACAGCTCCAGAACTGCTGGGGAAAGGTGAACACACAGCTTTAGGGTATTTGGCAAGGCAAGAGCAGAAATAAAAGCAATTTATTTCAGGAATGATCAGAAGCACTTTCAGCCATAAGAAATCCTCCTCCCAACGGCAGCACCTCCATCACGTGCTCAGTGCTTCCTGCAGGAGACAAATTCCTGCTGCGTGGAAGAGAGGAGAATCTAACATCGAGTGAATGGAGTTTAATCTGTGCTGGCAATTCTCAGGAGCTTTAGCTCTCAGGGAGGAGGTTGTTAATTCAGTTCACTGCCAACTCCAGCAGCCTGGCACACCATGTACCCCTCTCCCAACTCCACACTAAAGCTCTCTGTGAAAATGGGAGGTTTAACAGGACACACATGCACAAATCTTCCCCCTGTGGAAACTCAACTGCTATAAAGGGAGACCATGTTTTTGTTACATCTCCTGAGAATTCTGTCTCCCAGGACCTGTAACCAAAAACTTCACAAAACCACTCAATGCCACTGCCACCCTCCACACAGGACACCCTGATCTTTTTCAACTTCCAACTGCACCCAGCTCCAGAGATTCCCACAAAAGGAATGGGGAAACCATCAAGTTCAGCTGAACGCTCTCCAGGAAATAAAACCTTTGCCAGGGTGTTATTAACTTATTCTGACAGGCAACATTTCTTGCATCAAGATCTTTGCTTTTATCTCCTAGGAATTAAAGGGATGTCCAAAGTGAGAGCCCATGTATCTGAAAGAGGTGGCATTTGAGACCAAGATGACTGACTAGCAGAATTTTGGGTTTGTTGTGTGTCCCCCAAAAGAGCAGAGAACTAGCAGCTCTCTCCCAAACATCAGAAAGAGGATTAAAAATGGACAGGATTTTAACAAAAGAAATCTTAGTAGAAGAACATGTCTGTAACTGGAGCACATTTCAGTGAATGCAAGAAAGAACTGCAGAGCTGCAGCCTAGATGGTCTTATTTTAAAAAGCACACAACTTCAAAGCACTGAGATATGTTCTGCCATGAAGCAGCACTGAACTTGGCTGGCTTCCCTCCTCTCTCCAAACAGCAACAAAGGAACACTGTTCTCCCCCAGCAGACAGCAAACACTGGCACATATTTTCAGGGAGACACCTGTTAGGGCTGGAAGAGCTCAGGGAGTACACAGAGGTGGCCACAGTGACCCAGTGAACCTCAGAGCACCACCATGGCTCTTTTTGATCCCAGCTCTTCCTCAGCTCAATGCAAGCAGTTTTACAGGCAGCACAGATGCTTCGTGTTCACCAGGGAAGAGTTACAAGAGGATGTTTAGGCACATTCCACAGATAAAGTCTTACCTCCCAGAGCAGCACTTTCCCCTTATTTCCCTAAGGAAAAAACCAAAATGCTGCAAAACCCACTTGGGCTTTGGTCAAGGATAATTTATACTTATTTTACTTTAAAGAATCATCTTTGCATGCAAACTATGCCAACTATTCCTGCTAATAGCCTGTGAAAGCCTCATCCTTGAGGATCTGGGGCAATAGGCAATGCTGTTCCAACTGCAGATTGAGACAGAGCATGCACAGGCAATATTTCCTCTCCAGTATATCCTCTTCATTTAGAAGTGTAGCAGCAGATGCCTTCACAGTCTCCAGTTTGGAAGAAAAAAGGGGAAAGTAAGGCTGATGTGAGCTAAAAAGCAGCAGCTACTGGTTTTGGGCAAAACTTTCCTCCCCAGAGACACCAGTCCAGACTGTTACAGGAGAATCCTGATGTTGACCTTCATTAGGCAACAAAGAACTCATGATTTATGTCCTTTGATATAAAAACAGAAGCTACAACAAAAATAAAAGCTCCAAGAAGTCTATTGGACCTTATAAACAAAGTCCTGGACAAACTGGTAACTATATTCAGTTTAGTTTATTAAGAACAAATTAATTTGCAACCACTTAATTTCATCTAAAGGCTGACTAAGCAAGGCTTACAGGCTGTTTTCTTACTGACAAGTCACATCTTTAAAAGCTCCTTATCTAACAGCTCTCTGCTTTTGCCACAGCAAGTCAGAAAACTGAGATAAAACACCAGTGGTGCAGAAGCCAGAAACAAGGCACCAAGATATAGGAATTGAACCATGTTTTAAGTATTTTACATCCTGCTATCCACATAAAGATAAAAATTCTAGAGGAGATGTTAAACCTCATGTTTCAAACTTTAGAACAACCTCTAACCAACATGGATGAACTCTACCACACACATTAAGATTCCATATTCAAGCTCCTAAAACACGTTTGCTTTTACCTAGTGACCTACGCCTCACCTCCTGCTTGTCCTAAAACCTGCTTTAATAAAATTATATTGAGATTGCATTGAAAAAGAGACTGCAGATTTCCTCCTTGCAGCCAACAAACTTAACCATACCTGTAACTGCAGAGATGAGAGCAAGGGCCTCAAACTGCTGGGGTCTAAATAAACACAGAGGCTTCTTTAAAATGTTGGTTGTATACCACGCACAGAGTGTGTACATACACACACACACTCTCCAAAATGCTTTCAAGCCTTTCAAAACTCACTATAAATTCACACAAGTCATTCACAATTCCCTATAGCTTAAAAAACACAAGAAGCTATAAAAAGGCCTGTACGTCACATGTGAAAGAGAAAACAAAACCATTTTTATTTTGGAACAGTCGGATTCAGCTGCTGTTTGGGAAACATACAGTCAATTACATTTATTTCTGTGACTCAGGATTCCTGCAGCCTGCTTCTCTTCCCAGAGATACCTGAGTTATCCCTTCAGCATTTTCCAGCTTTTTGCTGGGCTGTTACACAGCTTTATGTGGCCACAGTCCTTCAGCTCATGTCTGATGATTAACACAATCCTGCAGAAGAGCAGAATGCTGCTGATTCTCTGTAAAAGAGCTCCCCAGAACGCAGTATTAATTTAATCTCATTTAGGACAGAAAGATTCAGCATTTCATTCTGCAAGGGAGAGATGCTTTCTACTATATCAAGGCAGAGAGCAAGAAATCAAAATAACGAGTTCAGAGCCACATTGCTGGGTTCACACAGACTGGAATTCCGTAACGTGAAAGAATAAACTGCTGTCCTGAGCAATTAAGCAGCATTTTCTATTCACAAAAGTACATCCTCCTTGGGTGTCACTAAACACCACACTGATTCCAAGCAACTCAGCTGCTCTTAATAAAAAAAAAAATGAAAAAAGAAATCCTCTTTCTTGCTGGCAAGGTGAGTTACTGGAAGGCTCTTTCCTTGTCAAGGACAATGCGGGTCTGTATCGAGCAGACGTGGCAGGTTTGCCACTGCTACACGGCTCCTCCCTGTTGTGAGTGCAAACAGGGGAGCTGTGCCTCACCTGCAGGAGCAAGGGGAGGGACAGCGAGAGGAGGCACCACAGACAGGCTGGGAAAGCACAGGCAGCAGCAGGGAACCATGCCCTTGACACCAAGGGGTGATTTTCAGCTCCTCTCCCTCCCTACATGAACAGCCCTGGGAGGTACCTCTGCAAACCAATAAGCCCCATGATGTTTTCTGAAAAATCTTTTCTTTAGGATTTTTCCTCCTGAGAAGCTGAGAGGCCTCAGGAACAAAATGCAAACAATGGTTATCTGCTGCTGTGGAATGCAACAGGTGCATCTGGGATTGGTCTCATGGGGTTGTTTCTAATTAATGGCCAATCACAGTCCAGCTGGCTCTGACAGAGAGTCCAAGCCACAAACCTTTGTTATCATTCTTTCCTATTCTATTCTTAGCTAGCCTTCTGATGAAATCCTTTCTTCTATTCTTTTAGTATAGTTTTAATATAATATATATCATAAAATAATAAATCAAGCCTTCTGAAACGCAGAGTCAGATCCTCCTCTCTTCCCTCATCCTCGGACCCCTGTGAACACCATCACAACCCCAGGCTGGGGCAGCCCAGGAACCCCACACCAGCAGCTCTGTGTGGGGCACTGCTGGCACTTTGGGGATGAGGCTTTCTGCTCTGCCCCAAAACAGCTGAGACCTCACCCAAGAAAGTTAAATTTAAACCAATGCATCAAACTCCCTCTGGGATGAAAGCCAACGCTGCCCTATCTGAGACACCCAACTCCATGGTCCACAGAGCAGGAGAAAAGGGAGAAGCTCTTCTGCAAGATCTAGAGAAGATCAGAAAGTTCAGGGTACAAGGTGGGAAGAGAAGCCATGGGAACCAGAAATGGTGAGAAAACACCAAGAACTGAATTATTTTAGGCTATAAAGAGATGGTTATATCTTAATTGTGTCTGTAAGGACACAAAAATGGTCTGCATCCCCCCATTCCATCCATATTTCCCAGAGCCAAATCAAAACCACCTTTCTGTACCACCTCCATCCCTCCAGAAGTGATTCATGTCACACACTCTGTTGGCTGCTCCACCAGAAATTTATTTTTCTTGGATAGATTTTCCTCAGCCCTTTCAATCAGGTTCAGCCAAGACACACTCTCTACTCCAGGACTTTTCACAAGGACTAGATAATGTTTGTTTCATGCCAAGACACAAGGCAGGAGACAGAATAAAAGTATCTGTAGAGCAATCAGGCCACTCTCTACCTTCTGAGCAAACTCCACTGCATTTCAAGTGTCACAGTTTGGAGCATCTCATACTCTAATTTTATTTTCATGCTGTGTGAAGTCTGCAATAAATATCCAGCATTTCTATAAGGAGTTGAAAAGGGAGAAAAAAAGAGAGGAAAATTGGTCTGTTTCTTTAATTTGGACCCTATGCAACCAACAGTATGTTCTTTAATACTGGGCTCCAATTTGCAATTCTTCTTGAAGATAGGATATTTTTAGAAGATGTTTTGATTGGTGGCATTGAAACATCTCATCCAAGAAGCAGAGCTTCCATCGTTATCCCAAATCTCCTCAGTCTCTCAAAAAATCAAGACATCAATCTCATCAGGAGGATTTTTTTATCAAAGATGTGTTCAGGAGGGTTTTCCTGTTCTTTTGGGGGAAGAGGGAGTGGGAGTGAATGGAGCATTACTCACCCTGCAGTCACCACTTTCTAGGAGTTGGGCTTTTCTAGAGACATGAATAATAGGCCTTTTTTTAATTTAGTTTTTTTTATTTACAAGCAGAAGCAAAGCATGTCACACTCACATATCTAAACGCCAGCATAAGAGCCAAAAAAACTGAACTGGGGCAACTTTCAGTCAAGTAATCCATGAGGAAAGGCAGCAAATGAGAATAGTTTGGAGTATTACAACATCATCCAGACCTTAATGCTTGGTAAAACTACAAAAGGTTCATACAAAAGGAGCAGAATAGAGGTTCTCAAGACACTGGGACCTCTGAAGGGTGCTGCAAAGAGGCTGAGCCCTCCCTGCCCCAGGGATGCTCCCCATCCCTCTCTCAGGGTACCCCAGCCTGAGCTGGGGGTTCCCTGCTTTGGGACAGCATCCTTCTCCTGACCCATCCAACACACAGGGATCTCTGAAGAGTGCTGCAAACAAACTGAGAGCCTTCCTTCTCAATCCACAGGGATCTCTGAAGAGTGCTGCAAACAGACTGAGAGCCTTCCTTCTCAATCCACAGGGATCTCTGAAGAGTGCTGCAAACAGGCTGAGCCCTCCCTGCCCCAGGGACTGCTCCCCATCCATCTGAGAGTACTCAGCTTTGGGACAGCATCCTTCTCTTGACCCATCCAACCCACTGGGACCTCTGAAGGGTGCTGCAGACAGGCTGAGCCCTCATTCTGAACCCACTGGGATCTCTGAAGAGCGCTGCAAAGAGGCTGAGCCCTCCCTGCCCCAGGGATGCTCCCCATCCCTCTCTCAGGGTACCCCAGCCTGAGCTGGGGGCTCCCTGCTTTGGGACAATGTCCTTCTCCTGGCCCATCCAACTCCCTGCACGTGTCAGAAAAAAGCCTACAACACATGGGAGGTTTTCAAACACATTCACAAACTCTGAAGCCAAGAGTTTCACAACAAAAGCCAACACAAAAGTCATTGTAGCAGGAACAAAGAGCCGTGGCTGCGAGTCCATTACTGCAAGGGTCCAGAGGGCCAAGCAGGACCTGCAGCCAAACCATTACACATTTGAACCTCCCCAGATCTAGAGGATTCCCAGCTCTGGAAGAGATATGACAATTTTTTTTTTCATTAGAGGAGCTGGAACAGAACTAGAACTGTGATCAGCACTGTCAGCTCCCTGGAAGGGCCAGGGAGTTCATGACTACTAGAGAGGGTGGGATGTTTCCATCTAAATAAAAAAGAAAAGAGCCTTGGTAAAAGGGAAAATGTCCCTCTGAAATTATCAGACAATCTTTTGCAATAAATGCAGCTTTAGAAGTGACATTACCCAGCTCTGAGCTAACAGGCAATTACAGTGACTGGCAAAAAGAATTTTTGCATGGATTTCTACATTCTCCAAGACCTCTCTGTGAAGGAAGACAACACTTTTCCATCAGCTCTCTGCCCCAGTGTGTGTCAAAACCTGATCAGAGGTTCGATGGAGATGATTAATCCTGGAGGGAGCCAGGCAGCTGCTGCTCTCTCTGTGGCAGGGAGGAAGAGGAGGAGGAGGAGAACTACCTGTCTCCTTTCTGAGACAGCAGCACGAGCCACAGCTAAGGAGATAATCACAAATTCTCAGAACCCCCTTTATCCCACCAAGCATCAGCTAAATAAATAAACCAAGATGCTTTTGGACAAGCTACTCTCAGAAATGAAGTGAAACCCAGGAGAGCTCCATTACTTCAATTAATACTCCCATTTGTACCAGGTCAGCAGTTCCCAAGGGCAGCAAGGGACAGGCACATCCCCATCCAACAAAATCCCCAATGGCTGGGCAATGAGCATCCAACTCACTTTAAAGCTCCAGCAGAGCTCTGGAGGACCCAACAGTAGAAAAAGAAGGAAAAAAAAAGAGAAAAAAGAGAAAAAAAAAGAGAAAAGGCTTCCCTGGATATGCTTTCTTGAAAATTTTGGTTGGAAGGAAAATTACACAGTTTTACAGAATCACAGAATGGTTTGGGTAGGACCTTAAAGCTCATCCAGACACCTTCCACTGTCCCAGGCTGCTCCAAGTCCCATCCAACCTGGGATCCAGGGGCAGCCCCAGCTGCTCTGGGCAGCAAAGTTTTCTCCCGTGCTTAATAAATTTAAGCAAAACCAATTTCCCACCCCAGTATGACAACTGCAGCAAGCCCAGAACAGGAAGATCACTTTATGTACTAGTTTGACTAGTTGAAAAATTCAAACACCTACATCAGAGAGGAAAAAAAAAATCCTAGCAGAAAGCTCCAAAAGGAGGAGAGGGGGGGAAAACTTCAATTATGTAAGGCAAAGATTGAAAGTAGCCAAGTGCTCTGCATGCAGATGGTTGTTAACAAGCAGACAAGAAGTAGATGAAAGGGATTTTGAGGAATGCCGCGGCATCAGAGGAAAACAATAAAGAGAGGATTCCTCCAGCAGATTCACCCAGTAACACTGGGCTCCAGAACAGACCCTCATTAGTGGGGACCACCTCGTTAGTCTGTGAGGGGCTGCAGAGGTTCCCTCCCTGCTGGAGTCCTGCAGTCATTGCTGTTCCAAGCATCACGGCTAAAAGCAGCTGGGAATTTACAACCAGAATCTTCACAGACGTGACAACAAGGAACCAAACACCCACTACATCTTCTCCTCATCCTCCTCTTTCAAGGAGCTGCATCACTGAGCACTGCAAAGTTTCCACAGAGCATCTTTGTATTGTGGGAGCAAAAGAGGCACAGGGTGGGATTGTTGGGGTGTCTGTGCAGAGCCAGGAGTTGGACTGGGTGATCCTCTTCCAACTCCAGATATTCTGTGATAATTTTCACTAAAGCCATAGGAACACTCAAGTCATTTTTCCTTTAATTTTTCAGAGAGGAGCACCTTGTCCTGGCACACAAATTCATTGCTCAAGCACAAGAAAACATTGGCACAATAACCAACCCAATTTGCAGAGCAGCTAATCTGATCAGGGCTTACCTGTACCCAGCCTGGAGGGCTTTGGTTTCAGGAGTTTAACATAATCAAAGCATGTCTGGTACAGAGAGAAAAGGGGGAAAAACAAAGGCAGAGCTGTGCCACTGACAACTAGGATGGGTCATGAAAAATTTCTCTCCTCAGAGGATCCCATTTTGAAATAAATACTATCTCAAGAGGCAGCATGCAGGAGAATTAGCTGCAAAAAGAAACAGAACTCTTCCCATTCAAAAGACCTGGCCATGAATACTCGAGGAGGGGCACTGGGGCAGGTCTGACAAGTGCAAGATTCACACAAAAGAGTGAACCAGCACAGAACCGCTGTAACTGGAGACAGATGTAATTCCAGCCTGTTAGGAAGAATTTAAAATGCAGGAAAAAGGCAGCCAAAAAAAGAAAAAACAGCAGTTACACACTTCATAAACCAGGTTAACATCTAATACACAACACAATGTCAATCAGAGCCTTCAGGTAAGATTTTTTACAAGTATTACTTATTAAAAGTAGGCTTAAATAAGTCAGAGTTAAGCTGGTTCGGGCTTCCTGCCCATTTCCAGAGGCAGGGAGAGGGGGATGGTAGGGGGGGGAGAAGGGCTGAGTATGGAAAGCAGTCTTTAGGCACAATATGAATCACCACACTGAGGAATCTTCCTTAAGTGGCTGGCTACTACTCAAACAGATTTATTTTATTTAAAATGGGATGATTTTGACCAATATACGCACAACGAACCTTGGGGAAGTCATCACATGACACTCAGCTGTGTCTATCACAATGAAAAATACTTGAAAATTAATTTGTATCAATTTAATCCACCCTGACATAGGAAAAGTGGTTAATGCCTTGGGAGACTTCCTAATGTGCTTAGTTTCTTAACATTATTTTCTGCTGTCTCAGTATAAACAGCACCTTGCCTTTGACTTTCAGAAATCTCTGCTAATGGCAGGAGAGCTACCTACGACATGAAAGGAGCAGAGAGAGAATAATTTTCTTGTTTTAGCCTGAGACAGTAAAAGCCAACACCACAAAATGTTGCATACATGGAGCAAGAACCCTGCAAGTGGTTCTGCATTCAAAATGCAGATCTACAGAAGGCTGATTGTCTCATTTTTTTGAAATAGCCAGCACGGGAATAGCAGAAGTCACATGGAGAAGGGCTCCAATTCACACAAAAATAGGCAGATTTAGCTGCTGCGATTTTTATTCATGCAACTGTCCCAGCCTAGGAATAGCAACGGCTGCTGAACAGAAATATTCCCCCCCTGGCCACTGGGATGTGGGAGAAAAAGTCACTAGGAACTGGAAGAGCCATCACCTCCTCCCATCAGAGCACAGGGAGCAGGAACTGGGAGCACAGCAGTTCAATTTTGTCAGAGCACAGCCAGCATCACTGAGCACTGAAGATGTGCCCTGCTCAGACAGATCCCTGTCCCAATTTCTGTCTATGGCACCCACAAAAAAACCTCTCTGGTTCCTTCTCAGGAGTGGAATGGATTTGCTAATGCAACATCACCAGCCCTGAAACAGCCAAAGCTCAGCACTGGGTATTAAAGGGGAGCCAGCAGGGAATTCAGGAAATGCAGATTGAGCCTATGAGCTGCCTCAAAGGCTTCTAAATGAAGACATCCAATTTTATCTCAACTAAACCTAGAGCCCCCCGTGAATGCCAATGGGTAACAGCTCCAAATCTTTTAACATCATGGAAGGAGCTGAAGCTCCAACTGCACATGGGCTGGGATGAGAAGCGCTTTTGGAGACAAAATGTTCTTTACCTGGACCAGGAGAATGAGCAACAGCAGATATTCCCAAGCTTCACCTACAGCACCAGAAAGACTTTGCGGCAAACATTCCCCAGATGACTGAAGCTCTCTTATTTTCCTGTTTGCTGGCCAAGACCAGTTCAATCTACGGATGGCTGCTCACTCCAGGCACTACATCAAACCCTTCTCTCTGCCTCCCATCACACACATTTCCCTCCAATTCACACTGCTTTCCATTAATATTTGAAAGTCCTCCCTCACACAAATAAAATTCTTGCAACATTTCTTACAACATCGTTATGTGTTACTATGGAAACTGCAAAAAATGTCACAAAATACAAAAGCCTAAAGCTCTGCTGCATGAGGAGAACCCTGATCATCCTTAGTTCCCTCTTTGGGTAATGTGATGATCAAATGTTTTGAGCCTAATATTAAAAAAGTCACTGTTATAGTGGGGGGGGGGGGGGGGAGGTGTTTTGGGGTTTTTTGGCATTGCTTTAAATTGCTAAATATTTCATTAAGCCAGCAGCCAAACAAAGTCACTTCTCACAAATCCACCCTGTAAGGAGGCACTTCTGAGGCAGTAAAATGACATTCAAAACTCTCTGCAAACCCACTCTGAGCAGAGCAGCTGGGGCTGCCCCTGGATCCCTGGCAGTGCCCAAGGCCAGGTTGGACACTGGGGTTTGGAGCAGCCTGGGACAGTGGGAGGTGTCCCTGCCCATGGCAGGGGTGGCACTGCACGAACTTAAAGGTCCTTTCCCACCTAAAGCGTTCTGTGATTCTGTGAGTGCATTTGCACTGAACAGACAGGAGCTCTACCTCTTTAAACCAGAGGCTCTTGGAGAATCAGGGAGTTGTGCAGAGAGCACCCTGTGCTCATTCATAACCAGCAGGGATTGAAGTGCCTGAGAAGCAGGCGCGTCACGGGATGTGCCAGCCGAGCTGTGCCACCACTATCGCAGGGAACATCTCGTTTTGCAGCTGAGACACCGTGCTTGCACACGAGCATGGGGAGAGAACAGCCATCTGCCAGGAGCTCACCTCACTAACCTGACAGATCCTGGTCACCACGGCAGCCCCAAACACATCCCGGGCTGCCCTCTGTGCCCAGGGCTGCCATCCCTACCCGGGATGATCCTCCCTGCCCAGGCTGCCATCCCTGCCCGGGATGATCCTCCCTGCCCAGGGCTGCCATCCCTGCCCAGGGCTGCCATCCCTATCGGGGATGATCCTCCGTGCCCAGGGCTGCCCTCCCTGCCCAGGATGATCCTCCCTGCCCAGGGCTGCCATCCCTACCTGGGATGGTCCTCCCTGCCCAGGGCTGCCATCCCTGCCCAGGGTGATCCTCCCTGCCCAGGCTGCCATCCCTACCTGGGATGGTCCTCCCTGCCCAGGGCTGCCATCCCTACCTGGGATGATCCTCCCTGCCCAGGCTGCCATCCCTACCTGGGATGATCCTCCCTGCCCAGGGCTGCCATCCCTACCTGGGATGATCCTCCCTGCCCAGGCTGCCATCCCTACCTGGGATGATCCTCCCTGCCCAGGCTGCCATCCCTGCCCAGGATGATCCTCCCTGCCCAGGATGATCCTCCCTGCCCAGGGCTGCCATCCCTACCCGGGATGATCCTCCCTGCCCAGGGCTGCCATCCCTACCCGGGATGATCCTCCCTGCCCAGGGCTGCCATCCCTGCTCAGGATGATCCTGCCTGGATCTGCCCTCCCTGCCCAGGCTGCCCTCCCTGCCCAGGGTGACCCTCTCTACCCAAGGTGACTCTCCCTGCCCAGCAGAGCCAGGACAGCACTGGCATGGCACACTTTGGCACAGAGCTCAGGCTGGTTTGGGAGGGGCAGGAAAAGGGAAAACACCCTCCGCGTGACCAATCTGCTGCAGAATTTTTGAGCCTGTGACAAAAGCAGTGAACAGGGAAGCCTCAACAGCACAAGACTCGGACTGTGCCCTTTTAAACATTCTCCTTCACCAAAGCATCGTGCCCCTCACTGCTGATGCAATGCAATGAAACAGCACATTTTACAGGAAAATCCCAGGCATCCTTAGCAAATCCTTAACTCGGCATGCCTGTGCCAGGTACCCTTCCCATAAATAGCTTGTTCGGTGCTGAGGTCAAACCTGGAGCAGGCATTCCAGAAAGTAACCTTATCCCAGGGTAGGTCAGAGGGGGGTGAAAAGAAATAGGACAGAAAAAAAAAGAAAAAAAGGTAAAGAAAAGAAGGAGCTGGATGTTACTTAAGCAAACCATTCCAGTACTTCAAGTGAAAGCAGATCTTTCAAATGCAGAGAGCCACAACCAGAGACAACTCCAAATGCACTGGAGAGTTGAATCAGTCCCAGTTGGCTCCAGAGATGAGAAGGGCAACTGCAACAAACCCAATGGCAATTCAAGCTTCTCTTCCCACTTCCCATCTGAATTCCTAGTCAATACACAGGCCCTCACCTATTTATATTTTTAAGCCCTTCCTTTCATTCCGAAATCCAGCAAATAAAACCTAAGCCAATTCTTTTAATTCTCTCCTACCTAAAGCGTTTTATCTGAGGATGCCCCAGCAGAGACACCGAGCTCTCCAAGCCCTTGAAACGAGACACTTGCAAAACTCCCCACATCCAGGGTGTGCCCAAAACACACTCCGTGGAAAAATCTCTTGGGGTAGTGCCAGTTTAGCAAGAAAAACATTTTCCCCCAGCTGGAAGTCTAGCACTGCTGAGCGAGTGCAACCAGAACGGAGCTGCAGGAGGAGAGAACAGAAGGTGGGGGGAAGCCCATGTCACTGCAGAATGAAACCCCAAATCTTTGAGGAAAACACCTGGGAGTACCTTTACAATCTCTTCCTTAAGGAATTCCACGCTCACCCTTGCTCCACTTGTAATCTCAGCCATGCAGTCATTTGTTGTCTTCTGTCAGTACCAGCATGAATAAAAACACAGCTCTGAGCTGGGTCAGCTTGCAGATGCTGGTGTAACACAGTGTAAAAGTCTTTTCCCATCCCCCACAGAGGTATATTAGACTTCAATATCGGAGATTAGCTCTAAACAGGGCCCCTTTCCCTCGCTCAAACACTGACTTCAATTTCAGAGGAGACTGCAGCAAAGCAGATAAGTACCACACTGGGTTTTTAACACCAGTTCACATTCACAAACTTCTCATTTTTTTTTTTTCTGCTGCTTCAGATGCTGTGACAGGCTTTTTCCAATGAAAAGTAAAGTAAATATTTATACAACCCTATTCACAGTGTCACCCACAACTCCTAGAAACTCTGAACTAGAGCCTGTTCTTACTCGCTGCCCCACTGGGTAAGGGCTAGAGAGACAAAGAGCAGCTTATTGGCAGCACCAGACACAAATCATTCCCAGCCCTCTGCATTATCTTCCATACACCAGGCCAGCCCAGCCTGACAAGCAGGGAGAGAAGACCTGGCTCTGAACAGAACAACCCAAAACGCTGCAGGGGCACTAAAAGCATCTGCCAGAAAGATGCTTTGTCTGCATTCAACACCCCACACGCCCAATTCAAACGTTTTCGTCCACACAGCACTGATCCAAATGCTATTCCTTGCACGTGTGACCCAACTCTGAGCGCTGGTTCACAGAATCCCACATTGCTCTGGGGTGGAAGGGGCTTTCAGCCTAGATAGATAAATTTAAACCAAAGCACCCAACTCCCTCTCAGATGAAAGAAGACCATGCTGCCTTATCTGAGGTCTGTGGATGGCCACTGATCTACACCAAATCTCCCTGCCATTCTCCACTGAGGTCTGCACGAGGATCAAGGCTCTAATAAAAGTCAGAAACAACTTATTAGACACCCATAGTATCTGTAAAAAGTGTACTAGGACCAGCATCTCTCTGAGAAATAACTGACTATTCTTGTTTGCCCTCTTTCCTTAAAAGCAAGAAGGACTTGGAGTGTCCTACTTACTTCAGATACCTGATTAAGCATTTTTGAACAATCAGCCACTCTATTGTTCTGCTTTCAAATGCTAAGCAAAAACACTCCAGGATTTGCTCTCTCTTTCTGAAAGAGCTTGCAGGACCTCTCTCCTGACCAACACATCACTGCTGAGACTAACAACTTAGACAACACATAAGTAAGTTCTCATGAACAGCTAAAAAATGCAGTTAAGCACCTTGCTGGCATCAGTACCTACAAGCACAGCTAAAATTCAACGAAAAACACACAAAGTGTCAAGCAGGTGACTGAAAAAGTGATAAAGAGTAAGAGACAAACTTTTGGGATTGCTCTGCATAAATAATTTAGTGAAACGTGTTTGTGACCAGTAGCAAAAGTTTCCTTAGTCCCCATGGTGTGGGATTTGATTTCTGAATTACGTGTGGGATTTGCCATCTGAAACACAGTTCCATAAAGTCAAGGATTTGAGAAATATTATTTAATGGGCCTTGAGATACAGGCTTCATTATCATGTTCTTGCTTGAAAAACATAGTCAAGGGAAAAAAATCCTTTTTCCCTAAATCCCATTTCTCAGTCAGCTGATGCACCAACTGCAGCCACTCCTCAAGCAACCCCCAACCCAAGTGCCCCATGCATTCATCTCCAACACAGAACCTGGAAATCGGCGCTGGGAAAAGCAGTTGTGAGAAATGTTAATTACTACTCCAAGCCCAGCAACTCTGAAATCCCAGCAGCACAATGTGACGCAGTGCAGGGAGGAGACAACACACACACTGCGAAATGATTCACTGCAACACCAAAGTGCAGAAGGTGCTGGGATTTCCCTTCAGTAAATGGGAATAATTAAAGTGTGCTCAGGCATCGTGGCCATAGGCATCATAACAACCACAAGTGAATACTGTAGGGACTGTCTGACCCTTGGAAAGGCTCTGTGGGAAGCCAGGGCTGTGAGAAGTTGGTCACTAGGAACTTCAGTTCCCTCTCAGCAGCTCAATGCAACTGCCAACCAAACAGTGACTTTCCAGATAAGAAAACCTGAGCTAAAAGATAAGTCCCAGTTAAATATTTGGTTTCATTACCTTTTCAGAAAATTTTTCCATGGTACAGACTAAAGTTGAACTAAATCACCTGCCACTCACCAGGCTCATGTCTACATTACTGCATAGCATAGGTCACCAAGCAGCCAAAAATAATTGACAAATTCTGATTAAACTTGTCTGCAGGCAAATCCAACACAACCAAAGAAACCACCATTCTGAGAAGAGCAACTACTATAAAAGTGTACAAGCCACATGAAATATTTCCCACTTAAATGTATTAGCACAGGGACACAGAAACAACAGGACTTTGGTGACTTTCTAAACTATCACTCAGCCACACAAACCAGATTTCAGCCAGCAGCCCTCCAGCACTGGGAAGAATTCCATGTCCTTCTCTGAACCACGTTTCACAAGCAGTTCCAGCATGCTGACAGCAACATAAAACCATGGAATAGTTTGGGTTGGAAGGGACCCTAAAGCCCATCCAGTGCCACCCCTGCCATGGCAGGGACACCTCCCACTGTCCCAGGCTGCTCCAAGCCCTGTCCAGCCTGGCCTTGGGCACTGCCAGGGATCCAGGGGCAGCCACAGCTGCTCTGGGCACCCTGTGCCAGGGCCTGCCCACCCCCAAAGGGCACCTGGGCTCTTTCACAGTCGCACAGGTTTCTCAGGCGCTGCTGCCTCCAGTCACACCCAGCCAAGGAAGTTTGGATTCTCCACAGGGGAGACTCCCACCTGCCTTCCTCACCTCCCAGCAGGGGCAAAGCTGCTCTCTCCTGATCCTCACAGCTCTAGGCAATCTCAGCTGTGAAGCAGACCTGTGCACTGCTAACCTGGCAGCAGACACAATCCAGCACCGTGGTCCTTGATGCACACAAAGCAAAGGACTCAGCACAACCCAGCCCTGCCTGCACACACCTGCCTTCCCCATCGGCAGCCTGAGAACCAGGAGCACCTCCTTAAACCAAGCCCATGGCTGGCAGGGCTTCCCAAAGGTGTAACAAATCCCTCCCTGCTTTGTTTATGCATTACATGATGGCCTGGTTATGCACCTGAATGACAGCACCTTCCTGGGCAGCAGGTCTGGGAGTGCTTTAAAAGGACCTACCAAGTTCTGATACATCCCTAACACTACTGGAATGAAGAATTTCTCAGGGAGATGGTGCTCTGTAGCTGAGATCAGGCAGGTCAGAACAGTACAAATGCTTCAAAGTCTGTCCTTGACCAGATACCGGTTCTGGAATGTCACCACACCAGAAAAACTCAAAGGTCAGCTCTTATCTAAGCATGATGTAAACGTGTCTTTGTCTCTTTTGGGTGCTCCTGCTTGAATCCATGGGTGACATGGCCACTCATGGCCAGCGGGCTCTGAGTCACTGCTGGTGCCACAACTCTCACCAAAGGTCTACAAGCAAACAGCAGATTTTTGGGGGAAAGCAGGGGCATCCAGAAGCAATGCAGAACCAAGGGATGGTGACTGAGCAATGAGAAGCGTGCAGAATCACAGAACTGCTGGGATTGGAAGGGACCTCTGGAGATCACCCAAGGCAGGGTCTCCTAAAGCAGGTTACACAGAACACATCCAGGTGGGTTTGGAATGTCTCCATTCCACACTGAGATATTCCATCTCACTATCAAAATTAAAATAATCAGGGTTCATGTCTTCCTTCTAAAGAAATAAATTCAGAAAGACAAAAACTCCAGCCTTCCTTAGCAGCCTCTGCACTCACAGTGATGTCCAACAATGGCTCTGTACCATCAGCTGGCCCAAGGCAGCTTCCCAGTGGAAAACTCAGCTCTTCCCTTCCTGCCTCCTAGCACTGCTGGAGAAGAATGGTATTTAGGTGTGCTCAGAAGCTTGTACCAGCTCTCAAGGGTGACTTGAGGAGCTCCACTGACAAGCACTAACATGCACTGAGGCTCAGCAGTGCCAGAGCCTGGGCCAATGTCCCAGCACCCATCCAACAGGGCGGCCAGTGCAGGGATGGCTCATTACTGAATAGCCACAGGCACTAACTTTACACGGGCTTTGGTGGGCCTGGCCTAGATGCCAGTATGCATACACACCAGCTTCTGAACCCAGAGACAACAGAGGGATCAGCCTTTTTATTAGCTTTCGAATCTCGGAATGTGAAGGCATGACTAACGCAAGGGGCGGAAAAGTCAGCAAAGAATTTCACGCGCCGTGTCTCCGAATGCTGCGCTTCCTCTCGGGATTAAGGAGTGGCAAAGAAATTTCACTTTGCTAGGCAACACGTGAAGCCATGAAACCCACAATATGGGAAATTTAATATTATTTTGGACAGATTTTTAGTCAAATGTCTCCTCCAATAACTATTACAAGACTTAGAAATACAATTCTACTACTAAACCCAACATTAAGTTTGTGGATGTTATAAAATAGGAATAAAGTTACTAAACTCTCGTTTCTAACAGCACAAGAACCCCTTTATGTCCACCCAGGAGAGATCACATGATCAGCTAGCTACCAGCTTTGCACTGGGAGAAACCCAATCTCAAGCCACATTTACAACTTCACATGCAGAAATTCATCCTGCGCCACCGTCCCAAAACATAATGTGACATTTAGCTGGAATTTGATATTCAAAAGCTGTAACATCTGGTTACCAGCACTCATCCACATGAGCATGTTCTCAGAGGATGCTGAAGTTACCAAGTGCCCACAGTTCACATCCACCCAGCTCAGTAAAATCTGTGTCACACAGCCCTCGACCAGTCACTAACACAGTCACAACTGGTATCCAAATCCATTCAGAGATTTCTCCAGAGAGATCTGAGGAATCCCAGGACAGTGCAGGAATTCAGAAGTCCGGGTGACTATTTCCAGCCTGGATGTGAAAGCCATTGGCATTCCAGCCAGGACCCCTGTGCCCATGCTGGGACCTTTTTGTTGACTGTAATGACACTTCACAGACTGAGGTTCGACACGTCCATCAGGGTGGAAGAGACCATCTACTGATGCAAGCAAGATTTCACACAGACTAGACTCAGAATATAGCCTTTTAAAAGATTTTTGCAAAATACTGTGGTATGCACTCCCAGGGAAAATTCTGGGGTTTGGAAGAAAAATTTCCTTTCTTTCCTGACCTATCTCAAGACCTTTTGCCTTGAGAAGGATCTTCCTCCTCCACACACACACTGACACCTAATACTTATGCAAACAGCATCCAGTTAACAACATAATTATGAAGCTGTTGTCATCATTTAATGCAACTCACAGACAAGAAGAAAATTCCCAGCAGTAATTTCCCAGATTCAAGAAGGGAACACACTCATTTCACACTTCCGCTGGCACTTGAACCAAATCCTTTCTGAGTACTTTTTTCCAGGCAGTCCATTTAACAAATAAAATAATTCCCCAATGATAAATATGCTGTCAGCTACACAGCTTCAGACTGGCCTTACTTTATACAACAGGTTTACAACAAATATTCCCATTGTAAAACAACAAGTATTTCCTTTCAGGAGACAGGACCAAAGCATCTTGGAGAGAATCATTCCAGGTTTGTATCTGCAGCTCACACTACTCCAGCCAGCCACTATTTCCACAACTTTCTGCTCCAAAACCACCAAAGATCATTTCCAGAAAGCGTGAGGAATTTTATCTTCAGTGCTCTATGTGCTGCAAACCACACCACACTAGTTTTAACAATTCTTTGACCTAAGACCGCCCAAAATTTAGGGTTCCTACAAAAACCGTATTTCTATCTGCCACCTTCTACCTTGCTCCCCCACCAGCAAAAGGAAACAAGTGAGTGCTACTTACAGTGGTACGTGGGGTTGTTCTGGGTCTGCTTTGGTCAGTTCCTCTTCTTCAACGTCCGACTCTCCCCCCGAGCTGCTGTCAGTGACATCCGAGTCAAAGGCCTGCTCGCTGCATCTCAAGTTGGCCATGCCACTGGCCGTGAATCTCTCCAGTTCCTCTGATATTGAATCACTCTTCAGGAAGTTGCTCAGGCCTTCCGAAGTAACTGTCTCGCTCGCAGCTTTCCTCAAGGCTGCTTCTGCTTTTCTGGTCAGCATCAGCTGGCTCCGATGCCTCAGGGGGTCCAAGGCTGGAAGCTTGCTCAGCGTTTTCTCCAAGAAGCCGCCCAACTGCTGCTGGATGTGTCTCTCCACCTGCTTGGCCTGCACCACCTGCAAGCGCTTCTGCAGCCGCCGGGCTCGGCTCTCGATGTCCGCCTGCCGCCGCAGCAGGGCCCTCGTCCTCATCTCCGAGTCCAGGGCGCTGTGGTGACCAGGCAGCACGGAGGGTTTCTGCTCCTCCAGCTTACTGCTCCCGACACCGGGCACCCGCGCGTCCCCGCTGCCGCCCTCCAGCACCCACTGCTGCTCTGCGGAGTTTAGGGAGGATTTATTTGCAGTGCTATTATTGCTAAAGGGAGTTGCGTGCTCTGCATCAAGGCTTCTATGTGGAAGAGTGCAATTGGTCAACCCGGTCTTCAAGTCCCCCAATTCAGAACCTCCTGTATTATAGTCAACAGTCTGGAGGGCAGCAGAAGGAGAAGCACACTTCCCACCATTCAGAGAACTAGAGTTTTCATGGTCTGAATTGGTACTTTTGGCCAATTTCTTGGCCAAGCCATTCACAGGCGCTTGTGGGAGAGGTGGCTGGCTATTAGTACTCATTGTTTTTAGATTCTCCAAAGTGAATTCCAACACTGGTTGCCTCCCCAACAGATCACTTGTTTTCAAAAAGGACTGAGATAAGAGAGAGTGAGATTTAAGGACTGTCTGCTTGTTGAAGACTCCTTGCAGCTTCAGAGGCTCTTTTGAAGAGACAGATGTTACATCCGAGCAGAGATAAGAGGCCACTAGCGGCTGCAGCTTGCCCAGCTCTTCCTTGGTGGGGTTGTTTCGGAAATCTAGACTGGGATCCTCCGGAGCAATGGCTTTCCTTTTGGTGCCGTTGGCAGCCAGGAGGATGTTGTTGGCGTTGCCGTTGCTCTCGGCACTGCCAGGCGACAAGGTGGAGGACGGGGGAGCCAGCTTGAATCGGATGTGGTGAGCTTCGGCTGCTGCGTCAGTGAGAGCGGGCGCCATCGCAGCCATTCAGCACAGACACACGGGAAGTCCAGCCTCTCCCGCTGCCGAGGCCAGCTCCACTGCCTCCCACTGCCGCTCCCGAGGGCAGCCTGCACGGGGAAGGCAAAACACACAGTCAGGCGCTGCGCTTGGAGGAAATCAATCAAAAAACGCTTTGAAAAACGGCAGCGAGATGCGGATGCGACGCTCGCGCTTCGCCACGCTGAGCGCGGCCTCCTCCCCCCGGAGCCCCAGCTGCTCAGCAGAGCAGCACCAGGGAACAGAAACAGGAACACACAGCCCTCCAGAACCCAGCATCTCCCACAGTTGGTGCCTGTCTGTAACTGCTACTCCCATCTTTCACAGAATCCTTCCAGGCCTCCAGGAAAGCTCCAGCCCTGGATGCTTCTATTCCTCAATGCCAGCAGCTCACCAACTTCATCATTAAAATCCCTGAGCTACACCTATGAAATAGCTTTCAGCGCTTCTACTGCCAGCTCAGGGGTCTTAAAAATGACAAATTTGACTATAACATGTAACACAGACAGGGCTTGAGGGGAACAAATCTCCATATGCCTAAACTCCCAGTGGCTGAAGGAACCCCACCGCTTCCCTGAAACCGGGATTTCAAGAAAGGCTCTTCCCTGGTGTATACGAAACCTACTTTCCCAGAAGTACATTTCCGAATGAGCCAGGTGATTTCCAGTGTTAGCAATTCCCATTTCTCTTTCAAGAGCATGGATAAAGATTAACCCACACATGCACAGAGGAGTTCTATACTGACTGTCAGGGTAAGCCTGTGTTTAACCCAACTAGAGCAAACAAGTCAAAAGAAATAACTAAAGAACTAAAAACTCTTCGTTTCTCTACACTGCAGCCTCTTCCCATCCACCTACAAGTCTCTGGTCATTCACCCACTTTCCTTACCACTGAAACTGTCAGTGTTTTTAAATGCCTTTTTAAATTGCATTCAAATACCCCACAGCACTGGCTGTGCTGCCAGTGAAACAGTTACTTGATTTTCCTTTTACTGCTGAAGTTATTTAGCATCTTCATAAGATATTTCACATCACCTTAATAATAAAAAGTTGCCCTGATCTCTTGCCTGATATGCCAATCCTCTAATTTCACATAAATTTGCATAAGCTTGTTGTAGCTGTTCATTAACACACCCCAATGACCATATTAATGCACCACTTTACAGGAAAAGCAAGGAGTATCTGAAGTTTTAATATGCTTAACAAGGAAAATTTCACAGCCAGTTTTGTTTCTGGGCTCATCCAGTTGCTCCCAACATCAGATTCAGGTGCTTCTCTGTAACAGGCACCAGAAAGACATCAAGGCTGAAAATCAAAGTACTAGAACGTGAATTTTTGTGAAAAGTCAGAGATGAGTTAGAGAAACAAACCCACATTCCCACGGAGGAAGACTCAAAATTATTTGCTGTGTGGTTTCCAATGAGTACATACATTGGTCAACTGTCCAGCCGCCCATCAGCTCCAAAACACAAACCTTTCACAGTCCTGGAATCCCAAAATGATTTCCCCATCTGTTCATCCTCCAGCCTGGACTGGTCCTGAGGGCTGTCCCTACCCTGCTAACAGTCCCTCTAACTCACTCATAAAATCCAGTTAGGTGACACACAAGGAGGAGACAGAGGAGGAGGTATACACTCCCAGAGAAACCCACTAAAAAAGCTGTTGTAGCAGAAATACTGAGATGCTGGAGGAGGGTTCAGGCTTCCCAAGTCCCCAGCTCACAGAACTTATGGTATTCTGTAATTGACTACACTTTATCCTTTCTAAAAAAGGATCTGCATTTCTAAAAGTTTAGTCCACACTCACTGAAAATGGCTTTTAGTCACCATTTGGGTCCATAAATAAAAACTGAACATGCCTATTCAGGGAAGAATGAAAAAAAAAAGCAACTTGCAGGGAACTTTCCACTTGTAACTAAGACACCCTTGGGAGAGGAGGGAGGAAGACTGTCAGAATAAAGACTTCCTCCACTCCAGCCTCCTTCCAAGCCCTTCACTAGACACACACACTGGGAATGACTGCCCCTAACAGGTTCCCAGTTCTGCAGAAACATGTGGGTTTCCCTTCCAGAGGCCACTCTGGCTCAGGGCTCTGCACCACACTTACCACCAGACATCCACAGTGGCTTTGGAAACACCCGAGTACAAAAAGAGCAGAAATCCCTCCCCTTGGAGCTAAATGACTCTTCATGAATGTAGCTGCATTGACTGCAGCCAGGCAGGAGTCTGCAGGAGATGCAGGCTGAAGGGAGTTAATTTGTAGGTCATCAGCTTAAATTAACAGAAGTGGGAAACGGAAGCAAAACTTTGACACTGCTTTTTCCTCCGGGTTAGCAAACCCACTTGGAAACAGCAAATCCTCCTGGCTAAGCTACTGCAAACCTCCTTGGCTCCACTTTTCGTTGAGTGGACAGCATTTAGAGTACTTTGGAAGCCTGGAAAGCCTCCCCTAAGAATAAGGCTTTGTTCTAGTAGCTTAAAGATGACCTCCAAAAATTATTGGGCCTATTTTTTGTATTTTATTGAAGTCCTTATAAACTCTCTGTGTGCTGGACAGCACTAGCTCCTCTAACACTGAATTAGATCTCAACTTTTATGAGCAACCCTGGAAAAGACATTAAGGAACATTTGTAAGCATGTTCCCTCCCTCTGTTTATAGTGTTGTTATTAAAGCTGTATTACACTTATCTGGAATTTCTTCCTAACAGGGAATCGGAGGGGAGAAGGTGTTAGGGCATCTCTGAGGAAAGAGAATAAAGAAAAGGAAAGGTCACAGAATTGGAAGGGAAGGTGATTCACACAGTCTAAGGAACTTTCAGAGCATTCTGCTAAGTCTCACAATAATTCCAAGAATTATCCTCAATCTGTTGCCTGCTCCTGGGACCCAAAGAAACTGCTGTCACCCATCAGTATTAGCAGATCCATGTGAGCACCCACAGCTCCCTCTTTTCACTGTTTCTCTGCCAAGGGTTTTTTAATTCTCAGCCCTCAAGGTGACACACGTGGGACCAAGAGGCTTCTGCCGTGGCACCAGCCCTGCTCCTGGAGAGAGCTGCCAGGATGACTGGATGCTGCTCCAGCTCCACCAGCACAGCTCAACCCCAGCCCAGCCTCCAGCAGCCCTGGCACAACCCCTGCACTGGACTTGGCTTGGCCAGATCCAGGAGGAGCTGCCTCTGGAAGGCCAGCGTGGTGTTTACAGCGTGTCTTTAGCTAATCCTGAATGAACGTTCTTCATTTTCCCTTCAGAAGTAGAGCACTGCCAGAGCACTTAGCAGTAATTAACAGAGCCAAGATGAAAGGCTGCAGCAAGCAGGTAAAACCAGGGTAACCGTAACTCACCCATCTTCCCTCGCTCCCCAGGAGTGCAGGGAGGCAGCAGAGCCACCAGGGCCCCTCGGGGGGATTCCTGACCCAACACTGCAGCCCCTGGAACCCTGAGCAGAAGGAGGAGGGGGACACGGCTGGGGCAGAGATGGGAGGTCAGAGGGGCAGCAGGAACACACCCAGTCACACTACACCCGGAGCAGCACCGGGTCATGACACCCCTGAAAACAATCCCGCGGCCTGCTGACTTATTCAACACCCTCTGCTCGAAAACCCAATTTTACAATCAGACATTGAAAGGAGAACTGGGTTTCCAAGCACGTGATTTTGTGCAGTACCCCAGAAAATAAGCCAAAAACAAACACAGGAAGTTTTGACTCTCTGAATTCTTTGTGGAAGGAATTTCTTGGGGAGAAACCAGGCACTGTGCTTCCAGTGAGGGTCATGAGAAACATGGGGAGCTCCGAGGCACCACTTTGCCTCTGGAAGGGCAGTGTGTGCTCTTTTCCTAGACATCCACCCAGCTCCATCACCTGTGCCCTCCATCCCTCCCTGCACTGCCTGGCCACACACACCTACCTCACACATTTACATTCCTGGATTATGGTTTAACTCCCTGACATGATCCCAAATTCTGCACTACTGCACCCTGAAAGCCCTTCAGCCCAAGCTGTCCCCAGCACCCATTTCCTGACACACACAAAGGTGCTGTTAGAAGCAAGAGAAGCAGAGTTACCCTGAAGGAAGTGAGTATTATACCAATTCCCACTTCCCCTCTCCTCCCCCACTACAAATCAACAGAGCAGCCAACTCCTGAGTCCGTGTGGTTACAAATATGCTTCAGTCAAAAAACCAAAACAAAGCACACAAAAAACCCCAAACTTGGTAAAATAAAATCCCTCTACACTTCATTTTGCAAGTAAAACATATCATCTGTGCTAACCTCAGCAGATAACAACACACAGCAACTCCCTGAGCCCTACAAATATTTTCCACGTCCACAATGTCCATCTACCAAAGTTACAACTGTACATAACAGATTCTCTACGTGCCTTTTGTTATCACCTCTCAACATTTTGTAGTTGTAAGACAGGTGTTTACCAATTTAGAAAGGGATTTACATGAGAAGCAACTCTCAAAGCTTTAATTAAGGAAACGTGACAGGCAAGTACAGGACGATCACCTTATTGATAAGCCAGTTATCACGTGCAGACTGTGCGCTTGCAATGACCCACATTTGGGAAACAGGCTCTTTTTTTGAAAGTATTAATTAAAAAATGGTCAAGAACATACACAAGAACCACAGATTTTTACAACACACACATGAGTACATTCCACAGCTATTAACACTACAGACTTGCACCTAATCTCCCAGGGAAAAGTAAGAATTTTAATAGTAAGGACATACCAGAAATACTACTGAGCTCCGCTTTTGTTTGTTTCCAAAGAGAAGCCCTTAAGATTAAACTAAAAGCTGCTGTTTCCACTTCCTTGTCCACATGAGTGGCAGGGTCTGGTCAACTCTGAGATCTCCTTCTGCAAGAATAATTCTCTCTTAGGCCTGTGAACTCTCACTGGATATAAATAAACCAAACCAATTGCATCATCTGAGGTAAAGGAGGTTTCATCAATATGATGTCAGAAAGAAAAACAGAAGCCACAAAGCAAGATTAACTGTCATCACTGCCAAAAAAATCTGGAAAAGTGAATAATTCAAAGCAAGAATGCATTCACCTGGAAAATTAAGTGGCTGGAGATAAAAATACCCATTGCTGTTAAGCTACTTTTCAGAACAAAGTTGCAGTTTAGAGTCAAATCAAAAGAAATGTTTCAAAAATAATAATGGGACATCTGCAGAAAGCAGCAGCCTGTCAGAGACAAAAAATAAAAAATAAAATAAAATTTTAGAAAGCTTTAATTGTGAAATCTGGGTCTCCCCCATCCAGTATCAGAAAGATTTTGTTTTTCTTTCGCATAATCTGGGCAAGTTGCCCAGGAAATATGAAAAACTGAACTCAGGACTCAGGGAGCAAGTTAAACAAAAAACAGAATTGCCTTTTAATTTTAAAGACACATTTTCATTCACTAGGTACAGTCATACCCAGCTTTGCTCAAAAGCATATAACTGTCTCCAAAACCCTTAACACCCCCCTGCCCCATAAAGTGGCACCACCTTAATACTTCATATTTTGTATTTAGTATTTTAGAAGAAGGCTGTCACTACAAGAAGTCCTTTGGAGTGCCCTGGGATAACTGGCCATACCCTTAACAACCCCCTGTGCCCCACAAAGTGGCACCACCTTAATACTTCATATTTTATACTTAGTATTTTAGAACAAGGCATTGGCTGTCACTACAAGAAGTCCTTGGGATAACTGGCCATGTCCTCAAGAGGAAATAACAGCCCTGAGAGGAGCAGAGCTAAGTGTCCCAAAGCAGCAGACCCCTGCCCAAGCTGGCAGCCAAAGTTACAGACTTTATTCTAACTGGAGTTCAGAAATCCTCAGGACAGAGAGCTCAGCTGACTGATCTCAGAGGAGAGAGCACAGCCCACCAGGGGTGACACCAGCTCCAGAGTAGTTTAATCAAAGGTGATGCTCACTCACACATCACAGCTCCTTTTCAGGCCGTAATTACAGCCTGAGCTGGGCTTGCTCTTCCTCATTTAGTGCAAAGCAACCTCGCAGTAACCTTCCCATCACATCCTGGCGCTGCAGACCCTGACAGGAAGTTATAAAGATTTCAGAGAGATGTTTCCTAACGTTTGAGAGCTGAAAATTAGAAATCTTTAAGGTCCACCTTCTGCTAAGGCCTCTGAGGCCTGAAGCAGCTCCCAGTACAGAAATATGTATTTCAATTAAACTTTTCTTTCCACCAAACCTGAAAAAAATAAGTTTGCAGCAAGAGATTAACTCAGGCAGAGATGAGGACAAGGCCTGTTCAGGCTGACAGCGACCCCCATTTCCCCTCTTGAGATTCGATTTTGCTACCTTTCTCCCTCCTTTTATCAGATAAACAGCAGTTTCATCCCTAAATTCAGATACTGCACTGCCAGAACTCCAGAATTTAGTCTTCCCAACTATTAACATCTCCCATTTCTCCATTTGTCTCACTCTCCAAACTCTGGCAATCACCTGCTGGCTGCACCCCGTGGCAGGAGAGATCCAGACTGGTTTTCTAACTTTCTTTAAAAAACCTGAACGAGACCTTATCCAACCTCTCCTCTTTCCAAAAACACAGCTCTGAACTCGGGCCGACGAGGACATGTGCAGGGTTTAATGGAATTATGTTTACTCAAGTTCTGCATCACCCAGACTCTTGCTGATTTGGGTATGACAACTCCTGGCCTAGCTGAGAAAGAACAGAAAGCTTTTATTCCAATTTAAACGATTTGTCACAGAAAACTGCATCCTCCAACATGCAGCCAAACTCCTGTTTACGGGGAAGGATTTTCAAACCAAGTCTTTGCTGCTTTTCATTCCAGATAGACATTGTATTCCTGGAAGTCATGAGCAGGGACATGGTATTTATAAAATGCAGCAACGGAAACGCTGCTTCTCAGATCACCTGCCACTACAACTGCCCAGTGCTCAGAGCTCTTTTTAATGGAAGGATAAACATTGGGAAGAGAGGCAGGCGCGCAGAACTTACTCATTATTAGGTCTCATCACCATGTGATCCACCTGAGACCCTTCCAGGAATTCAATTCCCATTTAGGCCTAGAGTTGACCCACCTGTTTCTCACACAGTCCAGTAAAAAAAAAACGAACAGAAAAATGCAAAATCAGAGGCTGTTTGGGTTCGGGCTGAGATACCACTAACCTACTGTCAAAAAATGGTGCCAGAAAAAGGCAATTTTCCATAAGAGGAAAACTGTATGGAAGGGGGTGGGGGGAAGGCCCAAAAATAAAAATATGTGCTGCTTGCCCTTTCTCCCGCTCCCCAAGCTTTACCCTTCCCCTTGGGCTGGGCCTAAGAATCCTCGGGCCTTATCTTTACCTCGCTGTCCATTGAGTCTCATCCTCCCTGGAAAAGCCTTTGGAGGTTCTGAGGACAGGCAGCAAGTGGAGCCCAAGCAGGGAAGGGTGGAGTGCTGGAACTCCAGAGACAGTCTTTGTTCTGGGCGTTCATTAGATAATGGCAGTGGCCTTCACCAAAACACGAGTTATAAACAGGGCAAAAGGAAGTGACTTTGGTCACAGAACCGCTCAGTTTTCACCCCTGCCTCGCATGATGTCACACTCTCACCAGCTCTCCGGTTACCGGATGATCTCCGAGAGCAAATGGGACTGAAATACAGCTTAAAAAAAAAAATAAATAAAAGGCAAAAGAGGGGAAAAAATGCGTAAGAGAAACCCACAGCCACATCTGCCTGGTCATCTGCTGCTTTATCACCTCTGATGAGGGAACACAAGTCATTCCTCATTGCTAAATCATTACAAATCAGCTATAACAGTACCACAACCAAGTTCCACAATTAACTGCTCCTGCAGCATATCAATCCATTAAGCCCCACACAGCTGTGCTACCTTGGCAGTGCGGCTACAGGGAAAAAAAAAAAACAAAAAAAAAACAAAACATCGTCCCCATCCCCGCCGCGCCAAAGCCGGGCCGCCCGTCCCTGGTGCGCGGGGGCGGGCGGGGAACCGGGAGGGAAACCGGGCCGGGAACCGAGCGGGGAACCGGGCTCGGTACCGGCCCGGGGCCCCCCGGCCCCGCTCTGCTCCACCGCCCCCTCCGCCGATTTAAAACGCTGCTGACTTCTCAATTAAAGAAAAAAAAAATATATATATATATAATTAGCTTGACGAGCGTCGCTGTTCCCGTGCCAGAATGGAAATCCAAGAGGATACGCTAAAGCAGGGAAGAGCATCAGAGGTTCCTCCATGAAAACAAAGGCTATAAAAAGGACAAATATGGTTTTAAAGAGAAAACGCCTGCACGCAGGCAGATGCCCGGACTGGCAGAGGTTCGGGGCACACAGAGCCGCGCTCGCAGCTCGGGCAGCCCCGGTGTTTTATCCCCGCAGCGGCGGCACCGACCCACGGCGAGTCCTGCCCGGCCCAGAACCGGCTGCTGCCTCCTCACCTTATTTTCACAGGCACAAAGCACCCCGAACACAACACACGACATGATGTAACCACCGACACGGCCGTGGCCCAAACCAGTTCAAAATATAATGGTCAGTCAAAACAAATAAAAAAAACCTGCAGTTCCTCCCATATCCTGACCGGTTTCATGGAAAACTACAGTTTGTCATTCAAGTGCATTTTACATAACAGGGAATATAATCTATGGAGTGCCTGCCTTCTGCTCCACCTGGACACAAATTCAAGGAGAGGAGAGATGACACCTCGGTTTGGAAGGTGGGTCTGATTTTTGGGGGGAAAACAAGTTTAGTTCCCAATATATTTAGCTGCTTCATTTTTTCCTCCTACATAACCCCCATTTATACCCCAAATGATGGAAATTTCTCCGTAACCAAGCACTGGAAGATGCTAATCCCGTGATGGAAGTAAACACACGTAAGGATCACGGAAAGCATTTCAGGATAGCCGGACTCCTCCAGCTTGTTTTGGGGAAAATAATCCTGGATCGGCAGGGCCGGCTCGAAATAAATAAAATACAAAATATGCGGCTAGAAAGTAAATACAGGGAAACGGTTTCGGAGCTCGAAGCCACCTGGAAAATGACGCTATTGTGCACCCCGGGAACAGGGAGAGCGCCCGGTGACACGGCTCCCGCCGGTGACAGCCCACCGGGATTACCGGCACCGCTCCGCTCCTATTTTCCAGGCGGATTTGGGGCCGCGGGACCTGCTCCCTCCACGCGTTTTGCAAGCTTTGAGGTTATGCAATTTAATTTTTTTTTTCTGTTTACTTTTAAAACTTCGCGTGTGCCCCCCCACCCCAGCCCCCCTTTCCCACCAGGTTAGGGGAGACGCTGCCCCCCCCCTCCTCCCTCCCGTCCGTCCCTTCCCCTCCCCGGGGGCAGCGGCCACGTGAGAGGCCCCGGCCCGACCCTGCGGGACCCCCGGGGCCGGGATTTCAATGTCGAGCGGCGCCGCCGCCCCCCGCCCGCGGCGCCCCCCCCGCCCCGGGGAGACGCAGCACCGGGGGCGGCGGGCGGGGGGGTGCGGGGCGGCTCTCCTGCCGCGACCCCCGCACTTTCCGCCGCACCGGGGAGGGGAAGGGCAGGGGAGGGGGGGGCTCGCAGAAGTTGGGGCGCGGCGGCGGCGGGGCCCGGCGGGGCGCGGCGGCTCTAACAAAGGGGCGGCGGGGGAGGCGCGGCGGGCGCGGGGCGGCGGGCGCGGGGCGAGCGGCACCTACCACGTGACGAGCGGCGAGCGCGGTCCGGGCGGGCTCGGCCGCGGCGAAACGGGCGCAGTTCGCAAACAAACCAAGCGGGCCCCCCCGGGACGAGGGGCGGCAGCCGCGGCGCCGCCACCCCCGGCGCCCCCCCCGCCCGCCCCGGCGGAACGGGGGATGGGCTCGCCCGTCTCCCTCGGCGGCCGCAGTGCTGGGGGTGGGGGGGGGAGGGGGGGAGCGGGGCCCCCCCGCCCCCGGGTCGGAGCGCTGGGGCGGAGCGGGCGCTGCGGCGCTTCTCGTCGGCGCGCCCGGTCCCCCCCTGCTCCGGGCGAGCGCGGCGGCGGCGCGGCTCGAAAATGGCGGCCGGGCTCCTTCCCTGCCCTCCCCCTCCCGTCAGCCGGAGAATGCACCGGGGGGAAGGAGGAGGAGGACGGCGAGGAGGCGGGGGGGGCGGGGGGCGCCGCCGCAGCGCCCCCGGCGGCCGCGCCGCGCAGCGCAACCCGCGCCCGCCCGCAGCCGGGGGGCCCCGCCGAGCGCCCGCCGCGGCCGCGCGGAGGAGCTGCAGTGCGGGAGGGGAGGGGAAGGGGAGGGAGGGGAGGGAGGGGCGGGCACCGGCACCGCCGCCGCCGCCGCCGCCGGGGAGGGAGGGCGGGGAAGGGGAGGGAGGGGCGGACCCGCCGCCTTTTGTCCGCCCGCCGCGGCCCCGCCGCTGCCGGACACCGCCAGGGGGAGCCCGCGGCGGCGCGCGGGGCACGCCGGGAGTTGGAGTCCGCCCGCCCCCGCGGCCGGGGACACGCAGGACACGGCGCCGCCGGAACGCCGCTGGCTTAACGCTGCTTTAACCGTTTCCTGCCCAAAATACACGGCTCTGCCCGCTCTGCCACCGCGAGCTCGCTCCCGGGAAAAATCAAACACACAGCCTTCGCCGGTTAAGCGTTTCCCCACAAAACCGCACGTGAGGCTCTCCCGTGCCCAGCCGCAGCCCCGGGAGCTCGCTGCCGGCCCGCGCTGCTCCTGCCGCGGTCCCCGGCGTTATTGCCAGGAAACCTGCCCAGGAAATGCTCCCAAGGGCTCCAGGCAGCGCCCTGTGCCCCAGCCGGGCTCCGGGGCTGTCCCACAGCCCCCAGGCAGGGTTTGGGGCCGCGGCCGGGACACGCAGCCCGGCCAGCGGGGCTCCAGCTGCTGCTGCCCCGATCCTGCCCTTCACAGCTCCCTCACACAGGACACACCAAGAGCAAGAAAGCATTCCTGTGAGACCGCACAAAACATGACCTTCAGCCCGGCCCCTGGCAGGCGGTGACACTGACTGTGCCCAGCACAGAGCCCGGCACGCTCGGGGCGCCACAAACGCGCTGCAATTCCTGCCGGGCAAAGGCTCTTCCTTCAGCCAGAACACGGCTCTGCTGCCTCTACAGCAGGAACGCAGCTCTGCCAAGATAAAAGTGCTTTATGCCGTGGTTTGCCTGCAAAGGGAAAGAGTCGCAGCAGTGCCAGCTGTGCTCACTGCCACCGAGAGATGCACTGAGTAAAAACAAAACCTGTCCTGCTCGACTGCAGGGCTAGGTAAGGAGGAACCCAATCCTGGCCCGCACTACACAGCACACACAGACAAGTTTATTTCCTCCTCGTGATTCAAGTCCCAGCACCGCACAGGGCGGTTCAATACCACAAAAGCAACTGCAGAATACCCTGAGCTGGGAGGGATCAGAACTCCTGCACAGGAATCCAACCACGTGCTTGAGCAACGCTCCTTTCCTCTAAAAGCCATTTGGAGATACAGAGTCAAGGCACTACTGTTACTCTTTAAAATCCAATATATTGCTCAACAAACCACACCACGGCACTGTCATTACAGCTGGGTTTTCTGGGCCAGGAAATTCACATTTCATCATTTTTCTAAGGGTGTGTACGACCCCCTGGGCTTGTAGCCAGAGCCACCCAGAGGTCTCTGCTGACCACACAAATGCTCAAAATGCAGCTTATACCTAAGAGCTTTTCCAAGAAAAATATTCAGCTAAGGACAGCAGTGAGATTAATGCTGGTTTTTATGCCCTAGCAGGGAGCTGCAGACAACCAGCTCCACTCCTGGGCTGTCCCCACAGTGATGGCCATTCCCCATCCCCACACACCCCAGGCTCAGCACTCTCATGCAGTACGTTAAGAAAATGAGTGTAAAGACCTTGAACATGGCTTTAAGTCAGTGATGAACCAGTGCCAAGGAGGACAGCAGGGCAGTGTGTTATCAGCAGCCCCACATCCAGCAGCCAACGGGGTCACACAGTGAACACTATTCTAAAGGGGAACAAAAATATCTTTTCTGAAAGACAATTGCATGAGGAAGTCAGGAGCTGCACACTCACTCCTGATCTCGTCTCACTCGAAGAGAACTTTAGGAACTCGGGACCCTACAATGGCATGCAAACCTGTGGTGTTATTGGTTTTTTTAATCTACCTTGAATTAGAGCTCAGCTAAAAAGCAGAAGCAGCAACAAATGTGGTTTTACACTGGAACAGAAGAGTGAGGACAATCTGTTGTGGAGGAAATGAAAAGAAATTCCTGCGCAATAAAGCTTCTGATCACTGTGCAGTGCAGGATTTTCTGCTGAGGCACAGAACAAGAGCCCAGATTCCAGCTTGACATTCCAGTGCAGGTCTGGATCTTCCTGCAGCACAGACACAGCTGCAGCTTCCATGGTCCAGCCTGATCTGGAGACCAGTAGCAAAAATTGCTGTGCAGTGTAAAATTACACAGCTTTGGTCTCTTCTATGGCCCTGCCAGTCTCAGTTTCCCACTCAAAACTGTGCCACAACTGGTCACCTGGCAACTCCTGGACCAGCCACCTACCTGTCCCTCACACGGGATGTTCCTGACCTGGAGATGCCCCCCATGAACAAGAGCAGCTGTCCCCAGTGGAGCCCCATTTTTACAGCATCATCCTTTGAATTGTCCTCTTCTGCCAAGCATCCAGAACACTCAAACCACAATAGCTGGTGAGGGCTGTGTACCCAGCTACTCACACCTAATTGTTACCTCATCTTTCCACCTATTAATCCTCATTACTTGCTCTGATTGGATCTGCCTCAAAAAATTAACAGTCTCTATACAAAAAGTATATGCATATCTGTACATAAAATAAATCTTAAGTGTTATTATTTATGACTTTTGAGCCTAAGACCATGCTATTTCAGTTTGGGAAACATCCTGAATGTGGCAAAGGTGGATGGCCACTAAAAACCACATATTTCCTATGAAATAAAAACCACTTATTTCCTATGAAAAATCCAGCATGGGAGAATCAGAGCCCAGGCAACCACAGGGAAATGGCAATGGGAAGGAGAAGGCAGAGAGTCCCTGTTCTGTGAGCACGGCACAGCCAGAGCTGGAGCAGCACATTCCCCTGGAAGGAGCAGGGAGAGCTCCCACAAACCTCCTGCCCCTCTGAGGAGCTCTGGGTCACGAGCTTCACAGAACCCAAGGGCTGTAACTGAGCTGGTCTCTTCTGTGCCAACAAAACATTGCAAAACTGAGACAACACCAGGTGCCAGGAGCTTGAGCACAAGGCGGGGGGATGGTGAGAACAGCCCTCAGACAGGTCCTGGCAGAGCTGCAGAGCAATTCAACCCCGTGACATGCTCAACACACTCCAAAAGTCAAGGTCCAGCAAGACCCTCCCCACCAGAAGCAAATGCCCCTCAGCAGAGCTGCTGGGGGATGCAGCGGCTGGACACACCGACGGCTGGACAGCCTGACAGCCGGACACCCCAATGGCTGGACAGCCTGACAGCCAGACAGCCTGATGGCTGGACAGCCTGACAGCCAGACAGCCTGATGGCTGGACAGCCTGACAGCCAGACACCCCAACAGCTGGACAGCCCACTTGGAATGCTGTGATAGATTTACAGGACACGCCGATGGCTGGATGGCCTGACAGGGCTGGACAGCCCAACAGCCGGACACCCCGACAGACAACCGGACACGCCGATGGCCAGACAGGGCCAGACACCCTGACAGCTGGACAGCCTGACAGGGCCAGACAGAGATGGACACCCTGACAGGGCTGGACACCCACAGCCAGACAGCCGGACAGCCTGATGGCTGGACACACTGACAGCCGGACACACTGACAGCTGGACAGCCGAGTGCCCCAGCAGCACACCAGGCACTGCTCCTTCCCTCAGCTCCTGCCGGCTCACGGGAGGCACAAAGGACCCAGAGCCCCTCCCCGGGGCCCTTCCCTGCCCTCCCAAACCAGCCCCATCTCCCCATCCCACAGGGCCTGCAGCTCTCTGAAACCTTACTGGGTTTGCTCCTCCGCGGTTTTCCAGATTGCAGCATGAGACTAAGGAGCTGGCGTTGAGGATGGGGACAAGTGGGACACTCGCAGGGCTCACAAAACCCCAGCTACCATGTAGGTGAGGCTCCACACAGCCACACATCCAACCCCAACACAGCAGCACGTGGCACTTTGGAAATGAAGACCAGTCTGCAGAGAAGTTATCTCCTAATTCCCACCAGTGTCAGCAGGAGCTGCAGCAACACAGATTTCCAAGGTATTTCACAATAGCCTCCAAAACCACAACAGGGAGATTTAATTCCATTTTTAAAGCCCACAACAACTCGCTGTTATTCTGTGTACAAAGAGCAAGAGCTCTGCTGCTGTGTTGGCCAACTGGAGATCAGATACCACAGCAGATTTGTGTAAGGTCAGTGTGAACGGATTGAGATAAGATTTTTGGTTTTCCCATTACAAGAGAATTTGTCTAAATTCAGCCTCAATAATTGGCCTAAAGTCAGGCTGCTTTGGCTTGTAGATTTATGAAAAGAAGGAAATATCCTTTCCTTTAGCACTTCTCTTCAGGTTTTATTCAGATGCACAGAACTCAATTCCTGTACCTGAGTGTTTAGGACACATTTTTAATGTGCAATAACATCAGCAAGGCAAGAGGTCACTTTTCTAAAGAAGCACCAGCAAAGCCCTGCCAGGCTCCACTCCAGACCCAGGAGCACCACGGCTGCCTCACACACAGGGAAACCAGAGGGACAGAAATGTGAGCAGGAAACTCCAGCTTCAGACCTTTGGTTTTCACAGGACAAAGCCAAGACCCCTCTGACAGGTGTACACAAAACTCTTTTGATACTATAAATACATATACAAACCAGATCAAATCAGCAAGTTAAAAGGACCTTATAGTGTAAACCTGGCGTTTAAGGATGAACACAATAAAGAGAGGAAAAAAATGCAGGAAATCTTTCTGGGCAAGTCAAGCCCTGATGTCTTGATGCTGCTGCACACAAGGACAGGTAACACCTGTAAATACACACACACGCTCCCAAGAGGAGCCTCCACATCTCTTCACTACAGGCATTGGAACGGCTTTGGAGAGAGAAACACCCTGTACACACACAGGACGAATCCACACTTCCAGCCATTAACACCAAACCTCCATTTTAAACTTCTGCATCAGCCAAGAAACTACGTGCAGGGCTCCAGCGTCATCCTGCACGGTCGGGAGCCAGCCCAGCACCTGCCGAGGCACCTGAGCACACCCGAGCGGGCCGGGCCGGGGCCAGGGAGCCCCGAGCAGCCCGGGCAGCGGGGCACACGGGACGTACCTTGCTGGGCATCTTGGCCAGGCCCATCCTCACACCTGCGCTCCAGGTGGGCAGCACGGGGACGGCCTCCGGATCCTTCCAGCCTCGGCCGACGCCGGCGGGATGTAAGTTTCTTATTTATTTACTCGAGGAGGTGGGAAAGTGCAGGAGCTGGGGACAGAAAGGGCTGTCACGAGGGGGGTCCCGCCGCCCCCTCCCACCGTTACCTCCATCCCACCCCGGGCCGGCCGGCGGGGCCGGGCCCGGCGGCGCTCGCAGCGCGGCCCGGGGCGCGGGGGGCCGGGGCTGCCGCCACCCCCGATCCTTCCCGAAGCCCCCCGGGCCCGGCCTCGCTTCCCCGGGCTAAAATGGAGGCGCGGGGCGGGAGGGGGGGACCCCGCTCCGCACGGAGCCGGCCGGGCCCGGCCCCCCGGGGCAGCGCGGCGGGGCGGAGCTCTCCCGGCGCCCCGGGCCCGGCGCCCGCCGCGACCCTGCCCGCGACCCCCAACTCCCGGCCGGGAGCGGCCGCCCGCCCCCCCCGGCCCCGCCGCGGCCCGGCCCCCGCGGCCAAGTTGCGGGACGGCGGGGCCGGGGCCCGGGGACGGCGCTGCCTGCGGGGGCGGGGGCCGCGACCCCCGGGCCGAGCGCGGCCCCCCCCCGAGCCCCCGGCCCGCTCGGCGCCCCCCGCCCGCTCCTACCTGCGCCGCTCCGCCGCCTTCAAGCGGGGACCTTCCGCCCTCCCCCGCGCCCATTGGCTGCGCGCGGGGCATGGGCGCTCCCCATTGGCTGCGGCCGCGTCAATCAGCGCGGGGGGCGGGGCGGGCGGTGATTGATGCGGTGCCGCCGCTCGGCCCCTGCCCCGCGCCCCCCCCCCCGCCCGCCGCCCCCCGCCCCGGGACCCCCCCCAACCCCGGCACCGGCTCCAACCGGGGGGTCCCGGGCGCGCCCCCGCCCCCCGGGGCAGCCGCGGGTCCGGCCGGGCCGCGGGAGCGGCGGGCGGGGGGCGAGGGGGCGGCCCCGGGTGCGGGGCGGGTGCGGGGCTGGGGGGTCACGGGGCGCCGGTGTCCCGCAGGTGGCACCGGGACGGGAGCCGGGGCACGCGTGGGGCGTCCCGCGGGCCGCAGGCCACTCGTGCCCCGTGCGGGGCGCGGGTCCCGCGGCGGGGAGGGAGCTGCCGGGGGAGCGGGAGGTGCCGCGGGACACCGAGGGCACCGGCGCGGGGGATCAGGGCTGCGGGGACACCGGGGACACGGATGGCACCAGGCCCACGTCCCACAGGTGACACAGGGCCCGTGGCCCCTGCGTGGCTCTGGGCCTGTGTCCGGTGCCCACACAGAGCCACCCCTGCCATGGCAGGGACACCTCCCACTGTCCCAGGTGCGCCCAGCCCGGCCTTGGGCACTGCCGGGGATCCAGGGGCAGCCCCAGCTGCTCTGGGCACCCTGTGCCAGGGCCTTGCCAAAATCTGAGTAAAGAATTTCCTCCTCACATCTATAATCTAATTCTCTCCCAGTTAAAGTGGTCCTCCCCTCTTGTTCTAAGTGCCTGTGTAAAAAGTTATTCTCCCTCTTTTCTTCTAAGCCTTTTTCAGGACTGGAAGGAAGTTTGAGATGTGCCAAACACACTCTGAGAGGTGGCCATGCTGATCCCAGACAGAGCAGCTGCAGTCACTGTCCCCACACAGACACTGCCCTTGCTCTCCTTCCTCAGGGAACATGAAACAGCCAGGTTGTTTTTCCTGGTTATCCAGAAAAATCCAGACTAAGACCTTATTCTGAGGTGACAAAGTTTAAAAGCACTGGGATCCCTGCTTTAGAAAAACCCAGTTCTGCTCCATTAAAAATAAAAAGCAGTTTGTGCTTGTGGATGAGCTCTCAAACAAAGTCACACTCTTGGACAGAGGGACAGAAAATGAGATGCTGCAGCACCACAGTCAGTGGAGAACAACAGAACAAACCTTGGTAAGATGTAGGTGTTCCTAAACAGCTCCTGGTGCTCAGCACAGGGCTGTGATTCAGCCCTGGAACGATGGACAAATCCAACTTCAGCACTGCTTTGCCTTTCTCTGGAGGCACCTAAAGCTCAGCCTGCCCGAGCAAAGCCTGGGTCCAGCACTAAGCAGAGCCCAGGTGCATCCCCAGCCCATGGGGGGAGGCTGCAGAGGGGCACAGGAGAACAGCTCAGCTCTCACTGCACTCAGCAACCCCCAGACACAGGAACAAATGTCCAGGAGCAACAGGACCATGGGGGAAAACAGGGGGAAGCAGCTAGGAACTGCTGCTTGTACAGCCAAACTCAGCTCTCAGAAATTACTGGATTAGGCTGGGTAAAAAATGAGTGGTTAAAGGTTCAATCCAAGATGCCTACGTGCAGCAGGAGGAATTTCTGCCCAGCCATGAGCCTTCCTTCCTGGCAAGCTTTTCCTCCAGGTCTGGAAGTGTAAGACACTGTGGTAATTAATTTCTCTGCTGAGCAACAACAGCTGCAGCCACAGGGTGGGGACCTGCTATGGAAGGCAGAAGAAAAAAGAAAATAAAACTAATGTGCTCCATACCTGAGAGCTCCTTGAATCCCCTGCAGGATGGGAAGTGAGGATGAGCAGCAACAACTTCTCTGGGCACCAGGGAGGATTCATCCCCAATATCCCATCCATCCCTGCATTTGGACAGTGGATGGACACATTCCCTGTGTCCTGTCCCTCCATCCTTTGTCCCCAGTCCCTCTCCAGCTCTCCTGGAGCCCCTGCAAGGGGCTCTGAGCTCTCCTTGGAGCTTCTCCTGTCCAGGTGAGCACCCTCAGCTCAGCTCCAGCCCTGGAGCAGCTCCAGGTCCTCACACCCATGTCAAACCTCCCACCTTACCCAAAACTCCAGCCAGGACCTTGCAGCCCACATGGAAGGCTGTGGTAGATTTACAGGTGACACAGGACAGAAAAGAGCCCTGTGCACCCCAAGGTGCCCTTAAACCTTTCCCAACCTCTGTCACTTGCCCAAATCCTGAAGGGCAAATCCCACCCCTGACCCAAAGCACCTGGGGCTAAGCCTGCTTTTAAAAGTAATTTATTTGGATTTTCCACATCCTTTCATGAATTGCAAATATATTAACAGAAAAGAATTTTTTCCCCTAGGACTGTACAATTTTTGAAATTAAAAAAAAAATCAAGAAAAGAAAAAAAAAATCAAGAAAAGAGGACAAATTACATTGTTTCAATGCAAATAGTAACACCACACCCACACTTTGCATTCTTCCATAGTTTTGTTGTAAGAAAATGACAGTTCCCTAATTCTCTTCTGTGAACTCTTGCTCACCTCCCTGCCAGTGTCTCCAGGCTCAGCCTCTTCCTCTCTGTCCCTCCTCAAAGAGCCAAATTTTAGTCCTTCAATACTAATTTTGTGTTTTTCCTTAGAATGTAAAATAGCAGCAAGGGCTAAATGTGACCCTGGATTCTTGGGAAAAAAGAAAATACCTTTAAGGTAGGATGACCATACAAAGCCAGGAATGTTTTTATGTATTAAATCTTCCAAATAGCACAAACATCCTTTGAACATCCCAGCTCAATTAAGAGCTTTTTCTGAGGGGTTGAAAGTTTTACTGCAGTTTTCAGGGAACAAATAAAAAGGAAAAAAGGCCCCACAATTCCTGGATCTCTGGTCCCCACATGAACAACTTTTGTTATGGAAAAGTAAATAGCACCTTCTTCCTCCTGCTTTTTGTTTAGAAAATATGCTGGGAACCAAAAGGAAGCCAATTAACAGGGTAATTAGTGGCATTCCACAAGTGCTGCCTGCAGACCTTACCAGGAGGTGCTGCTCAGACTCCTCTGCTGAGGGATGTGCTGGGAAGCTGCCACAAGAGCTGGAAAACCACAGCAGGAGAGACCCAGGAGCCTCAGGAGCAGGGCCTGGGAGCTCTGCCCTGGGTGCAGAGCAGCTCCAGGGAATGCTGAGCCCTCCAGGAAGGGGAATCACCCCAGAGCACCCTCAGCCCCAGGAATGAATCCCTGTGAGAGCCTCACTCCAGCCCAGATCAATCCCCCGTCAATCCCAGACCCAGCTGATCAAAGTGCAGGGCACAGGCACAGAGCTCATTTTACCTCTTTTCCTTCCTCAGATTTTAGAGGGATTTTTTTTCCACCCTATGAGGGGAATTGAAGCCTATTTTTCACTGCCCATCCTCCTACTTCAAAAAAAACCCCACCACACCACAGAATTCTATTTTTGCTCAGAACTTGGGGATGATTTTTCAAAGGATAAAGGTGTCCATGTGGCTCTTGACCAGAGAGAAGCTGGGACGGAAGAGGTGCCAAGTGGACAAGGACAGAATTCAAAAGAAATTGAAGTGTGAAGGAAACTAAGAGACACCTAAAAACCAATAGATTAAGAAAAAAAAAATTAAGACTGATCACAACAAATACGGTGCTATGAAATTTGTATCATTCCCAATTTATTAGGCATAAATTGCTCTTTAAAACTGCTTGTATCATACACTTTCTTTATCATCACTGCACAAAGGGCACCAATTGCTGCTGCAGAATGCTACAGAGAGCAGTTTGGACTCACTAACGTGGCACAGCTTTCTCCTCTCAGAAACAGACCCTCGAGGAAAGGAAAGTGTTCCTAGAATGGGAAACTGAAAGAACAGCTTAAAAAATAAGGAAAAAGACAAATAATTGCACATTTTTGCATCCTTCTTGGACCACACTTTACAAAACAGTTTTCAAAGTGATAGCAGACCTAAGGAGATACTGATCTGAGACAATTATTTGATGTGTTTGACCAAGGTTCTGATTGTATTAAGGCTTCCAGTCTTCCCACTCTCACAGGATTAAGGGTTTGATGTTTCACATTACACTTGTATCTACATTTCTCTCTTGATTTTTCCCTTTATTAATTTTTATTCTTCAAAGGGGAAGAACAAGTCAAGGAGTGCATGAAAAAATGAAGCAAGGTGGTGCTGACAGAAATACAAAGTAAACACTGACCTTTCCAAAACCGGGTGAATAAATTAACTCATGGTTAGAACATGAAAGCATTTGATGAAAGCTCTGATCCTGCAATGTGATTCTCCTGCAGTTGCACCCTGGGCAGGGACAGGGCTGTTTCACGTGGCCTGACACACGCCCAGTCCTGCTTGCTCACTGGAGACACTGCAGCTTTAAGGTCATTGACACTCCCTGGCATTTAAGTTACACTACAATATGCAAAAGTCTTGAACAGCCTGTTTGTCAACACTGTCCTTGGAGAACTTGGAAATGAGGTTCAGCACTCTGCTTACCAAGAAAGACCCAAACTAAGACACATTTCTGGAAAAAGAACAAGACACCTCGTCATTAGTACTATCCCCACATCTACTGGCTTCCATACAGCAAAGCACAAGTCTGTCTTCCATGATATTGTTTTCCAGCAAGGGGGAGTTCAAAACCAGCATTTTCTCCTCAGTCACTGCCATAAATGTGTAAGAGCCAACTAGTCAGACTCAGCAGCAGCTGGATATTGCACTGCCATGAACTCTGCTAAGTTCAGGTCTGAGGTGCACTCGTGGTGTCAGTGGAGAACAACGACAGTGCTGGCTCAGAGATGTAGAACCCAGGATGCCAAGGAAGGGGAGAACACGACAGTACCAGTCACACACACTCAAGCTCAGACACTGGCTCTTGGAGGTTAAAATTCATCACTTTCCACAGCGTGGAGCTGCGTGTCATCCGCGTCCGTCATGCTGCTCTCCTGTGACTCGTCTGTGCCCACTGTGGGGACAAAAAGACCTCGGGGTCAGGGGCTGTCCCCCTGCACAGCTCCCCACTGCCACCAAGCCCAGCCCTGGCAGGGCAGCCAAAGCATTCACAGGAAAATTCTGCTTCCCCCCAAATTACCTGAAATTTCTTTTATTTGTCCCATGTACCCCGAGAGGGTCGTTCAGCTGAGGCTGTGGAACTCTTCCACCTTCTCTGCACAGCCAGGGAAGCTGAACTGTGACACAGCCCAACACTTACTATGTTTATGCTTATTGGACAGACTAGGCTGTTAGGTTTTTTCCTTTTTAATTCTTTTTTTCTTGTTTGGTTGTCTTTGGGGTTTTTGCTGCACTGCTCAGGTGTGGCTCAGCAGTTCCAGTCTCTGTCTCCATCTCCTGGTCAGAACAGGCTCAGCCCAGGGAGCTGGGGCTCAAAAATCACCCCAATTACAACAGCAGGGAGAGAAAATTGGGTACTTCCAGACGTGCAGTGCAGGGTAAAGATCCCATATTAAAAAGCACACAGGACCAATAAAAACCAATGTGACACACAGTTGTCACCTTTCCCTATTTTTCAGTTGAGAATCTGGAATTGCAGGACACAGCCTGCAGTAAGAATCCAAATTCTGCTGTAAGTCCTTCTTTGTGGGAAGAGAATTAAATTGCTTATTAGCATTTATTTTTTTATCTCCGTTTCAGCCTGCAGATAGGTCAATATTTATGACTGTCCATGCTTTATGGAATTTAAGTTCATAATCAAAAGCTGAGAGAAGAAAAACCTGGGCTGTTCCTTTCTGTGAATTACTCCCCATAGTGTTTTATTTTCTCTTGATCCAAATCAAATTGCTTCCATGACCTTCATCAAAAGCCACCTTTTATATTCAGCACACCAAGTATTTTGATCCAACATCCAGTTTAACTTCTGAAAAAGCCTCTACAGACAACTTTTGCTGCCATTCATTTACTCTGAAGTTATTTGATGCTTTATGATGGAATACTTGCAGCCCTGGGAATGTCTTGCTCTCCTGGGATACGCTTAAAGCCACCCATGATTTGTATAAATTTAGAGTTACCACAATCTCTGTCCTACTACATCTAAAGGAATTTCACAACCCTTCATGCCATGCTTTCTGTAGGGAATATAGGACTGTGCCCTCTTTTAAGGGAGTGACAAAACTATCCTTTGTCCCCTCAAAAAAAAAAAGAGCCCAAAAGTTTCTCTCCTTGATTAGGTGAAAAAGCCACCTCATAGGCCTAGGGGACTTCACTTCAAACTTAAAGACAGCTAATTAGACAAAAGTCACAAAGTCCCACCTAGGCAATTTATTAGAAAAAAAAGACAACAAAGAAACTAATCACTTTTGTGAGGCGTTTCACCAAGAGCAAAAAGCTCTTGCACCTGACTCAGTTTTTCTTTGTTATTTTGCTTCTTATTAAACCTTTTTGTTTCCAACACTGCAACAGAAGCCATCCTGCTGATTTTATGCCCCCAAAGGTAGCTGAGCTATCTTGAGTGAGTAATTGACCTCCAAGAGCTTATGAGACCTGGCTGGAAGAAGCAACTATTACTGGACAATGAATGAATTGAGGGAAGAGCCTCCAGAGCTCCGACTCACTGGGCAGAATGTTTCACCTCTTAAAGCTCGCCCTGTCCCTAGGGTTCAGTGGCAGAGGCTGCAGCACATAAATGTTAAAGCTGGCCCTGCCCAGGCTCAGGGCAGAGGCTCCTGGAGCACAGAAATGTTTCACCTGTTAAAGCTGGCCCTCCCCAAGGCAGAGGCTGCTCCTGGCATGGAGCACAGACCTGACTCGTAGGGGTAGCACTCGCTGATCTGCTCCTCGCGCGTGATGGGCTCCTCGTCGTCGGGCAGGTAACGTTTGTCTATGGCCTCCTTGATCTGGTTGTTGGCTCCTTTGGGATCCAGGTCCATTGCCCAGGAGAAATTCATTAGGGCCAGATGTGTCTGACCCAGCTTTTTATAAACCTGAACAGAAAAAAAAGCAGAAAAGGCTGCATTTACATGAAGCTGCTACTTGAAGGTTTGGGCAATGAATGTTCCACAGTTCAGTGATGTTTTATGGAAAGCAACAGAGGGTGGATATGAAAAACTTATTATGAGAGCCCCAAGGGAAATAAATATGTGTAGAAAGAACAAGTGTTTGTATTTAAAAAGAAAAAGAAATAAACTAGCAGCTAAGAGATTCTTTATCATTCAGGGCAGATGGGGAAGTTATTTATCTGTGTTGAGCATTTAAACAGAGAATATATTTCAGTTTGTCTAGACATGGCCACTCATGTCAGTTTAGAGGTCCAGCCACTCCTGGACAAATACCAGTGAACACATTTCAGCACAAATCCTTTTACCTCAGTCCAGTTCAAACAAAATAAAGAATATTGCTGATAGAGAGTTCTCCAGCTCTGTGTTAGAGGGAAGCTTGTCTTGGTGCTCCCAAGTGACCAGACACTCCCCAGCAGAAAGTTACAGAAGTTATTTAAAGCTTATCTGCAGAGGTGGTGGTGGGAAGAAGGATTTCTGTCACTAGATCACTTCTCTGGCATTTCACACAAGAAAGGTTGGAATGTAGCTGCTTCTTGTTCAGTATTTAAAGCTTTGGGAATTTTTAGACTACTGCTCCAAGTGGAAGCATCTTAGTGACAGGCATCAAATTTTCTTATTAAGCAGCAAAGGAAACCAAAGAACTTATGATCACAGTGAAGTTTTACCTACCTTTCCTATTAAAAAGTAAACAAGAGACTCTTTGGGAACAATCTGTTTCAGTTCTTCAAGTTCTTGTAAAGCCGACTGAAAGGTTGGAAAGAGTGTTTCTATTAGACATTTGAAACCAAACACTTTTAGTGAAACTTTACTTTTAAATTAGTTCTTGATGCTGGAGCTGTTTACTCTGCTGTGACAGTCACCTGGCATCATTAAGAAATTCAACTGAAAAATATTTAGTCTGCAGTTAGAAATAAAAAAAAAAGTTTTAAGTTTTCCCTTTCAGTGTGCACACACATTTCTGAGGCAAGTTTCAAAACAGACTTGGCTTGTCTTCTGGAGCCAAAAAACACTGGCCAGAGGAAAAGCTGCTGGATAAACACTGTGGGAAGATCTTCTATTCTAAACAAGGTTTAGGTCAGCAGGAGATCAGCCCAAAACTGCTTCACTTCTGACTTTGCACTCCACAACACAACCTTGGAAACAGCTGGTTCTTATTGCTGTAATTGGATATGGAGCAGTTGGCTGAGTTTTTGTAGTAATTTAGTATAAATTCATTATAGTGGGTCAGACTAAAACAATAATTTAAAAAGCAACACCTGGTGGCTCCAGATTTTATTACAACCAAAACATTTAATGCCACCCTGGTGAGGGTGGCACTTGCCAAAGGAAATGCTTCCCATGTCCCAAGGCTGTTCCTGCAAGCCCTGGTGACCTGTAAACATTCCCAAGGCACCCACATTCCCAGCTGCAGGAATTTCAAGGCTGCCACGAGCACCCAGACTGACCTTGTACTTCTCATTTGCAAACAACACCGAGGCTCTGTGGAATTTGCATAGTGGGTTCTTGGGGTCGATGTTGATTGCTTTGTTCAAAGTGTCCAAAGCCTTCTCAGATTTTTTCAGTGCATGTTGGACCTGGCACACAAAAAGAGAACAATTCCAAAAGGGGAAGAATAACAGCTCATCTGCTGGGCAAGGACAAACCCTTCTGAGCATGTTTACTTACAACCTGCTCCTTTAGAAAAGTATTTGCCCACTTCTAGACCAAGTCTGATTTTTCTTCTACAGGAAGAAAGATCCTCCTCACCTCCTCTCCACCCCAATCCCTTCTCCCCACCCAAGTGAAGTGCCATGTACTTACTACTCCAATGTGACACAGCAGGACTGAGCTCTGAGGGTTGATATCAAGTGCTTTCTGGAAATGCATTTCTGCCAGACTGAATTTCTCCTGTTTGTAATAAATCATTCCCAACCCGTACCTGCAGCACAGAAACAATTCTGGTAAGTGGCACTGGATTTTAACCAAATTAGTTTCTGTCAGTGAATGTGACATGGCAGGAATGGTTTGCAGCCTTGCCAACCCCATCTAGGGTGGGAAGGGATTTCCTGGGGGAAAATTTTCTTTTTGTTATCCATTGGGTGGCTGAAGAACTGATGTGTGATACACAGCAAGACTGGCTAAGGAACTGCTAAATAAAAGGACACAGAAGTTATTAACACTATCATACTCAGAGATCTAACTTTTACTGCTTTATATATCAAAAAGCTGTAAGAAACAAAGTGTGTCCTAAGGTATGAAGAGGCTGAGATCTCATCTCTCCAACTGCAACTGAGGACACATAATGCACAAAGAATGCTGCCCAACAGGACAAAATAATGGGGTAATACAGCCTGAACAATCTATGTAAACCAAAAAGGAAAGTAAATTTTTTGCCTTCCTTGTGAAAGTAGCTCCCCATCTTCTGCAGGAATGGCTTTGCTCTCTTCCAGGAGGGAAGAGTGGTAGGTGGATGGTGGCTGTCCCATCCCTGGGAGTGTCCCTGGCCAGGATGGATGGGGTTTGGAGCAGCCTGGGCTGGTGGAAGGTGGGACTGGATGGGCTGTAAGGTCCCTTCCAAGCCAAACCAGACAGACTCCATGAAATCCCAGCAGTGGCAGCAGCCAGGAGATGTTCCTCCAGAGGGAATCCTGCAGCCCAGGGTTTATAAAGCCAGACCTACCAGGCGTTGTAGTGCCGGGGGTTGACCCTGATGGCGTTTCTGAAACAGGCCAGAGCCTTGTCCAGCTCCTCTGTCAACACAAACTCGTGGCCCAGCAGGGTGTAGGCATAGGCATAGTTTGGATCCACCTGGATGGCCCTCTGGAAGAACTTGATGGCAATGTCATGCTCCCTTTGCAAGCTGAAGCAGTTTCCTGCTGCACACCAGGCCTGGAACAACAGCAGGGCAGGAGCAGAACCCTTTTTACTACTCTGAGTGACTAAATTTGAGCTGAACACATTTATCTATACTGCTTTAAATAGTTATAAATAACTTCTAGATTAAAAAGTAAAAATAGGAATAAATCAACACTTAGTTCAGGCTCATTCCTGTGAGGCAAGTAGGGCTAAACACATTTTCTAAAATAAATAAATGAATAAATAAACCAGCTGAATTACAGAAATGGAGAATCCATGGACACCTAACAAGTCTGCATCAATTAGATCCTTTGATGACTAATGACTAAAGCTTTTGAAGGTGTTAAAAAGGCCAGAAATTAAACATCTTTGATATTTAAGAATAACAAAGGGGGAGATGGTAATTTATTTCTTCAGCTCCCTCCAAGTGACAAAACTGGAAATTTGCAGAGGAAGAATTTTAGCAACAGCCTCCTCTTTCCCTGCTGCTCAGCACCCATCGAGGCTGTAAATACCAGGGTCCCCCACTTCCCCAAATTTTTAGCATCACTGCCAAAGCACATAACTATTTTCCACTCCATGGATTAGAATCTGCATTTCCCTTCATCCTGACTAATCTTACTACAACCATCAACTGTTCATTGAGTTTGTTTTCCACTCTCAGACAAACTAACAGGATAACATTAATTGGATTTCCTCCTCCACCAAAAAGATTTCCAATAGCCTCTACAGTTTGCTCAATTCTTAAGAGCACATTTATCAACTCACATTTTATTTTTACTGTGGCACTCATTGAAAGATTTCTGGGGTTTGGCACATTGTGACTGCATTACCACACACCCTGCAGTTTAATGGACTTTGGTATAAAAATGTGCAACATCATGTCTGCAAATAAACTCTAGAACAAATATTTTAAGTACCAGTGAATTAGCTACAGCAATTAAAAAGTACAGGAAAAAGATATTCCTTATCTCTGCACACTGGCAGCAGCAAGAGTGACTGACTAACCCATGATCTCCTGGTTGAATGGTGCCAAATTTAAATAACCATTAACAAATAAAAGGTTTCAACCTGTTCCACATAAGCTGATATTCAAATTTTAAGGAGCCATTTCAGGCATCAGCAGTTCAACACACAACCCTGCCAGCTCCCTCTCCAGTTTTGCCACGTTCAGGTGTATTCCCACTGGAGAGCACACTGGATTAGAGCTCAAAGTTCTGTTCTGAATCACTGATTTTACCACATACAATTCCCCTCTTCTCATTCAAGCCCACAGTATTTTATACCTCTGGTGAGTTTTTATCCATGTCTGTCAAATCCTTAGAAAGAACTGAAAGGGCAACATCTTTCTGCAGATGCCAGAGTGTGGTTGAATAGATTTCCATGCCTTCTACTCTGTAGTTTTCAATCCTCCTCACTTCTGAAAATATTCTCTCAGCCTGAGAACAGAAATGAAACTTAAAATAAAATTCCACCCACCAAGGCAGAGCACAGAGGTCAAGGTCCAAGGCCTCATGTCCAGCCTGAGCATCCTCTTTGCTTTTTAAGTGTTCTACACAGAGCTGCAAGCCCTGAACTTTCCTTTCAAGGGAAGGAAGTGACTGGATCCCAGGATACTTATGCCAGCAGGAATGCAGCCAGCTCTCCCTCCTGCTGACTCAGCTGCATTCCTGTTTCTACCCATGCTTGAGTGAGGCAAAAACATCATCCACAAAATCAGAGAGAGTGCAACAGACTTTTATGGGCCAGCTATGATTGTTAACCACCCCAATAAAGAGTGACAGGATATGGGGTGATGGTTTTACACTGCCAGAGGGCAGGGTGAGGTGGGATACTGGGCAGGAATTGTTCCCTGGGAGGGTGGGCAGCCCTGGCACAGGTGCCCAGAGCAGCTGGGGCTGTCCCTGGATCCCTGGCAGTGCCCAAGGCCAGGCTGGATGGAGTTTGGAGCAGCCTGGGATGGTGAAAGGTGTCCCTGCCATGGCAGGGGTGGGAATGGATGAGCTTTGAAGTTTCCTTCAACCCAAACCACCCTGGAATTCTGTGATTAAAACCTGTAGGCTCACTTTTCTAAATAATCTATGAAAGCACCCAGCATGTTCCACCTGGAAACAGACTGTGCACAGCTCAAAACCTCCCTCTCCTTTGTCTCCTGCACACATTCTGCCAAGGAGTACTTTAAAAACTTATCAAACAGGCACATCAGCTGTCAGGAGAACAGTGCCAAGGAGAGGTGAGCTGTGGGATTACCCTGAACTGCTCACTTCTGATTCTGGAGCAGTTTGGCATCACCTCAGCTGTGCCAGTGCTTCATTTGTGAGGGAAACTGGGTCACTGATGTGATCAGAATTAACTAGAATGGAGAGAAGTTTTTTGATTTAGTGCTCAAATTGTTGAATGACCTATTCTAAAACAGTGCAGTGCAAACAATTCCATCAGCACAGCAGGAGATGGAATTCCTCCACACAAGGAGGAAACCCCAACACTTGAATACAAGAGGAAATAACATTAAGAAAAAATTTTAGGAAAGCTCAATGAGAAAGCAGATTCAAGACCTAAATCCATTCCAGGTATAACTTTTATATTGATCCATTTACCACAACAGCAAACTTCTCATGGATTTTAGAGGAGATCTGCAGGTTTTGTGTAAAACTGCCAAAGCAAAGGGAGAAGAGGAAGGCCTGGCCCCCGTTCCTACCTGCATGTATTCTGCCAGCTCAAAGTAAGCTCTCCCAATTTGGCACAGCACCCAGCCTGTGTTGTAGTGGTGGGATGGCAAATGGCTCAAAATATTGATGGCTTCTTTGCAGTTGTATGAGCACAAGGCTAAATAACCTTTCCCCATGTCCCGGAGAAGGCTCATCAAACCTTCTAGGAGAAAAACACAATAAATAAAAGTGGGAAAAACAAAAAAAAGAGACAGCTGAGACTTATTTACTTGGAAGTGCTAATCCCAAAATCTCTCCCTTGTGTACTCCTCCTATGAAAACCTTTCAGGAGTTTCCAAACAAGGTTTATATACTCTTAACATTATACACCTAATTAACATGAGCATGATATTCTGATTATCAGCCTCTGTAAGGGAAGCTAGAAAATAACGAGTCCTTAAACTCTGGGGCTCAGAGTAAGTGGAGTTCTGCATTTCCAGCAGCTATTCAAACATTTCTTTAGGTCTGAGCAGTTCCCACAAGCCTGGTAGCCATGGATACATCCTCTTGCTGCCTGGAAACATTACTGAGCCAAAAGAGGGGAATTCAGCATTTTGCTTAGGATTTTCTGACAATCTGAATAAGACCTGCTTTTAAACTCATGGGAAACATCAAGGGAGAACAGACCACATAAAGCCCATGTTAAGAGGTGACTGGGTTATGAGTAACTCCTTTGGATCAATTTCCAAGGATAATACTGTCATAAACAATATACTTTAAAATTTTGAAGTTCTACTTTATAACAATGCAACACTTACAATCATAATAATATTACTTGCTCTGTTATCATAATTTATACATTGTATAAAAATTATACTTTGAAAATACTTGAATCATTAATAAGGACCAGAGCTTGCAAGATTTATCTGCTGACAATTACCACTCTCAATATTCCTTCACATGTTGAATTAAATCAGTTTTTATCACTACACAAAGGTGAGAGCTGCATGCAAAATGAAATGGGAAAGAAGCAAATACTGAAGCAACATTAAACCCCAGATATATCAGATTTTACTCTACTACAGACCAACAGTGCTCAAACACACCTGCTGCTGCCTTCTGTAGCGTGAAAGCTTGGATTTGTGGTGCAACAGTGGAAATTTTCCCTTCTGAAATGATGGAAGAGTCCAGTTTGGTAATTTCCAAACTGTCATTTAAGTTTGGTTGAGTTATTCCTCCCTTATTTGTTTTACTTTTTGTTTTTCTGTTTGGAATCTTAGGTGGAAACTTCATTTTTAATTTTTTGCTATTTTCCTGCAAATAAGAAAAGTAAGAGTTACATATAAAAGAATCTTTTACATCCAGAAACCTAAATTTGAGAGTAACTGCTATGAATACGTGGAAATTCACAGCTGACCCAGTGGCATGGGTGAGAAAGGCAGGGATTTGCAGCACTGGGAGTTTTGGTACCTTGGTTGTGGAGCTATCACTGGTAAACAGGCGAGAGCTTCGCCGAGGCAGCGCGTTGGGTGGAGCAGCAATGGTTGGGCTCAATACCTGAGGTGTTGTACTGAAAAGGAAAATTCAAAATGACACATTGGAAGGTAAGCTTCTTTGCTCCACTTTTAATAGTAACAGCTTTTAGATTTGCTTTAAACAAAAAATGCTCCAGTACCATGATTGTCTTACCTTGTCTGGGGACCAGAGCTCTGTGTTTGTGCAACAAGGACTGGAGTGACTTCCCGGCTGTTCCCACTCTGGGAGAAAACAGATTTTGTTCCAGCCTGGCTGATCCTGCTGACAGCCTGCACAACACAGAGTTTCTACAGGTTTGTTATTATGTCACTCAGGAGTCTCCATCTCTGCTGTGCCAAACCCAGCCCACTCCACCCACCAAACACTGCACGAGGAGAAACAGAAGAATTATTTTAATAAAGGAGAGGGTTCCTCCATGCCCAGGGAAAACCATCCAAAGTGTTTCTCCTTCTACCTATTAATAACACCAAGTCTACAAAGCTCATGCACATTATTTGAAGATATAGAATCTCCATCTAATGGCAAGAAACTGTATGTTAAAGTGCTTGTGCAAGCACAAAAGGGAATTAAAATGCATCATATTTAAAGGCTTTTTCCTGCAGAAAGTTGTAAAAGAGAAATCACAAAAAAAAGAGATTTTTAAATTATCCTATTACAATCCCATTCAGAAGCCATTCACAAACTGCACAGCAACTCAGCCTGTTTTCAGAACAGATCCTCCTCTTCATTTCTTTTAAAGCTTAAAAAAATTATAATTCTGCCCACTCCAGGGACACCAACATTCAATTCAGTGATTGCTGTTTGGAAGAGACACCAGAAAGGGACAAGTGGATCAACACCAGCACAAGCAATGTCAGTTTGTGCATTATCCAGCCCCTAAAGCTCTGTCCTTCTGTTCCTTTCCCAGATTCTGTTACCAGAGGATGGTTTAGGTGGCCAGGAAACTTCCTGCCCACTCAGACAGGAAGCCCTTGGATTCATCCTAATGCTTCACTTACTTATGTAAGTGTTTCCTAGGAAACTGCCTCTGTTCAGCCACAGCTCCACCAAACCTTGTCTGACATGGAACTGGAAGAGCAAAGTGGAACTGGCACAGTCACTGCTTGCACTGGACAAAGCATGAACCAGAATTTAGGTTGTTTATTAAAATGTATTTAATATTTGTGGTTTGGTAGTGGCACAGCTCCATCTGGGCAGGGCCTAAGTGCAGAGTAGTGAAATTTACACCTCAGTGCTGTTGTGTCACACTCAGCAAAGCAACAAAACAGCAGCAAATCCAACTTGATTTGCCAAAGCTCTTCAGGTCTCAGAAGAGCTGCACCTTACAAACTTTATTTGCATTTTCAGACTCATGGAAATTTACCTTCCTATATGTGTACAGTCCAGCACAAGCCACTGTTTCCAAATGGTCTGAGCAAGCACAGGGTGGGAATTGGATCAGCCAAACAAAGCACATTCCTACTGAGTGTTTTAGCACAAGTCCCAAATTTCCCTTTCAGAATGGCACAGCCACAAGATTTGTCCAGAACAAACGTGGCAACTCAAGTTCTAATTTTGAGAGATTCAACACTATTTCAAAATAGTGCCCCCTATAAAACACCAACACTCCTCATGCAACTTGTAGATTTACTAAAAATACAGGAAAAAATCCTCAGGTTTTTGTTTTTAGAAAGGAACAAATAGTTCTTCAACTGTCACCAACATTCCACCTCTCATTTATCACTATGGCAACTACAGCAGTTTCTTCCTGAGTGAAGCAGGCATTTTTTAGTTTTAGCAAGACTTTGTTGAGTGAAACAGCACCATTCTCTCAGTCCTTCACAGACCAGCAGCAGGATTTTTATTACCCTGGTCTGTAAACTACAACTCAAGAACTACTTGCAAGAGATCAGTAGCTTCAGCTCTCTTGAGGCTTCAGAAAACACATTAAATAAATAAAACAAACAATTCCAAGTCTTCACACTCCACCCTGCAAACTGTAAAGTTTGAATCTGCTGTTGTTGGGAAGCTTCACTGTTTGTACAACCCTCTGTGATGGGAGGTGGACAGAACACAAGAGATCTTCCCTAGGTTAGCCCAGCAACCATAGCCTGGGCATCTGGGGGGGAAAACTTAGCTCACATGTTTTTTTCCTCTGTATTATGGATTCCTCTTTAAAGTGCACTGCAGTGCCAAGCTCTGAGCAGAGCAGCTGAGCTCAGAGTGCAAGGTACCTTCTTTGAAGGTGCTCCGGTGGATGGCACATCGATGACAGAGGAGGAGTTGGTGTAGTTCTGTAAATAGGATCCATCTCCAGGGCTTGGGGTTTCTAGTGGCAAAATTCCAAAGCTGAGAACAAACCAGAGAGGAAGGGTCAGTGTGTCAATGTTAGACCTGGAGAGCTGGTCTGATGCAGGGGTTAAAACACAGACCCAGAGCATGGAATATCCTGAGCTAACAGGGACCCACAGGACCATCAGGAGCTGGACTTGAAGAAAAGCTCTTTACAGTAGCCTTTCATAATAAAGTTTATTCCAGAGCAGTAACATATTCCTTCACAGATTTTTCAAGTGAGAACATGGCAATAAGCAATATCTCGAATCAACAATTCCTCTCCAAACAACCAACTGCTTGTTTAAAAACCAGAAGAGATCAACACTAGGAGCAAGAGCAGTTCCTGAAGTTGTTTGGGTTTCCCTTGCACAGAAATTCTCCCACCAAGTGTGTCTGAGTGTGCTGTGCAGCCCCAGCCCCCCTGCTCCAAACCCCACAGAGCAGCAGCAGCTCAGCCCTGGGCAGAGCTTGGCCATCCCAAGGACTTACCTTGGAGTTAGTGGGCTCAAAGCTGCAGGTCCCCCCAGCAAACTCCGTCCAGTTTTTGGTTTATTTTGAGCCTGTTTGGACAATATGGCAGTTCCTGACCCCAGAGGGACAGAATCTGAGGAAATCACAGCCGAGTCAATGTAAGACATGGAGGAATCTGAATTCAAGGAGGAATATTTTGAATTGGAGGACTCTAGGTTGATTCTGTTCAACTCCTGAAGAATAAAAGGCAGCTCTTAGGTACTCAGGGTATAGTTTAATTAACATCTTTCAGTTAAGCTGGATAAATGAACTGATTACAGTAAATGATTTTACAATGATTTGAGCAAAACTCACAATTGTGTCCTGGGGTGTCTCCATGAGGACACTCTCAGGCTGTCTGTGGGATATGTTGTGATTGGACACCACTGTTGTGCAAGTGTTGGGTAGACAGCTGCTGAAATTCTGTAAGGATGTTAATTTAAATGTTTGGTCAGGGTCTGGCTTTTCACCTGTAAGAGTGGAAAGAGATTTAATAGTTATTCCTGGGTCTATACACTGAATATTCAGTCTAAATCAAGGACAGGGGACAAAGGATTTCAGAAGTGTTTTAAACCATTTGGGTTGGGTTGGAAGGGACCTTTAAGAACATGTCATTCCAACCCTCTGCAATAAGCAGGGACACCCTTCACTAGACCAGGTCACCCTTTGTACTAAAACAGAAGTATTCTTCTACTACAAAACCCTGGACAATCAATATTTTTAATAATTTTCATATATTGTTTTTTCAAGCTATTCTCAGAAACAGGTTCAAAGTGTCTACAAAACGCAGGCTGGCAAGCACATTTGGATTGTTAGATCCAAAAATGAATAATGAAGATGGAGGAAAACAAGACAGAAGTTTTAAACAATGGCAAAGTATTTTAAATTCATTGTTGCTCACAAAAATCTCTCCCAAGAATTACATGAGTAAAACAGTTTTGCAGACTCACCTATTTCACATAGTGATTCAAAAGGGGACCAGAGGAAAGGATTTAAACTAAGGCTCTTTTGGTAACATTCTGATCCTTTGGCAAGCCGGTCTGTCTTGCTGCAAAAAGAATGGAACAGTTCACAGGGAAACTTCAGAAGAGCATTTTTGTTCAAGAGAGTTTTCCAGAAGAGGAGTTGAAAAACAAAAACATGTTGAGAGGCATAGAAACATTCCTCATCTTTCAAGCCCAAGAAATACTGAGTTCTTTTGAAGTTACATGACATATTTAGACACAGTTGTCAAAAAAAGTTACATAAGCACTAGAATAGCTTGAGAATTTTCATTTTTAGGAAGATGCAGTTCTTTGCAACAGCTTGCTTCTTTTTTGCCAACAGTAACTTGATTGCCAGCCTTCCAGCCATCTTAAGTATCTATGGGTAATATTTTTGCAAAGAAATTAGCAGCTAAACTGAACACTTAAGTATTTGGCTACAAAGAAATAATTTTGAAAATAACTTAGAATAGATATAGAGAAGAATCCAAGAGCACAACTACTCCTATTCAATCAATCACTCACATTTACTGATACCCTTTTTGCATCTTAGCAAAATCAAAACACTTAGAATTGTCAAGTTATTCTGCCTGGCACCCTCAGAACTTTGATTTGAGGGTTAGAGCTACACGTGTATAACACAGATAGTAAAAATCTAAATGGTAACGCTGAGAAACAGGCTGAGAGTTTCTTAGGGAAGAATTCAGAGCAAATCCAAAGATATCTAAAAATCTCAGACTTTTGGATTGCATTCTTACCCACCCAGAAAAGAGGAATTTGTGTTTTCAGTCTTTGGGTGAAAATTAAAATTAACCATTCCCAAATCAGACTGATTCCACAACTCCAAAATGGTGTAACCCAAAGAGAGAGGTGTCTCCTGTAGTGACTAAGGATATATCTGACTAAACTTGGGCTTGGTCAAGTAAAAACCTTCCAGCTTTATTGGGCAAAATAAAAAAACAACTTTACCAGTAGACATGTCCCAGTAAGGAGAGTGTAAAGCATGCAGAATCACCAAACTCCATAACAATGTCATCATGGCTTTTCTGTTTATTCAACACTCCACCAGACAAGATCTGCTCTCCTTCTGCAAGCCTTTTTAAAAAACAAGAGGTTTAAAGGGGTTACAAGGCTCACAGTACTGGCACTCCAGTGTTTTCACCCTGCTGCAAACAAAAACAGAAATCCACTGTCAGTGTTCACAGGTTTTAAACCACAAACCAGTTCCTGCAAATGAACATTAAGTAACCCATGGATTCCTCTACAACAGGGAGGTTCAGGACTCTGCAGTCAAACAGCTCTACTGGGAGGGAAGAAAAACAAAACAAACCCAAAAGCACAAAATTCAGCATGACTTTTCCAAAAGTGATCAATCCCAGCATGAAGGACAAGGGAATCTTCAAGACACTTGATCTTTGAAGGTGCTTTATCTAAGGAAAACCAGTGCTTAATTTGGCTTTGTTTCCCAAAGAAATACAATCTGTAAGCCCCCCCCCCCCATGCACTGAGTTAAGAGCCAATGTTGAGATATGGCAGAGATCATGGATTTTAATGCAAGAAGGGCTCAAAAGGAAAATAAAGGGTCACTCTGCACCTCCTCCACCTGCAGGAGCAGCAGCGCTCACACAGAATGGGCCACTGGCTGTCAGGCTTCAAAATTACTTTATACAACTGCTGGGGTGGGAGGCATTTTTCAGGCATCTGAGCCCAAACAGCTGAACAAACAAATCACCTTTTCTTGCCACCACTTGAAATTTTACTTGTAGGTGTATGCCTCTATCAGAACATACCATCCCCACAAGAAAAGAAGGCAGAGATGCATAAATGAGTCCATAAAAGATCTGTTTTCTTTCTATACAGCTTGGCAATTCCTGCCTATGTTACTCAACAACTTTTAGAGGTTTTTTCAACACGGATTAATGCTCATTAGATCCATATCTGAAAGCAAAATAAATTGAACTCAATCTTTTGTGCTGAAGGACCAATGAATTTCTAGTTTATACAAGACAACATCTTCCAAAGAGAAATCCAAGCAAAAAAATAAATCAATTTGTAACCCTGGAGAGAACATGAAGGATTTGCTTACTTGCTGAGGTCCACACAACATTTTGCAAGCAGGTATTTACACTGTGGGGTGGTACAGCTGTGTCCCTTTAGGAGCCTGTAAGCTTTGTAGGCCTTTCCTGAGCGGTAGTAACACGTTGCCAGTAAAAACAGTGCTTCTTCTGAGTGAACTGGAAAACAAAATCAGCAGTTAGATGTTAATCAATTTAGTACAAAAAATTTGGGGGCAGGGAGTAAAAGCCAGCTGTGGACAAGATGGAATAAAATGGGTATTGATATTAGAAATTCATTCCTGAATTAAGTCTTCTTTATCTGTTGGTGATTATCTTCCTATGCCATTTCCTTGGCTAGCCAGATGAACTCTTAATATCTACAGCTTTGTAGGAACTTTGATCCTTCTGGCTACCTAACCTGAATAAATGATGAGCCAGCTTGCAGTTAGAACAGCAGCAAGCCAGGCAAAGCAGCCAGGCCAGAGCTACTTTAACAACCTGTTGGCCACACCAAGGCTGACTTGGCTCAGAGCGTCACCACACTGCAACTATTTAGAATTGATTTCCAAATTTTCTTCCACTGCAATTAAGTACCATACTGAGGATGTTCTACTCAAAGAGCTTGAACTGACATCCACGTTTGAGACTGAGGTCAGACCCACTCATGGTTACACCATAAAGGACAGAATGAACCCCTGAAGTAACTTTAATCCTTTCTGTAAACTCATTGATTTTGTATATCCGTGGTGGCTTAACCCACTGTGTACTTCCCCAAATGTTACACTCAAATCACCCTCACAAGGATATTTTAAATCAAAAGCTGTGTAGGAACATGAGCAACTTCAAACTCCAACCACTTAAAAAACCCACAATACCTTTATACTTTTCAGAAGACATTATCCTGCAAATGGAATTCAGCATTAAATAAACAATTTTGATGTTTGTTCACCCACCTATAGGGAAATCTTTAGAAAAATCAATATGAGCACTGTATAAAAACCTCTTTGGGAATCTGCCCAAATCCTTTGCTTCACTGAAAACTGACTATTTTAAGTTTTTGTCATCAACCAAACAGTGACAATGGAAACAGAAAACCCAAACAGAGGACATTTTATTAGCCTTATCCTAAAAACACCAGAAGACCTTCTTGAAAACTCAAGTTAAATCAATTTTTATCCACTACTTTAACAGACTTTGAGAGTTCTGGGAAACGACCAAGCCACAGATGTCCCATCAAGGACAGTAATTGCAGGTAGACCTAAAAGAAGTTTTTCTCAGGGTGGAATCACTCCTGCCAACATGGAGCCACTGTATTCAAGTTCTGCAGCTTCCACTCTGCAGTGTAACCACTTATTTTAACCAGGAGCCAGATGTTTTGTTAGCAGTTAATTGCTTGCACCAAGTGTCAGCATTCATGCTGCTTTCTCTCAGCACTGCTGGCCACTGAAAAAGGCTGTTTGAAGTGTTCTTGCAGAGAATTATTCTGCAAAGATGTGTCACTATCAAGTCAGGTATTTTTCTCCTGGCTGCTGCAGAAAGTGGATTCTCTTTGCTCCTAAATCCTTGGCAATTATCTTCAACCTACCATTTCCCTGCACCTCACAGTGTGTTGTGTTCAGGGGAGCTCTGTCATCCCTAAAATATTATTTTCTTCATAAACACCTGGATTATCAGGTTCCATAATACTCTACACAACATTTCTCATTTCAGCACCAGATCAAACAACCCAGATTCCATTTGTAACCCCGACACAAGGAAAAAGAAGCCTTTATTTCTCAAAACTTAGGTTTGTGCTTCCATTGTTAAGAACTGCATTGTGGGCATGGCAGGCAAAATATTTCATTACAAAACAGAGCATGAAACAGCTTATACAGTTTAATTCAAAGTATAAGCTCAGGTTGTTTAACATGAGAAATTACATGACACTTGTATTTCAGCTTAAGGATTGGGGTTTTTTTTTTGTGTTAGTGGTTAGGGAACAATACCTCTCAAAACAGAGAAGGAAAGCTGACCACCAGTACCAAGGAGAAAGAAGTACAGAAGAACAAAAAGCTTATCTAAGGTCATGGAGAAAAGGTTAAAGAAATAAAAGGTGCTAGAACACACCAAAAAAGTGTTTGAAGGACCCAGAGAAAGTACAGATTTGTGTTACTGCTGCCTGCTCACTGTCCAAGATACCCCAGCTTTACAATGAACTAACAATTAGCAGGGATTCGGCAGGAGATACCTGTTCCATATGTTCTGATTCTCACTGTCTCAATTTCACAGTGCTTTTCTCTCACCATCACAAGACTCTCTTTGAGCCAATCAACATATCTGAGCAGCATTATCAGCAAAGACAGCTTTCAATGTCAAGCCAATTTGTAGAATTTGTGTGCTGCATCTATCCTCAAGTGCCCTTGGAAGACATGCAATGCTTGAGGGTCATTAAAAAACCCCCAACATTCTCCCATTTGATACCATAAACCAGATCACTGTAAACACTGCACTTAAACACACAAATCTAAATTTAATTTTAAGGAGATTTTACTGTAAAATAACATTGCTGCTGTTACATGATTTGATTTTCCAACCTAATTGCAAGGCATTCCCCTGCCTTCCCCAAGCAGAAAGCTAAACTTCATTATCAGAAAAGGAGGAAAATAAAACAGGAGCGGAGGCTCACAAGTCCCAAAATAAAATTGAGAAAAAGCATCAGGTTTATACTTGCAAAGTACACACCTTCAGCATATAACCTTTCTGCGAGGAACACGGCATCGCGATAGGCGTAGTGGTTCAGTGCTTGCCAGATAGCAGCCTGCAAGGCAAGAAAACCATCTTCATTTAGCTCTGAAAATGCAAAAAACTCATTACCTCTCACTGGCAAAAGGCAAAGTTCAGCTTGGTTTTATAGAGCCATAAAACAAAAGGGGAGGATTAACATGCCAGCCAAGTTGTATTTGTTTCAGGTATTAGGAAGGAGGTTTAAAAAAGCCCACCAACCTCTGCACTGAAGTCATGTATCAACCTCACAGTGTTTCTCACTGGTTACCAGCCACAATCATCCAAACCCCTCAGAAATTACTGAGTCTCAGCTTGGTGCACAACTCAACACCACACAACAACACCTTCAGTAAAGATAAAACCAAAATCCAACCCCAACTGGTGAGAGTATCCCATTAAAGCATCTCCCAGGATGCCAAACCAAACCCCAACAGGCCCAGAAACCTCTCAGGGTTGGTCAAGATGAGACTTGTGATCTAGAATTTCTCTAATGCTCATCAGCAACTAAAGACAAATAGAATTTGCTTCTAAAACCCATGAGACACTCTAAAACAAAAAGAAATCTTCCACAGGGAAAACAATACTGTCCTGCAGTGCTATTCCCAGCTGGAAAGGCAAGTGCCAATTTCATCTAAAAAAAAAAAATCCAAATATCACAGAGTTACATGGACCATATGCTACTTCTTCCAACACAAACTTGACAAACACAGGGTGTGAAAACTGTGCAAGTTCTCTTCACGGGAAGCCCACACAGCCGTCATGAACAGCACACACCAGGGCTCCCAAGTACTACAGGGAATGTTATAAACAAATCTCTACAGAGAATCTGTTCTCTCCTTTCAGTAGATCCCAAGAATATGCTTAAGAAGTCAACAGGTGCTTTTAAGCTTGTGTGAGACTATTTGGACGTATTTAAAAGCGAATTCTCTTAGTCTGATCCTTACAATACAAACACACTATTGTTTCTCTCTGGTTGTATTCCATATTTCAGATAACTGAGCCTCAGAGCCTCCTCAAGTGATTCCTCCCTGCTGCCTTGAAAGGATCCCAGGCTGAAGGTGGTTCCACGCCCTGCAGACAGAGCAGGACAAACAGGGAGATAGAAGGTCAGGGTTACAATCTTTTAAGCCATCCTGAAGCCAGAGCAGCCCAAGGTCTCCCATTTCTCTTGCTCCCAAAAGCAGCTCTTCCTTCACCAAGTCACAAGTGACATTTAGATGAACCCAGCCAAGTTGTGGCAGGTTAAAAATCCTGTCTTTGCAGGGCTGTAACTCAGCCAGCTTACAAAACAAAGGTGTGGGGGTGGGAGTGGGAAAATCAGGGTCATCTGACTGCTCAAACCAGAGCAAGTTGCCAGGAACAATCCTGCCAAAGGCTAAGAGGGGACACGAGGGATTTGGGGCTATGTCACAGCCACTTTGTAAGAGTTACACTACACCCTGGCTCAAATAACAATTGTTGTGGAGCAGAGTCCCAGTGAAAGCAAGAAACAGGCTGGTAGAATTCCTGTTCTCTAGCAATTCACTTTGCAGCCCAAAATGTGCCTCCTGCCCTCAACTGACCCATGCTGGAGTCTGGATCCTCACACACACTCTCCTAAAAGAGCAGGAAGAGGAAAGGAAGGCAGCAGGGAATCAGCCATACCTATGCAGCAACAATTGTCCATGAGAACAGGTATCTAAACCATGAGTGTGCCTCAAAAGAGGATTTCTGGCCCACTGTCCACAAGGAACATTCATCTCAATACAGTACAGTAATTTAGCTTGTTCTAGAAGAAGCACAATGCATGTACACATGGTACACAGTTGCTAAACCACACCAGAAGAGTGTTCTCAGGGCTGCCTCATAGGAAGGAGAAAAGTTGGAAGTGTTTCCATATTTTATTCAAGTGTGCTTGCAGAGATGATGAACCTCCAGGTCCTAATCACTCTTTTTAAAAATAATTAATTTGAAATGCAAAATTAACAGGGAATTCCAAAGCTACCATACACAGCCCTGCAGCAAGGCATCTTCAGAAAGGAGAGCAGGAAAATAAAATCAGATTCAGACAGGTCCATCTTCTACCCAGAAAATCCTGTGCATTGTCCAAGTGTCACTTCATATCTAAGCCAAAGAGCTCTTAAGAGATGTTTTCTTCTGACAGTTATACAACCTTGAAAATTGTTTTCCAAGCTGTTTAGCCTATATTGCCATGCTAAGCAGATTCTGCCATGGTTTCAGTCTTCAGGGTGGGCAAGGAGGAGGAGAGCTCTGGGATGGGCTGTGCTGCATTCCCCACTTACACAAACTCTGCCCACTGAACAAGCACACGTTGGTCCTGCAGCTTGCAGCCAAGTTCAAGCACCATTCCAGTGAGTCACAGCAGATGATCACCTTGAACAGCTAAATTCCAAGCAAAGTGCTCATTTTCTTTCCAAGATGTTTTTCAGAAGTATTTGGAAGGTATCCAGCCTGTTTCTTAGCACATGGGACAGAGTTTTATGTTGGAGCTGAAGGGTTTTAAATCGACCGTATCAGGAAGTACAGCACAGAGCTGTAAACTCTAGCACTCTGTTCAAGTTCAAAGAATTTTAGAAGTTAGCAAAAACCTAACCAGTGGCCAGAATGCCTTCTGGAACATGAATTTCATGTAATTAAAGCACAACATTTATAAGGCTACATACAAACACAAATTCTGTTATTTATCTGTCACGCTGTGACAAATAAGTAACATCACAGCTGTGAGGATGTAAGGATGACAGTTTTTTCCTGGAATGCTGAGGCCTGTAGACATCTGAAAGGCTGGGAGAGAACAGACAGATAAACAGGAAAAATCTCTGCAATGACAAAAATGAGAACTAGTGTCAACTTTCCCAATCATTTCATTTAAATAAATTATAAAAACAGAGCTAAGTACGTGGACTTCAGCTAAACTGGGAATTCAGAAACACAACGGACTTTACCCAGTCACAAATAATTCCTAAACTCACCAGCACTCCTGTAAGCAAGGAACAGCAGTAAAACTGACAGCAGCAGAACTACTGCTAAAGGAATGATCTGTCATTTAAAAGCAGAATCTAACGAGATGCAGTCAATCTAAATAGATATATTCAACACAGCAAAGCCTCTTCAAAACATCCAAGTTGGGAAGAGGTTAAGAATGGAGAACAGCATTAGAGTGGTCTTTACCTTGCCACAACAAGACCCCACATTTCTATCAGGGAGCACTCAGGAGAGCAGATATTTCCACTTGGTCAGTCTAGTTAGCACAGCACTGGAAACATTTGGTATTGTTTCCTGTCAGCTTCACTCATTCACACTGCAGTGCATTCTTGCTTCCTTTTCTATTGTAATCCCATGTTTTCCTAGAATTCCCAGCTGGTACCAACCAACCAGCCCAGCTCCACAGCTAACACCAGTGGTGCAGCACGGCCTCTGCAGGAGAGGGACCAGCTGGCCAAAAGCATTTCCAGCACTGCACCGACCCCTGCTCTCAGAGGGGATGAGGAGAGCAGTGCTACCACAGACACAAACCCCAGGTCTACAAGAATGCCCTCACTGTCACTATCTTCCACACACAGGCTCAAGTCAGCAGGATGGTTTTCCACAGGAGCCTTTCTTCCCCTTCCACCTTCTCGTTAGAAAGAAAAGAGCCAAAAGCAAGAATTCTCACTATGTCCATTACAGAACACAATCATGTTCTAACAAGACACTGCTGCCAGGAACCTCTTGCTGTAGCTAGAAAAAAAGCCCCAAACATCCTGTTAAAAATGCTAAAAATATATTTTAAAAAAAGAATGGGAATATGAATGAGACGACTGATTAATGAAAATTATGAATAGTTAGAGAATGGGCATACAGGAACTGCGGAAAGGAAAAGCAGCTCTTAATTCTGTGAATCACGACTTCTGGATGGGAAGGCTGAGCACAAGAACAGGAAACCCATCAGAGTAACTGCAGTGAGACTGAAACACGAGACAAAAACGGAATTTACATTATTTTCTCTCCTAGGTCTCCCATCAAGCCGAACAAACCAACTCCTGGGGAAGGAGGAACGTCCTTCACTCGCACGACACGGAGGGATCCGAGCACGCTGCGAGCATTTAAACACGACACGGCAGCAAACGCAGGAAGGTGAGCGAAGTATCAACAGGTCTCCCGGGGGACCCGCGGGCCCTTTCCTGGGAGCCCTCCCGGCTGAGGAGCGGCGGGGACACCGACACCGCCCCCGGGGGCCCGTGGGGCACAGGGGCGAGCGCGGCCGGCCCGGGGATGGGGACGGGAGGCTGGAAGGGGAAGCCCGGCGGGCTCCGGCAGGAGGGAGGGTGGAGGAGCTGGAGGTCCTGCGGGCCCACCGGCCGAAGGGCCGCCGGGAGCGGCGCGGAGCCGCGGCCCCGGAGCGGGCGGGGCGGCCTAACCCGGGCCGGGCCAGGCTTTGGGGCCTGAGCCGCCCGGGGGTCGGTACCTGGACGGGTTCCTGCAGCACCGTCATCCTGCTCTCCCCGGCCTCCGCCTCCTGGTCGCTGAGCCCGAGCGGGGTGGCCCCGGTCCCGGCCCGGCTCAGAGCGAGTCACGGCGGGGCCCGGCCCGGCCGCGGCTCATTTGAACCCGCACCGACCGTTACCGGAGCGAGCGAGGCCGGCGGGCGCCGAGTCCGCCCGAACCGGCGGCGGAAATACCCGAACCCTCCGCCGGAAATACCCGAAGGCGCAGGCGGAAAGAGCCGAGCGTCGACGGAAAACAGCTGGGAAAGCCGCGCTCGGCAGCCGGGAGGAAATTCTGCGCCGGAGATGGCCGAACTGGGGCGGAGATGGCCGAGCCCAGACGGAGATGGCCGAGCTGGAACGGAGATAGCCGAGCAGAGGCGGAGATGATCGAGCGATGTCGGAGATAGACGAGCGTGAGGGGGTCGGTGAAGCCTGGCACGGCCGGTGGCTCGTCCCTCAGGGCATCCATAGAATGCAGAACTCGCACTTTGTGCCACAGAACGGGCTCTGGGGATACCCAGGTGTGTCGGGAACCCCCGCGTCTCTCGGGGTGCTGGTCCGAGGGCTCCCCCTGCCATCACCAGTGCATCCTGAGCTAGCTCGGCCGCCGCGCTGGGTTGGGCTGGTGGTTCCCGAGTCCCCGTTCCCATTGCCGGGGTCAGCACGGCCCGAGGTCCTGTCCCCGTCACTGAGGGGTCCGTGCTGATGGTGCTCCCCACATGGGCTCAGCACCATCACAAAATCGCAGGATCATGTGGGTTGAGAAAGACCTCCCAGATCATGGAATTCAGTCTGTGACCACCTTGTCACTAGAGCAGGCACTGAGTGCCACGTCCAGTCGGTCCTTGGACATCTCTGGGCATGGGGACTCTGCCAGCTCCCTGGGCAGCCCCTTCCAATGTTTAACAACCCATTCTGTGAAGAAATTCCTCATGATGTCCTCATATCCAGGAGTAAAACTGGCAGACAGGGGTGTAAGTACAAGGCAGGTAATTTGTCATTTACAACTTGGATGTGTTTGAAAGTGTGATATCTGGCACATAGAGCTTTAGCAAAAGAATGGAATAAAGATGCACAAGTAAACCTCAATTTATTAAATACACTGACCTATCAATAGCCACCTGCAGCTAGCAGAGGCCTTCCTTCTCCAAATCCTTCTGTGGGCTTGCTGAATGAGCCATAACAGCGCCCCGATGCACACACACCTACACACGGACTCTGTGCTCCATCTCGCTCTGTTCAGTGCTCTGCATTTGCACTCGGGCCCCAAGGTCAGATCCTGATGTGCTGCCAAGCACACGTGGGCAGGGGCTGTATCTTTATGTGAGAACAAAAGCTGTGTGTGGAGCAGGAGGGCTCAGCCTGCCTCCTTCCCCTCTTTCTCTGCACTTCTGAAAGGTGTAGTTACAGATTTGTTACTGGCAGCAAATCTGCGGGTGTTTGCATTCAGGGTGTGAGCAGGCAGAGCTTTCTGCAATCCTTCACCTGAGACAAATAACAAATTTTAACTGCAGAGCAGTGCTGTCCCCTGGGATGGACACCTGGTTTCCTAATCAGGGCGATCCAAGTCATTTTGCCAGACAAAAGGAGGGTGTCAGTAACATGACAGTGAAGTCAGAAATCCTTTGGCCTCGCTCACTGATGGTGATGATGGTGGTGTGTGTACGTGGTCTGGGGCTCCAAGGAAGGAGCCTTTCAAGGAGCCCTGTCCATATTTGCCCTGATCTCGTGCGCTGCAGATAACTCCTCCCGGGGATAAAAGCTGGCTCCATCTGTCTCTCCCATTCCCCGGGGCACAGAACTGACATCCAGACCTTCTTTGGTATGAGAATCTGTCTTATCACAGCCTGAGGAGATACAGGCCCTCCAGAGTGTGGGGGCTCCTTGTACCTCTCCTCAGAGTCCCCTGGAATTCATGTAAAACATCCAAACTGTAAAAGGTCAGTGTTTGCTGTTGTCTCTGGACATCTGGATTTACAGAGGCTCCTCAGTCCTACAGTGCAGTTCTGCCTGTGGGGTCACTCACTGGCACCCACAGATGCTTTTATAAATGTCCATGGTCCTAAAGCTGCTATCTCTGTGGAATCCTCAACTTTTCCAGAGGAGGAGGGGAGCAGCCTTGCCAGGGGAAGAGGCACAGGCAGAGGTACAGACCTACATTCAAGTGCATCATTCCAACCTGCTTTGCTACAAACCAGCTCTGCTTTATCTTAAAGAGACACAACAGGTGCCTAAAGTAAAGAGTGGCTGGCTCTTCCCTCAAGAGCTGGATATTTCACATGGAAAACTGTTTTCCTGTGGTTCTGTCATTTCCCACTGCTTGCCTTCTCTCTGTCTCTTTGCAGGTCTCAGTTTGGTTTTAATTTGGTGTTACTCCTTTCACCATGGAAGCTGGGGGCTCAAACACAAGGCCTGTGCTCTGCACAGAGGAGTGAGAGTGCGGCCTCTTGGCTTGCAGGGAGGGATGTCACAGCTACAGCAGGAATATCACAGCTAGCAGAGATCTCAAGGCTAGTAGGGATCTCGTGGCTGTACAGGAATATCATGGTTACAGCAGGAATATCATGGTTACAGCAGGAATATCGTGGCTATAGCAGGAATATCATGGCTGTAGCAGGAATCTCACAGCTCCAGGGCCCCAGTCCTTGCTGTGGATTTCCTCTGTGAGCTGAGGCAGGTCCCCACTTCTCCTCTGCTCTGTTCCTCTCTGCCACAGCACGTTCTGCTGCAGGAGTCAGTGCCACAGCAGTGACAAGGACAAACGTGACCCCAGAGCGAGTGTGCAGCAAGCAGGGTCCCTTCTCGCCCTGTCACCACGGTGCTCCAGGAGGTTGAAGCACAGATAGCACATTAAAAACACGAGGTGCCCAGATCCTGCCCAATGGAAGCTGTGGGAATAGCACAAAGAGGAGCTCAAATCTAATCTTGCATCTATAAACAGCTTATGTTGCTTTTTATGAGCGGTTGAATCAAACAGTGGGAATTGGAAGCAGCTGTTACTCAGTCACTGCACAGGAACGAGCGAGTGGCAGCTGAAGTCAACACATCGGAGCAAAGTGCCTTCGATTTCTAGTCAAAGGCAGAGGGAGGACGTTGGAATAAGCAACAAATCAAAGGAAAGTGTTTTCTGCTCCCAGGTGTTCTGCTGATGGGAAGGATGAGTTATGTGTCATGAATTATTCACCGCTTGTGGTGATGCTCTGAAGATTGCTTTGCAGGTAGGAAGAGGGAGAGAGTCACCAGCTTGTATCACACAGCCCCCAGACAGCTCCTGGCTGGAACACACCGTCTGCCTGGACAAGAACCATCCAAGGACCCCATCCTGGCTGGGCTCCATCCCTGGCAGGACACTACCCACACCCCAGAAATATTCTTTCCCCATTTTTCTTCTCTTCTCCCTTGCTGATTCAGCAGGAGTCAACTTTCTGAAAACCTTCAAAACTAGACTTTTGGATGTCTCATTGATACAGAACAACAAATGTTTTTCATGCTTCTCTGATGTTTTGGGGTTTTTAAGGGCCTTTCCTGACTGGGACAAGCAGTGCATTGATGAAGGAGCAGTGCCTGTGGGTCGCTCTGTGACCGGGACAGTGGCAGGGCCAGCAGGTCCCTCTTTCCTCCAGTGCTGTTCAGCCTGGACCTGGAGGGAATGCTCGTGGGACAGTGTGATGAAGAATGGATGGCCTACAGTTTTGGGAAAGGATTGGTTTTAGGGCAGAGAGGAAATTAAGAACCTCCTAAAACCAAAGGGTATGTCTTTGATACAACCTGTCCCTTGTGCTCTCCTTGCTCCAGGTCTGCATCAGCAAGAGGTGTCCAGGCTGCAGCCCAGCTCCTGACCAGTGCCAAGAGTGGGGTGAGGATCCTCACTAACAAGACTGAACTCTTCCTTTGCATCCCCTGCCTTTTCCCCCTCTCCATGGAAATACCCTGTCACCGAGGGGTCCCCTCCACCCACCGTGTCAATAAGTAGTCCCAAGCCAAGGCAGACAAACCATTTATGGGAGGAAGGAATGAAATTTAATGAGACAAATGTCACAGGGAAAAAAAGAGTAACTTGAGGTTTAAAACCGAGTTGCAGATATGTCACTGAGTACCAGGCCCAGGCACACACACGTGGTGGCCAACGATGGCTTAGGCAAAACATCCCAGGGAAAGGACATGCACGGAGGAATCTTGCTCTTCTTGGTGCTTAGGTGGGTTCAAGCATTCCTGAGAGCCTGGGAGACAAATGGGAGAGGTCTTAACGCAAAGAATCTTTGGGATGAGAGTATTCAGAATTTGCTTTCTCAGATGAACCCAAAATGTCAAAAGCTGTAATTTAACACCATTTAAAAAGAGTTTTATATGCAAATAGTTGTGTGAAGAATTAAATCTCCTGTCAGCATTTGCCACCCAACCATCTATATTGCTGAGCTGATGAACAGGAACTGGAGAGAAATGGATTAAAAAGGAGATAAAAAGGATGATGAACATTCAAAGTTCAGACTTCTGTCTGTCTGCATTTTAACCTTCTGATGTTTAAAGAGATTTTGGGAGGAGAGAGATTTTTAAATATTTAATTTGTGTATTTAGCACTATCTGAAGGTCATTTTTACTTTTTTTTTTCCCCTGGCCTCCTGCCTTTTACATGGCTGAGGGGCAGGAGAAATGTTTAAAAAAGTAAATAGATAATGAAACCATAAGAAATTGGCAGGGAAGCTGGGGCCAGGCAGCAATTTGGATTTTCTTTTCAATTGAATAGATTTTAGAGAGATAATTCAGCCTCAAAGAAACCTCATCCCCTTAGCAATGTTTCTCTGTTTTCCTCAGGCAGATCTTAAGGAACATGAAAAAGTTGAACAAACATCCGTGGTACATTTTCCTGATTATTTGTATCATTAATGGGAATGTTGATATTTCTCAGTTCAGAAATTTCCTCTCTAAGTACTAAATATTTTCTTAGCATCGTGCCATTCACTGATGCAGGTTTAAAAATACTGATTTCCATTGGCTGCTGTTGACCCCCTCAGCTTCTGGCAGGTGAGAAAATGTGGCACCATAAACCACCTCTTTCTTTCCTAGCAGAGACTCCACCCAATTACCCAGACCACAAAGGACCATCTTAGTTGGGATTCTGTCCCGATTAATTTTAATTGGCAGGAGTTACAAATGAAATTCCTTATCATCAACATAACTCTTGTGCCTTCAGAGCTGGGATTATTCCTGTGGCATTAATCCACTGCAGGTCTGGGTTTTGGCTTCCCTGCCCGTGGCTGTTATTTGCAGGACTTCCAGTAATTTGGAGTGACGCCACTGAACTCACCTGACGTTTCTTGTTTCAGCCAGACATGATGTGCTTGACAAAAGCTGAGGAGAAATGAGAGTGTGAAGGGTCAGGACATGCTGTGAGCTGGGAGGAGCAGGTGGAGAGACAGCAGGGGGGACCCCCAGCCAGGACACCCCAGGGATGAAAGGGATGCTGTGCCAGGGCTAATATTCCTCTTTCTGTTCCCACTTTTTGCATGCCATCCCCAGCCTGGTCAGAGTGATGCCAACCCTTGGAGATGAGCCAGTACCATTATCCCCATTTTTCTGAGGCCAAGGGAAATGGGTCCCCTCTTTTCCTCACTGCTCTCCAATTTTAGGGGTTCCTAAATTTAACCACCTCCTATTCCAGATTTTCACCCTCTTGGAGCAGCGAGTGATCCAGGTCTCCAAATGTTCCCAATTAGCCTCTGCTGGGAAAGATGCTGGCTTTGTTTATTTTCAATAGATTGCAACAAAACAGTGCCAAAACTGTGGAAAAAACAGGCCTGAACTCCTTGGAAACATGCTGTCTTCAGCTGCTTTTCCTGGAAATCACTGGCACAGCCACCTTGTTCCCACCCTGGCTGACATATCTCAGTGCTTTTTTGGAAAGGCTTTGGAGGGTGGTCCACACCTCCCTCCCAGTGCTCACCAGTGTCACAGAATCATGGAATCATTAAGGTTAGAAAAGCCCATTAAGAACATCAAGTCCAACCAGAGCCCTTGCAGAGGATGCATTTTGCACCCTAAGACAAGACAGCCGTGTCTGAGATGGCCCCAATGGGAATCTCCTGCCCTTACCTTCATAGTTGATGCAGCCATTGGCATCTTCCTGCCCTGCCATGAGCTGCTCCACCTCGCTTTCTGTCATCTTCTCTCCTGGAACAGGAGGATGGAGAGGTGAGGGGAAAGGTTTTCAGCCTGACAGGATCTGCCCTTCTTCCAGATAACCAGAGACACCAGAGGGAGGAGAAGGGGATTAAAGAAGAGCTGTGTGCCACTACTGAGGAATGCTGGTGGGAGATGGTGGAGAGAGGACCACACTGCAACTGTTGTCTGATTACTGAGGCTGTTCTGGAGTCTCCATCTTGCCTGGGTCATGCATGAAGCTGTGGCATGAGGTGGAAATGGCCACATATTCATGATTATTGACTCCTAAAAGAGCCTGTGAGCAGCAGAGTGAAAAGGGCCTCTGCAATATGTGAGACCAGGCAGCTACCTGAGCCACTTGGCCAGAAAGATCTCGGGGCCCAAGCCTTGCCCCAGGGCCAGCCTTACCCAGCGTGACCAGCACATGGCGCAGCTCAGCCCCCATGACCATCCCGTTGCCCTCCTTGTCGAAGACACGCAGCCCTTCCACAAAGTCCTCAAAGGTGCCCTGCTCCTTGTTACGGGTGAAGTGCTGCAGGATGGGCAGGAAGGTCTCAAAGTCCAGCATCTTTGTGTTCATTTCTGGAAGAGGAGGAGATGGGGTCAGAGATGAACCCCCATGGAGCTGAATTCAGCCTCTGAGGGTCTCCTGATTAACTCTCTTGGTCTCTTTTCCATCAGAGTGCCAGGGAGAAGCCCCTTGAGGAGACAGAACTATTGTATTAGACTTGAGATTGGAAGATCCATATGAGGAATGAAATATTAACATCAGGGGACTGTACAGAGACCCCTGATATCAGCCCAAAGCTAAACCATCAGGTGCATCGTCTGTCACCACAGTAATGTGGCTGCACTGGGACTGGTCTGGTTATACCAGTTTGCACCAGTTCAGTCTGCTAAGCATCACTTGCCACCATTCCTGTGTGAGGACTGCCCATCCCGTATGTCATCCCCCACGGTATGGAGAAGGGGAGTGAAGGAATTACACAGGAATGAAGCCTGTCTGCATAATTTCCGTCCCAGTTCCTTCACCTTGCAGGGTTCTTCCTACAGGGAATGTAACCCTCTACTTGCTGACAGGGAGCACAGGAATTGCTGGTCCCACCCTGTCCCCAGCTTGCTGTCACCTTCTGGTTTGGGCTTGCCCAGCACCTTGAGGACCTCTGCGTTGGTGGGGTTGTGGCCGAGGGCCCGGAGGACGTCCCCGCACTGTCCGTAGCTGATCTGCATCGTCCCCGCAGGCGTCCGGTCAAACAGCCCGAAGGCTTCTCTGAACTCTGCAGGGGAGAAGAGCTCGGAGTGGCCCCATTCCCTCTCCAGGGAAGCACAGTCGTGCCTGGCAGGCAGGGAAGGGACAAGGGATGAACATGTGCACGTTGTGCCCTCCAAATGTGTCCAGCCCTGAGTGAGCTTGCGCAATGTGGGCTGAGGTTTGCCAGACTCCTTAGATGAGTGGCTTGGCTGCTCAAGCAGGTTTTGTCACCTCTGCAGAGCTGGCTGGGTGACCTGCTGGATCCCTGCACTCTCAACAGCTGGCTTTGCTGCAGGACATCTGCACTTATCCCCTTTTCCATTCGGATCTCCACTCTCTGGGGCTGTCCCGGTGTTGCCAGAGGCTGTTCCTCCCACCAGAAGCCCTGACTTTGACCCAGTCTTCATCTCACACAATGAATGAAAAATACCTTTTCCCTGCCAGGCTCTGGATCCTGCTGGCCTTTCCCCCAACAGGGCATTTAATGTGTGGGGCCTCGGCTCTTATGTCTGTGGTGAAAACTACCTGGAAAAAAGATTCCCCATTTCTAAAGCCATCTCTGAGAGAAGCTGAACTCAGCACTTACCTTCAATCTGCTCTGCCGTGAATTCAATCTGTAAAGAGAAGGAAGCAGGGCATGAGATGTGGACTGCTGCTGGAGGGAGCAAAGGAGCTCTCCCCTCTGGACCTCTGCCTCCCCAGGCTCGGGGCAGGGGGCCGTATCCATGCTGTGTCCCATTTCTATGCCATGTCTGGCTGTGCTGTGTCCCTGACTGCTTCTGCCCTCGCTGTGGAGCTGACATCTCTGTGGAGAGCTCGCTGGGCAGGCAGGAGGGATGCTCAGACCACAGTCAGAACTATTTTGGGTGGAAAGGACGTTATTTTAGGGCCTGATCCCAAGTTCAAGTGATTAAACAGCCTCCATGCTGAGCCTGCTCTTAATAACTCTCCTGCCACAGCTATGGCTTAAAAATTGAAGTATCCTGAGGAATCATGTAAAAAGTGAGTTCCTGTTGTGGAGCTATTGGATAAAGGATGCTCTTATGTGGAGGAGGCAACACAGGCAACAAAATACTTCAGGATGGAGACAGTGGGTGGCAGAGAAGCTTTTTATTGCTCCTGAGGCCCCGACACGGGGTCTCAGCAGGAGCTGGGGGTTCGACTGCAGCCGCAGCTCTGGGAGCAGCATCCTGGTTCCCTCCAGTGAGTGCTGGGCAGGGCTGGGTGGGGAACACTGAGACATCTCCCCAGCGAGGACAGCGTCACTCCCAGCCTGCTGCATCCACACAATCAGATAATTTTCCCCTCCCGAGGCTGGCTTCCAGCCTGGCTAATGCCATTTGCAGAGCGCTTTGCATCGCCTGTGCCTGGCAGATGACAGGCACAGAGAAGCACGGTGACGTCTTCATTCCTCACTCACCTTCACGCTCTTGGGATCGAAGGCAGGCTCCGAGCCGGGAGCTGCTTTGGCTGTTTCCTTCCTCGGGTCGGGTTTCTTGAGCGGCATCGCGCCGGGATTCGCGGAGGTGGGGATGAGTCCTGCCGCCCAGCGAGGGAAGCGAACGGAGGGATGAAAGGCAAAGGCTGATCCTTCCCTTATATACGGAGCCCAGTGCTCACCCTGGAGGGGCAGGCCAGCTGCTGGAGCAACTGCTACTTACTATAAAAGGAAGAAAACTCAAACGAGAGGGGCCCCAATTTGACAATTGCCCATTGTCATCGGCTCCTGGCTCCACGGAGCCACCAGCCGCCCCCCCCTCAGCTGTACAAGGGGGGACATGTCCCCCTCCAGCACCTGCACCGGGTGGGCTGCATGGGGGCTGCTTGCTAAATGATCACTGAAACCTAAACGCGGATGGCCACGGGGGCCAGGCAAGAAAATAGCAACAGGATGGCTGATAAACCTGCCCCGATACCCACGGTGAAATGCGCCTGTCTGCAGGCAGGCCGCGAGGGCCAGCGCTGCAGAGCCCTTCTAAGACCAGGATTTACAAAGTGCTGCTTCAAAGGAGCTCACAACTCTCTGAACGCTCCCTTGGCCTCGTGCTCAGGGTCTGCTTTGTCCCAGTCTCTCCCCAGGGCTGAGCTTGAGCCCTGGGAAGGACCAGTGTAGGTGCTCACCTCCCTCAGGGTGGCTAATGAGGAAATGGAAATGATGGCCAAAGCCACAATTGAATTCGTCAGTGCAAATCTTTCCCAGCTTTGCACCACCTATCCCAAGCACCTCCAAAACCTGCAGGGCAGGTGGAGTCTCCATTTGGCTCCTCTCCAGGGGCTGGACGGGCTCTGGTGGGAGATGCTCGTGCTCTCACCCTCCTCTCCCAGCTGAAGACTCACAAAAGCACAGAACTCACTGAAGTTCAGCATCCCAGAAAATGGGGCTTGAGGGTTTTACTGAGACATTCTAAACCATCAACTTAGACAAGATGTGTGGGGCACCAGGGCAAAGGAGGAGTTACAGGGGTCGTTCTGGAGGAGGGAGCAGCCACAAACTGCTGGGAATTCTCTGTGTGCCATCATCTCCTCATTGCTAGCAGGGACTGGGGGCCTGAGGGGGCTGGATGGGTGTCATTTGCAATCATTGCTTTCCAGAGCTCTCTAGACTATAAGGAGTCATTTAGCAAAAAATCTCAACATGTTTTGCTAAGTTTGAACTCAGAGCCTGGGTCAGGTGTCGCCTGGGAAATCAAGGGAATTAAATTGCCCCTGAGCTGCCTCCCCCTCAGCATCCATCGACTCCAAAATAACCTCACCTTAACTCCATCTTTACTCCCCAGCATCTTCTGGGTCAGAAATTAGACCCAGCAGAGCCTTCAGAAACAAACATTCATGGTGCAGTCTGACTGTGTGTCCCTTGCTCACCCTCCATGCCCATGCAGCATCCCGAGGAGCCGCTGGCAGAGCTGGTGTCGCACCCACGCCATGGCTCGGGCAGTGGAGACAGGCAGCTGCAGACAATGTCCCCAGTCCCTCCTTGATTTTCAGCTGATGGCCACCGTGGGGCTTGTTTTGCTGTCTGATTCCATCAGCAGGAGCAGCAGCCCCTCCTGAGCCCTTGGGATTTGCTGTGTTCCCTTGGCTTCCCCTCCCCCAGGAGCCCGGCAGGCTCTGACCCTTATCACACAGGGGAGCAGAGTGAGCTGCCTTGCCAGGAAAACCCCAAGGAAGGCTCTGGGGGCTCTGCTGCTCTGTGCAGCACTGGGGCACTCACAGAGGCAGCAAGAGCTGTGTCTGAACATGGATTATGTGCGCCAGGGGAGGGGCCCAGGCTGGGAGCTGCTGTTCCAGGGATTTGGCACTGGGCTGTTGAATTCCAGCCTCATCCCACTAATGACAACCTGCCTGGGGAACGAAGGCTCCCCTCTTTGTGCCTCATTTTGTGCTGCTGGGGGGCACGGGGTGTTGGAACTGGCTGGGTGGTGGGAGCAAGCTAGGCAGCAGCATGACCCTGAAAGGCAGGGGACAGCCCTGGGGCCATGCCAGGGGGATGCAGGTGACAGGGGATGGTGACAGCTGCAGTGGGACCAGCTCTGACCTGATGCCCAGTGATGGTGTGGGACCCCGTCTGGGTGGCTGCTCCCTCCAGCCCCCTGCCCCAGGATGGAGCCTCCAGCCCCTGTCCCGAGGACACTGAATGCAGATGTGCCCTGAGGTCACTGCAGGTGCCTGGGAGAGCAGGACAGATCCCAGCACAGCTCCCCAAAACACATCCCAGCCCCCAGAGAAGGAAAAGGGTTAAACTGGCATCTGCCTGAAAGACATCCCATCATAGGAGCATCAGCTTGAGGTGCTGCTCACGTGCTTGCACCCTCTGCCTCCCTGCCTCCAGCCACCTCGCTGGGATTTTCCCCACCTTTCTCCAGCTACTTGGGACCAGTCTGGGGCCAGAAGAGTCTTAGGAGTGTGGGGGCAGTGGGGGAATGCTGTGACAGCTGAAAAATGAGCCACCAAGCAGTGAAAGAAGTTTCTGAAAAGAGAAGAGGAATCTGCCTTGAATGAAGAGGATTTTAGCACCTTGGGCTAAGCCAATAAACCTCTGCCATCCCCATCCGAACGGGAATTGTTTGCACACGCTCCTGGAGCTGCCTCCTAAAGCAGGCAAGACACAAAGAGAGAATAGGATCAAGCATGGTGGGGGGAGAAACCCCCGTGTCTGGAGAGCCTGTGAGCAGATCCCTATAGAGATCCCACAGGGACAAGGAACTCACCCAGCCCTGATCTCCCAGGGACGGGCTGTGCCCCCCCTGCCACCTCACCTCAGTGGGGCTGGCAGCCAGGAGGGTGCTCCCAGAAGATGCTCTGTCCTGCTGAACACACCAGCCCTCTCCACCACTGGCAGCGATTCTGGTCCCTGAAGTCCCCATCTGAGTGACACGGTGGCACCATGGGGACATCTGGCCCTGTGGGACGTTTCCTGGTGACTCTCCTCTGCTGCTGCCTCCTCAGCTCGGCTCTGGTAAGTCTGCGTGGCCCCGGGGCTCCTCCGCTCCCTCTCCTGGCTTTAAATGTTGTGCCACTGGCCCGGGCAGGGCTGGCTGTGCTCCCGACTCTGTCCTGCTCTGCAGAGCTGCTGGGCAGGAGGGGAGAGCATCTCCACTGCTGCTAAAAGCTTTCCAGCAGCCACGGAGGCACTGCAGCGTGATGGCTTTTCCATTTCTTGGACACATCCAGGCCAGGGGTCGGTGCCTCGGAGGACCGGGGGAGCAGAGCGGGTGGATTACGAGCACTGCAGGAGGGGCTGGAGGGCAGAGCTGGGCACAGCCAGTGAGACTCCCACAGCCAGGCCCCCATCCTGCTGATGCACCCCCAGGATCCCTCTCCTGCCCCCCATTCACCCACCCAGACGCTGCTTTGGGGAAGAGCATGGACAGGAGTCTTGGATCTCCTCTCTGGGGCCAGATCTGTCTGTGCTCACTGGAGGCAGTCTGGGGAAAATGACTCTTCTGCATCCCAGCTCCTGTTCACTTCCAAAGCTGGGTCCTCATCCTGTCAGCTCAGTTGTTGCCCAGCTCAGCATGGGCAACAGGGACACCCAGCACTGCTGGTGGTGGGTGACAGGAGCCCAACAGGCCACTGATTTCTGCATATAACCATGAGCAAAAATGACTATGGAGAAGGTGGGAAGGGGCCTGGGGTCACCATCAGCCTTGGAAGAGGGGAAAATGAGAGCAGGAGTGCAGGAAGAGCTTTTTTCTTCCCTGTGTTGTTGAATGTACCCAAAGGCACCCAAACCTGACTCTCCTGGAGAGGGTTGGGAGAGCACAGCCATGCCATGACTTGAGCCAAGGGATTGTCACTTGGGTTTTGTCTGGGCAGGTCGATCCTGATGATGTTCTCACAAAAGAAGAGCAGATCTATCTCCTGGTGGAGGCCAAGGAAAAGTGTCAGAGGGACATAAAGGCCCAGCTAGAGAAGATCAAAGGTATTGTCCGTGTGCTTGTGTAAGCCAGCCCTGGTGGAGCTGGTTACACTGTGGGGAATGCTGTCCTCTCTCTTGGGGTGGGATGGGGCTAAGGACACCCAGCCCCTGGGGGTTTGTGGAGCTCATGGCACCATCTGTGCTCTGGGTGCAGCCAGCACTGGCTCCAGCATTTTCCAGACAGCTCCATGTACACCACAAACGAGAGCTGGGGAGGGGCCTTGCCCCATCTGGAGGAGGTGGGATGCGTCCCCTTCCCTGGCCCCCTGCAGCTTCTCCCTCTCTCAGCCCAGGGGAATCTGTGGCAGAGTTTTCCTCCCCCTGGTCCAGCACACACCTGGGAAGCCAGAGGTTATGCTGAGGCCCTGACTGGAGATGTGTCTCTGCTCTTTGGCCAGATCCCAGCTGCCCTCCAGAGTGGGATGGGATCATCTGCTGGCCAAGGGGCTCCCCCAGCCAGGAGGTGTCAGTGCCTTGCCCCGACTACATCTACGACTTCAACCACAAAGGCAAGTCTTGTACCTGGGCAGAGAGTGACCCCACCCTGGTGACAATCCATGGAGCAGGGACAAATCCAGGCTTCCCACGGGTCCTTCTGCTGCCACAGTGCTCGTTGCTGTTCCCAGGTCACGCCTACAGGTACTGCAGTGCCTATGGGACCTGGGCCATGGCTCTCAGCATCAACAAGACCTGGGCCAACTACACTGAGTGTGCCCTGCTCTTCTCCTCCGAGAGCCGGAGCCACCAGAAGGTGACCTTGTTTGTCCAAGGTGCTGGGAAAGGGGTGTGATGGGGGCCAGGGGAAGTGCTGGGGGCAGGGGCTCTTCCCTCTCTGCTCCTCAAACCAGCCCTGCTCCTGCTGTGCTCTGGCAGGGAGGTGGAGCTCAGTCCTTCTCTTCCAGGAGGTGTTTGACCGCCTGCACCTCATGTACACCGTGGGCTACTCCATCTCCCTGGCCTCCCTCATCGTCGCTGTCTGCATCCTCTCCTACTTCAAGTAAGGAGAGGCCAAAGTCTCTCCCATGTGGGAGAACAGGGACTCATCCCATTGTCCACACACACGAGCCTGGAGAGGGGGCAGCCCCCAAAGGAATGGGAACAACCCCAGACCCAACACAAACATCAGCCAATTTCCCAAAGTCTCAAACATCCCCAGTGTGACCAGTTCCTGATCCCTCCGTGCTGTCCTTGGACAGTGTGGACACCCCACTTGCTCCCAGATCTGGTTTCTGTGCCCAGACACCCCAGAGCCCCTCTGAGAACCCCCATTGCCTGAGCCTGAGTGTGGTTGGGCAGCTGGGGTTTGGTTGGTATCACATCCCTTCTCTGCAGGCGCCTGCACTGCACACGGAATTACATCCACGTGCACCTCTTCACCTCCTTCATCTGCCGGGCCCTCAGCATCTTCCTGAAGGACATGGTGCTCTACTCGGGCACGGCGCCCAGCGACACCGACAGGAGGGAGGACGACTTCAGGGCTCCCCTGCCAGGACAGCGGGGCCATCTGGCAAGTGGTGCATGGGGGGAAAGGGGGATTTAGGAGCCCTGATGCAAGGGGATGTGCTTGGGATCCTCCCAGGCTGGGGCTGTGCTGCTCAGGGGGAGGGGATGAAGATCCAGCTTTGGCTCTGGCCAGCTCCTCCCTGTCCTGGTGCCACACTAGAGACCAGAGCCACAGAGTACCTTGGCTGGTGTACAGGGAATACCTGTCCTGTGGGAAGGAAGATGCTGGAATATCCCAGAGAACATGTAGGTCTCTGCAAGAAGAACATGGGACACAGCTGGGTTTTGGTGACCAGAAAGCAAAAGCCACCAGGTTTTGCTTTTCAGGACCAGCCTGACACAAGCATCTCCCACAGGTTGGCTGCAAGGTGGTGGTGACTCTCTTCCTCTATTTTCTGGCCACCAACCACTACTGGATCCTGGTGGAAGGTCTCTACCTGCACAGTCTGATCTTCATGGCCTTCCTCTCCAACAAGAACTACCTGTGGGTCCTCATCATCATCGGCTGGGGTGAGCACAGACCCCAGCCCCGGCCGGGAGCTGAGCATTGGCCATGGCCGAGAGGGAAGGGCAGTGGGATGCAGGAACTGGTTGGATGTGCAAAGGTGATGCTCCAACTCTGCTCCTCACTCTGTCCCTGCCCTTCCAGGTCTCCCTGCTGTGTTTGTGTCCATCTGGGCCAGCGTCAGGGCCTCGCTGGCAGATACGCAGTATGTACACCCACCTTCTCCAGGGCCTTTGGGAGGGGAAGAGTGCTGCAAATGCCAGCAAAGTGTCTGCGGGCACCAGAACTTTTTGGAAATGAAAATTTTCAAAAAGAACCACAGGAGGGAACACACATTCAAGGCTTGTTCATAGAATTGTCAGTAATGCAGAGCGATAGTGGTTTTGTTCTGTGTTTGGGAGGATGGTGGATGCAGGATTGCAGCATAAACTGATCAATAAACAGCAGAGATGGATGCTAAAGGGCACATTCTGGAGTGAGGCATTTTAAAAGGAGAAGGGCCATCATATGAACGATAGGGGTTTGGGATGAGGTGGTCAAGGAGCCCTTGGGAACATTAATGCTCATTTAAACCTGCTTTGCCCCACCATGATGGTTACAAAGGCTTGTAGTCACAGCTCAAGATTTACACAAAGCCCACCAAGGGGGTGGAGAGTGGGAGTTGGGGGTGCTGGGGTGTTTGGGGGTACAGGGAGCCATTCTTCCCAGTGGAGTCAGGTTTCTCCAAGGAGTTTCTTTACTGGTCTTCTCAGGTGCTGGGATCTCAGTGCAGGGAACATGAAGTGGATTTATCAGGTCCCCATTCTGGCTGCAGTCGTGGTAAGAATCCTGTGGATGAACCTCCAAATTCCTTTTGGGGAAAGAGGTTGCTGGAGTTTTGTCCCAGCCACTCTGGCACCCAGGGAGAGCCCAGAGGGATCCAGGGGCTCTGGTCCCTCCTGCTCTGACCACAGCATCGCTGCCATGTCCCTGCCTGCCCCTCACCCAGAGCTGCCTGTCTGTGTCTCCGGGGGTCCTCGGGCAGACCCAGCTCACACTGGGCACCACCACCACCGTGGGTGTCTCTTGGCAGGTGAACTTCTTCCTCTTCCTCAACATCGTCCGGGTGTTGGCCTCCAAGCTCTGGGAGACCACCACAGGCAAGCTGGACCCCAGGCAGCAGTACAGGCAAGTGCTGGCAGCACCAAAGCCTCGTGTCCTGCCTGTTCAGCCAGGATGGCTCCCCAAGGAGGAGGAGCAGAGGGTGTGGGAAGGGCTGGAGGAGTGAAGAAGGGTGGCAGGACAGTGGCAGCCACTGGATTGAGGCCTGGCTCTGGAGTTCTGAGCTCTTCCTGCTCCCACCTCCAGCCTGGCCATTATGGGACCAGGAGCTGCCCTGCAGGCCCTGGGGAATAGCTCTGAGGTCTCTCCTTTCAGGAAGCTGCTCAAGTCCACGCTGGTGCTGATGCCGCTTTTTGGAGTGCACTACGTGGTGTTCATGGCCATGCCCTACACCGAGGTCTCCGGGCTCCTGTGGCAGATCCAGATGCACTATGAGATGCTCTTTAACTCCTCCCAGGTGGGCTGACACTCCCAGCGTTGAGGGATGCTCATCCAGGGAGGCTCAGGGACCTCACACTCCACCTCTTTTGGTCTCTTGGCAGGGTTTCTTTGTGGCTTTTATCTACTGCTTTTGCAATGGGGAGGTAAGTGGGAAGAGTGAGGAGCTAAGCTCCCTGTGATAACCAGAGCAAAAAGCTCAGATCCATCCCTCTCAATAGGATTTGGAGGGAAAGGAAAAGGGAAAGGGAGGGAAAAGGGAAGGAAAAAGTGCAAGGCAAGGCAAGGCGGTTTTGCTGTCTCCGGGCACAGCGGCCCCCTCTGCTCTCCCAGGTGCAGGCCGAGATCAAGAAGGCTCATTTCCGGAGGCTCCTGGCGCTGCACTTGGGGCAGCAGGCGCGCCCCGGGAGCTGCTGCTGCGCCGGCCGGGGCTCGCAGGCCCCGCAGAGCTGCAGCACCAGCCTGGCGGGGCGGGGAGCGGGCGGCACCCGGGGGCTGCTGCTCCCGGCCCGGCCCCGCCCGCCCGGCTACATCCCCGGCTCCGGCACCTCGGAGCAGTTCCTGCCCTGCCCCGCGCAGGAACTGAGCCAGAAAGGCCGGGGGGAAAACACGGTGGATGTGACAGAGCTGACTCAGTGTCACCCCAAGCCCAACAAGGAGCTGGAGACGATGCTGTGAAGCGGAGGGTGGATTTCCCAGCTGGGCATGCAGATGTGCCTGGAAGGATGCTGATCCTCACTTGCACGGAGAGCCAGGGCTGGGACAGCAGCCGGAACAACCCAGCTCCCTTTCCGTCAGAACCAGGGTGCAAAGGGACCACCTACTCTTGCTCCTCCTCCACCCCGGCCCAAAAACAAGCCATAAAACCTCATTTTCCTCCACGTGCAAGTGACTGATGTGATCTCTGTGCTTGCAAAGCCTTGAGTCCTCACCGGGAGACACCACCGTGCTCGCTCCTACCCCCACAAGTGGGAGGTGACTTCTCCAGGGCGGTTCAAGCCCATCCCATGAGCCAGATCCTGCCTCGGACTCCCCACCCAGCACCAGCTCCGGCCTTGTCCAGCCAGGGGGAGCACAGAGTGCCCGTGGGGCTGTTCTGCATCCTCTGCAGCTCAGCTCATGGATGGAGTGAACACCAACACACAACCACAGACTGGAGCAGGGTGGGATGAAGGAGGCAGGACAAACTTTACGGTCTGGAAGGGTGCAGGGAACACTTGAATCCCCAACAGTTCATCCATTGCCACAAAGGTCCCTGCATGCAACTGTCGTGGCCCTGTCATCTCATTGCAGGCTAAGAAGTGAATAAACAGAGTCTGTCTGGCTTGTTTCCACCTTGTATTCCAGCCTGGACTCAGCAGTGGGGGAAAGGCTGGAACCCTGGCCCCAGCCAGGTCTGCTCTCCCTCTGCCCCTGCCACAGACAGCAGCCCCAGCATCCCCTTGCCCTGCTGGGAAAGCTCATTGGGAAAAGGCTTTCCCAAGGAGCTGTGTAGAGGGCAGATAAATTAAACAGCATGGTGGTGGTAGCATGGAGCATCTTCTTCCTACACAGCTCCTCAAGGCAGGAATTTCTTGCTAAGGATAGGGACCAGGTAAATAAGTGTGTGCATTCCCATATTTTCCAGTGAAAAGTGAGTCACAGGGAACTGGAGGGACAAAGAGCCAGGAGCCATGTCAGGGAAGGGCTCTAGGATGCACAGTTTTAAAATAATCTCTTGGAAGGAATTAGTCTCTTTGGAAGACAGCAGATCCCCTCTCGGGGCAGCTGGAATGCTGCTCACACTGCTCCCTTGTTCCCAGGGATGGAAGCAGCCCTCCCATGGACCTCACACAGCCCTGCAAGCTGACATCTGTGCTCCCTGTCCCTGATCAATATTTAATCACTCTCTTCCCAAGAGGCTCCTGGGAGGTGGGAGAGGGGTGAGGAATTCCAATAATCCCACAAGGAGCAGGGGGAAGTGTTAACAAGAAGGGGAGAATGCTCAGCATATGCCTCACATGGGGCTGGTTCCCAGTGGCAGCAAGCTGGGATCTGGGAAGGGAGGGAGCAGATGGCAGCTCAGACTATGGGGCTATTTTTACATTTTGTTTTGAAACTCCAATCTTTAATTGCAGCAATGAACCTTCAGGGTGAGAAGGGGAACACAACAGCTTGTAAAGCCCTGCCAGTCTGCCCTGAAACACCCTTGTCTTCACACTGAATGTGCAGAGCTCAAACCAGGGCAACAATTCCTGCCCAGACGGTGGGGAGGGAATTCTGGAAAGTATTTTTTAAAACTCCAGCAGATCAGAGCTGGTTTCTGAGGGGCCCCAAATAATCATGTGGCGTCTGAACTGTAGCCAGTTCAGGTTTCAGTCAGTTCTTGGGGCTGTTGCTGAGCTCTCTTTCCAGGTCTGCCCAGGACCCCACGAAAAGCTGGGGGAAATGAATCACATGTCCTGGGCTGTCTCCTTTCTTCTTGGAAAGCAGGGGAAAATCTATTCTTCAGGAGACCTTGAAGCTAAAACAGGGTTTGTGAAACATTTTGGGGTGAAAAATACTAAGAAATACCACAGGAAGTATTTTATCAACTACAATCCACAGCTTCTGGTGAGACACACAGAGTCAGATCTCCAGACTGTCAGTTCTCCATTTGCACATCAGGGCAGCCAAAGGAAGAGGAGAATAAAAAGCACATGCTGCATATTTTTGTACCAGTAATAAAACATTTACTAGAGCAAGCAGAAAGTAAATGCACAGCTGATAAAGAAAACATCACAATGTCACAAAACCCTGACAGCTTCTGGTACATCTTCCAGTGGAAACGAGCCAGCGGTGGGTGCTGACATGTCCCAACTGAAAAGTTCTTCCCTACCTTGTGGCAAAAAAAAAAAAAAAGAAGTTAAAAAATGGGAATACACACAATGAGTTAAAAATGGGCAAGCAAGATTTTACAGATTTACTACACGTGTCCAAAACAAGGCCAGATTTGAGCTGTTTCTTTTCGTTAATTGTTTTCTGAGTTCTCCCTAAAGGCTTCTGAGCAACAGATCCCTGAATTTCTGAATCTTCTTCCTTTAGCCACACTTCCTGGGGGGCTCCAGCCTCTGATTGTTGTGGTCTATCTACATTGTATTCCCTTTTTTGTTTTTAATTTGAAGAAAGCACTCAGCCCTCTCAGAACAGAGGGTGCATAGGCACAGCAGAGACACAGGTTTGCTATGCAGGCTTCCACCAGAATGAAGGATATTTGAAAACAGAAGGATCTTCAAAAGAAAAAAATATCTGGGCAATAGGATTGGAATTAGAGTACTGACCACAAATAAGCCAGGGAGTCCAACCTATGCTACAAGTGAATTTGTGGTTTGCTGGGATGGAGAAGGAGCCCTTGAACAGCTCCACACACACCAAAATTTAAAAAAAAAAAAACCAACAAAAAATGAAACCAACTTGCTCTGCCCCACCTTAGCAAAGCAAATTGATACATTCTTAGTGGATGGGGAGAGAGGTAAAGGGTAACCTGGAGGCCAAATTATTTGGGGGAGAATATGTGAAAAGGAGATGGAGGAAGAACTCACCATACTGACCAAACTGCTGCAAGATTAATGTCTAACAGGCAGGTCCTGAGCATCTCTAGGTGGACTGGACTGGTTTGTAAATGTGAACGCTGGTTAAGAAAAGACTAATTTATACTTCTATGGACAACAGTTTCTTAACGTTCCAAGGATGTGGAACAGCTTCTTTTTGTCAAGAAGATCTGTTTAAATCCAGCAGAGTCACTCGAGCACTGAATGTTTCAAAGCGGAACCCAGGGAGCTTTATCAAAATGATTTCTTTCACTAAGTGTTGTGTGCACTTCGTTCGGGTGAGTCTGTCCGCAGATGAACTCGCATGGGGTTCTCATGGTTTCCTTCTCCTGCCCCAGCTACTCAACAACCAGTTCCCAGCAACCCCAAGAAATCCTCTGGAAAACAACAACACCACCTGCAGAGATTCCAGGCTGTGAACCCCCAGCTTTTAACTGTCCCACCGGCTCTTCTTCCGTTTTGGGGGCTCTGGGACAGCAAAGCCATCTGTCTTGTTGTCTCGGCTGTTGGCCTCCTTCCTGTTCTCCCCATTCCTGCTCTCGCTGTTCCTGCTGTCACCGTTGTTGCGGTTGCCGCCCGGCAAGTCGCTGAAGTGCCGGCCCTCGCCGTGGCGATGGACGTCGCCGTGGCGGCCGTCGCTGTGCCGGGAGGGGTCGCTGTGCCGGCCGCCGCCCTCGCCGTGGCGCGGGCCCTCGTTGAAGCGCTGGCCATCGGTGTAACGTTGGCCATCATTGTAACGTTGGCCATCGTAGCGCTGGCCCTCGTTGTAGCGTTGGCCCTCGGTGAAACGCTGACCATCATTGAAGCGCTGGCCCTCATTAAAGCGCTGCCCCTCGTTAAAGCGCTGGCCTTCAGTGAAACGCTGGCCATCGTTGAAACGCTGGCTCTCAGTGAAACGCTGACCATCACTGAAACGTTGGCCCTCGTTAAAGCGCTGCCCATCGTTAAAGCGTTGGCCCTCATTGAAGCGCTGACCATCGTTAAAGCGTTGGCCCTCATTGAAGCGCTGGCCATCGTTAAAGCGTTGGCCTTCGGTGAAGCGCTGGCCATCATTGAAACGCTGGCCCTCGTTAAAGCGCTGGCCCTCGTTAAAGCGGCCACCACCGCCCTCCCCTCGGCCACCAGCAGCCTCTCCCCGGCCAGCACCGCCCTCGGTGCGCCGCGGGGCCTCGCCGTGCCGACTGTTCCGGCTGTCGTTGTACCGTTCTCTGCCGGTGCCGCCGCCGCCCTCCCGGCTGTTGGTGCTGGTGTTTGTGCTGTTGAAGCCCTGCGCTGTGGCGCTCGGGAAGGGCGGCACGCTGCTCAGGCTGCCCGTGCTGGTGAAGCCTGGCACTCCCTTTGCTGCCGCCGTGGCCGCGATGGGGCTCTCCGGATTGGCGGCGTTCTGCTGCGCTGAGCTCGTCGGGACGGAGTTCAGGCTCCCGGCGCTGGTCCAGCCGCTGGCACCAGCAGCAGAGCTCCCAGTCTTTTGGTTATTTAAACTTGCAGCAACAAAGTGACTTTTGTACTGGGACTGCAGGAAAGGGAGAGACAAGAGAGAGCAGGTTTGGCTCTGTGCTGCCCCACAGAACACGGAGTCATCGTGCGGTCACAAGCCCACCTTGGATTTTGGGGCAACAGAATTCCTAGAAAAAGTCAGTCTTGGAATGATTACATTCCTCCTGTGCTTCTGGACACAGAGTTAGTAATAGGCACCTCCTACCAGACAACACCAACAAGGGAATTCTTACATTCTGGGGTTAATTTTTACACCGAAGAGAAAGAGCTTCTGTTTCCCCTTTTGATTGCAATTACCCTACTGCTGCAAAGAATCAAGCCCAGATGCAGAATCCAGAAAGAAAAAAGAGCAAAGAGGCAGCAGAAAACAAAGTAAGTTTGGCAAATTTGTGCAAATGTGCTCAGTCCAGCCTGTACCTAATTCCACCACCTGGGAAGGCCATGCTGAGTGTGCTGCAAGTGACACAGCCACAACCACTACCCTCAACTTCCCTGAAATAACAGGGCTGCTGCATTTTCAGAGGAGAAAAGGAGTCCAAGCACGGAACCAACCTGGAAAGCTGCTTTCATTGCTGTCAGCCTGTCCCCCATGGCCCCTGTGGATGGCTTGTAGGCCTCATAGTTGCTCATCACACTGTTGTTGTTTCCACGGTCCTGTGCAAAAACACAAAGGGCAACTGCAGAGGTTTATCCCACACAGACACACTCAGTTCAACCACTGCTCACATCTATCCTGTCCCTGCACTCAGGAAATACATCCACTAAGGATGACAGATTTCTGGAGAGCCCTGAGCATTGGAACAGTTTGCTCCATTTTTTTTTTTTGTGCCAAGAATCAGATTGAAAATGGCTGGAAATTTTGAAGTAATTTATTACCATTTATTTTACATCAATAGTCTATTTTTATGAGGAATCTCCAAACCTTCTCGATCACTCTAGCTCTAAAAAAAGCAGCTCTTAACAAGAGAAGAACAGCACAGGAGACTTTCACTTGAGATATACGATCCTAACTCTGAAAGGTGCTGAGCTATGAGAACTTTTAGAGCAGACACTGTAATCCAGTACCAAGATTTTTTTAAATTAAAGAATAATCAATACTAAGCGAAAAAGTTCCAAGAATCTGTGAAAACCTCTCCAGCATCTCTACTTACAGTATTTTCTGAGCCCAGCCCGGGGCGCTCACGGTACCCCAGGCCACCACCACCAATATTCAGCTTCTTGCCCTTCCCTCCTTTAAAACGGGATTTCCGGAACCACGGGTTCTGTAAGAGAGGGACAAGTGCTTCTCAACACAGGGAATAAAAAGCTTCATAAATGCATGTAATGAGGCTGAGAAAAATGGGATACTAAGCATTTCAAAAGACAAACATAAATACTATTTTCCATTTAACCACACAGCTGCTGTAGGCAGTTGTGCCACGTGGGTCTGATGCTTTGAGTTACAAATGCTTTATATGAAAACTAATTTTACTCTTTCAACTCTCATTCAGGTTAAGGTTTTGGGGGGTTGCATTCTGATAAACCCAGGAATAAATACAATTTCCAATGCCATCACTTGGGAGCTCTGCTCTTGCTCATACTTTAGTTTCACTGATTTAGCCCAGTGCTTGGCCAAGGAGAAATGAGGGTCTGTCAGCAAAACTTTCTGTTCCAAGCAGTGGCCTGGGAATGTCAGCCCAACCAGACCTGCTGTTTCCAGGTGTTTAAATAATAGTTGACTGCACCTCTTTTTATGCCCTACAGTCTCTCCAAATGTGAATAAGTCAGTTGGCTTCTTACATCCTCCTCTCAAGGAAGTCAGGGAGCTCTGCCTCACTAATTCTGTCCCTTCTGAAAATGCTGCCTTTGTCAGAAAAAGTATTTACTTTTGGCAGCTGCTGTCCAAGCTACTTGCTAATGTGTCCATAGGCCTGCTAATCCATCTCTGAATCTGGGAGTTGCCAAAAAGCCTGGGCTCTCTTGCAGCTATACAGGCAGCAAAAGACAAGAAATTAAAGAGTTGATAAGTTCAGTGGCACAAGCACAATTGCTCAGCTACCTGTCACACCTATATATAGCAAACCTGCCAGAGAGCACTGCCAAGCAGGTGGAGTGATCAAGCAACAACCCTTTCACAGAGGGAATGTCCCTGTAATTGTTTTCTAGTTTAGCTTTCAACTAAGCTGCATCTCCCAGGTGCCTGCTATAAATCTGACTGTAATGAGACACTGGAATGCTCTGCTGGCATCAGCAGATTACAGCTCCTAATTTCCTAGGCAGTGCCTGGCCCCAGAATAGATCACATACTGTGTTACAAAATCTTCATGGATTCTTTCAAAGGCCATTAAAACCACTAGGAAACCTACTTTAAACCAAGACAGATCCCCAAAAGGTCACTGCTAACATATGATGGAGCCAGCAACATGAGCTGGCTGATTTTGTGCTGAATCTGGAACGACGCTTCCTCAGCTCAAGTTCTGCTGGTTCATACCTGCATTGCCAAATCCAGCAGCTCTTTGGAGACGTGCTGGTTGGCACCCTCCAGGTTCCTGACGAGGTCACCAGCGAAGTTGCTGTCCTTGGGGGTCAGCAGGGTGTAGGCCACCCCCTTCTCCCCCGCGCGGCCGGTGCGGCCGATCCGGTGCGTGTGGGTGTCGATGTCCCGAGCCACATCGTAGTTGATGACAGTCTTGATGGAAGGGATATCCAACCCTCGAGCTGCAAGAAAGAGCAACGTGGTGGGAAGTGTCATTATCCCAATTAACTCAGAGCAATTCCTCTGGTACCAGGGTATCACCCTGCTCTGGTCCTGCAGGCAAAAGGAACGTCAGCGGATCAATGAACAGCAACCACTTCCTTAAGGCACAGCTTTTCTTTCTGTATATTAAAAAATGTCAGGCAGTAATTTAGGCATCATTAAGAGACTAAAAATAACCCCCCTTGCCAATGCCATGTACTGCACAGGCACAGAGTGAGACTCTTGGGGGTGTCTGTGCAGGACCAGGAGTTGGGTTCCATGATCCCTGTGGGTCCTTTCCAGCTCAGGATATTCCATGGTTCTGAAAAGCACCTGGAACAGTGTCCTGCAGGTGCAGAACCCAACCTGGTTGCCTTCCCCTGAAACATTCTTGCCTTTCTGCTGATACCCACAGCTTGTCTGAGCTGCTTTCCAGAAGGTCACATACCTGCCACATCAGTAGCTACCAGGATGGGGATCCCCTTTTTCTTAAATTCTGAAATGACTTTATTCCTCTCGCTCTGGTCCATGTCCCCATGGAGCAGCCCCAGGTTATGATCCTCCTGCTTGAGGTTATTGGCCAGTTCCTCTGCGTTGGCTTTCTTGGTGACGAAGAGGAGGACGCTCCCCGAGGACGTGAACTCCACCAGGCGCCGCGTCAGCCAGTTCCACTTGCTGGGCCCAGAGGGGAAAATCTCCACAATCTGAGTGACATCTTCATTTGCCTAAGGGCAGAAATGTCCTCAGACTCAGGAAGGTGGGAGCAATACACAGACTTCCCACACATTCTGCATCACAAGTAATACAGTGCAGCGCAGCTTACAGCACTATCTGCAAGGTTCCTCTGAAAGATTTCATTTTTACACATTTTAATATTTCAAGGATGATGCTCCCATTACACAGTAATAGTTTAGATCAATGAATAGAAGCTCAGTGATTGAGCTATGAAAGCTGGTGCTTTTCTAAAGCAAAATCAAGGAAATTTTTTCCCTGAAAGAAGGGGCTTCAGCAGTCATTTCTTTTGCTATAAAGGGACCTGATGTAAAAACCAAAAAATTCAGAGAACTGGTTGAAAGAAGGATGTTCTGAAGGCATCTTGTGAAATTTCTCAACAGTTTCAATATATTATTAGCAAAGTTTCTTCCCAGCAAGTTTATATCTGCCCACTTCATCAGCTTCCTACCAGATCCCAGCCTGCTGATAGCTCAGCTGTCACTGTCAAGCAAGTCCAGCATCAACATTCCCATGTAAACCATTGGACAGAGATATTAACTTTCAAATTCTTCACTGCAGAAGTTGCAATGGCTTTGTTTATGCTTTTGAGACAAAACTGAAAGATACAACCATTGATTCAGCCTAATAACAAAAATAAACCACCACGGTGGAAAGGTCAACAAGATAAAAATAGAAACCCACTATTTCTACAACTTTCTATTTTTGCTAAGCACAAATTATTTAAAACTAACTATAAATGATGATTCTTGCAGTTTAACTTAAATTTCAGAGGACAGAAACTGAACAATTCCTGGCTCTGAGTGTCTCACAAGTATTATGGCATTACCTCTCCAATGTCTCCTTGCACAACCCGAATTGGGTCGATCAGAATATCCCGAGCCAATTTCTCAATCTTCTTACGGAACGTGGCACTGAACAACAGAGCTGGAAGAGAAACAGGCTTCAAATGCCTTGAAGTAGAAATTTCCTTTCAGAACTGTAAAAACACTGCACAGATGTTGTGAAGGAGGACCTGGATTCCTGAGTGTCAGTGAACTGAAGCTGAGCTTTTATGGGTTCTAATGGAAATTACCAACCACTGTTAGAATACCACAAAATGGAAACACATTTCAGAGCATCTGAAATATTGATAACACAGGGCTCTGCTGTGAACTTTCTCTCATGGCAGCTCAGAACACTGAATTTCAAGGCATATGAACATGAATTCAGCTAATCATCTTTGCTCTGAGTGCAGCTGGTGAAGGGATTACAGAGAGATGAGTTGAATGCCCACATGTCACAACTGCTCCCTCCCAACAGCCCACGCTGAGAATAACACCAGTGGACTTTGGCACAAGTCTCCTGGTGTGGCTGTGTCCAGAACTGGAAATCCAAGCTCTGCTCCAGACTCACTGTTTACTCACTCTGTCTGTCAGGACGTACGTGGCTCGCGATTGATCTGACCTGGTATTCTGCAAAGGAGAAGAAATGCTTTCAACAACCCTGTAAGCTCATTGTTTAGAAAAATTATATAAAAAATGCATTTTCAATCACAGAAAGAATGAGTGCTTCTCATTCACTATTTAATTTTACAGACCCTCTAAGCTGGGACTGGGCACCACTGCTTTCCAAAATAGAGACTTTGGTTCAATACGTACCAAACCCCATATCAAACATTCTGTCAGCTTCATCAAACACAAGGTAAGTGACTCTCTGCAGGTTTGTAGCCTTCTTTTTCACATGATCAATCAAACGACCCTAGTAAGAAAAAACTCCAAGTTTTTAAAGCACCTTTAAAAACATGTTAATATGTACAACCACCTAGCTGCTTTTCATCCTGACTTACCAGAGACTTAAACCAGAAAACATCTCGAGGCTTCAGTCTAGAATTAAGTGTCAATATTCACATCATAGGAAGGGATTTTTACAACGTTTTTCAAGCTGAACAGTGCAAACCCCTGGTTTTGGTGGCCACAGTACTTACTGGTGTGCAGACCACGATCTCTGCCCCCTCCTGCAGGGCCTTGGCTTGCTCCCACATGCTCCCTCCTCCGTACACGGCCACCGAGCGCAGGTTGTAGGCCTTGCCAAAGCGCTTGCACTCCGAGTGGATCTGAGGGTGTGACACAGACACAGCACAGCTCACATCAGACAGCTCTGAGACAGCACACCTACCCTGGAAATGCAGCATGGAGCCTGAAATGCACTCTTCAGCTGTTAACTTCGTGGAATGATTCCAAACTCCTCAGGGGCGAACACTTCGACACATATGGATAATTTCCAGTAACTTGAGAAACCTACTTAGGCATCCAACAATAATTTAACCTGCAGGCTCTATCCTTCTGCACATACAATTTGTCACAATGCATACACAGCATTCTTATACCTAAAAATAATACAGGAGCATGGTGCAAAAATTTGAAATTTTAGGTTTGTTATGATTCTTCAAGAAAACCATGGTAAGAAAGAGCTGTGAGCTGGACCCAGGCTACTCATGCACAAAGTAGTTTCTTCAAATACTTTCCTGATGTTATCAGATAATTTCTGCCAAGAATTTTGCCTCCTTCTCCAAGCAGACTGGCTGGTACATGCAGGAATGCTACACACCTACCTGCTGGCAGAGCTCCCTGGTCGGGCAGACGATCACTGCAATGGGACCATCCCCTGGTTCCAACTCCTTCTGATCCATGATGTGGATCAGCATTGGCCAGATGAAAGCAGCTGTTTTCCCACTTCCAGTCTTGGCTATCCCAATCATGTCTCTGCCACTTAGTGCCACTGGAACACCCTATAAAGAAGGAGATTCTAAGCCCACATTATGCCCATCCTTGTGCTGGACAGTACAGAAAAACTCAGGTAATGAGGAAAGCCCAACTCAAAAAAACCCTGAACTTTTCATACATTTCTCTAAGCAAGAGACATCACTTGAATGCTCTTCATTCACCAAAACAAACAATGAGAAAGGAATATGGATATAGTTACAGTGGTCATTCAACAAGGAAAAAAGTGGGCAAACTTGTATTTAAAAAATACCAAAGCCATTTTTCTAGAAAAACCCACTCTGCAGGCAACTAGAATTGCATTTGTCTCCTCCTCATGTGGATGAGGGAGCTTTGCATGTGTTATTTTCATTCTCTTTACAAGTCTGAGAAGTAACATCACTCACCTGACATTGGATTGGAGTGGGTTGGGTATACTCAGATTTCCTAATCTGATGCATAAGTTGCTCATCAAACCCAAAATGAGCAAAACTACTGCCAGGCCTTGGAGGAGCAGCCCCGGAGACCTTGGAAAAAGAAAAAGATATTTTTGAGAGAAAAACAAAGAGCAATCTGTGAAAATCTTCATTTAAACTAAGATAGGCCAAAGCTGAAAGGGAGTTCAAAGCTGCTGGGAGAGCAGTTTTGTGACCAGCTTACCCGGAGATTCAGCTTATGCCGTAATTCCACCACTTGCTGTGGGGTCAGGCTGGTGATCTCCTCATGCTCATCATAGAAATTTTTCTCAAATGGTGGGTATTCAATCTGCAATGTAATTAATTCATTAGTTAGTCCAGACTCAAGATTCTTTTTTTTTTTTTAATTCTTAATTGTCTGCCAGAACATTTGCTTAAATGAAGCCATTTCAAGGAAATTTAGTATGATTTACCTAAGAAAGCACTGAAATATTACAGGGGCCTCCTCAGCTCCTGCTTTCTGGAGTGACTCAAACAAAACAGAACAGAAGTCCCTCCTACCTCTGAATGGTCAATAGGTGGAAGAGGATCAATGATTTTTTTGGATGGTGCAATTGGATTCCCATCACTGTCATACTCCAGGTTATCCTCCTCCTCCTCCTGCACCACACCAGCAGTGGGGTTCTCTGCCATGTAGCGAAAATACGCTTCCTGCAGCAAAACAGATCAGCAAACTCACACACAATAGCATGCAACAGTACTTCTGTTTGGTGAAGTGATGTATGTGCTAAGTGGCCTTTTGCTTTCACATCCACCACTGAGGAAAAAGGGAACTACTTCCACTAGAACTGATTCTTCTAAATCAACACCAACAGATACATCCTGAAGGGCAAGAAGTGCAAATGAAGAAAACAACTCCAGTGTCAGTTACACCACAAAATGTTCCTAAAAGCCAAACTTCTCTTGTGCCTGTTTAACAACTCCTTCTACCAAGTCACGTTATGTTTACCAACAGAAGGATCTATTCTTATTTCCACAGGAATAAAGCACACAGAACAAAACACTGTAGGTTTCTGACCAGAAAACACATTGTTACTAAGCATATGATATTGATTTTTTTGAACATGCTATGCCACAGATAGTTTCTTGACTTCCCCTAACTAGACTTCAGGAAATGAAGAGAAATCTATTTTTCATTGAGAGAATCAACAACAAATGTGAAATAAAGTATTTCAGAAGAGTCCTTCAAGACAACCCTGAGTTAAGACACTGTCACCCTGTCATGTGCCATCCTCACAGCTCACAAAGAAGTTTGTGTCTCAGATTCTCACTGGCACACCAGTGTGAGACTTTCTTATAGAGAACAACTCCAGTCTTGCTTGACTTGAAGCAAATATTTAAGATCAGATTTGTAAAGCAAGGCTCAATTACAAATATACGTATATACTCATCTGGATTTTCCATTTTCCTGGCCAGTTACCCCTCAGTCACAGAGCTATGCACACAATACACCTGAACAACAGCTGCTCCCAGGCATAAAGTCACCTCTGCTCAAACTCTGGCACAGCTACACTGGAAGCAGAGGCCTTCAAGGCCACACAACCCTGCCAAGCTCTGCATTAATGCAAGTAACACAAATGTTAGTAACTACAACTCAGTAGGAAGGTACATTTTGAAATTAAGTATTTTCTCTTTATTATTTCTGCTACAGTGATAGTTATAAAGCTCAACGAGAGCTGGAGCTCCTCTGAAAACAGGGATCAAAGAGTCTGATTCTTGCCTTGAACAGACCCCACATTTCACTGCAAGGAGGCTCCACAGTCCAACAGCCTCTCCCTGGTGTCTGCTGGAGCTGATCGTGCTAATTGCAATGGGTAAGATCCTCAGACACTGAACAATCTGTACAGGAAACTTAACTTCAAACTGACTGAAAGAAAACTTCATCAGTGAAAGCAATTGCCTAATATTCTTCTTAAAACACCTGGAAGGGTAGAGAGCAGGGTAACCACTACAGCTTCCTGCTGAATTGTCTGGATATTGGAATTTTGTTTGTCCCTAGGAGTTAGGTGTTTGGAGAGGGAAAGTTAAAAAATACAAAACAACAAAAAAGAAGATAGAAAGACTGCATAGGAACTCACTTGGTCATCTTCCTCTTCAATGTCATCTCGAATACCCCTGGAAAAACAAGCGGAGAAAAAACTTCCCTGCAAGTGTTCCACAGACTCAGCTCAATAGTTTCATTTGATTAGTGCTGAGCTCCAGATTTCGTGGAAGACACAACACTATCAACAGGGCAACATTTCTATTCCCAACCCATGGAGTTTTCACATCTGGTGCCAACCATAGCAGTGACCCTGCAAAGACTTCTCTTTACTTCTAGTACTGAGACTGAAAGATTAGGATTCCATCTTCCCAGCAGAAGCCACATCAAAGATCATCCTGGTCTAAGCTCTTGATGCTACAGAAGTCCCATAACTGAAGAGGAATATGAGCCAGGAAAAGCAAATCCAGTTCAGAACTTCCCCAGGTGGTGATTTGGATCCGGTGTTCTGTGTCAGGACCACGTATAATCTGATCAACCCCATGCAATGTAACTTCTACCAATATATCTGACATTTCTATCAAGAATCAACAGCATGATTATTTTCCTTAGTCAAAACAAATAGATAAGCTGCACAAATTTAAACTGTTTTAAAGTCCAAATGTCACGTGCTACCTAATCTATCAGCTTTAATGTCTAATACCTAGTCCAAGTTTAAAAGAGTCTCCAGTAGTCCAGGTACAGCAGCACTGACTTATTTTGCTCACATAAATACAATTTTAAGCTAAACCACTGTGATCTCTCCAAGGGTGTGGGAAACAGAAAAACTATCCAGGCTGATCTGGAAAGTGGCAGGAGTACAACGTGTTGCCCCGATTTCTGTGACCTAGAAAGGCTTCTGGCAGGGGATAACTCTTTGCCATGGGATGCTGCCATGGATTCTTCCCTATTATCCCATTTTTAAAGCACAAATTGTTACCCACAGCATCACATGCACAGGTTAATGATGTTTATTAGGTATATACTACACCGCCTAATGAACAACCATCATCAACAAAATGCTCAGAATTCTCTGAGCACCATACAAGACACAGCAGGCATGGGAATGATAAAAGTGAACTTACTTAACGTTCTTTTTTTCCTTGTCTTTATCTTCAAGTCTCTTCATGTCTCGAGCAGCTTGATCCTAGCAGGTCATAAAGTTGTCACATGTTAAAAAGACCAAGATGGTAAAACATGGAAGGGAAAAAATGTTCCTGAATAATTAAACCATTATGTCACAGAGACAACACTTCTTGGACTAATCTTTGTCTTGTTCCATATCTGATTCTGCTAAATAAATTCTCCTACTAGTACCTTTGAATTTACATACTACTCGAAGCTTGTGACAGTGCTATTGAAAAAATAAATCCCCCATATTCCTCTTGAATCCAACTAATAACAGAACTGCAGCTAAAAATCAGCTCATCCTAAATACAATTTCCATTTAGTTAGTGAAAAAACACAGAAAACCTTAGTTAGAAACAAGCAGAGCTCCATGTTGTATTGTTCTGACATCCTCAAAGCAGTTAAATAGTTAAGTTATTGTAAGTCACATCCACTCTCTATCTAATCCACTTCTGAGGTCTAACTAATACCATCCTTCATAAACCACAAAGTTAAGTGGCATTTTGACTGCAGCTGCCAATGCCCTGAGTGACATTTGCTGCCCCTGACTGCACACAGGGACAGCCACAGCAATGAATAAACATTCCCCAAGCTGGCTCTTGCCTCCACTTCAGCCATGAATGCCTCCAGAGGATCATCATCGCTGTCAGAGTCTGCTGATTTGGAATGGAACTGCTGCCGAGTGGGGGAATTCTCTGCGGGAATGTAGGGCAATTCCACATTGCTGGAATCTTCCTCCTCATCCTCAAAGTACCTGGAAAAAGTGAACAACAGCCCAGTCAGCACATGGTTTACAGCACTGTGCTGTCCTTCATGATTTCTGGTTGAGTCAAGGTACCCATATGGACAAGAGAAGATGTTGAGATTTATTTATTTACAATTATTCATGTTACAAGTTCAAAGCGATGGCAGGGCAAAGAGATATCAAACTTGAGTCACTCTTCATCTTTCTTGTAGGCTCCCTTTAGGTACTGGAAGGCCACAATTAGGTCAGCCCCAAACTTCTCCAAGCTGAATAATCCCAGCTTTCTCTGCCTTATTTATACATTTATGCAGCCAAGAGAAGGGTTAGTAAAGAACTGTGGAGACCAATGTTTTCCTGTGCAAATGACACCCAAATTTATCCTACTTGGCTCCAACTCTGAGAATACCATAGAGTGAATAAAATATGGTCTTGAGAGGGGAAAGCTGGAGGAGGAAAGCTTCTGCACGCTACTATAGCATCTCACAGTCTTCTAAGTATATTATTCCATATTTATTTATATAAACGTCACAGATCCTTCCCCCGACCTCAGAAACACAAAACCATTAAAATCTAGAGCTACATAAACACAAGAAGTGACCGCACTTACGCATTCTCCTCATCAAAATTGGCTCTCTTTGACCCAATTTTGTAGAAGGAAGGCAGCTGAGGAGGCCCCGATTTCGCAAACGCTGCCGAGGAGCCGGCGGTGCCAAAAGCACTGTGGGACTGCTGAGACAGCTTGGGCTCCTCCTTCTTGCCAGGTGTTATGGCAAAGCCACCAAACCCAAAGCCTCTCTTGGTACCAGGTCCACCTTTATTCCAATTCATGATGACCTGTTAAAACAAGGAAAGACAAATGAATGCTCTGATTCAGGCAGTTATAGGTAACTGTCATGATTTTTCTCGTTAGTTCATTACTTCAGTCATGATACAGGGACTTGTGGAACTCTGAGTGACAAGAGTTTAATCTGTTTCCCAAAAAGGATAGGGCTCTGGTCTTTTGTCAGTAGTATGAACATACCCATAGTTCCAAGGAAGAATAAAACCAAAGAAGTTGTCTTCCAGAACAGGGCATGTCCTTCAAGGATTACTGAAACACATTTAAGATGTCACCTGTCCTGTTTGCAGTCTAAGGCAAACAAACCCAAGGCCAGAACTTTGAACACCAGGAGGAACAAGAGATGAAAAGGCAGCTCAGTGCATATTTTGCATGTCCACACTGCCCCTTCTGTAAGTGTTTTATTGCTTGTCAATACCTCACTCCTGCAACCCAGCAACCTCCAGAGAAATGGGCCCAGAGCAGCACAAGGCCCTGTGTGAGCCCAGGCACATCTCTGCCCAAAGCCAACTCCCTTTGCCTCTCAAACCACCTTCAGCCATATACACCACCTCTATTTGTTATACAGATATATATTTATATGCTCCCCCATCTCTGTTTGTCAAACAATATTTTAAACATTCCACATAACAGTGTCTGCCCAGAACTTGATTTTCTAAGATGGTGACTGAACTGATATATTAACATTTACAGATTTTCTAAGATGATGACTGAACCGATATATTAACATTTCCAGTTTCCATTCTTGAGTCACTTGGTTACCTGCATGGTCAAGCAAATCATACCTGCAAGAGAGCAAGACACCCACTGCTTTCCAATGCATTATAATAGACTGTCCAAAGGCTACAAGTCTTATTAACCAAATCCTCACACTGAGAATCTTCAATGAGATCAGAACTAACTGGCAAAAAAACTTCAAAATACTCTGAAGGTAAATAGTGCAGCTGGTCCCTGTGCTGAACATTTACCAGCTCAGGGCTTGCTCAATAAATCTCGAGTCAAGACCAAAGCTGAGCAGTAGATTTCAGGGGAGACTCTGCTGTTCAGCTCTCCATGGCAGCAGCTGACCATGGAGTTCTGTTTTCCCTCTTGTCCTGACACCCCGTAGCTTTTACACCTGCGGATTCGTGGCACTGGGAGATCAAAAATTACAATAGAGGGGTGAGATTTGGAACCTCCTTTCTGCTGTGACAGCACAGTGGGAATCTCTGAAAACTGTTCAGTTAAAATATGATTGTAAGAATCCTTCCTCACTGTCCTTATCCACCTTTTCCCCCTTCCGCTACCTCAGAAAATAAGGAGGAACACTTTTCTATTGCCATACAGCAGCAAAAGTACAAAACACGGTCAGCTCGCCCACTCGCCAGCAGCGAGCGAGCAGGGAGAGCTTCCCCCAGGACGCAGAGATCGCAGGAAAACCCCGGCGCTTCGCTGCCCTGTGGCCCCGTTCCGCGGGAGGGAACTCGCGGGACACGGAGCCGCCTGCGGCGCCCGAGATCCGCGGGCACGGCCGCGCTGCGCCCCGGCCGCTCCCGCTGCACGGGGGAAGGGCGGAGGGACCCCCGCCCGCCGGGCCCGCCCTCCGCAGGGCACGGCAGGGACGGGGCCGGGGGACACGGCAGCCGCGGGCAGGCGCTGTCCCGGCACACCGGGCCCTGCGCGGGGCCCTTCCCGCCCGCGGAACCGCGGTGCGGGGCGGGCCCTTTGTGCGGGGCAGGCCCGGGCTGCCCGCGCCCGCTCCAGGCCGCGGCTACGGCGGGTGCCGCCCGCTCGAGGCCCCGCAGGCCGGCTCGGGAGGATCCGCCGCCGTGCCCGGCCCGGCCCCGCTCCCCTCCCTCCGCGCCCCGCACTCACCCGCAGCCGCCGCCGCCGCCACTTCCCCGGTTACCGGGGCGGGGGGTGGGGACGGACGCACGGACGTGCCCACGCACTGTGCGTGAGTGACGCGCGCGTGCTCCGGCGCACGCGCAGCGCCCGCCTGTGAAGCAGCGGGGAGTGAGGGCGGCGGGACCGGGCACGGGCGGGAGCGGGACCCCGGCAGCGAAACCGAGAGACGGTAACGTCAGCGGCGGCCCCGGGACCGCGCGGCTTTCCCGAGGGTTCCCGGGTGGTTCCCGCGCTGCAGGGCTGGGCTCGCTCCCCCCCTCACGCGTGTGTACCCGCACACCCCCGCACATGCGGCGGGCCCGCAGTGCGCAGGCGCCCCGGTACGGCGGGCGCGGAGCGGAGCGGAGGGCGGGGGCCGGGCCCGTGACTCAGGTAACGCTGCCTCGGTCCCCGCGGCCCCGCCGGACGGGACACCCCGCTCCCCCCTGCCAGGGCTGCCGGGCAGGGCTCGCTCTCTCCGGGGAGCTCGGTACCGGCAGGGTCCCCGGGAGGGGCCGCCTGGCGCCGAGGGCACCGGGCGTGCGCGGCCTGTGCTGCTCCCCGCGGGGCGGGAGGAGCCGGCGGCGGCAGATCGCTGATTTTATCTTGTTAACCTTGACTCGTGTTCCGGGAAGGAGCTGGGAGCGTCCCCGGAGCGGCGGGATAACGAACACCTACGGGGGGTGTCCCCGGTGAGGGCCCGAGCTGCTGGGCACGGGCGCTTCTCCAAAATCTTCCACCGAGCTCGGCTCTAGGCTCGAGATGTACAGAGCAAGCCCGAGCCGGTGAATGTGCGGCACAGGCAGCAGCAGCGCTGTTTGCCTTTGGGTTGCTGGAAGTAGTTTCTCTTGCCGGTGGGGTCTGGGCAGCCGGTGTGGAGATCGGAGATGAGCCGGTTCCTCTTGCAAGGGAAAGTCGGTGGCGTGTGGGTCGTGGAGGGCCTGCCCAGGATATTCTGCTTCCTGGAATTTGAACTTGGAAGCCATTCTGACAGATTGCTGACCTAAGGGGGTGCTCCAGCTTCACCCACTCTGGTTCAACTGTATCCTTCGAATTGGTTGCAGAAGCTTATTTTGCATTAAGCTATTTGAAATTGTTGGGTCTTCTGAAGGTGGATGTGCTCAAATTGTCTTGGAGTCCTTAATGTGAAATGTTTGCTCGAGCAGGTGGCTCTGTTCTGTCATTTTCAACAGCATGTAAATTCTGTCCTATTGAAATAATATTTTGGGGTTTTTTTCCTGCTTAAATTCACATAAAATTGTGATGTTCCCTCACAATTTTCCAAATTCTTGGGCCTTGCTGATCTTTCCATCCTGATTAAGGTTCTGTGGCCATGTTCTGTGCGGGTTTTTGCTGGAGTGAGGAGTGTTTGACAAAAGTGTTTATTTCAGTCGTCCTTGTCATTCATAGCAGGGTTCCCTGCATGAGGCACTCAGAGGAATGCTGGTCAAATTTAGAAACAAATCATTTCTATTCTAAGTTTGTGAGAGAACACTCTGATTAACATTCAGGTTCCCACTCGGATCTGGTTGCGGGAGGGAGTAAAACGAGCCTGACAGCAGAGCCTGATGCAGCTGATCCTCTGTGCCTGGTTGTGAAGTGCAGCTGGGGGGTTCTGCTGCCTTTTTTGGACCTTGGAGAAGGTGCTCCAACCTATAGAGGAGGTTGGGACTGTTTTGAACTCAAGCAGAAGAGAAAGGAAGCTGAGGGCAAAACAAGGGGTTCTGCAGGGTTCTGACTGATGTGGGGAGAGAGCTCTGGGCTTGTGAGCCCCAGTTTACTCCTGTGTTCTGGGGAGCAATGCCATATCTGTCCTGTTCCTTTTTCTTTTTCCAGCAAAAGGTCTTTGTCTCTATGCAGAAATCATGATGGGACACTTTGGGGACTTGGTTTTGAGTGTGCAGCTTAGAAAATCACAGATGAGCACTTTTGGACTAGCAGAGGCTGTCAGAGCATTGCTGTTTAAATGAATCAAGTGCATTTTAAGGTTTACTGCTGCTGTTACATATTCAGTGCTCCAACTGTGCCTAATTGCTAATTAATAACAACTGTAGGCACAGAATGTGGTCTTGGAAGTGAGCTGGCTGGGAGATGCTCTTGGAGAGTCAGTTTTGTAGCAGGACATCCCTGCTTTCCATCTCAGCTCATCTCAACACTGTGGCCAAATGTGCATTTGCTGCTGCCACAAGGAACAGAGTACAGAACCTCTCCTTCCGAGTTATTTTGTTCTTGTACCAGCAGTCACTTTCTTTCTAGAGAAGATGGCAAGGCACAGGTTTATTTCTCTCTCTGGTTTGACTCGTGGTGTTTTCAAATTGTGCACTGTGGGTTGGGTGCTACTGGAGGTGTGATGTAACAGAATTGATGAGGACTTTTTGCAATGATTGATTTAATTCTTTTTTTTTTCCAGTGAAAATGAAGAATTTATATCTTTTTATCGCTGTCCTGTTCATCCCATGGAGCTTTACTTTGGCAAAATATGATGAGTTTGAGGATGGAGATGACATTATGGAATATGATGATAATGACTTTGCTGAATTTGAAGATGTGAGTGAAGATACAGTCACAGAGTCTCCTCAGAGGATCATCACTACAGAAGATGATGAAGAGGAAGCCACTGTAGAGCTTGAAGGTCAGGATGAAAATCAGGAAGACTTTGATGATGCAGACACACAGGTAAGGCCTTGCCTCCTTCCTCAATGTGTCTCTGCACCTTTCTTTCTCTTTTTGGATTTTACTTGCTGGGCTTTGGATTTTCAAGCTGTTTGTGATTTCATCCTTTAGGAAGGTGACACCGAGAGTGAGCCATACGATGATGAGGAGTTTGAAGGGTATGAAGAGAAACCAGATGCATCTCATAGCAAAAATAAAGACCCCATAACAATAGTTAATGTAGGTATAACTGTTGATCCAGTGTCTATTTGGAGTTTCATCATTTATTTTCTTAAGACAAGTATGCCAGGAATGTCATTGGGGTACTAAACACTGAACACAGTGTGTTTTTAGCTGGTCTGTGGCTTAAGTGTCAGATTAGAATTTGTCAACTCAGTTGGTGTTTGAAGCCAATCTCTCTGCCCACCCTGCATCACCTTTTTGCCTCCCAAAATAATCTTTCACAGAATGATCAGGTGCTCAAGGTCTGCCTTTTCATTCCCCCTGAGATCTCTTTATAGGTATTATAGCTGACCTTGGCAGTGAAAATTAATATTTGGGTACTTTTATGACTCAAGGGTGGTACAGTGATAGCAGAATGGCTAATTAGCCTCTGAGGTGGCAAGGTCATGAAGGCTTCCCTGCTGCCCCATGGAGTCTGTGGCTCTTGCTGGCATCCTGAGCATGTTCCTGGGCATTGGGTGTTTGGATTTGCAAAGAAGTTACCTGATGATCAGATAATGCTGTGATAGGTAGGGTATCAAGCTCAAATGCTCAGTGAATTGAAGTGCTGGATGTTTACTCTGAGGGATGTGTGCTAGCCCAGGCTCACTTGGAAGTGAGTACTTTTTTTCTGTTAAGCAGGTATTTTGGGAATGCTGTTATCAGTTGTTTCCTGGATGATTTCTGTGCCCCAGTAAGCCAAGTGCTTTATGTAGGCTTAGCTCTCCCCTGTTGCCTTTGTGGAGCTTATTGCTGTGTTGGGGATGGAACTTCTCCACTACTCTGTGTTTCCCAATTTTTTGAGTGTATAAAATCCACTTGTTCAATATGTAAATCACAGCTTCTGTTCCCTTACACAGGTCCCTGCTCACCTTCAAAACAGCTGGGAGAGTTATTACATGGAGATCCTGATGGTAACAGGTCTCCTGGCTTACATCATGAACTACATCATTGGCAAGAACAAAAACAACCGCCTGGCTCATGCTTGGTTCAACACTCACAGGGAGCTGCTGGAAAGTAACTTTGCTCTTGTTGGTGAGTTCCATTGTGACAAGGATCCATTTTTAGTATTTGAACAAAGCTGGGTTTAGCCTGGCATTTAGGCTGTAGAGAACCCTTCTCTGTACTGTGGTATTGTGAGCTGTAAGCCTTCTGCTGAACTATGGTGTCTCAATTTGTGAGTTTAGATTGAGGTTCTTTCACTGTTCTTTTCCTCAGGGGATGATGGCACTAATAAAGAAGCTACAAGCACTGGAAAGCTAAATCAAGAAAATGAGCACATATATAACTTGTGGTGCTCTGGAAGGGTGTGCTGTGAAGGAATGCTCATCCAGTTAAAGGTAAGAATGAGGGAGTTTGTGGTGCTGTTTACATGTCACCAGTTGTCAGATTCTAGAGGTTTTTCCACTCCTGTGTGGGCAACATGGAATCCCAGCTTGGCATTTGTGCTCACATTCAGACACAGAGTTCTGAGTACACACACATGAGGAAAAACTTGTGATCTGAAGGTCTGTACAGACCTCTATTCTGCTCCTTAAAGTTGGCACCAAAGAGCAAGTGCTTGCAGGAAGAGTATAAAAACCAGAGGTGTAGTGTGAACAGAGGTAACTGTAGGCTGAAGAGCCTATTTGCCACTTAGAGGGATAAATGGACCAGCAGGAATTCCAAGGAAGTACAGCAAAGACAAATACGAAGCCCTGGACCTGGGCTGGAACAGTCCCACAGTTCCTGTTCTGACTTGAGGGAACAAAGCCCTGAGAAACTCCTGCAATGCAGAAAGTGGGCCTGCTTTTGAGCTGTATTGGTCACACAGGGAAAATTCAGGTTAGATATTAGGAAGGAGTCTTTTAGTGTTGCCTATTCAGCTGTTTTCTGTGTTTACCACCTTGTGTTTCAGTTCCTCAAGAGGCAGGACCTGCTGAATGTCCTGGCACGCATGATGAGGCCGGCGTCAGACCAAGTGGTGCGTACTCAGCCCTTCAGATTAGCTCTGATAAACTGTTGCATTCCTTCAGTTCTGCTCTGCTGCTTTTGATTGTTCCAGGTGATTTCTGTAGTATTCCATATCTTCCAGTTCAGTAACTATTGAAACAACCTCAAAGAATTGTTTGTATTTCTTTCCTGCCTGCGAAATGCAAACTGCTGATGACTGGAAGTTGCTTTATCTGTGGATTTTATCATTCGAGTGGTTTTGTGAGTCTGTCATGATTCAAGAGGTCATATTGATAAGAAGTGGTTTTACAATCTGAAATACTTAGTGATTGTTCATCTGTCTGTTCAGTCTGCCTGAATAGGACTGCTTAAACCTATATGTTGGTCTGGATATTACATTCTTAATGTTACCTTGCATAGTCCTTGTTCTTGGGAATCAAAGTATCAGACAAACATTGAAATCTGACCAGGGCTATTAACATTCTGTTTCACAGCAAATAAAAGTGACAATGAATGATGAAGATATGGACACGTATGTGTTTGCTGTTGGAACCAGAAAAGCACTGGTGAGACTTCAGAAAGAGATGCAGGACCTGGTATGTACATGAACATTGATAAATAATAGCCTATAAGAATCTAATCTGCATATTCATTGTTTTCTTGGGAACAGCTGAAAACCTGTGACTGACCTGTTGGAATTTGTGTGGAAAAGATATTTCCATTTACAGATAAAAGTCTAATGGAACCAATCATGAGAAATGGTTAATTCCATTAGAAACCCCATCAGACCTGCAGGGAAAGAGGCAGTGGAAAACAGCTTACACCTTTCTTTTGGAGTATAGTTGGTTTAAGTGCAGATTTTTATCAGCAAATATGAGTGTCACTTCACCTCATTTCATTTGCACAAAAGACATCTTCAAGGATTGGAAAGTAAACTTAATTAGTGATATATGATGTGGAAAATTGAGGTTTAAGTAATCTGTTTTTACATTATCTGAAATGAAAACTTTCCATATGTTCAAGCCATGAAAAGAATTGCAGAGCTTGCCCAGAATCTAGTGATAACAAGTAATGTTAAAAAAATCTTTTCTCTCAAGTAATAGCATGGTGTGTGGTTGGTAGGATGCCAGTTTTTGTTCTGTTATCAAACAATGTAAGCAAAATGCCTTAATCCACTCTGAACACTCCAGAATGTATGTATTAGAATTGTTTTATCTTCTTCCTTAAAATACTAACTTCTGAAGGAAAATACTAGCTTAAAGACTGTTGATGCTATGTGCTTTAGTTTGTTTGAAATGTCCCCAGCCAGGATGAGTGAATGAGTGTATTTTTTATTGTTTTCTTTTCAGGTACTTTTAGAGGTCTCTCTGTTCCAGAACAATTCAGTCTGATAGGATACTTACAGGCTTGTGTTTATGTTTCTTTTTCTCTTTGAAACAGAGTGAGTTCTGCAGTGATAAACCTAAGTCTGGTGCAAAATATGGGCTTCCAGATTCACTGGCCATCTTGTCAGAGATGGGAGAGGTCACAGAGGGAATGATGGACGCTAAGGTAAACTGGAATGAATTAATACAAATACTCCTTGGTAGTCCTGGCATTTACAACTTGTATGCTCTAAAAAAGTTAAAAGGAAAAGTTAAAGGGGAAAATTCATGTCTTTATCAGTGTCACTGTGGCAAGCTAGGCACAGCAATTTCCTGAGTGATATATTGAACTGTAGAATGGTTTTGGTTGGAAGGGACCTTAAAAATCATCCAGTCCTAGCCCCTGCCAGGGCAGGGAACTGGCAAACCCCTATGGAGTGGGTAGGCTGCAGCTGGATTGGTGTTGGGGAAAAACTAACCCCTGTTTCTCTTTCAGATGATCCATTTCCTCACACACTATGCTGACAAGATTGACTCTGTCCAATTCTCGGACCAGTTCTCCGGTCCAAAACTTATGCAAGAGTACGTATAAAGCTGACTGTCAGCTGTGCCTCAGCAACACACAGGCAGCAGCTCTGCTTTTCCCTGAGCCTCCTAGTCCAGAGGTGCTTTCAGGGGCTGCTTCACAATTGCCGGGTGGTGGGTGATGTGTATTATCTGAATGACCACGTAGGTTTTTGCACATGCCTGTGTATTATGCATTAAATGAACATAAAGGAACACATTTTGATTTAATTGTGAGACAGCTTATGTGTATACCTTGTACTAAAATTGTTGAGGATCTGTGAAATGTAGGCCTGAGATTTTCACATTAGAATACTGTGGGATTTTGGGCAGTGAATACTTAAACTCTTGAGAAAATATTTTGTTCTCCTAAAATATTTAGAGATCTTTAGTGGTATAAACAACAAGGGGGTGTGTGAAGCTGAATGTAATTCAAAATACACAGGTCTTCTTAGTGCTCATGTGCCCTCTTGACATTTAGAGTGGTTGGTGCTGTATGTTTTCACACTCATGTCTTTTCTCTGCAGGCTTTTGGGTAAAACACTTCTGGAACTGATTAGTTTGAAACTTAACTTTGGGTTATAGCCAGGCTTTTAATGTTTATTTTATTCAAGTACTTTCCAAGTGTCTTTTGGTTCTTGATGGTTTTTCAGACCAATGGTAGTTACTTTGTATTTTGCTTCACTTTTTCCAAACACTTGTTTCTTTCCTCCAGGGAGGGCCAGCTTACAAAACTGCCCGAAACTAAAAAGACACTTTTGTTTACATTTAATGGTAAGGGCTCTGTTTCTGTGTGTGTCTGGGGGAGTGTGTGGCTTTATTTGGGTAAGTCACCTGCTCACAATCTGTCACCTGTGGAAGATAATGTGTGATGAGTGACTTCAGTGCATGTAGCAGGATTATTGGTTGACAAAGAAGGCAGCAATACACTGGGGACTGAGCCACATATTGTCATGATAACAGGACACTCAGTCTTGGTGTTATTGACCTCAGCTCACCTCTTCTCAGGGTGGTTTGTTTTTAAACCACAAGCCTTGCAGTCTGAACATGCACAGGCTCAGTTGGTTTACCCTGGTTTGAAATAAAAGTGGCCTGTTGGGAGAATTCTAGAAAAGAGTAGATCTTCAAATCTCTTCAAAATTGAAGACTATAGCTCTAAATGAAGCTTCCTAAAGAGCAGGATAAGAGCATCTTTATTTCATGAACAGTGTTAGCCATAAGGGAAGAGCATCACAGCAAGCAGACGAGTACTGCCAGTCTGTGTGAATGAACAAGGAACTCTTTATTTCAGTGCCTGGTTCAGGCAACACTTCCCCAAAGGACATGGAGTCTTTGCTGCCTCTGATGAGTATGGTTATCTACTCCATTGACAAAGCAAAGAAGTTCAGGCTGAACAGAGAAGTAAGTAGTGCCTGGTTTTCTGTCTTCTGACATTGTGTGAAATTGGAACAATTACCCCTGGCTCCTTATAGATCCACTGGATCCTTCTGTTTCTGTACCACTGGTAGAGATCCTGCATCTTGCTTGTGGGGAAATCAGTACAACTTGTGTTTGCTTTTCTCTGTGCCAAGGGTAAACAAAAAGCTGACAAGAACAGGGCTCGGGTGGAAGAGAACTTCCTCAAGCTGACTCACGTGCAGAGACAGGAGGCTGCGCAGTCCCGCCGCGAGGAGAAGAAACGGGCGGAGAAGGAGCGAATCATGAACGAGGAGGATCCCGAGAAACAGCGCCGGCTGGAGGTGAGGGCACCTTCACCTTGGTACAGGCTGCTGGCACATCCCTCCTGTGAGATCCCCAGGGCTGCCTGGAGGGATAGAAGCAGTGGCAACTTTGATTTCTATTTGCTGCTCCTTTCTGAAACACACGAAGGCTCCTGGTGACCTGTGAACCCGGTGCTGCAGGGCTTTGTTTTTGGTTCTGAAAGGATCTGCTTGGTCCTTGAAGAGATCACCTGTGTTGATTCAGATCCCTGTCCTTGCCTACAGGAAGCTGCTCTGCGGCGTGAGCAGAAGAAGCTTGAGAAGAAGCAGATGAAGATGAAGCAAATCAAAGTGAAAGCCATGTGACTGTGCTGTGAGAAGTGTCTGGTGCCACCTGTGGAACTGTAATTCACAGGGTACAAAGACCATCATAACTCCGTAATCCTCTGATTCCTTGAACACTAGTAACCATTAGGAGAAAAGTTCTTGCATTGGTGTTACTTATTTAAGTATTACAGCAAAATGTGTGGAGAGCTTTGTCTCGGCAGTTCTGTTCCAGGTGGTACAAAGTTTTGCTACTTGTCTGTTAAAAAAAATTGCAATATTCTTGAATGCTTTTTGTCATTTGTTCTTTAAAAACAGAAGATTGTAAACCCATCCACGTGTGCTGGTAACATATTCATTCTTTGGTTTTAAACTTTGGTTTTAGTTATTGTGAGGGAAAGGGGAAAAACTTAGGGGGAGGCAAACTGCACAACATTTACTGTGTGCATTTATTTGCATCAAGGCACAACACTTTAGAGCCTTCCATACACAGTATGGATTCTTCAGGGATTTAAGCCCAGTAGAATAGAAGTTCTAATAGAAGTAGAAGATTTTTTTATCTTCATATTTTTTTTTTACAAACAAATGCCTGAAGCAGTATTAGGTCAGCTGTGGGCACGATTGGCTTATGTGTAAAACAGAGATGGTTAGAACCAAGGGAATGGAATACATGGACAGTTTCCTACTTGTTTGGATGCTGCAAACTTAACCCAATGTGGAATCTGTGATGTCAGCACAGTGTTCCTTCAGGAGTGAGTGCATGGTGAGTTAGCAGTTCAGCCAGCTTTCCTTCAGCATTTTTAGCAGTTCAAGTTTGCCTCAACCCCTTCTCTCCTGATCTCAGCAGCTGCTGCCCAGCTCACTTCAGCCAGGAGCCAGATCTAGTGGAGTACCTGCAATTCCTGATCTCCCCAAGCCAGTGAAAACGTTTCAGAGGATATTCCTCCTCTTCATCTGGTCAGTGATCTCTTCAGGGTTTTGAAGCTAAAATGGGAAGAATGAAGTGAATGCCCTGTGCAAGCACTTCGCTGGGAGAGCTCTGCATTTTATAAATGCTTCCTGTCCAGAAGGCATTTTATTGTTGCTTGTAACAGACTTTTAAAAGTTTTGTGGGGAAACAATGTCCTGCATTTTCTTGTTTGATACTTCATGGAAACTTGGTTCTGAGGCAATAAGAAATAGCTGCTGTTGAAACAGCAATTGCTTAAACTCCTCGTTCCAGCATGGGATACTTCACCCTGATTGAAATGCAAATGTCTGTAACCTGATACATGCTAATACATTGATTTTATAATGGTCGGTAAAATTATTTAAAACCAAAACTAATGTAGATTATGTGAAATTTTAGCACTATTTAGCTTTAAAGATTAATACGTTATTGTTCCACAGAGTTCTTTGAAAGGAAATACTAGTTTGTGCTCTTTTGAGTAAGCAGACAGCTTTCCTGAAGTCCCATCCAGTTGTGGGCCATGGCAGCTAATTTTGTAATACGAACATTCAAATGAACAATCTAATGAAGAGTAAAATATAATTGAAACACTCCTGCTTTACTTGGCTTGTCTCAGTGTTCCTTTCATTCAGTAGACTCTGAAAGGCTCCTTTGTGCCGGTGAGTTTTGGTGTGGGTTGTCAGCAGCAGGAGGAGCTGGTTCCTGCTGGGGAGAGCTGCAGGAGCTGTGTCCCCCCTGGGCAGGCTGGGCTGGGCCCACATGGACGATTTCCTGTGGTTTGCATCACAAGTGGGCACAGCCTTGGCCACTCTCTGAGGGACCCACAGAGTCACAGGATTGATTAGCTTGGAGAAGACCTCCCACCCGGTCCAACCTGTGCCTGATCCCCACCTGTCACCCAGCCCCAGAGCACTGAGTGCCACGTCCAGTTGTTCCTTGGACACCACCAGGGATGGGGACTCCACCAGGTCCTGGACAGCTCATTCCAATTTTGAAGAACCCGTGAAGAAATTCCTGATGCCCATACTGAGCTTGCCCTGGCCCAGCCTGAGGCTGTTCCCTCTCCTGTGCCTGTTCCCTGGAGCACAGCCCGACCCCCGGCTGTCCCCTCCTGGCAGGAGCTGTGCAGAGACACAAGGGCCCCCCTGAGCCTGCCCGGTTCGGGTCCAACCCTGCCCCCTCCCCAGGGTCCAATCCTGCCCGGTTCGGGCCCAATCCTGCTCTCTCCCCGGGTCCAATCCTGCCCCCTCCCCAGGGTCTAATCCTGCCCAGGTTGGGTCCAATCCTGCCCAGTTCGGGCCCAATCCTGCTCTCCCCGGGTCCAATCCTGCCCAGGTTGGGTCCAATCCTGCTCTCCCCGGGGTCCAATTCTGCCCAGGTTGGGTCCAATCCTGCCCGGTTCGGGCCCAATCCTGCTCTCCCCCCGGGTCCAATCCTGCTCTTCCCGGATCCAATCCTGCCCTCCCCGGGTCCAATCCTGCTCTTCCCGGATCCAATCCTGCCCTCCCCGGGTCCAATCCTGCTCTCCCCGGGTCCAATCCTGCCCTGTTGGGGGTCCAATCCTGACCCGGGTGGGTCCAATCCTGCTCTCCCTGGGTCCAATTCTGACCCGGGTCGGGTCCAATCCTGCTCGGTTCGGGTCCAATCCTGACCAGGGCTGGGTCCAATCCTGCCCAGGTTGGGGTCCAATCCTGCCCGGTTGGGGTCCAATCCTGCTCTCCCTGGGTCCAATCCTGCTCTCCCTGGGTCCAATCCTGACCCGGCCTGGGTCCAATCCTGCCCCAGGTTGGGTCCAATCCTGCTCTCCCTGGGTCCAATCCTGCTCTCCCTGGGTCCAATCCTGCCCAGGTTGGGTCCAATCCTGCCCTGTTGGGGTCCAATCCTGCCCGGTTGGGGTCCAATCCTGCTCTCCCCGGGGTCCAATCCTGACCCGGGTCGGGTCCAATCCTGCCCAGGTTGGGTCCAATCCTGCCCGGGTCGGGTCCAATCCTGCCCAGGTTGGGTCCAATCCTGCCCGGGTCGGGTCCAATCCTGCCCAGGTTGGGTCCAATCCTGCCCTGTTGGGGTCCAATCCTGCTCGGTCCGGGCCCAATCCTGACCAGGGCTGGGTCCAATCCTGCCCGGTTGGGGTCCAATCCTGCTCTCCCTGGGTCCAATCCTGCCCTGTTGGGGTCCAATCCTGCTCTTCCCGGGTCCAATCCTGCTCTCCCTGGGTCCAATCCTGCCCTCCCCGGGTCCAATTCTGCTTTCCCCGGGTCCAATCCTCCCCGGTTCGGTCCAGGCTCTCTCTCCTGCCCGCAGCGCTGCGCGGCTGGATGTAGCCAAGGTTCGGAACCCACTGAGGGACCCAACATGGCGCCGGCTCCTTCCCCGCCGCCCGCGGGATCTCCGCCCGTGACGTCACGCGAGCGCGCCCGCGCGTCACCTGTCGGCGCGGTGACGTCACGCGCAGCGTCTCTCGCCGGTGAGCGGCGGCCGCAGCCTGAGGGGTCCGTGAGGGGCCCGGGGGGGACCGGGGTCGTGCGGGAGGGTCCCGGGGCGGAGCGGGGCTGTGCAGGAGGGTCCTGGAGCGGAGCGGGGCCGTGCGGGAGCGATCCGCACGGATGAGGGGAACAGAGCCCGTGCGGGAGGGCCTCGCAGGGGTGAGGGGATCGGGACGGAGTCCGGCTGTGCGGGAGGGCCTCGCACGGGTGAGAGGCGCGGGGGTGTCGCTGCTCTGGGGGGCTCCGGGCAGCTCTTGCCGGAGTTACCGCTCTCCTGGGGCTGTCCTGGGGCGGAGTTCGGGGCTGCCGGCGCTTTGTGGTACCGGGTGGTGCTTACCGCTCTCCCGGGGCTGCCGGGCCGCGCTGGGTGAGGGCCTCGGGCGGCTCGGGGCTCCTCGGGGGTGACGCGCCGCTGTGCCCGCAGGTGTGCCGCCCTTTCTGCTGCGCGTGTCCCACAGCGGCGGATCCATGTCATTCCTTGTAAGTAAACCCGAGCGCATTAGGGTGAGTGTTGAAGACCTTCCAGCTTCCCTCGTGTCTCGGTAGAACGAGTCTTGCGCTTGTGCAGAGCGGCCGGGCCTGGAGAGCACCATAAGGGCACAGGAAAACTGATTTTAGGGTTGATGACAGGACGTGGCTCGGTGTTTGAAAAATAAAACCTTTATTGCTAGCACGTACACCTGTATCTCTTTGGGGTGTGGTGCAGAGGGGCTCTAATGGGCTTTGTAGTGAAAAAAAGGGCCACAAAGTGCTTGTCTTCAGTCGTTCTTTAAGAAGTAGCCTTCTCATCGGTGTCACCCCAGTTTATGGGGGTTTTTTTTCCCTTCACTTTCTTGCAAAGCTAAACAAAGCGGCTTTGTTTAATTCTGCTTTTCAGCAGAAAATGAGGAAATTTCCAGCAGCAGAATCGCATTCAAATTGTATTCTTACATACAAGTTATGAGTCATCATCACCTAAAGACTCATTGGTGCTTTCTAGGACCGGCTTCTCATGCACTGAACAGCATCAGCTCTTTATTAAACTATTTTGCTAAGTAGCAAATTCTGCTACGAAAGTGTTTGTGATTGATAATATAATATTTGAATTCTCAGAGATACCAACTCTTTGTAAACAGAAAAAGCATTTTTTTAAACCTTTTACACCCAAAAAGCCAACTTTTATTTGGCTGTGTGAGGGACGTGTTGCATACTGATTATTTTTGCTGTATGTGCATGTATAAAAACTTGTTTGAATGAATTAAATGATATTAACTGTATTGCAAGTGCATGTTGATTGGGAATAACAGCAGCACCTGTGGGGTTGCTGGGTGCATGTCATTGGCCCAAAAAGGGAATATCCTTGTCCAAAATAAGGATGTCACTGATGATACAGCAATTAATTTCAGATCACAGGAGAATCATTGAAATTTGGGGTTTTTTTCTTGTGGGGAAAGGGAAAAGAAGCTTATCTCTAGATGGAATAACTGATTATGTGGAGAATTTTTATCTCTTTCAGCGGTGGGTGTCTGAGAAGTTCATTGTTGAGGGATTAAGAGAGTTCGAGCTGTTTGGAGGTAAGTTTTCCTTTTGTTAAGTGACATTGCTAGAAATGTTTTATTTTAGCTGTAAAGCTTGGTAATTTGATAGTAAAGATGTATTTTATGACTAAAAGAGATGATTAAATCTCATTGTAAATCCATATATTTGAGCTGTCCAAGCCCAGAAATTTAAGGTGGAAGTGTCCAAGATGCAGCAAGTTATTCGGAAATCGTTTCCATATTGATAACAGTTCTAAGATAGCTCTGTATTGCTTAGCATAACCACATTTTTTTTGTATGCAAAAGATGGATTTGGGGTTTGGGAAGGTTAATATAGATTTTTGGGTAAGAATGGATTTCAAAGCTGCTGATGGAGGAGCTGACAGGTTTGTGCTCTGCTTCAGCATAACAAACAAAGTTGCCCACTAGGATGTAGAATTCCTGATCAATGACACACAAAACAAACAGAGCACAGGAAATATGTCTAGATTTTGACCTTCCAGGTGGAGTAAAGGAATTTTTATTACTTTAAATAATATTAGATAGTTTCTTCTGTATATGACTCATCTTTGCATGTGTTTACAATCATAGAATTGTTCAGGTTGGAAGGGACCTTTAAAGATCACCAAGTCCTACTCCCCTGCAATAAGGGCTATGACAGAAGGTTAATACTTATAGTAAAAAGAAATTGTCACCTTACATTTGTATCAAATATACAAACAGTAGCACTCTGAATCTCTTTGATCCTGATGTGCTGCAGTACGACTAGGGCTGCAATTTTGTGTGCAAATCAAATGTCTTTCTATAAAACAAAAAAAATCATGTAGATTTGATACCCAAAAGGGTCATCCAGGGTTATTGACTTAGTTTTCCAGCTGTATTTGAATGGGTGTCTGTTGAACACAACATGGTGAACAATTAATTTCTTTACTCCAGAGCAGCCTCCGGGTGACTCTCGGAGAAAAGTAAGTGACTTGTGCAGGCTGTGGTGCTGTGGTTCATTGCATGGAGATTATTCCTTGTGGAAGTTTGATTTTTTTCTTTTTATCTTAGTTATATATCTCATCTCTGTATTTAGCTCTACAAGTGTGGAAACAGGTTTCACCCTGGAGTGGAGATTTTGGTGTGTGGTTTTCAAACTATATGTGATAACTCAAAAATTTAAACTTTATCTCTTGGATTTCTATTTGTTTGTCATTCTCCTCCCCCCAGCCCCTCAAGGGTCTCATTTTGAGGTGATTTTGTTCTGATCCTTCAGAGAAGGAAGAGTTTAGTTTGATGGAACTTCTGAAAAGTGTTTCTTCTGCAGGCCCTGACTGCTCACTGTGGGTTCATAATGAGCGTTTAACACACAAAATATCACAATTAGCAACAGAGTATCTTAATCTAAATGATGCCCCACCTCCCCACACCACAGGTGGTGCTGAGCAGATACTGAGTGGTGCTGAGTGGGTGATGAGCAGATACTGAATGGTCCTGAGGTGGTGCTGAGTGGGTGCTGAGGTGGTGCTGAACAGATACTGAGTGGTTCTGAGTTGGTGCTGAGCAGCTGCTGAGCAGATAGTAAGTGGTCCTGAGTTGGTGCTGAGCAGATACTCAGTGGTCCTGAGTTGGTGCTGAGCAGATACTCAGTGGTCCTGAGTTGGTGCTGAGCAGATACTGAGTGGTCCTGAGTTGGTGCTGAGTGGTCCTGAGTCGGTGCTGAGTTGGTGCTGAGTGGTCCTGAGTGGTCCTGAGTTGGTGCTGAGCAGATACTCAGTGGTGCTGAGTTGGTGCTGAGCAGCTACAGAGTGGTGCTGAGTCGGTGCTGAGTTGGTCCTGAGTGGTCCTGAGTTGGTGCTGAGCAGATACTCAGTGGTTCCAAGTCGGTGCTGGGCAGATACTGAGTGGTGCTGAGTGTTAGACATGCTTGTCTGGAAGCAAATTGAGATTAGCATCTGTTTTGGTTATTTCCAAGGGTTTTCTTGGGATTTACACACATGCTGATTTCTCATTTTGATCTTTTTACATCTAAATAAAAGCCTTTTTTTTCCACCAGAGCTGTAGAGAAAGGCACATCATTTGGGGAGGGGAATGAGAGGAAAATTTTTGTTGCTTGTGCTGAAGTGAGGGAGGGAGTGAGGAGATGGAGGGGAAGACAGCAGAACAAAACTGATATTCCCTCTTCCTAACTCGGATGAATGTCATTTGGCAAATGCAGATCCTTGCAAGCATCACATAAGTGATTGTGTTTTGGCATTTATACCAGTAGTTGCCTTTCAAAGATTGATTTCCTTTAAATGTATCTCAAATTAAACTGGACTCCCTAGCCAAAAGCCAGCTCTGAATGAATGTCCTGCCATAAAACTGGTCATATGGGACTTCATTTTGCAGCTGCTTTTGACCATACACCAAAAATTGTCCTGTGTGAAACCACTGAGGAGCTTTTTTGCAGTACTTCATAAATGACATTTCAGTTTAACTTTCTTTTTTTAAACTGTCGTATGATGTTGATAAATCTCTGGTTGAGCTCCTTTTGCATTAACTCTGTTATTGGTCACTGCTAACATGAGGAGAGGTGAGTGAAGACCTCAAACTGGAAGACTTTTCAATAGGGAATTCACAGTACTTTTCCATTACTGCACAGCCTACACCATTAATAAAATTAAATTTATTTAATTCTTTGCATCTGTTTTGTTGGCTTATGCTCTCCCTGGAGTGGACTTTAATAAAGCAAACCACTTACATGTTGCTCAGTGTCTCACCAGCTGTCACTGCTCCATGAGTGCTTCCCAGCCCCCTGCTTCCATCTCCTTGGTGGTGCCTTTGTGCTTCAGAGGTTTCTGTCTGCCTGTGTGTCTCTCCTGGCAGTCTTGCTGTTGCCAGGAGTGTGTGAAATTGCTGAAAGAAGTAATGAATGATAAAGCTGAGAGATCAGAATGGACAGGCCTCTTCAGCAGAAGTTTGAAATCCTGAGTGGGAAGTTGCTGTTCTGAGCCAAGAAACAGCACTGTAGTGTTCCCTAAAGGAAAGAATCTGGGAATGCTCCTCCCAGGGGCTTTAGCTATGCTGACATGGGACTGAGTTGTTTGTGCTGAAATTATACCAAAGCACCACAAATCTTAATTTTTGCCTTTTCCCTTAATGGAAAATGCACCTATTTTAAAGGTAGGCAGTGTGCTCTTCAAAGCCACTTGAAAAGGGGGAACTTGGGAAGTGTGGCTCTAATTTACTGCCAAAGTACACTTAAAATCCAGAGGTAATTCATAGCAAACTCCTGGCTGTGCTCTTTGCTCTGCATTTACCCTGGGCTGAGGGTAGAACAGCAAGCTCCTTGTTTTTCAGCAGTCGCTGTGTTGTTTCCATCTTTCAGTGATGGAAATAAAGAACAGTCTGCTGTCGTGGTAGGAAAAGGCACAAACTTTTCTGCTTCATGTACCATGAGAAAGGTCTGATAAAGGTTATTTGTAGTTGATGAAGAATGAGGTGGAAAAATTGAGCTGGTGTTCCAAATGCCAGGAGGAGTTAATGTGCTGGAAATTGGAGATAACTAAAGACAATTTTAGATACCACATAAATTTTAATCCCCTTTAGATTGCTCTTCTTGTGACTTTGGACATTTGAAGGAGTTGGAAAGTATAAAAGAACTTGCAAGAACATTGAAGTTTATCATCTGCAAAATCCTGCAGGGGAAGATTTCAGTGTATGTAAATGAGGCAGAAAGCTTTATGTCAGATGGAGTGAGGGAAAGCTGACAGGCTTGGGAGTGCTGCTTCCCTGTGTGTCTGGGGGTGCTTTTTTGCCCTCTTTTTTTTTTCTTTCTTTTTTTTTTTTTTTATTCAGAAGCACTTATGCTTTGCAGTTTTTGCTTTCATTTGGAGCTTCTCTTTTCATGTATGTCTGATTTTCTTCATCACTTGTACCATTCAGCTAAGCAGCTTCAGCTGTGCTGGGCTTATCCCAGGTGAGCAGCTGAAAACCTGCAGCATCCACCAGGAACACCAACTGTTATGGTGCAGAGAAAGGATAAGAACAGCTTCTCCTGGCTCTGGCTCAGGCAACAGGGTGGTGGCACACAAGTTTGTAATTATAAGAGAAAGGCAGTTACTGTAAAGCAGAGTTTAGGCTGTCCTGGGGAATAATAATTGGCTTTATCAAAATATTCCTGAATAAATTCCCACTTACAGGGATTAAAAATCTACTTATCATGTGTTTTGTAACACAGATGTCTGGATCTTCTGAAATGAGGCCTCTCCTGAGTTTCAGTTGATAAATGACTATTTAAGATTATTTTGACAGCAACTAAATCCTCTTCTGTATTCCTATTATTTTGAAGTGTATGATAATGTGGGGCAGATGATTTTTTCTGGCAGGTGATCTGTATTTCCTTTGACCTGACTTCATTTTGTTTCCTCAGACAAATGAGGCGAGCTCCGAGTCGATAGCTTCTTCCCCTAAAAGGGACACCATGAGCAACTTCCTGCCAGACAGCAGCTGCTATGAGTTGCTCACTATCATAGGTAATTCTTGAGGGCTGAGGGATCAGAGTCTGCCTCGTAAAGAAAAGAATTTCTGCAGATTTGTCTTTTTCTTGATTGATTGCTTATTTATGATATTGGAAGTCTGCATCTTTGGTTTTAAAATCATTTGAATAAAAAATGAGATGCCAGTCCTAAAGCTTTTCACCTGAGAGGGACATGTAGTGGATCATTGATGCTGGGGATGCAGTACAGTCAGCAGAGGCAGCCTGAAACCTTTTCTTGGTGCTCCCAATCTCTATTCTTGCCTCAGTCCTGAATTGGAAGGACAGGATAATTCTACTGGTTAGGAGGATTCCTCTCAGGAATGCCAAGGAATGTGGTATGGAAAAAATACTCTTTTTGATGCAACAGTTACTCTTTTTTACAAGGTCAAAAGTAGTTTCAGCGAGTGAGGGTAAAGATGATTGAAGGCTCAGGGGCTGGAGGAGTTCTCTGCTTCCAAAAGCATTACTGAAGCTTTCATGCTTTCTCTTTCAGGCAGAGGCTTTGAAGACTTGATGGTTGTGAACCTGGCCAGGTATAAACCCACAGGAGAGTATGTCACAGTCAGAAGAGTGAACTTGGAGGCCTGCACAAATGAAATGGTCACATTCTTGCAGGTAGTATCACTCATCGTGCAAGCTTAGAAGAGGACACAGTGAGAGCAGTGCCTATCAATACTGCAGTCATGTTTCTGCATTTACTAAATTTAATAATTTAATCAAAATATCTTTTATTTTAGGGGGAACTTCATGTTTCCAAACTCTTCAACCACCCTAACATCGTGCCATACAAAGCAACTTTCATAGCTGACAATGAGCTGTGGGTAGTGACTTCTTTCATGGCCTATGGTGAGTGGAGAAGGGGGTACCTTTCTCTGACCCTCATGTTCTGTGAAATGAAATTGAAGAGCTGAAGTGTCCTTGGGGCTTTTGTTCTGACAGGTAGTGTTTTGTTTCTTTCTAGGTTCTGCAAAAGATTTAATCTGTACCCATTTTACGGATGGGATGACTGAATTGGCCATTGCTTACATTCTCCAAGGTGTCTTGAAAGCGCTTGACTACATCCACCATATGGGCTATGTGCATAGGTATTGAAAAATACATTGGTCGTTTTCCTTCTGGTGGAAGTTCTTGGAAATAATACTCAGAATAGAGCAGAGGATGAATCAGGAGACACAGGACAACATTCAGTTTTGTATTACTTTGCTGTTAGAGCCAATCAGTTTCATGCTCATGGGAAGTGACAACACTGATCTTACTAAGCTGCACAAAAGTGTTGTGGAGCAAACTTATCCCAAAGACTACTGTGTATCTGAAATCACAATCCATAACATTTAGTCCTGCATTTCTCCTTGCCACAGAAACATTCTTTGTGAACTTGCAGAAGTGATGAATAGAATCCTGTTAATTGATTTTGCCCAGCATCCAAAGATGGTTGTTAGGAGTCTCAGCCTCCTGGTAGGAAGCTGATCAGGTATTGCCCTGTGCATTGAGCTGTTTAGTAAAGGCCAGGCAGCCTGACTGGCTTTTTTCTTTTTCCCCAGGAGTGTTAAAGCCAGCCACATCCTGATCTCTGTGGATGGGAAGGTGTACCTCTCTGGCCTGCGGAGTAACCTGAGCATGATCAACCATGGGCAGCGACTCAAAGTTGTTCATGACTTCCCCAAATACAGCATCAAAGTGCTGCCTTGGCTCAGTCCTGAGGTTTTGCAGCAGGTGTGTTTAGTGATCTGTTGTATCTGTATAATTTGGTGAGCTCTTAGGGCATGTTGGAGGGGTGTAGGGTGGGAGACATGAGAGAACCTGCAGAGTTGCTTTCTTGTGATGCAAGTTACCCATGGCAGATGCCATCCCTACAGGCTGGCTGATTTCAAGGAGGGCAGGATTGGACCCAAAGAGGGAAGGATTGGTCCCTTTAGAGCAGGATTGCTCCCAAGGAGGGCAGGATTGCTCCCAAGGAGGGCAGGATTGCTCCCAAGGAGGGCAGGATTGGTCCCAAGGAGGGCAGGATTGGACCCAAATGGGGCAGGATTGCTCCCAAGGAGGGCAGGAATAGGAAATGTATATGGAATGTTTTATATAAAATTGAGTAAATTTACACCTTTTTAAAAATACAGCATCAAAGTGCTGCCTTGGCTCAGTCCTGAGGTTTTGCAGCAGGTGTGTTTAGTGATCTGTTGTATCTGTATAATTTGGTGAGCTCTTAGGGCATGTTGGAGGGGTGTAGGGTGGGAGACCTGAGAGAACCTGCAGAGTTGCTTTCTTGTGATGAGCTCTAGTTTTGTTTTTTTTTCTTCTTTTTGTCTTAAAACCAGTGACCCCTAGCAAGGGGAAGGATACATGAACGCAAGGAAAAAGAAGGGAAGAAGCTAAAGGAAACAGATTTGGGGGGCATGGGCAAGTGGGTAGAATTGGATCTAGTTGACTCAACAGTTAAATTGTAGGCACCTCTACAGGTTTTCTCATTAACAAAGTGTTACATCCAATGCAAGTTACCCAGGGCAATGCCATCCCTACAGGCTGGCTGATTTCACTTATAAAAATGTTGCCCTTTATGTTTTAACAAACCAAAAAACCCTCACCACTATAAACCAGTGTATCTGTGGCTTGTGCTGTTCCTGTTCTGATCATCTGGGTTTGTTGACTTGCAGTTGAAACCATGGGTATTGCCCATTCAATCACATCCAAGTCCCTGAAGCGAATTTTTCTTTTCCTTTTCATGTAGAATCTGCAGGGTTACGATGCAAAATCTGACATTTACAGTGTAGGGATAACGGCCTGTGAGCTGGCAAATGGAGAGCAGGATTGGTCCCAAACTGGGCAGGATTGGACCCAAGGAGAGCAGGATTGGTCCCAGTCTGGGCAGGATTGGTCCCAGTCTGGGCAGGATTGGACCCAAGGAGAGCAGGATTGGTCCCAGTCTGGGCAGGATTGGTCCCAGTCTGGGCAGGATTGGACCCAATGAGAACAGGATTGGACCCAAGGAGGGCAGGATTGGACCCTTTAGAGCAGGATTGGACCCAAATGCTGTTCCTGTTCTGATCATCTGGGTTTGTTGACTTGCAGTTGAAACCATGGGTATTGCCCATTCAATCACATCCAAGTCCCTGAAGCTAATTTTTTCTTTTCCTTTTCATGTAGAATCTGCAGGGTTACGATGCAAAATCTGACATTTACAGTGTGGGGATAACGGCCTGTGAGCTGGCAAATGGACATGTCCCATTTAAAGACATGCCTTCTACTCAGGTGAGATTTGCAAGCTGCTTTCTCATCCTTCATCCTGGCACCCGGAACTGCTTTCCTGCTCTGGGGCATGAGCACAGAAGGGTGTCCTGCCCGCATGAATGGGAAACCTTAACTATGCTGTTGCTTGTGCCCCACCTGCTCTTGCAGATGCTGTTGGAAAAGCTGAATGGAACTGTTCCCTGCCTGCTGGACACCACCACCATTCCTGCAGACGAGCTGACCATGAAGACATCGCGCTCCAGCGCCAACTACGGCATGGGGGAGAGCATGGCCGTGAGCAACGCGCGCGCGGCCAACGGCGAGCCGGCCCTGCACCCCTACCTCCGCACCTTCTCCACCTACTTCCACAACTTCGTGGAGCAGTGCCTCCAGAGGAACCCTGATTTCAGGTAAAGCCAGCTGAAAGCTGCTCTCCCCACCTGTGCTGTTCCAGGGCTGGGTAAACTGTGGGAGTTAGCAGATATTGTTTATAGTTTTCTTTCCAAAATTGTACTGGAGTGAGGATGTGCCCCGTCTGTTGGGGAGAGCAGTCCAAGTGTGTAGAATGAGCAGTGTTAACACTTTGAGCACTTCCTATATGAGAGCCTGAGGAATTCCTTTGCAGCCTTCCTTGGAGGATGAGTGGTGCTGCACATCAGGAAAATAAACAACTTGTGTTTCTGGCCCCTGTGGCACTGTGTTTACCCAGTTCCCATCACTGCAGATGGCTGCTCTTCAGCCAGCAGAGAGCAATGAAGTGATCAAAGCTGCATTTTTCTGTGTAGTGAGGGCAATCTGTAGCCATGACAGACTTTTCAGGGGTGCCCCACTGCTCAGGTGGTTCTTGGCCAGATGTAGGGGGTGCAAGTAATGTAACTTAAAGGTTAGAAGGAGGAGGTTGAACTCCTTGCATAAAACATTGTGTGATTGTAAATGCTTAATAAGCAGTGCTACTGCTGAAAACAGGGAGATACCCAACAGCTGAGAAATGGGAGAGGCAGGGAGGACCCTGCTCTTTTCTTATTCCCACTGCCTGACTTCAAGCACTGACTCATGTTCTTGTCTTCTTCCCTCATTCTTCCTCCCTTCCACAGGCCAAGCGCAGGCACTCTGCTCAGTCACCCCTTTTTTAAGCAGGTAAGGAACTAATTTAGCTGCAGGTAAATGCTTTGCTTTGCAAAGCAATGCACAGTGCTTTGCTTTGTGTTGCTGTGAGGGTAGGGATGTTGAGTTGCTGAATTGTCTGTGATTGGGAAGATTGACTTTTCTGACTATTTGTAGTGCAGTGTGGTGACTATCACATCTTCTGGGGAGGTGCTTAGGCTGTTCTTGAAGCATCTCTTACCTAAGAGATGTTCTAAATCTGCCTGTTTTGGGAGCCACAACAGCTCTTCCCCCACAGGCTGCTGAGTTCTGGGGCGAGGCAGTTCTAACCTGCTCCTTAAGGGGAGTCCAGAGGGTGCCCTCTGCATTTCCTGTTGTTTCTGCCTGCAGAGCTGGGTGTGCAGCAGCACCTGAGCATTCCTGTGTCTCACTCTGTCCTTCCCATGCAGATCAAGCGCCGTGCTTCCGAGGCACTCCCTGAACTCCTGCGCCCTGTCACCCCCATCACCAATTTGGAAGGGACACTGCCCCAGGATCCCAGTGGCATTTTTGGGTTGGTATCAAATCTGGAGCAGCTGGATGTGGATGACTGGGAATTCTAGAAAAATAGGGACTACACTGAGGAGAAGCTTTCTGGACATTGTAATTTATTGGTCCTGTTCATAAAGCTGATGAATGTTACACACACAGAGGAGTTTACAGGTCCTTGGGAAGGAACTTCAACTGTTTACTTAAGTAGCCTGGATACAAATGGACAGACCTGAGCTGGAAAAGGATCAACCCAAGGAGCTGTGGAGTATTCCAGAAGGTGCAGTGCCCAGAGCCCCCATTCTTCCAGCTGAGCTCTGGTAGAGCACTCAAGGGTGTTGAGTGAGTCTGTGTAGTTATGGTCTCTATTTATGTGTTTCTAAAAATCACTGGCTTCCTCACAGTTGAGGCTGCATGTCCCTGCCCTCTTTGGTTCTTTCTCTTTTAAGGGTGCCTTAGAGTTGAGGGGAGGTGGGCAGCTTTTAGTTTTGGGCATTCTCTTAGAACTAGTCATGTTCCTGTAACAGTGTTGTCACAGGGCAAGTTTTAAGGGGGGAAAAAAGGGATTATATTCTTAGTTACTGCTTTGTGATGGAAAACAGGAGATCAAAGACGAGCTGATGCCATTCCAGGCACTCCTGCTGCACTGGGCATTCCTCTGCAGCACTGGACTCTTCCAGTCTGGAGAGGACTTTTGAAGACTTCTCACTCGATGCTGAATTCCAGGTCAGACAGGGCCTTCCAGCTTCCCCTTCCAGCTTCCTGGGTCACCAGAGCAGTGTGGATGCCTGGGCAATGTACCAGCTTTTTTATCCCCTTCCAGCTGAACTTCATGTTAGCTGGGCTGGTTTCACAGCACGAAACACTCTTACCTGCCTGTTCTCAGTGACTTACCCTGGCACAGAGGAAGAGTAAATTGATTTTCATGCTGATCCTCTTGCTCACAACTCCTGTACAGAATTGAACTTTGACCTTTCCATTACTACTGCTGTTCTGCCTTCCCTCACTGACAGGTAAAAGCCGCTCACGTGGCTCCCTGTGATTCATGGCTGTGTGACTCTGCCCTGCTGCTGTGGCAGCTCTCCCCCATTCCGTGGTGTTTGGTTTGTTTGGAGGTGTATTTAAGGCTTTTAGTTTGACTTTTTTTCCAAGGACCATGGTGCTGAGGGTCATCTGCTCTTTACTGAAGCACTGAGAATCCTTGTATAGGTGCAGTTGATGGGAGTAGTGGTGCTGGCAACAGGTCCTTCTTGTGTTTATAAATTGTACTTGAACCCAGATAAAGTTTGTTACTCTAGTTTTTTTTCCAAAACAAATAAAATATTTCTGAAGTTGTTTTTTAAGTCTGCTGTTTGTGCAGGATGATGGAGTGAATCACAGAGGGTGACAGGCTGGCTGTGCATGCTTGCTTTTACCTTAGTTTTGTACAGCTCACCAGTTTATGGCAGCTGCCTTCATGCTTCAGAAACATAATTCAACTAAAGCAACAAGCTGCTCACACCTGCACTTGCTCTTTTCTGAAAGTTTCAGTAAAATTCTCCCAATTGCAGGAGTGTTTGTTAAGGTCAGGCCCAGTTCTACTTCCTCCCTATGATCAGGTTTGGCTCCTGATTTAATGTTACTGTTAGTAGGAAGATACTGATTTCCTGGCTTGTTAGGAAGTCTTACAAACAGGGCTTTATTAAGTTATGTACAAAATGTATTCTGCTACTGTGGATCCCCTTCGTGGTCTGATTGTTGCTCTTCTTCTTCCTCCCCTTTGTGTTTTTCCAGTTTTGCCATGAGCTCTGAAAAACAGAACGGGCAGGGTGAGGCTCCAGGTGCAGGAGCTGTCCCAGAGCCAGGGGTCCAGGTGCTGTGAACACCCAGGACCAGGGCAGCTACCAAAAATCCCCTGCCTGCAGAGGCTCAGCTTGGAGCCAGCCCTGTTGGCTGAGTCCAGGCAGGAGCTGTTACAGTCATTCCCTCGGTCTTTACTGACCACACAAGCTGCTGCCTCTGCTCTCTACTTGCTCCCCAGGTTCCCCACCTGGGCAAGCACAGATGCTCAAGTTGCATCTGTGATTCAGCATTTCCTGACACTAACCGAGCTCTGAACTGCAGCTCAGGGCCAGGCCCAGCACCAGGAAGGAGCTGGTGCCTTTGCTGCTCAGGTGCTCCCCCAGAAGCCCCTCTCTCCCCAGGTGCCCAGTACCTTTTGCAGGGTTGAAGACCCCGTTGGTTTGCTTGTCACAGACGTAGCAGCGCTGGGATTTGCGGTAGTGCTGCAGGGCACAGCTCTCACAGAAGTAGTGCCGACACCTGTACAGACACAGAGAGCACTGCAAGTCCCCAGACACAGCCACTGTGTCCTCGAGTCAGAAACTACTGACTGCTGGTCACAGGAACATCAAGGCTGAGAATGACCTCCAGCATCGAGTCCAGCCTTTGCCCAAACACCACCTTGTCACCCAAACCAGAGCACTGAGTGCCATGTCCAGTTGTTCCTTGTTCCCCAGGAATAGGGACTCCACCAGCTCCCTGGACAGCCCCTTCCCCTGCCTGACAACTCTCTCCATGGTCCCCAAGGGAGGCAAAAGTGAGCTGCAGGCATCCCTGTCCCCGTGGAAGGTGTTTCAGCATTGCTTCGCTGATGTGCAGCGACAGCACAGAGCCACCAGTGAGCTCTTCCAGACACCGGACAGCGTTCAGGGTGAGAAAGGGCTGTCTTCAGCCTCCTCCTCATCCTCACCAAGCTCCTGGCTTCCCCATGCTCACATTTTCTGCTCATTCAGTGTCCAGGAGGAATGATGGCATGAAAACAAAATGTCAGTGTTAAAGGGAAAAGATGAGGCAATGAGGCAGCATTTGTGGAAATCTAAAAAGTGCTTGAGTAAGTGCTTGAGATCCCTTCCGAGGGGATGCTCCAGATGCAGCTGTGAGACTCCCTGGCTCTCACAGGATTCCCCCACCCACCAGAAAACCAGGGCAGACAACAAGCACGTTCCACCCACAGCCTGTGGGCTGGGTTTGTCTTTGCCTCAGTAGTGAATGAATGATTCCTGAGCTGCACTGACAGCACACGTGGCTGCTCGTGCCAAACAACCACTTACTTGGTGACCACAGGGTTCTTGAAGGAACCTCTGCAGATGAAGCATTTGAAAGGCATGTCCTCCTCATCACTGCTCACCTCGTAGTTTTCGTCATCTGCAGAAGAGAAAGTGAACCAGAGTGGAGTGAGAGGCCAAGCCAGCCAAGCCCAAGTGTGGGGCACAAAATAATAAGGGGAGAGCACAGCAGGTGGGATTCAATCTCTGCTGGAAACAATGGAGCTCTGGCATCTGGGTGTTGCTGATGTCAGTAACACGTGTGGGACTGTGCTATAATTAGGGCTAATGAGCCAGCAGGCCTCTTGCTCATCTCAGGAGAAAATTCTTTTCTTCTTCACCCACTCACTGCTATAAAGAGAAACATTCTCCAGCCCCCTCCTGTTTTTCATACTGTCTTCCAAACCAGCTGCCACCAAGTTCTGGCTCCAACTGAGCAGAGCATAGCCCCCATTTGCACAGCAGCACTCATGAACCCTGGGTCACAGCTCTGGACACTGAGTGACAAATGACATCCCACCTCCTGGGCATCAGGGGGACAGACAGTCCTATCTCCCAGCTCCACACAGCAGTGCTCTCCTTCCCAGGGAGCCAGGGGCTATCTGAAAGCAGCAGCTCTGCTCAGCAGTGCCAGGGTTGCTGGCCCCCAGCTGATCCTGCAGCAGGAGCTGCAGTTTTGAGCGGTCCCGTACCGTTGACGCCGTAGCGGCCCTCGTCCAGCTCCCGTTCAATCTGCCAGCCGTGCTTGTAGTCCGAGCGGTCGTGCAGGAACTTGCAGCTGTCTGAGCAGCACAAAGAAAGAGGAAGTAAGAGACAGGCTGCAAGGGCAGAGTGTTACCAGGACACCTAATTCCAGGGCAGCCTGAGCTTTGCCCAGCAGGAGAAATCTGATTGCTCCTTGTCCAGGGCAGCATTAAGCTGCTGGAGCAGGTACACGATCCCTCAGTGCTGACAGGCTGTGAGTATCATCCTCGCTGTGCCACAGGGAAGTTCCAGCAGTTATGCTCATGGGAAGTGGGGTAAGGAACAGGAAACCCCATCCCTCACATAGTCTCAGTGCACACAATACCTGTCAGAACGTGAGTCACTGGAACATCCCAGTGGTCCCTTCCAGGACTTCTATAACCACTAATTAAAGGGCCTGGGCTTTCAGAAGGGATGGCACGAATGACAACGTTACACAAACAGCTCTGCACAGTAAGGTCTGTGGCTCAGCACCCTGAATGTGGGGTCACTGGATGCCTTGGCATGCCTGGTGCTCAGCTGCAGCACGGGGCACTCACCCCCGAAGCCGCAGAAGCCGGTCTCTTTGTAGTCCTTGCAGATGTCGGGCTGGTAGTCCCAGCGCACCGTGGCCCGCAGGTGCTCCGGAGCACGGATGGGGCCTTTCCTGAAGGGGGAAAAGAGGCTCAGCCCAGCTGCAGAGTGGCCCTGGAGCAGGGCCCTGGCCAGAACCAGACACCACACTGGTCAGACAGAAATTGGCAATGACAGCAGAGTTCCAGCCCCAAACGCTGCCTTTGGGACGGTGCCTGAGCTCCTCTGCGGTCACAGACCCCGAGGCTCATCCCAACTCACCTCACCATTCCTGAGGAGGCATTTCCCATCGATGTGTCCTTGGGCTTCACATACTTCTGGTAGTTGTTAATGCCACGGTAAATTTTATCGTCTTCCTTTCCTCTCAGCTCCTAGGAAAGCAAGAAGGGATCATTAAGGATCAGGAGAGCTTCATGACATGAATTAATTGCCACCACTCTGACACCAGTCTTCCTTCCCACCTTGCCTTCCTTAACACCAAGATGCCAATAAAGGCACAAAACTCCTCTTTTTGCAAAGGTTACACTTCTGGCTGCTTGAACTTCTAGGGAATATGAGACTCTTACTCTTCTTGGTGTGCAGAAGGGGATGAGCAAAGCACAGGCTCTCCTGCTGCAGAGCAGGAGTTCCTGAGGAGCAGGGCTGACTCACCTCCTGGATTTTCTGGCTGCGCTCAAAGATGGCCTGGGCATCCTTCTCCTTCTCTGTGTCCAGTTCATACACTGCTGTGGCTCCCATGTCTTCTGGGCCAACAGGTTTCTGAAAAGAAAGGAAAACTTGTGGCAAGAGTGGAGGGAACACCTGGACAAGACAAAGAGCTCCTGTCTACCTGGAGGGTTGTCACAGAGCAAGAACCGGACAGATTTGCTTTATCCCTTGGCATTTGCTAGGGAGAATTCACCACAGGCTCCAGCCAAAGATGGTCTAACACTGAAAACACAAACCCAACAGCTGAGCAAAACCTGATCCAACTGCTCCCCCTCCTGAAAAATCTCTGCAGTGTTGGGCAAGTCCAGGGGCATCCTGGAGTTTTAACTCCACCTCCAAAAGGGAAATACCAACCTTTGATGGCCACCCGTGGAGGGAGGGACTATCAGAGTAAACCCAGCACAGGTGCTTGGCTATTAAGAGCGGACAAGGAGGTGCACTGATAAGAAACAATGTCCAATCTCATGTTTAGAGTGGCAGATTCTATCTGTGAGGAGTGGGATCCCCAGCCCCACGTGAGCTGACACCCCCAGGCCCCCTGCTGCCTGTCCTTACCGCCGACCATGGTGGATTTGTAGGTGACCCCGATCTCCTTGGCAGGTTCCTCATCCTCGCTGCTGCTCGGTGCGTAGTCTGGCCTCTCCCTCGTGCAGCGCCTGGTCTGGGGGGGAGGAAAGGCTCCAGCGCTGTTCTGGCTGAGCCTGGCAGGCCCCCGCAGGCAGCCCTGGATGGAGCAGCAGCCCCCTCGGAGCTCCCTTTACCTTCTGGATCATGGGGTTGGGGGTGTCCCGCCGCCGCTCCTTGCGCACCACGGTGCTGCCCTCCTCCCCGCTGCTCTCTGCGGGGAAAGCCGGCCGTGAGGGGCACGGCCCGGGCCTGAGGCAGCTCCTGCCCCGGCAGGCTGGGGACACCCAGGCAGACCCACAACCCCACCCGGGGAGCGCTCCCGGAGCTCGGGCAGCCTCGGGGCCGCGATCGTTCCCTGGGAGCCTGGGCAGTGTCCGATCACCTTCCAGGGGAAGAACCTTCTCCTCACAGCCAACCTAAACCCCTGCGACACAACTGCCGGGGTCCCTCACGCCCCCGGGCTGGAGAGGGCGGCCAAGCCCCCGTGTGGGCAGCGCTGGGGGCGGCACCAGGCCCTCCCTCGCCTCCCCGCTGCACCGCACCGCACCGCACCAGCTCGGCTCCCCGCGCCGCCCGGGTCCTCCAGCCCTCACCCCGCTCCTGGTCGCTGCCGGGCCGTTTTCGCCGGCCGCTGCCCGCGGCCCGGACCCGCTTCTTGAACACAAAGCTGCAGACGCCGCTCTCCTCCGCCATCCTGTGCCGCCGAGACCGCGGCGCTGGACAGAGCGGCGCCGGAGCGGCCGGCGCGGGCAGCGCCCCCTGCGGGCGCGGGGGACTCAGCGCCCCGGGCGGGGCCGGGGGTCCCGGGGTGCTGCTCTGGACCCCGAGCCCAGCTCTGAGCCCGGCTCTGAGTCCCTCTCTCTGCACAGCCCCCTGCTCTCTGCACAGCCCCTTCTCTCTGCACAGCCCCCTTCCCTCTGCACAGCCCCTTCTCTCTGCACAGCCCCTTCTCTCTGCACAGCCCCCTGCTCTCTGCACAGCCCCTTCTCTCTGCACAGCCCCCTGCTCTCTGCACAGCCTCCTTCCCTCTGCACAGCCTCCTTCCCTCTGTACAGCCCCCTTCTCTCTGCACAGCCCCTTCTCTCTGCACAGCCCCTTCTCTCTGCACAGCCCCCTGCTCTCTGCACAGCCCCTTCTCTCTGCACAGCCCCTTCTCTCTGCACAGCCCCCTGCTCTCTGCACAGCCCCCTTCCCTCTGCACAGCCCCTTCTCTCTGCACAGCCCCTGCTGTCTGCACAGCCCTCCTCCCTTTGCACAGCCCCTTCTCTCTGTACAGCTCCCTTCCCTCTCTACAGCGTGGCTGTCCCACCGCTGGCTCACATCTGGAGTGGAATTCCTCACTTATTTGTACACGATGGCAGCGAGCCTCTTCAGCACAGATGCTCTTTGGGCAACGCAGAGTGATAGAGGTGGTAAATCACATCACTGCTGTCTCCTTGTCCAGTAATCACTCCTGTGAATTCCTCAGTTGTGTTTTTTGTACAGGCAAACTGCACAGAGATCACCTGTCCCTGCAGCTGGGCTCAGGCTTTGGGCCACCTCCAGCCAGCATTTGGCTCTTTCCAGTGGCACCACACTATGTTCAGGAGCCAAACAAGAATATTTGTTCCAGCATGATAATTTTCAAAGATATTCCCATCCCTCCATTGTATATTTTCCTCCATTTATGGCCCATTGGAGGGCTTTGAGAGCTTAAGGTAAAGTCCTCAGAGCTACAGGTTATTGCTGCCTCTCTCCTGACCCATGGCCATTCTGGCTTCCTTGGCTGGCGTGAAACCACCTCCAGGTTTTAACTATTAATATTTATATTTATTTCTGATGTTTTGCCCTGTTCCTGGGGAAATTCCAGCCCCTCCAAACATCATGGGAAGATGTCTTTATAGTCCAGGCAGTGCTTTTGCTCGGCCCAGGAGTCCTGCTCCCGGAGATCCACCTTGCACAGCCCCACTCCCACGCTCGGCTCCTCAGAATCTCCATGGATTTCTGAAACCACCACAGATCAGTGTTACCCCTCTGGAGGGTGAGGACTGGGGAGCACTGGAATCCTCCTTTCCTGCTGCTGCCTAATAAGATCCTTCCTATGCAAGCAGTGAGCTGAGGTGTGGGAAATGTGGCTTTTGCAGACGCTGCAGGGATGGATCCTTTGGGATGCTCCAGGATCCCTCACTGGGGTCAGGATGGATCCTTTGGGATGCTCCAGGATCCCTCACTGGGGTCAGGATGGATCCTTTGGGATGCTATAGGACCTCTTACCGAGGTCAGGATGGATCCTTTGGGATGCTCCAGGATCCCTCACCAGGGTCAGGATGGACCCTTTCAGATGCTCCAGGATCCCTTAGCGGGGTCAGGATGGGTCCTTTGGGATGCTCCAGGACCCCTTAGTGGAGTCAGGATGGACCCTTTGGGATGCTCCAGGATCCCTTAGTGGGGTCAGGATGGATCCTTTGGGATGCTCCAGGATCCCTTAGCGGGGTCAGGATGGATTCTTTGGGATGCTCCAGGATCCCTCACTGGGGTCAGGATGGATCCTTTGGGATGCTATAGGACCTCTTACCGAGGTCAGGATGGATCCTTTGGGATGCTCCAGGATCCCTCACCAGGGTCAGGATGGACCCTTTCAGATGCTCCAGGATCCCTTAGCGGGGTCAGGATGGGTCCTTTGGGATGCTCCAGGACCCCTTAGTGGAGTCAGGATGGACCCTTTGGGATGCTCCAGGATCCCTTAGTGGGGTCAGGATGGATTCTTTGGGATGCTCCAGGATCCCTCACTGGGGTCAGGATGGACCCTTTGGGATGCTATAGGACCCCTTAGCGGGGTGGGGGAGTGCCATGCAGAGAGAGGCCGTGTCCAAAGCCTGGGGCAAAGCCAATCTGCACACGCAGCTCATAGGAGAGAGCCTGGAGGAGCTAATTAGCGGGGGGGTAATTGCACCCTGTGCCACAAAAGCGGAAGGGTCGCCCCGGGGCCGGCGCTGTGCGTTCGGGGAGGCTGCGGGCGGCCGGGCAGAGGGAGCCGGGAGCCGAGCGAGCGGGGAAGGCTCGGGGTGAGAGGTTGGCTCCACACAAAGGAGCGAGCGGCTGGAAGCCGGTTCGACGCCGAGAGCCAATCGCTGCTGCGGCCCCGCGATAAAAGGGCTCGGAGCCGGCGCGGGGAGCGCAGGAAGCGGCTCCGCTGCACGGCCGCGGCCTCTGCGGCGGGACACGGGCGGCAGAGCCCCGGGCACGGCACGGCACGGCACGGCACGGCACGGCACGGTACATCACGGCACAGCCCCGCCCTGCCCTGCGGACCCTCCTGCTCGGCGGTGAGCTCGGCTCGGGGGCGGCGGGAGGCGGCGGCGAGACAATGCCGGCCCCGGGAGCGGGGCTGAGGGGCTCGCCCGCACCGGGGCTCCCGGTTCCCGAGCACACCGGGCTGGGGGGGAGCCCGAGGCAGGGATGGAGAGGAGCGGGGATGGAGAGCCCCGGGGAGCGGCTGCGCTGCTCAGGAGCCGCCCCGCGCTCGGGATCGCCCCCCAGCCCCGCTGCTCGGCCTCGGGGGGCGGGAGGGGAGCGGGGCCGGGGGGTCTGGGCCGCGATCGGGGCCGGGGAGCGGGGCCAGCGCCCCGTGCCCGCGGAGCCCCGCGCGAGGGGCCGGTAACCGGCGGGGCGAGCAGGCCCGTGCTGGCCGGAGCCGCTCCGGGGGTGCCTGTTTGGGGGCGCATTTCGGGGTTCACGTCCCGTTCGGGCCGTGGTCCCCTCTTTGTTGTGTGCTGCGGTACACGCCGGAGGGCGGCTGGACAGATCCGTTTTGTTAAGCTGATCAGAAAGAGCAGAGATGGAAGAAAAACCTGTTAGATCGCGACTCCCTTATCCCTCTTGGTTGATGCCTGCCAATTCCCGATGTGTGTCTCCTACCGCCTCATCCAGGCTGCGTTTAAACCTTTCCAGCGACAGGTCTTTCATCGCTTCCCTGGGGAGGCTGTTGCATGACTGTGAGATTTAATAACAACACGAATGCCCTGGGCTCTGACATAACCCTTAACAGCCAGGGATCTCCCAGGGCTCCACAAAGGAGAGCAGCTCGGTTTCCATCGAGGGGAGGGGGGAAAAAAGGGAACAGAAAAAATGCAATTATTTATCCACTGCCACCCAAAATTAGCAGCAGGTTTAGGAATCGAGCCCAGGTCTCCCAAGTCCCAGTCTGGTGCTGTAACTACTCTGTTTTGAGCCAGCCTGATCTGTCTAATCCCCTTGGATCACTTCAAACAAGCTAAGATCAGATTTATGATCAATTTTCCGCTGATTTTTTTTCATGGTGTGGGTATCAGTTTTGAAAAAAAAAGCTGATAATCCAGCCTTGAAAATTGGGCTTTGTCCACCAAAGACGTCGTGTGAGGGCTCTCACAGGGAAGACATCTGGTGCCTCAGCTGAGCTGTTGTGTGTTTCAGGCCAGGAGTAGCACATCTGCAGCATTATTAATTATTTTTTAGATTACAAAATAATTGCAGGGCAATCGACCAAGCTTAGTCTGACACAGCCCCAGTGTTAATGTCCTTTTTAAATGGGAGCCCTACAAGAAGCAAATTCCCAGTTCCAAACTGAGGGTCTGTCAGGACCCACCTCTTGGGCTTTGCAAAGTGGTGGATGCATCTTCATTCTTAAACAGCTTAAAACCAGGTTCCTGACCTTTTTTGGTCAGCAAAAATCCCAGGAGACTTCTCATTAGGGAAGGGAATTTCTCTTCTGGTTTCCTTCAGTGGGTAATTCCTGGGAGTCTTCAATTACCCCTCTGGTCCTGGAGGGGGATGAAATTTTTCTTTTCCTTTTCTCCCACCCTCAGCTCTTGCAGGGTTTTGCCAGGCAGCTGCCATGTCCCCCCAAGACGTGTCTGCTTTTCCCTGCCAGTTAAGTCATTTTTATCTGCCATCTGGGGGTGTTGCAGTGCTTACCTCGCTCTTAGCAAAAGCCCTAGGATGGAAAACATTAAATCTGGACAAAAGGATTATCGCAATATCAACGTTAAGCACACTTTAGACATATTTCTCACTCCTGTGGTGTGCCCATAACCCTCTCCATATGTCCAGCTTGGGGTTTTCAGTGGCAAGACGCCTCAGCATCCTCTGATGTGCGTCTCCAGGGATTACTTTTCCCAGCACACTCATTGCTCCACTGCAATCTTGTGGATTTCAGAGAACCAGACCCTATCCTGGGCTCTATGGCACCTTTGATCCTAAAAGGAAGGATAGAGATGAAGGCTAAAAAAGCTGGGGCAGCTCCAGAAGAATGATATTTGGAGAGATTTAGCCACCATTATGATTTTGGTCATGTTTTCTTCTTATACAATCTACATTTGGGCAGCAAACAGTGGATTTTGTAGGGCTTGTGTGGAGGCAGGGACCATGGAAAGGGGTTGTGATGTGTTTTGGGAGTGCCTGGAACTGGACCCACTCCTGCTCTTACTGCATCTGCAGGTGATGAAACAGCAAAAGCTTTTTGTGCATCTCTTGGGGCCCAAGAGATGGGCTCACCCCCTGGAATCAGAGAATCCTTCAGGCTGGAAAAGTTCTCTAAATCATAGCGTCCAACCATTCCCACAGCACTGCCAAGGCCACTGCTAACCATGTCCCCAAGTGCCACCTCCCCATGGCCTTAAACCCCTCCAGGGATGGAAACTCCAGCACAGGAAAGGCCAGCGCAGAGTCTGGTGAGTAACAGGTGATATTCCAGGAGAGGAAATCTGCCAAGGCACCACTGAGAGGTTGTGTTAGAGGAAGGAGGAAATTACAGGCAATTACAGCTCCATTAACTGGAGCACAAGGAAAGGTTGGTTTCTAGACCAGGTTCTAGAAGAGTAATCAGATGTGCTGTTGGGAAGCAGAATAAAATGCAGGGTGGTTTTAACACAGATTGTGTCACGCTGGCTCAGTGTCTTCCTTGGATATGATAAATGACTTCTGAAACAACAGGGCCTCCTGATAGAGCCCCGAGGAAATGATTATTTTAGGTGGAAACGGGGAAAAGAGAGCAAAATGCAAGGAAGACACTTGGATTCTTCTGCAAGGAGGGATGTAAGGACACATCAGGCCAGAGGTTTTCAGGGGTGCTGGAGTTCTGTATCAGAATACCAAGGTCTGAGATCTCCCAGTGTGGAGCTGCCAGACCAGCTCGCCTGTTTGCATTGGTGACCATGGTGGCTGTGGCAACAGAGAGCCCACCAGGTGAGAACAGATTAAAAGGAATCTGCTTCTTCTGAATGTGGTTACTCTTTATGAATCCCTCTTGAGAGGCAGAATATGATGGGAGAAGAACTAATGTCTAATGTACATTTGAGTAGGAAAGTAGGGTGATGTTTCCAGGAGGAGCATGGTTTATAGGAGAGATTAGGGAAGAGCTGGCAAGGGCAGGGAAGCCATGAGCTTCTGTTTGCCTGTTGTGCTTGTTTGCAGCAGGTTGATATTGCACCTCATTAGTCCCTTCTGCAGAGCTTCCAAGGTTTCTCCCAGTGAAGCACTTCTAATGTCCAGCCTGAACCTCTCAACCTGCAATTTTTGTCTGGCACTCCTTGAGAATTTGTCTCTGCTTGGAATGGCCTCTTCTCATCCTCCTGGCAGGATTCCTGCTGGGCTTCTCTGCTCTATCTGAACTCTCAGAAAGACAGGAGATCCCAGGGAGCAGAGACTCCCTTCAGATCATGATTTTAACGGATGCCATTAAACACAGCCACAATCCCAGGAACTGGCTGCCTCGGTTTTCTCTTTCTGGAAATCCCAGTAGCATCCTTCTGGCCTGGGACCAGCCCAGTCCCCTGGTGCTTCCAGAGCTGTGCACCTCCTCCTCAGGGCAGGCAGGGATGAAAGTGGCAGAGGGGAGCGGGCGGGCAGGGGCTTCCCTCGGGCTCCCCCTCACTCCTTTGGGTCCCCCATTGTTGCCCTGACAAAGGCAGCCCTGTTCCTCCCCACAGCTATTCCTTGTCAGCATCCCTCAGCATTTTGGCTGCAGATTTCCTGCCCACTGGCAGCCTCTCAAGAGGCAGAGCGTGGATGGAAAGGGGATTAGTGGAGCAGGCTCCTGGCCGTGGGGTGAGGCAGGGTCAGGCCCACTCCCCAGGAATCGCTGCAGCAGGGGAGGGGTGTCCCCAGAAATGTCCGGATTCTCCTCCCTGAAGTCCTCCAGCCTGAGCTGAGCCAGCAGGGAGCTGCCCTGGCTCCCCAGGACCATGAGGTCAAGTGGCTGGCTCAAAGCCGTACAAGAGCCAGGACCTGGAGCAGAATGAAGGGATTCCATGCCTGAAGCAGGAGCTGTGGCCACTGGGCTGGCTCCACCATCCCTTCCCATCCCTTCCCTGGCACTGCTGTGCCTGGCTCTGGCCTGGCCTCTTTGATGCGGGTTTTGCACCACACTTGGCTTCATGGTGTGGGTCAGCTGTGAGACCCCAAGAGTGCAGAAACTGAGCCTTGGGAGCTGGGTGATGCCAGGCTGAGGAGAGGCTCTTCCAGCTCCTGCTCACCTCTTCCCACACTGCCCAGCTGAGAGGGACGATGGCTGTGGAGCTGGAGGGTCAGCACTGCCCTGTGGGTGGGTTTCACTGATCCTGCACGGGATTTTGTGCACATCCATCCCCACGGCCACCAGCTCAGGCCAAGATTTCCTGGGGAAAGGCCTGGCAGCCTCTCCTCTGCCTCGCCCTGCTCTGGGGTCACTCCACGGCCTCTGAGGATGGAGGAGGAAGGGGGCCCGGATCCCCCAGGCCGTGCTTTGCTTTTGCTTTTGCTTCCCAGGGCTGCTAATGGGAACCATCTGGCAGAGAGGGGCCCCTCGCCCTCTGCACTCACTCTCCTTCCCTGCTGGAACCCACCGGGCCGGGAACGGGGTCTGCATTGGGATCCAGCCCTGCTGGGTCTGCCCCGGGAACGGGCCGGGCCTGGGCTGGGAACGGGCTGGGAACGGGCCGGGTGAGCACCGGGAACGGGCCGGGTGAGCACCGGGAACAGGCTGGGAACGGGCCGGGTGAGCACCGGGAACGGGCCAGGCCTGGGCTGGGAACGGGCCGGGTGAGCACCGGGAACGGGCCGGGCCTGGGCTGGGAACGGGCCGGGTGAGCACCGGGAACGGGCCGGGCTTGCCCCGGGAACAGGCTGGGAACGGGCCGGGTGAGCACCGGGAACGGGCCGGGCCTGGGCTGGGAACGGGCTGGGTGAGCACCAGGAACGGGCCGGGTGAGCACCGGGAACGGGCCGGGCCTGGGCTGGGAACGGGCCGGGTGAGCACCGGGAACGGGCCAGGCCTGGGCTGGGAACGGGCTGGGAACGGGCCAGGCCTGCACTGGGAACAGGCTGGGAACGGGCCGGGTGAGCACCAGGAACGGGCCGGGCCTGCACTGGGCCTGCCCCGGGCACGGGTGGGGCCTGCACCGGGAACGGGCCGGGTCTGTACTGGGAACGGGCGGGTTCTGCACTGCGATCCAGCCCTGCTGGCTCTTCTGGCGAAGGGAACAGGGAAATGCTCCCTGCACCCTCCTGGCTGCGGGAAACCTGATCCCTCAGAGGCAGGCTGAGCTTGGGGACTGCCCTGGGGCCGCCCCAGATGTTCCCTCTCCCTCCATCTGCCCCAGGGCCTGGCAGGAAGGTGAGAGGGGATGCAGGACGGGATGCTGGTGGGGAAAAGCTCTGTGATGGATCAGTGTTCCCTTTCTCGCTCAAACTCCTCCCTGCTTGGAGCCATCAGTTGCTACAAGGAGCAGGATGAGAGAGGCTGGAAGGCAAAGGGGTTCTCACCTTGTCCTGAGCTGAAAACCTGAAAACCTGCTGTCATGACCTGGAGAGGAGGACAGTCCTCACTCCTGCTTTTCTCAGGCTGTGCTCCTGGCTAAGGAGTTTAGGGAGCAGAGGTTTGGGACAGTCAGATCTGGCAGCTATGGTGCCAGTCTCCACTGGCTTTGCCACACGTGCCCGCTGCACCCTCAAAGCCAGCGAGCCCCAAGGCTCCCTGAGCCCTTGTGAAGGCTTTGTAGCATCAGTGTGGCAGTGTGTCCTTAGGTTCTCCCTGTGTCACCACCTTCCCCCTCTCCTGGATGCTGCTGGTGGCTGCCTTGGGCTCCAGCCCCACGCTGTGCTCCTGGGAAGAGCCATGACAGCAGCCAAGAGCCTCCAAGAGTCCCTCTTGCAGTTTCTCACTTGTTCTGGTTCCTTTATCGCCCCAGCAAACCCTTCCCCTTTGAGATTTCTGCTCTTGCCTCCTGCCCTGCAGCAGGAAGGAGCTTTGAAGGCTGAAGGGCAGCAGCTGCAGCGAGGGGCTGGCTGGAAGCACCAGAGGGTCTGTGCACAGAGGGCAGAGGGGCTGGGTGGGAAACATCCTGCCATGGGGGGGATGAGTGGGTGGAATTGAAGGAAAAGGGGTTTGGGGGCATGAGGAGCAAAGAAACAAAGAGTGGGTAGAAGTAGAAATGGGCTTAGCTGAGAACCCCTGAATGGTTTGGAGGGACTTCAAGCTCATTTTATCCCACCCCTGTGCCGTGGGCAGGGACCTTCCACTGGAGCAGCTCCTGGGGAAGGGCACGGGGGGCATGGGGGGTCTGGAAATACCCAGGGAAAGAAGGTGGCTGGGCTAGGGGAGGGAAGCTGGGGGAGGACAAATATTTGTAAGAAAGGCTGGGGTGAAGGTGAAGAGCAGGTGAAAAGGGGGAGGGCTGTGCATCTGTGTCAGAGCTGTGTGTGGAGGGGGGACGCCAGGTTTTCGGGGTCCCTCGTGTTCCCTGCAGGGTCTGTGCTGGGCTGTAGGAGCCGACAGACCCCAGAGGCACAAAGAGAAGGTCCTGCCCCAGGAATGGGGGCAGGGAGGGGCTGTGGGGGTGGCCCCCAGCAGATGCTGGGTTCAGCAGCAGCAGCAGCTGCCTGCGAGCAAGCTCGGAGAGCAGGAAATAACAACCAAACCGCAGAGAGACGGGAAATGATTCTGATAGAGCAGGGCTGGGCCTCAGCTGGGGCTGGGAAACGTCTGCAAGCAGGGCTGAGAGGGGCACCCACCAAGTGCCCAGGACCTGGGGAAATGCTCTTTCAACTCTGAAAGCAGCCATGAATTTTAGGTGCTTTGCTGATGTAACTCAAGCCTGCTGTCAGCTGCTGGGGGTTTGGCAGCCAAAGAGCCCCCTAAAACTCAGGACATGTTTGCAAATGTCCCTGTGAGGTGGGCATTGAGGAGATGCCCCTGCTCCGAGCCCTCCACCCTGATGTGGCTCTGCCCTTGGGCTTTCTCAGTGTCTGGCCCAGTCCTTGGGCAGCAGGAAGGTTTTTGGAGTGACAATATGAGGCCAAGGGGGTTTAGTAGGGCAGGAAAGCAGCCCCAGGCAGAGGCAGGTGCTGGTTTTCCAGCCTCTAACTCATCCCCATCATTGCAGAGCCACCTCTTCACCCTCCTTTGCTCTGCTCTGCTCCTCCCTTGGCAGCATCACTCAACCCCACGGCTCTGTCCTCTGTATTCAAACCAGGGCTCATCTTTCACGGGTGTTTTGAGGGTAAAATGTGGTGGGGAAAACCCCTGAGGAGCTGTCAGTGCCTTTTCAGCTCTTTTTTACCAAAAGGGGTGATTTGCAATGCTGGTGTGTTTTTCCTGTGCTGGTCCCAGCCCTGTCAGCCTCATCCTCCCAGGGGCACTCAGCACATCACACAGGGCTCAGCCTAAAGGCACCGAAGACAAAATCCCCATCACTGGCTCTGCTTAGCTGGATCAGCAAGACTTTTCTGGGCTAAAATTAGACTAAAACCACAGTCCTTCCTCCAGCAACACCAGTCCTTGAGTGGCTGCATTAGTGAAACATGGGGTGCTGTTTTTGCTGCCTTGGCTTGGAGCCAGCCTTGCTGCCAGTGGCGAGGTCATTGCCTGGCAGGTGCTTCCACGCCTGGCTTTGGAGTAGAATCCATCCCATCACCTTCCAGGTGTTCAGAGTCCCAAACCCTCCAGCTGCTATCACAGTGTTCCAGACCTGCATCTCAATCTCTAGGCTGCCCCAGGAAGCCCCAGCTCTTGCAGGGCTGCTGGGGTTGGTGATGAAACCAGCCCCACTCCTGATGACATTTCCTTTCCAGGTGTTGCAAGAGGTCTCTCTTTGACACCTCTGCAGGGAACCTCGACCCACAGCCTTCAAGCTGAGGATTAAACAGAGGGAGAAGGGGAAGGAGCCATGTTCCAGGCCACAGGAGCAGCCAGCCCAGCCCCAGCTCATGTACGTGGGGTTTGTACCCTGGGGTTTTTATGGGAATTTCGGCTGGGATTGGGTTCTCAGGGGGGGAGTGTTGTACACAGAAGCTGTGTTCCTGACCTGACATTTTAGGGTGATCAAAGGCACAGCCACAGCTACTCAAAAGAGCAGAACTGGGGACAGGAATGTTCCAGCAGAAGGTGCTGTTTGCTGAGCACACTGGACGCCAGCCTCAGGCTCTGCTCCATCCACAGCTCCTGGAGCTGCTGTCTGTTTGTTTGTGTTTCCATGGCTTTCCGTGATCACAATTGAGAGCTTTCGAGCTGGAGTGATTGGAGATGGAAAAACATAAAGGTTCAAGAACATCTCCTGCTGGGACAGGATACGGCCCTTCCCCGAGGGAAGATCTATCAGATATGGAATGGAGAGCGTGCCTGGCTGGCCAGGAGGCTGCCGAGAAGTGACAGCAGCCCTGGGCTGCTGCAGCCTTGGGAACGGATGTCTCAGCTCCAGAGAGGCAGCTTTTCCTCAGCTCTGGTCAGCTGAGCCTGGAAACAGCACATTAAACCCTAACCCCAGGAGAGCAGCTGTGGTTGTTCTCCCAGTGCCAAGGGATGCAACTGGTTTTACACAGCCTGAGCCTCCTCCTGCCCATCTCCCACTGTTGACTTTGGCTCCTGCTTCCAGCCTCGTGGGACTGGGAGGAAAATCACAAAATCGTGTCCCTGACCTCAGGCACTGAGAGCAGCTGGGAAACCTCTGAGGAGGCAGCTCGGCGAGGGGAGAGCTTCCTGTGCCTCCCTTGGACAAACTGTTTCCAAAAATACAAAGGAGGAACGATGGGGAAGGGCAGGGCAGGAGGAGCAGGGGTGGGGATCAGAGAGGGGCAGTGCTGGGCAGGCAGAGCCAAACTGGGTGACATCCTGGGGGGGTGTCCTGTGGTCACACTGCCCTGACCTTGGGAACAAGGCCTGAGGGGGACGAGCCAGCCCTCACTGGTCACCTTGCTGGAGTGCCATCCTGCCCTGAAACCTGGGGCACAGGTAGAGGCTGCTCAGCACTTGGGGCTGTGCCCTGGTGCTGCAGGGCTGAGCAGCAGCAGCCCCAGAGCTCAGAGCTGTGCCCTGTGCCCTCCCCACACCCCCAGGGCTGTGTGCCTCAGTTTTCTGCACAGCCCCACTGTGAGAGCTGAAGGGAAGAAGAGGAACTGGAAACAAAACCTCGGCCCCAAGAGGCTCTGGGACAGCGAGGGGCACCCAGCTGTGCCCAGGGGGAATGGGCCACTGCCCCCTGAGCCTGGGCATTGCCCCCTGAGCCCTGTGCACCTCCAGCAAAGGAGTTAATTACCCCCTCCAAGGGGCAGGAGCAGAGCTGCTGTGTGGAGGTGCATGGGCCACAGGTGGTGGTTACAGGTGCAGGTCACAGAGGGGTTTGGTCAGGGTCTTGTGCCAAGCTCTCATTTTGCTTTCTCCTTTCCCCTTTTAGGAGGCCAAAAGCAGCTCAGGAGGCAGCACAGTGCAGCGCTCCAAGGTACCTTTGCTTTTTTTTTTACACCATAGAATCATCCCAGAATGGCCTGGGGTGGAATGGACCTCAAAGCCCATCCAGTGCCACCCCTGCCCTGGGCAGGGATACCTTCCACTGTCCCAGGCTGCTCCAAGAAGGGATCCAGGAGCAGCCACAGCTGCTCTGTGCCATCCTGCTGATTCTTGGCAAGGCTGGAAGGGCCCAAAGCCCCCAGGCCAAGCTCCAACCCAGCCCAGCATCAGTGGAGTGGCCCAGGGAGGGTGAGGGAGATGGGGCTGCCTCCTGCCCCATCCAGTGCTCTGGTGAATGGAGGGCAGGGAGGAGGGCAGTGGGGGGATCCAGGTTGTCCCAAACTCCTTCCTCATCCTCTGTCTCGCTTTGCTCTGCCCCTGGCCAGTCCTTCAGCCTGAAGGCTCAGGTGAAGGAGATGTGCACTGCCTGCCAGAAAACCGTGTACCCCATGGAGCGCCTGGTGGCCGACAAATTCGTCTTCCACAACTCCTGCTTCTGCTGCAAGCACTGCCACACCAAGCTCAGGTGAGCCAGGCTGTCCCCGTGGTGGGACAGGTGCCGCTGCAGCTCTGCAGAGACCCTTCCCAAATAGTCCCTCCCATCACAGCCTCTTGAGCCCCCCAGCCCACCCACCACAGCAAAGCAAAGGTTTGTCTGCACACCTGGGCCCAGCTAAACCCTCCCTGGTATGGAAGGAGAGTTGTTCCCCATGAGAACAGCCCCCGGAGCTGAGCCAGAGCCTCCTTCCAGAGGACTCAGAGCCGAGCTGAGCTCCCCTGGGACCCCCATCTCTGCTCTCAGCAGCCCCCAACAGCCTCTGCTGGTGGGAGGGAGCTGTTGGCCCTAAGGGTCCCCTCCTGCATGTTGTCCCCTCTGCTGTCCCGGTGTCCCCAAGCCCCCCCAGCTTCCCCAGTGTCCCTGCCTGCTAACCCTGCCCTCCCTCCCCAGCCTGGGCAGCTACGCCGCGCTCCACGGGGAGTTCTACTGCAAGCCCCACTTCCAGCAGCTCTTCAAGAGTAAAGGCAACTACGACGAAGGCTTCGGGCGCAGGCAGCACAAGGAGCTGTGGGTGCACAAGGAGGTGGAGAGCGGCCCCAAGTCGGCGTGAGCGGGGCCAGCCCCGCCCCCGGAGCCCCGCAGAGCCGGAGGAGCTGAGCCGGGAGAACTGAGCTGATGTAGAGCAGGGCCTGGGCCAGGCGAGGGGGGGAGCCCCTCTTTGGGGGGGTGCTCAGAGGGGTCCTGCAGGCTGTAAGGACAGGGCAGAGGTGAGCAGGGTGCAGCCCCCAGACCTGGAGCCCTCTCTCTGCGGGCCCCTCTGCCCAGTGAGATCAGAGCAGAAGCAATGCCCCCCCATGGGACCCCCAGCCCTGTTGATCCATTTCAGGCCTGTCACCATGCAGAAGGGATGAGCTGGGGGCTTCTCCAGCTTGTGAGCCACTGCAGAGCTCCCAGCCACACCAGCCCTGCACTGCTGGGGCTCTGCATGAGGAGGGTCCCTGGTTTACATCAGCTCAGTTCAGCTGGGATGGTTCAGCCTTAAGGTTTCACAGTGTCTGTTTTTTATATTTGCCTTCCACTGGTACGTTCTGCGCTGGAGCCTCGCGGCAGCTTCGCCTGCGCGCCTTTATTTTTGTAATACAAGGTTTCCCAGCCTTCCCTGTCCTGTCCTGTGTTCCCAGGGGCCTGGGGAGGTGGCAGCAGTGGTCAGGTCTGCCTCTTACTGCCCAGGCAGTGTGCAAAGAGCTGGTGTCCATGCAGAAATATTCCTGGATACCTGTGTGTGAGCGAGGCTGGGGGAGAAGGGGAGGGAGGGAAGGGAAAGAGGCAGCCCTCCCTGCTTTGGGGAGTGCTCAGAGGGGTCCTGCACACCAGGAGGACAAGGCAGAGGTGACCAGGGTGCAGGCCCCTGACCAGAAGACCCCCCTGGAGCCCTCAAGTTTTTGGGAACCAAACCAGGATTTCAAATTCCATATCAGTCTTGCCCTGCGAGCTGCACAGCCCAGCTGGAACCTTCCACCAGCTTCCAAATGGAGCCCAGGCCACCCTCAAAAGGTATTCACCAGCCTGGGGATCCCCCAGGACTGGATCCACCCCTTGCCCTGATGTGTCTCATGCCCTCCCCTCCACATCATGCCCTGTCCCTCGGTGGCTCTGCCAGGGGCAGGGTGGGATCAGTGCTGCCCTGGACCCACCCCACATCCAGTCCTCTGGTTTGGATTGCACAGTCCCTATAAATCAATGAGCCCAGCAAGCCCTGCCCGGCTGGAGACACAAATGCAGGAAAACCAGAGAAAGTGGATGAGTCTGGTTTTAATTATTATTTACCTCTTTCCTCCAGGCACACTTTGTACAGCTGTGCTCAGGAACCCCAAGTTGTCTTTCAAATTCTACAGGAATTGGGCTTTTCTGAGCCCCCACATAGAGCAACAGCCTTGATGTCAACATCCCTGACTGATCCCATCAGCTCTGCCAAGCACGTCCTGGCTGGGAGAAGCCAGACACAGCCATGGAAACAGGAGATAAGGATGAAAGAGGGAGGAAGATGGGGATGGGTAGTCCAGAGGAGGAAGAGATGGCACCCCAGTCTCTGTGGTGCTCCCCCTGCTCAGTACAGCCCTGCTGGGGCTCAGGGTGTGCACTCACAGCCAGGCAGCAGCTCCACAGTGACACAGGTCACAGTGACATCTGATTTTGGGGACAGCACTGGCTGAGTGACCACTGGAGCCTGATGTTGGACAAGTTCATTCTCCTTTTCACTGAACGTCTTTTCAAAGGGCTCCTGGGACACACAGCCACCACGGGGACTGTGCACACAGACCCTGGCAAAGCTCTCAGGGGGTTTTTGGGATTTATACCCCAAGAAAGCCACCCCTGAGCAGCCCTGCCAAGGGGCTGTGATGCTGCAGGCTTGGGGCCCATTCCCTGGCCCCTTCCTTCTTCAGAAGGCTCAGAAAATGAAAGCAGAGCCCTCAGTTCCACTTCCTGCCTCTGGCTGGCCTCACTTCCCATTCCCTCAGCTCCCAGGCTGCTGACGAGCAGCGTTTAAACAATGCAGGAGGATTTTGGGGGGGTAGGGAAGCATGGAACCCTCAGGATTTTAAGGTTGGGTTTTCAGTCAGAAAGAGAACATTAAACCAGAGAAATAATGATCTTTCCTTGCCTCCTCCTCCCTCTTTGGGAAGAACCTCCTCAATGTGAGGGTAACACAGAGCTGCCAAGTTGCTCCTTTGGCAAAGGCAGGAGCTGTGGGCTCTGACACACAGGGGGGTGTCAGGAGGTTTGTTCTGGTTCCAGGAGACATTTCTGGTCTGAGACAACTGCACCTGATGGGTCTCATCTGTGCTGGCACAGCCCCACGAGTCACACCTGTGCTTGGTTCATGGGCAGGGTTTCTACTGGATCAGCTGGTTCCCCCATTTCTGATCTGTTCACATTTCACACTGACAAATATTCCAGTGTTACATCCCAGGAAAAGGTGACTGGAGGCTGCTTGTGGTGAGGGCTGGGGAGGACAGCTCCTCAAGGGACAGAGTGGCACCCAAACACTGATTCAGTGACAATGAAGAGAGAAGCTGCATGAACAGGAAAAAAACAGCCTTTCAGCAAGGAGAACAGATGAATTTTATAGCAGCACTATTTTGGTTTGTTCCTAACACAGCAAGCTGAAAAAAAAAATCAAACCTGAAAGCATTTGGAGATGTGGTTACACATTCTCCTGCCCTACTCAGGGACAGCAAATTCCCTCCAAATCACTGGTACAGTCAGTGCAAGACCATCCAGATTCCTCCACTTCAGCTGGGAAGCTCCATTTCTGGAAGGGAGCTCATGGTATCTTCCAATTCTCTGAAATACAGAGGCTTTCCTTCTCCGAAGTTTTGCTTTTTAAAAGGAAAGTGACCAAAACAGGCTTTCATATAAATGATAATTTTATTGTAAATAAAATGATACATTGGCCTGGCTTTGCACTGCAAGCCCCCGGTCGGTAAATAGAGACTACTGGGTCAAGGTCTTCTGCACAATCCAGGTTAAAGCCCTTTCTCCCTGCTTTGCATCATTTATGGTGATAACAAAATCCTTTTCTTCCTTTTTGAACTGCTCCTGGCACACCTGCCTTTTCCCTCCTGGTCAGTCTATGCTGGTCACTGGTGCCAATGGGAACTCATTGGAGCAGCTTCCAGTCCTTTGGAATATTATTCTAAATTAGGCAAAAAACCCACCCCAAAACCCCATCCAATTTGATGCAACCTAACTGCCACAGAATGGGCAAAGATGGGATTTTCTGGAGAACAAGCAAATAACCTGGAGTGCACAGAATCGTCACACCAAGACCAAAATGTCACTGCTTTGTTTCCTAACTGCCTCAGGGACAGCCACGTTCCCCCCAAGTTCCTCTCCAATGGGAATCTTGGACATTTTTCTGATTAGTTTTAACCGTTTCAGGACACTGGGACTCTGATAAGAAATTCTTTGTCAAACAGCATATTCTCCATTTCTGCAGCACCTTCCATCAGGGACCCCAATACTCAATATTCCCTATATATCCCTCCCTGGAAGGAACAGTAGGAAATCCAACATGACATTTGGAATTGACACAATAGCTTATTGTCAACCTGGCACTCCTCCTCCACTCTTCCCCAAATGAGTTTATTCCCAGCTTCTTCCTAGTCTGCCAGGATAAAGAGGCCAGATATAATTCAATTCTGAGGTATAATTACATTTCTGTCCACTTGAAACTCTTTTGCTGCCAGGGCTGTTAAAAGCCCCTGGTATCAATGTCAGCCCCAAGTTATTAATCAGAGCAGTGGACTCAGGAATCCAGATCTTCTTTTTCCATAATCAAGAGGGCTGTGAGGAAACAAAGAGGCATTTTGGCTCGGCTCTACTCATTATAAACCATCAGCAAATTCTCTGCAAAACCAGCTGCTTTTTTTCCTTTTTAAATTCATAAAGGCGTCAAATTTATTTCCCCACCTCCCCCCCCACCCCATAACAGTCGATATATATAAAAATCACCAAATATGATCTTTTACGATATAAATTAAAAAAAAAAAAAAAAATGAGGCATCACCGTTTACATGATGTAAAAAGAGCTAAAAAAGAGCGATATAAACTACATTCATAAAAGTGCATCTCCAAACATACAGGCAATGCTTTGGCTTGTTCCTGTGCCGAACGCGCCAGTCCGAGCTGGCCCCGTGTTCTCTGTCACTGTACAGGGGGTGCTGCTCCCTGCCAGGCTGGGATGCAGGGATTTGGCACAGAGGAGGCACAGCCAGCCCAGGGAAGGGCTCTGAGCTCAGGGGACAGCACTGAGCCATCATCAGTCCTGGCTGCTCCTGCTCTGCTCTGCTCTGGAAGCGCCTCCCGGGATGCGGGTGAGGTAAAAGCCACGACAGCTCCTGAGGATTGAGGTGCTTTGACAGAAGTTCTGCCCTTTCCTCATGCCCTGTTCTCTCCCAGATCACAGCACGTGGGACAGCAAGAGAAAAACCAAGGGAGAAGGTCTGGATTTGGTGAGGACAAGCCAAGGCTAGAGGGATGCAGATGTCACGGTGCTCCCGATTCCTGCAGGTGATGGGCAGGGGATGAAGACTCCAATCTTTGGTATATTTAGGATGCAAGGCTTGAAGAGCTGGTGCTGATCCCCCTCCTTTTGTCATGCAGACTGCAGGGATGGTCCCACACTCCCAGCAGAGTGGTGGAAAAGCTCCCCAGCTCCGAGCTGGAGTGTCACACCCTCGCCTCCCCTCGTGGCAACAGTGAAGTGCAGGCCAGAAGTCAGGCCAAGGGCCTGGACAACTTGGAGTCAAGTTCCTGGTTGGGAAAAGATCAGTTGAAGTGCTCTCACTATAATTAAATAAATTATGGAACAAGGGCTTTCATAAAAGGGATCCCCTAAGTGCCCACAAGTGGGACAGTGCATCCTTGGAGTAGTGCAGGGAGCCTGGAAAGGAAACCAACATCAGTTTTTATTGGCTACACTTTGCTCTGGGTTTGGCACAGAAAAAACATTTCATATTGTTAAAGCTTTTCAGGACTTTTGGTTGGTTGGGGCTTTTAGGGTTCTCCTTTTTCCTCTTTTAATTCAACACAGTATTCTTGATGTGTTGAAGTAGCTTGGTTTCATTAAAACTTGCCTTATCCTGCTATTAGTATTCACTTAAAAACTTAATTTTACTGCATTATGAAGCAATTTTCAATCTTTTATGGGGGAGAAGAGTGGAGGTGTGTGGAACCTTAATATGGTTTCCAATACAAGAGCAGAACACCTTCAGTGTTGCCCTATAAAGCAATATTGTAGTTAATTAACATTTGCTTTTCTTAGTTTCATTTCTCAGAGATAACTTATAGTCACTCCATGAATCCCCAGCACTTAAAACCTGCTGATCTTTCATGAGTGAAATAAAGACTACTGGTGCCCAAATCAGCACAGAGGATTTGAGGCCATCAGGACCTCAGGCCTCTGACTTGAGCTGTCTTCCAAGTGCACAAACACTTGGATATGCTTTGCTGGTACCTGCGTGGGGATCTCCAGGTAATTTTAGATAATTGCTACCATTTTAAATGTTGTCTGAGGTTCCCTGTTTGATTTGTGTCCTACAAAAGCTTATTTAAGTTAGGTCATAACGTTTTTATGGAACTCTTACATGATCACTTGCACACCTGTAATTCAAACAATGCACAGCAAAGGGTTGAGCTTGATTCCAGCTTCCTGTGCACAACACAACAAATGTCCAGGTAATTCTCCCCAAGAAACCCTCAATTTTCCATTTTCCATGTGCTCAAAGAAACTCTGAAGTAATTTCCTGGGCACCAGATGGACTATCTTTGGTTAAAAGGATGGTAAAAAGTTACCAGCCAAAGAGACAGATGCAGAAGGAAGCTGAATTCCACTGAATTCCCTTCCAGAGGGGTTTTGTTTGCACCCAGCAGCCCCAGAGAGAGGAAGCAGGAGCACAGATTTGTTTGGTATGACACAAACTAAGTGGCACTGTCCAAAAGCTGGGACAGATCAAACCTAGCTCCAGATTTTCCAACATGAATGGGAGAGCCCTTCCCTCAGGCCCTGGAGTGATTGCATTCTGCTGCAACTTGTCTGATTATCCTGACATTTAGCTGGAAAGAACTCCCTCACCCCCAGCCCCAAATCCATGGGTTCATTATAAAATAACACTATTCACATACTTTTGAATCAGTATCTTCTGAACACCTTCAGATGCTGAATACTCAAGAAGAAAAATATACCATACTATAGTGGACATGACACATGGCTTTTTGCTGGATTCAGGTACTGGAGATGCCTCTGGAGGCCCAGCAGGGGAAAACCAGGGACTCCCACAGGCAGAGCTGGTCTGGAGGTTGGTGCACGTTTCTGTTTTGGACAGAGTGGAGCTCTTCCAGCTCCCAAATGGGTTCAGATTTCTCCCATGTTCAATCAGTGATGACACTTGTCAGATTCCCCTTCCTGCAGAAAACACACAGCCAGCTGCAAGGTCACATCCAGGTAACAAAACCCGAGGCAAAAACACAGCTCTGCTTGGACAGCTGTCGGCAGGATGAACATCAGTCCAGCACACGAAGGAATCAGGCACGAGAGCAGACCCTAAGTTCCTTGGCAGAACTTCCCAAAGGACTAGGCCTAGCTGAGTTGGCATTTTGAAGATGCAGCACCACAACGGGCAGTTGCAACTGGACAAGACAGGGCACGGAGAGCCCGGCAGGAGCTGCGAGCGAGGGAGGTAATTCAGTACTGGAGCTGTGCAAACTGGTGTCTGAGCAGCTCTTCAGCAGAGGGTCTGTGCCTGGCTTCCACAAAGATCTGCTTTAGGAAGTCCCGGCAATGTTCTGATATGTGGGAGGGGAGCTGGGGGTTGGTGGGCTGCGTGGCGATTTTGAAGATCGCTGCCATGGCTTCGTACTCTGCCCAGGGGGGCTTCTCTGTCAGCATCTCCACCACGGTGCAGCCCAGGCTCCTGGAAAGCAGACAGGAAAAAAACAAATGAGAATTCACTCAGTGTTCAGGGAGAGCTCCCCAGCAGCTCTGGGAACGGCTCCTGGGGCAGCTCAGAGCCAGAGCTGCCAACAGCTGCTTTTCCTGCTGCCAGCAAAGTGCCATATGCCCTGCTCCCCTTTGCTCCAACTCTCCTCTCAGGAAACATTTGTGTCAGCAAGGGACAAGCGGTGCCAGTGGGACATCCCTGAAGGCACTATCTGACCTTGCTGGTCCTCCAGGTGCTGCTGCTTCTGTTGTACCTCAAAGGCACTGGGAGAATCACAGGGTCACAGCACGGGTTGGGTTGGAAGGGACCTTCAAGACCATCCTGTTCCAACCCCCTGTTCCAACCACCTTCCACCAGAGCAGGCTGCTCAGAGGCTCAACTTGCTGAGTTGCAAGGTAGAACTTCGCAGTTCTTTTTAACAGACTAACAGTCTAACAGACTTCTTAACGCTCAAGGTTCAGTGAATCAGAGCTTGTTGACCCCACAAAGCCATTTCAGCAAAATCCCTTTTCAGTCACGGCCTCAAAATGCCCACGTTGTGGAAAAAATAACCTAATAATATCTCCACTTCACAAGAAACCAAGCATCAGTCAAAAAATAATTGAACTCGTAACAGTTCCAAAGTGGGAAGGCAGTAAGTTAAATCCCTGTGGGACAGATGCATCATTACCTTAAGGAAAAATTCCTTGTAAAGTTAATGGGGCTCTGCAGGCTACTTCAGGGCAAGGACGTGGTTCTGGGGACATGGCTGAGCCACCTTTCTGAAGCAATGTGACTCCAACACCTTCCCAGGGAAGATGGCTGCTGTAGCACTGCACTGATTGGGGTTTATTCAAAAAGGATTAATTGCCTCCTCCAGGCCACAGATTAAGTAAAAGCCATTAGAAGTTTTTAATATCCAATCTTGTGGTTTTATCACATCTTTACACTAAAAAGGCAAAACTGCCTCCTCTACCTTAAAACTAAACCTTCTTTTGAGGTGAAATGCAAGGAAAAGGATGTTGAGAGGCAGACTTGCATCAACTGCCAAGACAAGGAGGAAAGGAATTAAATGCAGTGAATATGCAAGAACTGATTTCTCAACAAAGTTTAAAATCCAACGTGAAAATTTTATAGTTTTCCAGCCATTTCAGGCTTACTAGAGGAGAGTACAGAAAATGCAAACCATGTGTGCTGAAGTGCTGGGGGTTTGCTCAAAAGCAAGCAGGGATATATTATTGTTTAGACTGATTTATACCGTTTAAGCAGATCCGGTTTCTTTAAGATATTCAGCAAACAGCAGGAATGTTTTTCATGTCAAGTCACTCCAGCAATAACAAATAGCTCACATATTCTGCTATTTAGGAAAAAGAAAACTGGAGAGGGGCCTGCAGCAGTGGCACAGAGCCAGGTGGATGGATTTGTTACGTTTCTGAGCCTCTGGGCCATACACATCCACCCTGGGAGCAGCGCTGCACTGGAAAATTCTGACCCCCCCAAAATAATGATTGGGATTGTAGGAACTGGAGTCTGGCCAATGGCAGCGACTCTTTGATGGGAATGGACCAATGTCAGCACCAAGAGGAAATCCACAACTGCACCAACCCAGGGGGAAGGGCACGTGCTCCACTCTCTCCCCCAAGCATCCCAACTGGGAGAGTCTGCAGGACTTAACTCTTTGCAGACAAGACAAGTTTCAGTTGTGTTTCCACTCACTGCTTGTACAGGAAACAGGTCCTGCTTTACTGTGGAGGCACAACCAGACCTTTTGTCCCTGTTGTTTACTTAAATTCTATAATCTCACCTTTTCAAGGCCCCCAAAATTAACATTTTGGCACAGGACCATTTTGTTCTTTTGAGAGAGGCTGCTCCTTGGTATAGCAATAATAGCACAGCTACAGTTTCCATTCATGCAGATCACCTCTGATCTGACCTGGATCTTTTCTGTTATTCCAGGTTTGAGCAACTTTCCTTAAGGCTAAAATTCTACTAATTTCCAGTACATTTTAAGCATAACTCTCATTTTACATGTAAATGAATGGGCTTTCCCTAGACAACCTTCAGTTGCTCTTCTAAGGGGTACCACAGTATCACAGGATCTCCTGTGTTGGAAGGGACTCACAAGGATCATCATCCCAATTCCTGGCCCTGCATAGGACACCCCAAGAATTCCACCAAGTGCCTGAGAGCAGGAGAAGGATGAAAACATTGCACCAGCCAGAAAGCAAAAAACCAGCTATCAGTTTGAGTGAGGAATGAGTGGAAACTGCTCCTGAAAAACCAAATGAGTCGCTGGGTGTTAACACTGCAAAGCACAGCCTGCGGAAGATTATCGAATTCAAACCAGCGGCTTCGATTTTCTTGAAACTTCTCATCCAGACAAGGTGTGAAGCTGGATGCTCAGATGGCAGAAGGTGCTATGATCTGTGCAGTGATCTGTGGGCAGCAAGGAGAGGCTCACCACACGTCTGCCTTCCTGCCGTAGCCCTCGCCGCTGATCACCTCCGGGCTCATCCAGTACGGGGTGCCCGTGACGGAGCGGATGCCGGTCCCCGACATGCAGATTGTCTGCAGCCTCTTGCTGGCCCCAAAGTCCCCGAGCTTCACGTTCCCAGCAGAGTCACGGAGAATATTGGCACCTGGACAGAAGCAAAAAAAAAAACCCAAGACAGCTGTTTTCATGAGATCCAGCTGTTGGATCTGCAGCCTACAGAATGATATCCAAGCACAAATACCCGTGCTCATGGTATGGCTCTTTCCCCATTAAGCCTCAGGTGACCTGCTAAACATCATTTCTTTAATTCAGGTTGTAGACAAGCCAATTGCTAATGGCTGTAAATGGGAAAAACTTCAGGGAAAAACACACAAGGAAGTGAAGGGGGGAGGGAAATGAGAGCTGAGTCAGCACCAGCATTGTTACAGTGCCTGTAAACAGCTCAACCAGCCTAGCAGGGCCCCCAGGCCAAGGGCTGAGGGAGAACAGAGCTGTGTAGAGAAGGATTTTATTGGGATGCTGCTTTGTGAGTGCAAGCATTGCTTTCTGGTCAGCTGGGCAACAGATGTAGCTAATTAAACCTCTTTGAACCCCTACAATAAACAAGTCAATCTCCACTTGGTCCTGAACACAAAGCACCAGGGAAAAAGCAAACTTCAGAGCTCAGCTTTTATGTGGACACAAACTGAGGTTTAGACACCAAAACCAATTCCTCCAAAACTGCAACGAGACCAAGAACCCCACTGTTACCATCATCTGGTGCGTGCCCACATGAAACCCTTCTGCTCTCAAACTCTTGTGCTGGAGAGCTCTCCTGGCCTGGCCCTGCTCTCACCCTTGATGTCCCTGTGCACGATCATGTTGCTGTGCAGGTATGAGACGCCCTCGAGGATCTGCCGCGTGTATTTGCGGGTGACGTTCTCCGTCAGGGCCCCGTACGCCTTCAGCTGGTCTTTCACCGACCCCTGCCACAAAGCAAAGGGAAAGAATTGGCAAAGAGGTGACAAAGCACAGACCCTGCAGTGTCCATTCAGCTCCCAAAAGCCCTGGGTGTTACACACCAGCTGGCCCTGCAATGAACTCTGCCCTCTGCTAAAGGCTTTCTATGAACTCGCCCTAAGAAGCCCTTTATAAAAACAGCAAGGACAGGCTTCAAGGCAAAAACAGCTTAAAGAGGTTCTGTCTACTGGTACAACTTGTTGTGAAGACAAGCAATAAAATAGCTCAGCAGACTTATCTGGGTCAAAAGCCTTGCTTTTGGAGAGGCAGGTTTAGCCTCACTGTACCATGATTCTGGTAATTCAGTTACCAGGATTTACACGTTGGCCCAAGTCCTCTGAGGTACTTTGGTAGAACAAATTTAGACTGAAGAAAAGAACCAGCTTTAATGACTGTCACAGAGAATGTACTTTAAGTAGAAGACACTTAAGGAAAAAACCAAAGAGGTTATTTGGGCATAAATACAATAAAAGTGGTGGCATTTATGAGCGTGAGAAGGCACAGCCCTAAGAGGGTCTGAGGCAGATGACATAGTTAGGGGGATCACAGCAACTAATAAACCAGCTAACAAACCCAGCCACCTCCCCTTCTGACCCCTGACTGTGCTGCTCTTACCCCTGGCATGTACTCCATGAAGATGGTCAAGGTCTTCTCTGCTCGATCCCTTAAGCAGCCATAATACTGCACAATACGGTCATGCTGGAGATTCTTCAGCAGCTGAATTTCACACTCCAGAGCACTCACCTCCTGTGGATGTTGAAGGAGAAAACAAGATTGCAGCCCCAGGAAAGACATAATAAATATAAAAAATAATAAATTTGAAATGTCACTGGCAGGATGAGACAGCTACCACACCGAGAAGTGTAATCCATGACATCACTTTATCTGTTTCTTGGAAAAGGCAAACATTACCAGGGCTTCCTGTTAATTTTTACTGCATTATCTGCAGGTAAGTGTTGGTGTAGAGGCTTTGATAGAACACAGGCTGTATCATACATGGATTTAGTACCACAAAAACTTTGTTTCTTGCCTTGATTCTGTCATCTGCATGGCGGCTGAAAGGATTCTGCATCCACAGTGCAAGTATAACCTCACTTCTCTCACTAGGCTGTGGGCAGGGAGTGTAATTATGAAGCAGCTCTGAATACAGTGACAGAACTGGAACTTCAACCCACTGGAGAGCAAAACAACAGGTGCTGAGAGTTGCTAAGTTTCTGTCACCCAGTCCTGTTCTGATCAAACTGATGAATTACTGGAATCAAGCCCTACAAACAGCTTCCTCTCCTATTTACTTCAAAGAATTTGCAGCTCTGCACATGAAACTGATCCTTTGCTTTGCTCTTGCCACAGACAACAGGGTATCACAGTGCAAAGATGTTATCCAACAATTTCAGATGGAATCACAAATGTTTGCTGCTTAGAGAAAGTATCAGGTTCTTGCTGAATCCAGGGATTGAACAGGAGGAACATCAAAGGTACCGAAGCATGAGAATTTACAGAAAAAGGAATGTTTTCTCCCCAAATCAGTCCCATTTTTACCTTTCCAGCCCTGCCATGGGAAGGTATCAGGTTCAGCTGTCTCACTCTGGGACAGGATGCAGAACCTTAGAGCAAGAACCTGGATGTTGTAGGCACACATGGAACGAGTGGAAGCTGCTTAGTATAAGGTTTGGAGTTTCAGTGCCTTCAAAATATATTTCAGCCTGTTCCTCCTTGGCTCAGAGTTACTGTCTGATTTACAACACAGACATAGTAGAACTTCCCAGTTTAGGACATATCTTGGCACCAATATCCCATATAAAATCAGAATAATTAAATCTTCATGGATCAGTCATTCTAGCTCAAAGTGAATTTGTTCAATATTGGGAAACTGGTACACTGTTAAAACACCAGCAAAGAATCCAAAAGCCACTCCAGCTGCATCCTTTGTGCAGGAAGTTGAGTGCTGTCCCCTAATTTCAAGGTGCCTGTCCCATCTCCACTGTCTCCAGGGTTGTCACATCACCGTTCTTGATTAATTTACACCCCACAGCTCCATTTGTTTTTAAGGACACAGAGAATTCAGAAGTGAAAATTGGTAATTAATGCACTTGATACAGGGTGTACCATATAAACCCAGAAGTGAGTTTTGCATGTGCAAGCAGCTTTTTTTTTGTTCAAAAAGGAAAAAAAAAACCCACCCTACTCTTGCTGGATTTAGTTTCATTCACATCCATGTCTAACCAGGAACACAGGGCAGTCTAGTATTCCTCAAGCAACCTGGCAAAAACCCAAAAAGCTGAGAAAGGAGAGCCAAGAATGAAGCAAGAAAATGGATTTTAGTTTCAAGCTGAAGTTAATAACACAGAAAAGTAATTTTTAAATGACTCCTATTCTTCTCCACACGACTCGAAACCTTAGTACGAACTAAGCACGATGCCAGCTTTCAAGGACAGACAGAGAGAGACATTGTACAGGACCTCAGAGGGTTTGAGGAGCTGAGATGAGAATTACCTTGCTTGTTTCAGGGCTCTCTGGATCAAACTGGACCTGCTTGGCTGCCAGCTCCCTGCCCGTGTCCACGTCGTAGCACAGGTACACGCGGCCGAAGGCGCCCTGGCCCAGCAGCTTCCCTCGGCGCCAGTTCATGGGAGCACTCGGAGCTAAAAGAGAACAGCAGTCATTTCTCCTTTCATTACACTCTTTAGAAACAATTGGGCTTTCCAAGGACCAATCTCTATCATACAGGGACTGAAGCAGGTATTCTGTAGTTGAATAAACAGGAGGTGCTCTCCCGGAGTAAGGAGTCGGTTGTCGCAGACAACTTTTGTAAAAGATCCTTTCCTTAAGATTTTTTCCTCCTGAGAAGCTGAGAAGCCTCAGGAACAGAATGTAAACAATAGTTATCTGCTGCTGTGGAATGCCACAGGTAGATCTTTGATTGGCCCATCTTAGATGTTTATAATTAATGGCCAATCACAGCCCAGCTGGCTCGGATAGAGTCCGAGAGAGCTGCCTTTGTTATCATCCTTTCCTTTCTATTCTCAGCTTAGCTAGCCTTCTGATGAAACCTTTTCCTCTATTCTTTTAATGTCGTTTTAATGTAATATGTATCATGAAATAATAAATCAAACCTTCTGTAACATGGGGTCAGATCTCCATCTCTTCCCTCATCCAAAAACCCCTGTGAACACCATCACAGTCAGTGGCAGAGCTCTGAACAGAATCCAACCATCCAGACATCTGCTGACTGATGTCCCATTAAAATGACACCACAAAACATTTTGCAAATGTGTTTTACAGACCAGTTATTCAATGGGGTTGGTGAAATTTCATTCCACCAGCAGGTGGATTCTACAACATCATTACTTTAAGAGATGATGCAGCAACTAAAAAGCACCTTCCAACCCTTCATCTGTAGTTATCACATGCATCAGATGAAGAAGAGCTGGATTAGCCTTGCTAAATCAATCCCAGACAGCTGGGAATGACTTAAGCTTCTGGGCCAACTTGAAGGACATTATTCTGACTTTCTTTGCCAAATTAGTTTGGGGTTAACCTCTTTGGGAAGGGTTTTACTGCAAGGCTCTCTCTAACCATAAAGATTAGAAGTCATGATTACCTACTACACATGGATAAAGTAGGGACTGTGTTAGCACAGTGTGGATATTTTCTTCACTTACTGAACAGTTAGACTTAATAAAAATACCCCTAAGACTCAGGTAAAGCAACATCTCCAACACCCCAGGAAGTTCCATCCTCAGGGCACTGGGAACCCTCACATTCATAAGCAGCAGTCTCCTGACCCAGAGATTAATACCTGAGCCCAGTTTTTCAGACTGCCCTTAATCCCAAAGCATATTACTCAAAGACAAGTGCTTTAGCTCCGACTTTGAAAGCAACACTACTGGACTCCTGCAGTTCAATGCATCCAATTATGTTGGATCTAATAAGAAACTCTAAAAACAAAGACAAGAACCAGCCATCTGAACAGTATGAAAATACAGAAGAGCTGAGAGATTTGCTTTGACATGTCTAATTTAATCAGATTTACTGCCAGGCAGTATTTTAGTGCGTTCCTTACTCTTAATTTTGATCCTTAAATTAGTGTATGGGATATACAAAGTTCTTCAATTATGACTTATGTTCCACTTACTTTTTTATTTTTATAATAGAAAGCTGTCCAGCAAAACAGCTCAAGGATGCCATTAATACAGAAGTAAATCCTTCTACTAAGGAGCAAATGAAATACATACAGAATAAATGTAACCCAAAAGCCTGACTGAAAATGTTAACATAGCAAGAAAATAAACAAGCTTGTCTGCCTGTTTTAAGAACCCTGTAGATCATCTAGATCAAGCAAATTTTTACTTCTTAGCTGAATTTGCAATGCTTTCTAAAGGAAAGAAGAAGAAATCTGAGAAGAAAAACATTGTGGGTGTGACAAACAAATTTCAAAGCACAGCCAGGGCATGAGCGTGACCGTGTTTCACAGGGGTCCGAGGATGAGGGAAGAGAGGAGGATCTGACTCCATGTTTCAGAAGGCTTGATTTATTATTTTATGATATATATTATATTAAAACTATACGAAAAGAATAGAAGAAAGGATTTCATCAGAAGGCTACCTAAGAATAGAAAAAGAAAAAATCATAACAAAGGTTTGTGTCTTGGACAGAGAGTCTGAGCCAGCTGGACTGTGATTGGCCGTTAATTAGAAAAAATTCTATGAGACCAACCACAGATGCACCAGTTGCATTCCACAGCAGCAGGTAACCATTGTTTTCATTTTGTTCCTGAGGCCTCTCAGCTTCTCAAGAGGAAAAAGGATTTTTTCTCCTAAGGATAAGGATCCTAAGGAAAGGATTTTTCAGAAAATATCATGGCTACACACGAAGGTGGTTGGAACGGCTCGTTACAGCCAGGTTGTGGCACTGCACTGGGTCTGGAGTCCCCTGGAGCCCTCCCTGTCCCCAGGAGCCCAGCCTACACTTGGTGGCAATGTTCCTCTCCTGCACTCCCAGCGCGTTCTCGCTGTCGGCGCTGCGCAGGCGGCCCCGCGGCTCCAGGTACTGCAGGGCCAGGCCCAGGTTCTCCCCGTTGGTGCTCAGCGAGCGGCTCGAGGGCACCAGGGTGAAGAGATTCCCTTGGTGACGTCGGATCCGGGGAAACGTCCTGCGGCCTGGGGAGAAGGAACATCTTTAAATAAATGCTTGCGAGTGGGAGGTGATGGTTGGGGGTTGAGCAGCGGGGAGAAGGGAGAGAAATCCCAAGTTCTGCTCTGTTCCCATGGAGCGGAATCTGCTGCCAAACAGACGAGATGCAAAAATATAACAGCTCAGGGCTGGTGCTGCCTGAGTTCAGTACAGCCCTGGATCATTCCCAAAGCAGAAGGCAGAGAACACTTTGTAATGCCCTCAGTGCTGTAAGATCTAAACTTACCTTCCAAAGGAAAAATCTGGTTTACAGGCTCCGAGTTTTGTTAACAACTACATAAAAAATGACTTTCTAGATAACGTGCCTGGACTTGCAAATAAATACCATAAATAAAGATTATGCCAACTTGCACCTCATGAAATTTTGAGAGATAATTTTGCATAAAGCCATCTGATTGAGCAGAGATCCAATTCTTTAAGTCCCTGCTATATTTAAAAGACCCAGAAGCAAGTCTGCAATGCAAATTAGCAAGGTATAATGAATCTCTGTGGTAGGAAAGTACTTATATAAGGCCAAGTCTAACAATTATGTCCACAATTCCCTACTCAGCCTGGATAACACCAGAAAGGACAAAGAATTACAAAGTAAACAAAGAATTACAGACAACCATTGGTCTCCATGAAAATGTGGCATCATGCAGCATGAATCTCAGCACTAACTGCAAGGACCAGGGCTCTCCAAATAGGAGTTACCCTCGTGTAGAGGTTGCCATTGCCTCACCCTTTTTCCCCTGGAATGGGAGGTGTGGGACCAACTCACCGTCGCTGTAGTCCTTGTGCTGCATGGAGACGTTGTAGCGCCGAGGGTAGGTGCCACCTTTGCCTGCCTTGTCATAGATTTGATTCTCACGGTCTGCCAGCAGAAGCAAAGTGAGGAAAAGTGAGGCTCCTTCAAAAAACATAACTTCTAATAACAGAATTTAACTTCTAATAACAGAATTTTCTTGTAACAGCAGGTTTTTAGGAAGGGGCAATAAATAACTTCATAGCTTTTCCATCATTGTGTCCCCACTTCTTCTATTTATACAATCCCAGCAAGCAGGGAGGGCGGCCAGCCAAGAGCAGAAAGTGTCTGGGTCAAATAACCTTTGTAGCAAAGACATACCTGAAAACTCCTGTCTATTGTCAGGAAAGCTCTGTGCCCTTGACATCCGTGACTTCCGAAAAGAAGGGCTAATAGAGAAAGAAGGTGAGAGTAAGTTTTGCTGTTGTTTGGGGTATTTTTTTGTCTTATTTTCTAAATGAACAAGTAGAGCCTTGTCTAAAAGAGGTTTAAATCCCCTGCAGCCAGATGTTCTCAGAGGGGCGGCTCCACACAGGCTGCTTGCTTCAGAACTTTGTATTTATAACTTTAAGCTACTGAAGCACCAGTTTGCAGGTCTGTGGTTGTGCCAGAAAATAACACAGCCTTAAGACATAGTTAATGCTCTAAGATTAAATACAGTGGCATATAGGTAGGAAGCAAGTTCTTGTTTCCCAACAAGGAAATGTATGAGATAGAAAACAAGATTTTATGTAAGTACAACTGGTATTTCCACCTGAGCACGCACATTCTCACCAGTCTGTACATTTGTACCTGGCTGCTCACCTGTCCAAGGACTGGCAGCTTCCTGACACCGAGTTTTCAGCACTGCTTAGAGGGTCCAGCATCTGCAACACAGAAGAAACCACACAGCAACATGAGTGCAGTCCAGGGCCCAAGAGAGGCTGTGACAGAGGAGCAGAGCCCATGACTGCTTGGCTGCAGGATGTCCAGCTGAAGAAGGCAGTCTAAGCCTATTTAAATGTATAATTTTTCTATATCTCCCACAGAAATTTGGTTCATATAAAAAATATAAAATTTCAGGCACTGTTTTAGTTGTTGAAGGACTCTGCAGTGAAAAATGTAAGCTTTAGTAGCCTTGTGCTGCATTTTGATCCCAGCTGGCTCCAGGAACAGTCTCTGCTGGTGCTGCTGCCTCCACCTGCAAGTCGCCCTTTGGCCTCGCTTCCCACTTTTCTGAATGGAGAGCAGAGTTTCAAAAGCAAGAGGGTCACACAAATCTGGTAACAGGAAACCTTGTCACATGTGTGACAGCACCAAAACTGCTCAGTCAGAGCTGGAGGGGCAATGCCCAGAACAGGGAACTGCTTCTGGCAGCCCAACAAAGGCTTTGAACTTACACAGCTACAATCTGAAGCTGTTTAAATGCACAAAGCAGCACTTTCATAAACCCAGAATGGTTTGGGTTGAAAAGAACTTTAAGGGTCATCCAATTCCACTTCCTACCATGGGCAGGGACACCTTCCACTACATCAGGTTGCTCTAAGGACACTTTTAGGGATGGGACAGCCACAACTTTCTGGACAACGCGCGCCTCACCACTTAACGGTGTTGATGCAACCACAGCCAGTGAATATTTGGGAGAGGAAAGGAGGGCCCAGATGCTGGCAGAGCCCCTTGGCAGGTGGGTACTCACGCACTGCTCGCTGGTCTCGGGGATGAACTCGCCCTCGCTGTGGATGCTGGTGTAGGAGCCCTGGCGGGCGATGCGCTGCTGCCGCTCGGGCACGTAGCCGGGCGGGGGAGAGCTGCGGCCCGTGTTCTGGGAGCCTGTGACAGGGACACACTCACACTGCTGCTGGGACACTGCTGCAGCAGCCACCCCCACCACAGCACACCCCTGTTCACCCACAGTCACTGCAGAGTGAACCCCACAGTCTGGACAGACACGGGACCAGGGAAACCAGACTGATGTGCACCACCCTCACACCAAACCTCTATCCCCCAAAGTAACTGCAGAGTGAACCCCACAGTCTGGACAGACACAGGACCAGAGAAACCAGACAGTCTGATGTGCACCACCCTCACCACACCACACCAAACCTCTATCCCCCCAGAGTGAACCCCACACTCTGGACAGACATGGGACCTGTGAAACCAAACTGTCTGATGTGCACCATCCCCACTGCCTCCATATCAAACCTCTATCCCCCCACAGAGTGAACCCAACAGTGTGGACAGACATGGGACCTGTGAAACCAAACTGTCTGATATGCACTACCCCAGGGCCTCCATACCAAACCTCTATTCCCCAAAGTAACTGCAGAGTGAACCCCACAGTCTGGACAGACACAGGACCAGGGAAACCAGACTGTCTGATGTGCACCATCCTCACCACACCAAACCTCTATCCCCCCAGAGTGAACCCCACACTCTGGACAGACATGGGACCTGTGAAACCAAACTGTCTGATGTGCACCATCCCCACTGCCTCCATATCAAACCTCTATCCCCCCCAGAGTGAACCCCACAGTGTGGACAGACATGGGACCAGGGAAACCAAACTGTCTGATCTGCACCTGTACTAATGTCTTAGATGCTATGTGATTACTGCTGAAGCTCCTGACAAAGCAGCCACCTATTTCTCACCTCTTCTGCTCAACCTTCTGAGCATAATTCCAGTTTAATCATCTGTTAGTGGCACTACCTAAAGAGTTTCTCTGTGCTACCTACTGAGAGAAACTTCACTCTTAGGGTTTATTTCTTCCTTGCAGATCTCAAAGAAGATGAAACTAGATACAGGAAGAAAAAAACCCTTTTTTGCAGTGACCTATCCACCTGCAGCTGCCACCAATTCCCACTGTGAGCTCCAAGAACTGCTGTGGTCCAAGCCAATCTGCTCGAGGTCACACATGAAGCCAGAGGCAGCAGGTGGAGATCAGCTCTCAAGCTGTGCTCCTTACAACACTGTCTTTAATTAACTGTGTGTACTCAGGTGCTAGGAAAGATGGGTAAAGATCAGCAAATTTTCTCCCAAGGAAAATATTTTCTGTAGAAGTTGTAATAAAGAGCGAAGGCGAAGAGCTGGGAGAAGTGGACTGAAAAGCAGAGCACACACCTTTCAGGGGGCTGCAGAAGGAAAAAAATGAACAATGCTGGCATGGCTTAGAGTGCAAGGGGGATGAAAAAAAAAAAGGGATTAATAAAATCATATGACCATTAAGGTTGGAGAAGACCTCCAAGATCACGAAGCCAAGATTGTCAAGTCCACAATCTATTGCTCAGAGCTACCACCTGATGTCCCAGGCAGCTCCCAGGGCTGAAGAGCCCTCTGGAGCCCTCTGGAGGGGTGGGATAACCCTGGCAGAGCCCTGGGAGCACTTTCACTCCTTCCGACCGATGCCACGGGCAGAGCGAGCCCGGCCCGCTGGCACCGGCCCAGGGGCTGCTGTGGAAAGGCCCCATTCCTGGGCAGGAAAAGGAAGTCGGCACTAAATCCATGTATATCAAAGGAAGTGAGTGGAAAAAACACAAGCCCTGCCAGAATGCTTAGTAACTTTTTTTTTTTTTTGGTTTGTTTTAAATAAAAGTTATCGTTACTTCCAAAGCTCTGAAGTGGCATTAGCTGTGACAAGCCCCAGAATAGCTGTTGTAACAGAGTCATCCTCTGCTTCTGTTTCCATCAGAATTTACCTTCTCTCTTTTCTGAAGCAGAAATATGCAGAGCAGCATTTCAGCTCTGGCCTTCACACCCTCACCTTCCTCCTGCACCTTCACTGCTCATTGAGCTTCACACCAAGGAGTCCAATCCTAAACCACAGACTTTTCTGGGGGTTTTTTTGGCCCATAAATCCTTGAAGGTGTTTTACATGTTTTAGTTTTTCATATAAAGATTAACAGCTTTGAGAATTATTCAAGAACAAATTTGAACTGTGCTGCACGGTTAGAGTAGGTTGTAACACAGAAATTGGGAGAAATCAGACAAATCTGCCAAAGATGGAAGTAATAAAAACTACAGAAGTTTTACATGAACCTTTCCCCTGGGCTAACAGAAACCCAAAGAAATGTGACAAAGGTACATATTACTCTGATTTTTTTGATTATCTTTTGTGCACCTCTGATTTTGTCTTGTGCTGATAATTTGAGAAGTGAAAGTTGAGGCAACTCAGAATGTAGGACACGAGCTGGATATGCAATAGTAATTCCCAGCAAAATGCTTGATTACAGGAGTCAGGACAGATTCCAAAGCCCAACATAAAAAAAATCCAATCTAGGTTACATGAACTGAAATTGCCAATCTAAATAAAAAGCTTAATAGACTCCCATCAGCTTTCCAAATTTCTAACCACAATGGCTCTGGCTTTAGGACATCCCCTTTAGCAGCTCCTCAGCTGTTCCACAACTTAGCAAGGAACTTTGAAACGTTCTACTGTAAACATATTAAGAGCTTTTGAAAATGAACTGCCTTGTCCCAGAATAACCTTTCAATTTCTCATGGCTCTCCTAAATGCTGTACCATAAACACTAGTGCCCAAAAGCTACATTTCAACAAACAAAAACATGTACAAGTGGCAAAAATACTCACTGACAGACAGATGCCTGCTTCTGGGTTCTGGCTGCTGGTAGGGTGTGCTCACATCCCCTACAGATTGAGAAGTTTTAATCCTGACTTGCTTGGGAAGTCCAGAGTGGGGTGAAGAACTGGTCTGTTGGGTAAAATGGAAAGAATAAAACAAAATAAAGAGAGATGAAGAAGCTCAAGTAGTCTGGCCACAGTTTAAAAAAAATATTATGCTTAGTACCAAGAAAGTGCTGAGCAACAGTTCTAGACTGAAATCTTATTAATTCAGAAAACACAAACAAAAAGACAGCAAAAGAGCCAGTTTTACAATCAGGGTGTAAAACAGGAGTCAGAGAACTAGAACAAGTGCAGCTCAATTCAAGTGCATGATTTGCAGGTCTCAGTCTGACACTACCAGGTACCTGAGGGGCTCCTGTCACAGATCAGAACACAGAAGACCTCCAATTTCCATCAGCCACCTTGGCCAGCTGAGATAAGTTCTGAATCTTGCCCTGTTTCAAAAGCAATCTGACTCCCCACAGCCTTTAAAAAGTAAATTCATAACTCAGACTAAGTAAAAATAAATTCTGGAGAGTTTAATAGCACCAACAGTCAGGAGATGCCAAGATGAATTCATTCATCCTTCCCCTGAACTTATATAGATATTATCTAATTAAAGATAATTTTTCCACAGAGCCCTCATCTCATTCAATGCAGGAAGAGGAATGAGACACATGAAACCTCCCCCAAGCCACTGAGATTCTGTGGTAAAGCAGGGGCTCGATACCTGCAGACACTTTCAATTTTAACCCTGACCCAACACACCTAGTTTTACAAGAAGGTGTAATATTCCCCTCCTCTTGAGTCACAGAATTCATCTTATTTGAAAAGAACATAACCAAAGACACCTCAAGGAAATAAATTCTGACTTCCGAAAATTATTTGAACATGACAGGCAAAGAAGGTGCAACAACTCAAACACTTTAATTCAATATTAAATTACTGGATGGTTGCACACTTAATGAGTGCATACACTTGAAAGGAGTAAGAAAAGAGTCTGATTTAAGTCAAATAAACTCCACCATGGGCAGGTCCATGGGAGCTGGATCAAGGTTCTAATGAGGTCACCCTGCTTAAAAAGCTGCAATGTTTTAGCCCCCAAACAGCTGCTGAAGTCAGGGGAAAAAACCCAACACAAAAAGACACCTATAGCTGAGCCAATGCAAAGAGGGTAAACACATGCATTTGTGCCTGGCAAGAGTGATTTTATAACCCCTGTCACATTCAGTTAATGCTGCCATCATGCTTTAGAGTTTTAGGGGTAAACCCCTTGATTTTGCGGTCCCAGAGGTTGTTACCCACATGGTTCCTGTCCTGGGACAGCAACAGTATCCTCAGGCTTTTCACATTGGAGCTCCGGTCCAAGAGATCCACAGCTTTATCCAGGTCATCTTGGTTTTTCAAAGGAATAGAGAGCTGCAAAACAAAGAGCATGGAAGAAAATCATTAGAAAAGATAGAAAAAATAAAAGTCTACTTCTACAATGGGTTGTTTAAATACAATGGGTATTTAAACAAACATTAGAAAAACACCAGACTGTAAAACAGGATTCTGATTGCTCAGTTATTCCACAAATTTTCATTTCAATACTGTCTTACTGTCATTTTTAATGAGGTTTTCCTCCCAAGTCAGAGAAATGGCTGACCCTAATGGAAATTCCTCTAAAGCATCACCCACAAAAGTATGAATTGCTACCTGGATTTCCTGTTTGCAAAGAGCAGAGACTTGTCAGCCCCTGACTCTCTGATGAGAAAATGGTCTCAGAATACTTATGAATCCAGAACTAATGAACAAGTGGAAATTTGGTTTCATGTAGAGAGTGTCCCAAGCAACACCAGAACAAGGGAATAAGATGCTGATGTTTGTACAGCACACACATCAGTGAGATGCTTTATCAGGATCAGCACATTTGTCTTTGCATCAGGGATTCAACAATGGTTTGTATTAAAGAAAGACCCAAAAATTAAATTTCTGGGTGGGGAATTTGTGCTGGGGAAAGGAGGGGTCATGCAGAGAGCACTGGCAGCTCAGTACCTCATTGTTCATGTAGTGGAGGTCCAGGGGCTGCCCAAAGGCTGTTTTCACTTTCTGCTGCACGTCTTCATAACGCACGGGACGGACAAACGGAATAATCCTGGGAGGAAAGAGAGCCACTGCCTCACTCCAGAGATACACTTGATAATGCAATCAATTCACATGGCTGAACCACTAAAACCACATCTGAATGGTCTCCTTTCATCCACAAGCAAGTAGGGAACCTTTCAAATTTAAATTTATATGTATTATTTCAATAAGGAATTATTGATCTCTGGCCCATTTCCATACAGTTTGTCAAAATGCAATATTCAGCTGGAGATTTCAAATAAAATCCCTTTGTCCCTGGGCAGAAAGGAATCCTTTTTTGAATAAATGTCTTTCACATAACAGGATACAAATGCCCTGTGCACCTTGGCTTAAAAAATACCACCTGCTCTGGCACAGATGAGATACTGCCATAAAGAGCTGGATTGTGAGCACCAATTAACAAACTTGTCACGAGGCAGAAATAACAGGATACAACAAGGTCTCCCCCGAGCCTACTCTTCTCCAGGCTAAACAATCCAAGATCCTCTTCACACATGAACTATTAAAATACCTGGTTATACTTTTTGTCCTCAGTTGGAAGATCAGTGTTCTTTCCGATGCAATTTCTGTTAGTTAACTTTCAGAAAAAAAGAATCTTTTGCAATGAAAAAACTTTCAGGTTTTTTTATATTTATCTTCCTCCTATTTCCTTTGCTACATCAGCACACTACAAATGATCAAGGAACTGTTTGGACTTCCAAGTTACTGAGTAGACCACGGAAACTCAAGACCTGTTCTTCCTCATAGAGACAACTCAGTGAGACCCTGAACTATCTCACAGGAGTTTGTGGGGAAAGGGAGGGAGAGGGGCTTCGTGTAGGGGCCACAGATAGAAGCTGTGGCTGCCCCTGAATCCCTGGCAGTGCCCAAGGCCAGGCTGGATGGAGTTTGGAGTGACCTGGGACAGTGGGAGGTGTCCCTGCCCATGGCAGGGGTGGCACTGGGTCTTTGAGGTCCCTTCCAACCCAAACCATCCTGGGATTCTCTGGCTCTGGGATGAACCTGTGCTTTGGAGAGAAGGTTTAGTTTCCCAGTCATCCATCCACACAGCTTCATCAGCCCTGGGTATCCTTTCAAGAGATGCAGCTTTTGTTTGAAATAACCCTTGTGTTCCTCAGCCCCTTCCCATGAAGGACTAGCTTGCTACCAGACCTGTAACATTCAGCTGGTTGGAAATAATTGTCCTTGTTAAAAAGCAGACCACAATAACATTTTCTACATATTCCTAAGAAACTCATACATGAAATCACAGTACTCTGGCACCACACAAATGCCATGTGGCTCTCAGTCCCTTATAAAGGCTCCCATTCTACACTCAATGCTTTCAAAAGCAGAGCTGTTCTCAGGTGCCACAAATTTTATTAGTTTAAAAACTCTGTGCACTCCTCTAACACAAAATCCTGGACTGCAGGGTTTAAGGAGCCCATTCCTGCCCGACCACCTTAAATATTTGTGGTTAGATCTGGCAGCTCCTGTGAAACCAAGCACACACACTGACATTCTGGTGCAAGCTCCCTGTCTGGAACTGCACACTGTGCTGGGAGCAGGGAATTCAGGCGAGCACAACTGCATAATTAGACTGACACACAATCAACCTTTTCATTTTAGGAAAAGAAAAAAAAAAAAAACAGGAGAAAACCCTTCTGCCCCCTGGAATGCACCAAGCAGACAGGCAAGATGATAAGCCTGTGGTGACAGGAGAGTTCCCCTGTCCTGACACAGTGTGACAGGGAATTGTGACATGTCCCACTGTGGCTCTGCTGTTGCCCCCACAAAGCCCCTGACACAGAAGAGTGTTGAGCAGACCTGGCTGACAAAGGAGGAAGCAAATCCCAGTGATGATTACCTGTAAAATTTCTCCCACAGCACAAGAAATCACTGAGAGAATTCATCACAGAGGATTTCAGTGATGAAAGTTCAAGTTTTGAGGAAGAGTAGAAATTATTCTCCACAGCCTGCTTTGCCAACAAAGAACACTTCTGCTTTCCTAACAGAAATCCCAAAATCTGACAAAGGAGGAGCTTCAACAACCTGGCCAATAACCTCTGCTAGAACAGGCTGTGAGGATCACTACAGACAGCTTGTCCTCCTGTGCCATTGACATTAAATTTGCATTTTATAATGGAATAATGAACTACTTAATGTTGGAAATACTGCCTGGCCTGGGAGAAACCATCTCCCAAGATGGCTGTGAAGATGGCACATGCATTCATGCTTACAACCCAATTAATATCTTCCAAAATATGGACACTATAGCCCAGCATCCAGATCATCTTTTCCCTCAGTGAGAGCAGACCCAGAGACCACAGACAAGCCTGGAGCCCTCCTGAGTTCACACAGCCACGAGTCATTAAATGTTTCAAGAGTTCCTCTTGAATTGATGGCAAATAAGAAGCTTTTTGGGACCTACTTTGAAATATTTCAGCAATTTTATCCATTATAAACAATGCCGTAAAAACTGAAACTGCTATTTCAGTTATTTCTGGGTTTTTTTCTTATAAAAGAATGTCTCTCAAAACCAAATATCAGAGGAAATAACAAAGAAGCTTTTACACCAATGAAAAGGAAAATCTCCCCTTGCTGTATCTATTGCTCAATCACAGCAGGGCAGTGATAGTGACAGGGCATCAGGAAGTGAGAAATTAGAAAAGAATGATGCTGATTTGATCAGCTTCATTTGGTTTCAGTTAAATGAAACAAAATAGGAACATATCTGAAATAAGACTTTCAGGCTGAATTTTTTCAGGCTGGACAGGTTTTAAAAATGCTGCAGTTCACTTAGAAATAAATGTTATGGAAATAAATCAGTGTTTTATGACACACTGATCTCTAAAAATAACCAAGTTGTGTGTGAGCTGTTTGCTATTGCCTTCACTGTGTGATTTCCATTCAGGAAAAAGGAAAGCAAAGCCAACAAAATATTTAAGCTAAATTACTGATGACTAAATTATTCTCCCAAGCAAAGAATCAAAGCAGTGAAAGCCAACTTACCGTCTCTCCCCATTATGTTCAAACTTTATCCTGACATCATTCTGCAGGAGAAAGAACAAAAGGTGAGCTCACAATCAAACTCTGGCACACACAACAGCACACAAATGCACTATATTATGATTTTAGTGTTTTAGCTTTCTCCATGGAAGCTGAAGCAGACTGTGGAAACAAGTGGCTGATACATGAACACAGCACATGAGGAATGGAGAAACTGCTGAAGGAGAAAGACAAGGAAAGGGGTAAAAAATTAATCTATCTTTAACACTGCATGGAAAAAATTTAAAATTCAGTCCTAATTGCTTATTAATCTGAAGGCAATTTTCTTTAAGCATGCTCAAAGCATGCACAGCAGGAAACAGAGAGGGAATGAGCTACATTTTTTGAATTTTTATTCCTATTTATCATCCTTTATTCTTAAGACGTGGACTAAATCTCTGCTTTTGCAAAAATGGAGCCCCTGAAACTCAGAGTTACAAACAGGTGATTCTGTGTCACCTTTTAAAGTTCTAAGGTTTCAGCAAAGGGGGTCATCACCACCATCTGACAGTTAAAAGCACTGACTGTGCAACCTGTGCAGTCACTGTAAACTCAGAAGATGCTGGGTGGCATGTAAGAGTCAACAAGCTGAACTTTCAACTCTGGACATTGAAGTTCAAATCCCAATTTAGGTCAGAAAGATAAAAATAAAAGGGAAAAATCGACTCTGATAAGACTCCATCATTTCTGCTACACAATTTATGTGATTGGAATAGATTAAGCCATCTGTGAAAGCCTCAGACAATAGGCAATCATACATCTAGGAACTTCAAAAAAAACGTGGCCAGGAAATGCTCTTTAGCTGGAGGAAGTTTCTGGCAGGCCCAGTGGTCAAGAATGCAGTTCAAAAGGACCCACGGAGTCCCTGGGAGCACACGGAATTCCTGCAGTGCTGGACCAGGGAAAATGACCTTCCCAACCCCAGCCACGAGCAGCTGCAGGTGGGGCACTCACATGTCACTTTAAAGAGTGGTTTTCAGATGTAGGAAGAGAAACAACTTAGTCTAGAATTACTCCAAAATGAAAAACAAATCTAGAGAACTCATTCAAATTGATCACAATGCAGCAAACAGCACAGGAATAACATGAAGTCACTGCACACAACTTGAAGACATATTCCTAATTTATAATTGCTAATATGGAAATGAAGTCGGTTTTCTTACCGGAATTTTTTTTTCTTCCACTGCAGAGGCACACTGGTTCATTATTGCAGGGCTGCCCAAGAGGGGGGGACTGCTGGCATTGTGTTTTTTCTTTAAAAAAGAATAAAATCACTTTAAAAAACGGATTTCAAATATCAATATTTGTAATATTTGTATATCAATGAAATCCAAAAATGGATTTCAAATCAAATATGACTGTGAAACCAGAAAGCTGCCTGCTAAATTTTTTAGCTGGGCAGACCAAACCTCATAAAAAAACATATGGGGAGAATGCAGTACACACACATGTATAATGTAATATATATTAAATATTTTATTAAACTACATAAATGTATAGAGTATATAATATATACAGTTTATATGAGATGATATTAATTAATCTTATATAAAAATAGAAAATATAGAAAAGCTACCATATTTGCCACAGCCTGAGCAGGATCAAGGAGTTACTTCCCATCTGATGCTTTGGCTGTTGGAAGCACAGGACAGAGCCAAAGATCTGAGCCAGTCAGACCCTCTGTCCACCTGCTCTGTCCCTTCTGTCCCAGGTCCCCAGTTCAGGCATTCACAAACCATTTTACCTGTCTGTTGGAGTGAGCACTGTCTTTGTTCTTCATGGTGTCATACCCAGGCAGGCGGTGACGCCTGCCCATCTGCAGTGCCACCAGGTCCTTCATGATGGACTTCAAGGCCTCTTGTTCATCTGTGATGCACAAGAATTTTAGGAGTAAGTTGTCTGAGTGAGCACCAATTATGACATTTCTGCAGCTCTGGCACTTCTACACTGGTTTTCTGCTGGCTCATAGAACAGCAATCCTTTTTAGGACCTTTGCAAATACACTGTGATTTAATTTAGTCATAAAAATGCCCAAAATCAACTGAATATCATGACATAATAAAGTGACAGATAAATGTTAAGTCATTTGTCCAGTATCATAGAAGGACCTGGCCAGAGTATAGACGAGAATGAATATCCCCAGCCCCTAATTCTGTTCAAAAGTCTTCACAACAAACAGTAAAACCTGGACAGATTTACTAGACCATCACAGGTCATTTAGGAAGGGCAAGCTGACGTGCTTCAGCCAAGGAAAACCTGAGAAAAAGTCTGTTCTTTCCCATTTTATGTCCTGTTAACTCTGAATTCTTTCCTGCTAGTGGAATAAACCATGGCCAGTAGAAAGAGAAATGAAAATCTGGACCAAGATTCATCTTGGAGTATCTGTGAACGCAAATCCATTTGCACTGATTGCCCCAACACGTTCCTCTCTTCCCTCAGAACAAGCTGATGGAATAAAATTCAAACCATTTTATGAGATTTCAAGATCTGCTGAACAGGTTCAAGTTGTCCAGCACTAGGAACACTGTCTGCTGGCAAAGTACAATGCAGCAGGTTCAATTCAAGGCTTCTTGCCTTGCAGCAATATAAAAACACACACAGATTTTTTTCCTTGTATGTTCCACTGACTAAGAACTATTTTCTGAAGATTCCTGATGTAACCAATTTAAAACATTCTCTCCCATTGCCTGTTTGTTTTGAGGAGTGGTACTTAGCAGAACTTTGTGCTTAGAAAAAAACCCCAAAGATGCAAAAAGAGAGAAATGCACAGTAGCTGTGATGGATAGTAGATGAAGGTCTGAAAGCTATGGAAATGAATCCTTTCCTTGAGCAAGGATAAGGACCTTAAATTCCTTGATATTGCAAAAGGCAAAGGAAGCTGCCAAGTGAAGTTCTGCCCAAAGTGGGACTGCACTGGGCACTTGGCTGCCAGGCACTGTGCCACAGCTAACAAAGCAGCACCTCGTGCTGTCACTGCTCCTGGCACACTCCTGCCCTCTGCACTGCCTGGCTGCTGTCTCACATATCAACACTCTAAAAGGTTTTAGGGATAAAGTGTTGTTTCCTTGGCAAATAATGCACTCAGTTAAATCCTTCCTGATATTAAGGCATTACTTAGGCGTGGAATTTGAAGCAATGATTTGATCAGCTCTGGATATGCCCAGGAGAATCTGCCTTTTCTAAAAGAGTTTGGGAGGACCTGAACCCTAGATTTGAAAGAAAAGCTTTTTTTTTTTTATATAATGGGGATTTTTGGAAGTGATTTGAGCCAGACAAGGTTATCACAGTTCCCCCTTTCTTCCCTCACTATGTCACTTTGAATTGAAATGAGCATTTCTGAAGCTGATTTGTAAATAGCTGAAACTTAATTTTAAGAATCCACCATGGCTATACATTCATCCCTGATTCATGGCACTGGTTTGATAGGTAATCACTTGCATTTTGGAAGAGCTGTTTGGAACAGCTGCTGAGCATCAAAGGATGGACTGGCTCACACTGGTACTTCTCTGTAAAAGGGACTCAGTGGGACGATTTGTTTCTGCAATTTCGTGTCGTGCATTTGTTCACGAGTCTCTCCAAAGCAGTCAGCTTATGTTTTATGCAGAAGACTGGCTTCATAATTAATCAATGTCTGAATAACAAACTAGATTTTCGCAATGCTTAAAGATGACAGATGTGGGACACATACGGCTTGTAAAGCATGCAGGGAGCAGATCCTGCTGAAAGTTAAAAGCAGAATGAGAAGAATGACAAAAATACACCTCTTTGTAAGGAGGAAACAGCTGAAGAAGTCCCAGTCAGAAGAGAACAGTCACACTAGGATTATCTTTGCTAAAACCAAGTTTCTGCCCAGGTCTGTTTTAGCTTTCACAGGATCCCAAAATGGTTTGGGTTGGAGGGACCTGAAAGCCCATCCTGCCATGGCAGGGACACCTTCCAGTGTCCCAGGCTGCTCCAAACCCTGTCCAACCTGGCCTTGGGCACTGCCAGGGATCCAGGGGCCTCCTCACCCTCACAGGGAGGAATTTCTTCCCAACATCCCATCCATCCCTGCCCTCTGGCAGTGGGAAGCCATTCCCTGTGTCCTGTCCACTTGTAAAGTCTCTATCTTTCTTGCAGGCTCTCTTCAGACACTGGAAGGCAAGTCCTAACTTGGTCCTGAGAGCACCCAACATCTGAGATACATCCACTGTGGACTCTACAATGTTATACCAGAAACATCAAGCCTAGACCAGATTATGAAAGGGAAGGAAAAGAAATCTCCGAATGCATGTGCAGAAGGTGTTAATTACAGAAAAAAATCTTAAAAAAGGAATGCAGAGCAGAGAATATAAAAAAATCCAAATCAAAACCCAGCAAATCTCTGCTGTCCAAGACAAGCCAAATGAGACAATAACCACATTGTGGCAATGGAGAAGGGAGAGCACTCCTTGACATTCCAACTGCATGTAAAAGAAGCAAGTGGTGTAAGTAACACAACCAAAGCAAGAGGCTGCTTTTTGAGAAGCACATCAGCCAAAGGAAATAAGTGCTGGGATCTATCTCAGCACTAAGTAACCCCTTGTGGGATGAAAATGTGAAGAAACAGCTGTGAATGAAGCTAAAGTTCCAGGTAGGCAATGGCACAACTTTTTCCTTTTTGTTTTTTTGTTTTTTTTAAGTTTCCAACTTTACAGTTGAACATTTAACCTTTTACCTTAACTGGAGTGTCTCCAATTTACTGGTATTCTTTCACTTTGATGGTATTAAGAACAGCCCAGGAGTCACCTGGCAGACAAAGGCTGAAATTGTGCACAACAAAATACGACAACCTATGGCCTAGAACATCCCTGATGTTCCTACCACCCAAAACACTCAGGGAAGAGCTGGGATACAAGTTTTCCACTACAGTGCAGTTTGGGTTTGGCCAGATACCAGGAGGATGAAGAAGAGCTTGTCTTGGCAGAGTTCCTTTGGGCAAGAAGCAAACGAGCTATGAAAGCAGTTTATAGCTGAGGGCTGATGAAAAGAAATCAAATTCATCAAAGAGTAGGTCTGAGAATAAGAATTCTCCCCTAAACAGCATCATCACTGGAAAACAAAGATCAGTGGTTGTAAGGGTTGGCTCCAGGTGTTCTAGCCCAGGTTCCAGGCTGTGTGGAGTCAGCAGTCACTCACTTGTGGCACAGAGGACACATCCAGCCAACTGTGTGTCCTCTATCACAGACTGCAGCTTGGCTATGAAGAGAATTTATTCATTAGCTGAGGCAGTTTGTGAATTGACAGCACAAGCTCAATGCTCTCAGGCACAGGGTGGGATTGTTGGGGTGTCCTGAGCTGGACCAGGAGCTCCACCATCCCTGCGGGTCCCTCCCAACTCAGGATATTCTACAAACCCCAGTCAGCGCCCTGCAAGGTCTGTATCTCACTCACTGCAGTCATTCTAACACCAAAATATTATCTATCTTCATAAAATGGGAACAGTTAATGTTCTAACAAAGCGGATGGAACAGCTTCAGGTGAGTTTGAATCTTATTATACATTTTTTAGTAGTCTTACACTGAGCTACTGGTTCCCTACTACGAAACCATACATCCTGTAATTCATCCCTATGTTGATGAGGTAGGACATGACAAAGTATTTATCTCTTAAAAGGATAAAATAAAGTCAAATACTGATCTGAGCTTGCACAGGGAAAAAGTGTATCTGGTGAGGACAGCACTGTGATGGATTTAATGCTGAGAAGGATGAATACTTCTTTAGTTCCATCCCAACAGAGGATTTCCATAGACTGACCTGGAGAAGCACGTGGAGCAGCCTTACATTAACTGCACAATGCAGAAGCTGCTACAAATGAAAATGAAGCAATTTTTGGAGCACTGAGAGACCCTGTTTTCCTTGGTCTCCAGTAGGTCTGGGAAACACAGTTCTGCTTTGTGCAGGAAAGATGTTGTCCAGGAAATGCTTTTCATGTTTTAAAAACTACACTCAAGGATTTTTATAACTTCGATAAAAGCCGAACTGCTGCTCACAGAGAAAGTTGTTCCTCTCCACAAAGCATTTACTTCAACCAACCCCTGGTTTGTTACACAGGTCTGAACAAGTTGGAAATGGAAACAATTTAGAAAAAAGAAAAAAAAAAATCACAAAGTTAGAACAACAAAAGTATCTGCATATATCTGTGAACCCCCTCCTAGTCCAGGATCATGTTTTAGATGGTGTCATGGTGGGACACTGTGGAAAAGAGAAAGAATTGATATTTGTTATCTACCATCACAACAGCAAAGCTGGTCTGGGCAAGTGACTGGCAGATCCTGGGGCAACGAGGAAATTTTAGACAAATTTTGTCTATGTTAGAGGCCCCAAAAAAGCCTTTTCAAGGCTTTTTTGGGGCCTCTAACATAGACAGAATTTGTCTAAAAAAAAGCTTCGTTTTGAGTCCTTTGCTGTGGGCGGTTTTAGTGGTACCAAAATGCTGCTGTGTGCAAGCTTTAGGAAGTCACTAACAACCTGGTTTAAATCAGAGAGCTCTAGGAGGCATACCACTGCAGGATATGTTCAGGGTCCCTGCTCTCATTCCCAAGTTAAAGGAAAGGGCTGGGATTTGGGATTTGAGCCGGAGCTAACCTGCAGGCTCAGCCGTGCTGTCACCGGGTGCGTGTGAGCCAAGGGAAGGAAGTGACACAGGCAGGAAAAGCCAGCGGAGGGGAAGGCTGCAGGGAGCGGGGCCTGCTCCCCAAAGGCACCCCTCAGGCTGCAGCTCCCTGCTCTCCAGCCTGCCAGGGAGGGAAAGAAAGCTCAGGGACTGTCCCGGATCCGCTCCAGGTGAGCCCCAGCTGCACCGCTGAGCTCTGCCATCAGCACTGCACACCCTGACATCAGCACTGCACATCCTTCAGGTGGGTTAAACTCCAGATCAAAGAGAGTCAGAGTGTGATGTACAGCCCATCATCCACTATTTGGTCACAGTTGCTGGATGAATTTAGGTTTTGCCCATTGCAAAGGGAAAATCTGCCCGCAGCTGCGCCACGATACACACAATGCTATGGTGGAGTGGTCCATGAAATTGTGTTTTTTCATTCTGTGCTCACATGTTTACAGACACGGGTCCAAGCGCCATCGGAAAACACTTTCATGGAAATCCAAGTTCCTACTTCTAAACCATTTTAAGTTTATGAAGCACCCTGCTGCTCCAAACAGAGTGGATTACACTATTCCTCTTTCTAGCAGAGAAATCTAGTGATGGTTTTGCATGAATTTGTTGTATTTACCAAATCAAAACAGAGTAAAGAGATATTGAAGTAGTTGTAGAATAACATTTGCAATGTTTTTTTGAATTTAAAGTATAAAAGTTAATTATGTATACAGACTAAATGAAGGAGAGTGGTAGAAAACCAAACTTGGTTGTGGGGAAGAAACATTTAAGTTGTAGCCCATGAAGCCATGAAACTCCAGCCTTAGAAAAGCAGGAATTTCCTTGCCAATATGCAAGTATGAGTAAGTTCTGATTTAGATCAATTAAAAGTTTAATTCTACCACCTCTATTTAAGCTGAGAATAGAATTGGGAAGCACAAGACCCCCTCCATAAGCAGTTCTTTATAAAGGACATACAGTCCAAATCCAAATTAATTTGAATTAATCAATCAAATTCAGTCATGACAGCTCCCCATAACAACGTTTTCCTCTTGAAAAAGAGTTCTTCCAACTCCTTCGCTTGTTTTTACATGCTGCTGTCTGGGCTAAGAATGGCAAACGAGAACTCGGGGGGAGCTCCATAAAGGAAAATCTATTTTGATGGACTCCCAAGTTGCGCTTAACACTACAAATTTCTCCCATTAAGCTTGAGCCCAACAATTCCCGTCTCAAGCAGAGCCAACTTCTGGAGGCTGGCGGAGCCCCCTGCGCTCAGCCCGGCCCGCTGCGTCTGGCCAAGTTCGGTACCAGCCCGGGGCACCGCACGTTTCGGTAAGCACCGATTTTCACCATTTTGACCAAATCCTTGAAAATCCACCGCTCCCCGCGGCGCTGCCGCTGCCGGGCCCGCCCGCGCCGGCCCCGGCGGTTCCGAGCGCCCCGCGGCAGCAGCGGCGGCCCGGAGCGGGGCCGGGCCGAGCCCCCGCCGCCCCTTCCCGCCCGCAGCGGCCCCGGCCCATGACGCGGCCCCGGCTCCCGGGGCTTCTCCGCCGCTCCTCACCCATGTCTGCGGGCGGCGGCCCCGCTCACGGCGGGCGCTGCGGGACGGCGCTGTCACCGCCGCGGCTCCATGGCGGCCGGGCCGAAGGGGAGGGCTCAGAGCCGCCGCCGCCGCCGCCACATTCCCAGGCCGCGCGCCGCCGCCTCCTCCCGGCGGCCGCGCTCCGGGAGCGGCGGGCGGGGGCGGGAGGGCGCAGGCGCTGCCGGTGCGTGCCGGTGCCCCCGGTCCGTGCGGGCCGGCCCCGCCGCCGCCGCCCGCAAAACAAACCGCTCGGCGGCCGCCGCGCACCCGCCGCCTCCTGCCAATCACAGCGGCACCCGCCGCCGCCCGCCAATCGGCGCCGCCGGGGCGCCCACCCGACGGCGCTGCTGGCCAATGGACGCGCGAGCCGCCGCGCCGCCCGCCCCGCCTCCCCGCGGAGCCGGCTGTCAATCACGGGGGCCCTTTGCGCCGCGGCAGAGCCACGCCCCCCGTCCGTCTGAGGCGGGGCATGTCAGACCACGCCCCCTTTTGCTGTCAATCAGGGTGACGGACGGCGGCGCGGCCCCGCCCACGGGCTGGCAGCGGGGCCGGGGCCAGAAAAGAGATTAAAAAGGAAAAATCGAATTTTGTCCTTCTGCCCGTGCTGTACCTGCAGTAAAGCACCTCTGGGAATCCAGCCACAGGGTGAATGAGAAGAAATGCTCCCTTAAAATGAACGAATGAATTATAATTAAAAAATCATGCTAGATTGCATGATTGCATGTCTGATGCAACTGCTGGGTAACTCCATTCACACACCACCATGTGCTTCTGTCATCACCCAGTCTAACCCAGGAATTCCACTCTGAATCAGCAATGCTTTGGGTTGGAAGGGATGTTAAGGATAATCTCATTCTCCCCCGTCTTTAAATCAAATTATACTTTTTAAAGCAACACCCAGCCTGCTCTTCCCCAGCGTGTGCCCGTTGCACCTGCAGGATGGCATCTCCATGGTGTCCTTTCCACCAAAGGAACGGCACAAGGGGGGTTTGTTGCTTTGAAAAGGAGCCCAGCCCTGACTCCCTGTGGTGGCCAGGGCTGCCCTGCTGCTGGAAACCCCACCTGGAGCAGATGTTCCAGCTGCTGCTTCTCCGTCTGCCAAGTGTCTGGGAGTGACTTTGCTCACAAACCGCCCGGCAGCAATGTCAGAGGGGTTACGGAACCTGGGTAAGACACACGGACAAGAAAACTCGACTGGAAATTGCTCAATAGTGTGGACAAGTGCAGGAATCTGAACCTACGCATCAGGAGGGATTTGGGGCTCAGTCAAAACATGACAACGTTACCTGTAACAGGATTTATTATTTTTATTTTTACTTTTTTTTAACTGTCGAGGTAATAAAAAGCTCTTAAAGTGTCATCGCAGGTAGACATGGAAATAGGAAAAGGGATCCACAGACCCAGCCACTTTCCCTTCTTAATACAAGTCTTGTATTTGTGGTATCCAGCTGGTAGCTTTTTCTCCCTGTTCCAATTTGAATTCCTCTCTGATGTGACAGCATCATTATTGATCTTGGAACCCCTTTTTGACATGCTTTTTCACAGCTTCACGATGGCTTATCACTATCTTTTACCAACCAGTTTCCTTTCCCCACTAATTTCAAATAAAATACTCCACAGATTTCTCCTTGTCCATAAATTCACATCCTTGCACTCTCTGCTGCTACATTTAATCTCATCTCTATTTCTCACTCTTCAGTCACCCAATCTCCAAGATACTCCAGTTCCCTCATATTATTAAAACCTCCCACTTTGGTTCATCACCAAATTTGATTTTAATGCTCGCTCTTTGTGCCAGGATCATTATAAAAAGGCTTTTCTAAGAGAGGGAAGAGCCCACCCCATGCCCTGGGAGGCAGAAATTCACTGCACCAGCCCTGATTTCAAACCACTCCATCATCACCTCACCATTTGCTGTTTTTGCCGATCTTGTTCTGCTAAATGAGAATGATTTCCGTGTCCTTTGTGCAGAAACTCTGCTTTACTGAGTCCAAAAGATATTAGACCTGCGAGTGGCAGCTTGTGACAGGAGGCAGCAGCTCCTGGCAGATGGCAGGGACACCCACCCTGGTGGGACTCACTCTTCCCCATCTCCCACAGCCCAGGGTGTCTGGATTTCACTGAAGCTTCCCTGCACCTTCTACCAAATTGAAAATAGAGTGATTTGTCCTTAACAGCTCATCACTTCACCCACCTGTCAAGCCTAATGTGTAAACCAACAGATTTATCTCTTGGTTTGTGGTTTCCCCATTTTACAGATATTCTCACATCACTATCTACATGTAAGTGCCATCAGGACTTTTTTTGGACCACTACAGACCCTCACACCTTTTTTTTTTTTCCTGACAAGCTGGTAAATCCTTCCTGAACTGAAATCCAACTTTCTACCAAAATGAGTGCCCCTTTTTTGTGTAATTTGAGAAAAAAAAGGAATAATTCCTTTCTGACTTTTCCTGTGTACTTAATGCTGCGCTGGTTTTGTGCATAATCACAGAATCCCAGAAGGGTTTGGGTTGGAAGGAGCCTTAAAGTACCCCCAGTGCCAACCCCTGACATTTTCCACTGTCCCAGGCTGCTCCACGCCCCAATGTCCAGCCTGGCCTTGGGCACTGCCAGGGATGCAGGGCCTGCCCTCCCTCCCAGGGAGGAAATATCCCCTCAAATCCATCTCTCTATCAGTCTGAACCCAGTTCTCCTTGCCCTGCCATTACAGCTCCTGGTGAGGATCAGGTTATTTTGTTTTACACCAGCTGATATTCTGTAATTTTCCACCCTGATTGTCCACATCCTTCCAAAGCTGCAGCTTTCCAGCAGAGAAGCTTCACTCCTGTAAACAGCAACTGCAGAACAGACTTAATTCTTGAATTTATCCGGATTGTCTGATGACATTTAATGTAAAATCATCAGTAAAGATATTCACAGAGCCTCTCCAGGAGCTCCTCTGTTTCCAGTCATCCCATTTGTTTCAAAGGAACTTTATAAGGCCCAATTCTTTAACGCTGTCACGCAGCATCAACTAAGAAAAGGAAGTGTAGTCCCTATTTTAGGGACTTAAGGGCATTGCACAGAGAGACAGTGACTTGTTAGAAGTTACACAGGAAGTCTGGAGTAGACCTTTGGGATTTAGCTCTTGGCACCTTTTCCTAGTGTCTTAATCACTATGCCATCATCTTATTTTCTATTGTGGCAGTATTTCCATTTTCTGAAGCATACCTGACTCAAAGAGCCCCTTTTCCTTGCTATCAGATGTACTGTTTCTTCTTTCCTTCCTGCTTCCCTTCTTGTTTAGGTAGACACATCCTTCCTGGGGAGCAGAGCAGGCTCCAGGCTGAGCCTTGTCCCATGCCAAAACTTCCTTATTCTACATCTTGGACTCCAGAGCCACAGAAGGGAGTGAGGATGAGAAACCCTGTAAACAGAACCAGAGAATCCTTGAATGCTTTGGGTTGGAAGGACCTTAAATCCCATCCAGTGCCACCCCTGCCATGGCAGGGACACCTCTCACTGTCCCAGGGTGCTCCAAGCTCCATCACACCTGGCCTGGGACACTGCCAGGGATGGGGTATCCTCTCTTCAAAGGATGCATGAAAGGTTCTGCACTGTCTTCAGCAGATGTAAGAGTAATCTCATGAATCCCAGGCAGTTCTGTCTCTCCTAAAAATTCCTTGTTGTGTTCCCAGCTTTGAAAGCCAAGTGAACAGAACTGTCATAATTTCCCAGCTCTAGGACAGCATGGCACGATATATATGGGTCCAAATGCATCTCTCTCTCAGCAGAGACTTGAATAATGTGGAGCTCTTGTAAAACACACCTTTCCCAGCCGGGAGGAGCAGGTGGGCACCTGTACCTGTCCTGTGGCCTGGCTGTCAGCAGCATTCCAGCAGAGGGGGCTCTGAAGCTGCTTAAAAACCAGAAGCTGTTCTGCCTTTGGAATGGCAAAATTAGAGAAGGAAGGGGAGGAAGAAGATTAAAAATATTACATGCCTTTAAATCATTACTTCCTCTGAGCTGTCAGTCACCTTTCTAAAACAGCACAAATGAAAAAGCTCAAAATTAAATGCTTCTTCCAGTCACAGGCCCCAGAATAATCTCAAAGACCACTTTTTCTCTACAGCTATTGCTGGGCATTGTGTTACCACTGAGGGTTTCTTTTGAGTATTTTTGAGCCCTTTACTGATTGTTGATTAATTATGGGCTTTTCACTTACAGCTGGTATCAGAGCAGGGACTCTCCCATGGTCACAGAACAAAACAGCTGTGCCAGATGTTGGCTGTTCCATAATATTTACAAAAGGCAGAACCCCTCTCACCTTTTTTTCTACCTACATTCCTCTTGTTTTGCCACGCTGACAGGCAACCTGCTTCACCCATTATCCACCAGTCCACCACTTTTTGCACTGCTCCAATTTGCACAAGCTGCCTCCTTCCACTGTAGTGGGAGCTGAGAAGTTTCTCTGGAGTATTCCAAAGCACGAATCCAGGGACAAAAATAATCTGTGAGGATGCAAATGCATTTCTAGGGTGAAAGACAAACAATTCTTAGAAAGAAAGTATTTTTTTCTGAGCAGGAGTTACTAACACAAAGTCCATATATAGCTTAAAAACCACTGCAGCATGTTTGCAGGCAACTCTTTCCACTGTGGTCATGAAGCTCAATAAGCTTTTATTTCAAAGCCAGTACACAAAGAATTAGAAAGAAATCCAAGCATTTAGTTGAACTAGATTGAATCTAAATACTTAGGGAAGTCATCAGTCCTGCTTGCCAAGGCCCAAGGTACAAATTTCCAAGCTCTGCCACTATTCTCCTCTTGGCCCCAATTCCAGACACGACAGCAGTGACTGAGTGTGGAAAAACACCCTTTAAGAGAGGTCACCCTGCCCAGGAGAGACTTAAAGCTACAGAAGTGCCCAACTGCCTTGTTTACACTTTGCCTATATTCAAAATCCCTCAGAGACTAATTATTTGAACTCTGAAAAAAAAATCCCTCTTCCCCTCGTCTTAAAAACAAAACCACACAGCAGATAATTCCCATTTTTTTGCGCAAAGAACAAGCAAATGTTGGAAAGCATGAGCAGAAACAACACTGGGGTACACAGACCCTGCAGCAGATTTTTAAGAAAGCAAATATTTAACGTACAGATGCATTAACCACTGTGTTGGAGTTCTGTTGTGGCTGAGTTCCTAGTAATGTATCTGAGGAAACTTGTAACTTAAGAGTAGCTGGAATTATCAAGTTTGTTTGGGTATTTGTAGGGATCAATATACTTCACCAGCTCTGCAGTGGCAAGGCAAAGCAATCAGCCTCCTCTTCTTCACACAGAAGGAATGAAGTGTCTTTGTAGCTCCCTGCTCCCCCCAGGTTTTCACTCATCACACAGGGAACTGCAGTCAATCTACAAATGTTCCATTTTTATTACAAAGTATGAAAGGCAGAAAATACTGTACCTAATACACAGGAGGCTGAAACTTAGAAAGAAGGTTAAAAAATCTGAATAAAACTACATAGGAAGCAGGAAATAGCATAAAAGGATGCAACATTCCACTTTCAAGCGAGTTCAGAAAATTGCCTTAAAATTTACAGTTTCAACAATATGGTTCCATGACTCAGGTGTTAAAATCCATTGTAACAAACCCTTTTATATTTTCTCCATAAAAATAAAGGAATATAGGGACACTGCAGTTATCCATGTCAACAATATATGTCTGTTGAATAGCAGGATACTGGGACTCCTCTAGGACAGAATAGTAGTGAAGTCGCAGGTGGACGAAAAGACAGAAGTAAAATTACTATTGCTTTAACATACTCTAGTGAGAACAAGAAGTCAGGAATCTCATATGGATGTTTGTACAATCATGCTACAAAGATTACACCTTCAGGAAATTACCACAACAGGACTGTGAATGGGAAGAGCAGAAGGGAAAACACACCTAAAAGTAGAATCTCCTACTCGGCTACTGGTAACAAAAATGCTTCAGCGCAATGGATTTAAATTACATTTTACACTGCTAGCAACCCAAAGGTTAAAAAAAGGTTATTTTTAAATAGTAGATTTCATAATTCCTATTTCCCAAGTTGTCAAAAAAAGCAACATACCTTTTTCCAGCTGCACTGGGACTCTGCCCTGCTCTGGTTTTTGCCTTTCTGCCTTGCTAAGATCCCACAGACCCACCCTCAGCACTAAGAAGGGCTGGAGTTGCATTTGTTGCACATGGAAAGCAAACTCCAAGGAATGGGAGCTGGACCACAGATTTACAGCTGCACATGGCCACAATATTTTGTCAGGAAATAGCTTTTTTTCTTAATTTTGTTAGATTTCCTATGAAGAAACAAGCTTGATGGAAGCCACTGAGATAATTATTTTTATGACTATGGAAATTCTTGCTTGATGCTAAGTATCAGAGGCTGCACAGAAGGCTGCTGAGGTCCTTGGCAGAGACACTTGTCACCTGAAACAGGCAGCAGCAACTCTCACAAGTCCCTTTACATCTGGTGTCTGCCATGAATCACCAGATGAGCCTTCAGTGACTGGTATTTAGCTGCATTTCTAATTACTGTTCCTTTTACTGCTGGTGAAAGGTGCTGATTGGAAGTTCTGAAGATCCCTTCCAGAAAATAAATCAAGTCAGGGGCATCCTAAACTCTCCTCAATACCCTCAAGAATGAAACACTTCTGACTCTTCTTGGGTAAGCAGGGGAAGTACAGCTGCATCAGAAAGTGCTCTTTAAGTGCCACATACAATTAATTCCCTGGATTCTCTGCAAAGATCAAGAGAAACTGGGACAGAGCTGACAGTGACCTGCTCATTGCTTTCCATGTCCACAGAACAGCAGGTACAGGCTTGCTGTGAGAGCAGAAAGCAGGAAACAAATGTTAGAGAGAATTGGTGTTACCTGACAGGATAACTGTGCATTTGAGGTGGTGGAACCACTTTGCTACTGAAAAGAGCAATGGGAAATCTCAGCCCTTTAGTACTTTGATGGGACTGAAACTGTGCAGCCTGCTGAGCCCAGAGCTTGGCTGTGCTGCTGTCCACTCTTTCCAGTGTGTCTGGAAAGCGTTAAAACACCACTAACCAGTTCAGTGTTTCAGGCTGTGTGAATTTCCAGGCAGCAGCTGCAGTTCCTCTCTCACAAAATTCAAGTTATCCAAAGACTCCAGGCACATCCCTACACAACCAACCCAGCGCTGTCATCATGTTCTGATGGTAAAGAAGAGAATTCCCAAGCACCACTAAGTTCCTAAACAAAAAGGACTCTCTGGGGGACATGCAGCAGCACATCCCTTGGCTTGGCCTTACAGGACAGTGTCAGGCTCAGAACATGAAGCTTCAGTTTAACATTTACAGCCTTGTCAAGTGCTCCTATTTTTGGCTTTCAGTAAAAATAAGTGAGGGTCCACTACATCCCCGGTTTAGGATTTTGGTGACGGTCGTTATTTAACATTTTCTACACAACACAGACAAATGCCTACCCTACAAGGGCTGAGGAAAAGATGACTCTCCTCCTAATCTTACTAAAAATATACTTGTTAAAGTGCCATCTGCAAGAGAATAAAATGGACACACTCAGCTCCTTATTTCCATTGACAACAAGCATGAGAACATCTGTGAATTCCGTACATCAGATTCCTCCCCTCACCTGGTCTCTGGCAGGCTATGATCTACAGACTGAGGCAGCTTCTCATTGCACCACGAGGCAAAAATAGAGCTTTTCACTATTATCCAGAACATTCAGTAGAGTAATTACTGCTAAGTTTTGAAAGGATCATTAACTTTGACTTATGAGAGGCAATGCCTCCCCCGTTAAATACATTTCAAGGTTCCATAAGAAACAACCTGGTTTAGCAGTCTCCTTTCATATTATTTGAAACCACTGTGTTTTCTTTCTAAATAGATTGTCAAAGCACTCAAATCCTTGCCTTTTAAATCCCTGCACACACAAGTACAATTCCCACAGATGCAAGCTACCATAGCCCTCCTCATTTAGACAGTTCACAGAGTTGGCACACTACACACTAATTCAACATTCAACTTGTTAACTGCAGGTTTTTACCTCCCTAACAAATTTTACATCATCAACATCTCCTGGCTGAGAGCCAGCAGGTTGCCCACATAATAGTAGGAATCTGTGGAAAGCTTGGTTTAAACAGAACATAACAACCAAACAATAGTTTAGTCTCTTGAATTAATCAACTGGAGAAGTGATACAGAACTACCTAACTCAGAATTATTTCTGTCCCAGAATCAGGTTGGTCTGTACCAACAACAGCACATGCTTTTCTGCTTTGCTCACCTCACCTGTGTTCACTCTTCCCCTAATGTTACTTTCTACCCAAAATACATGAGGTATTTGCAAGCAGTTGTTCTGCATCCTCTGCTTGTGCAGTAAGCACCAAATGACAGAAACTGAATATCAAAGTATTTCTTTTCATGAACTTTGGGAAAAAAATAATGATTATAGGGGCTTTACACCCAACAAAATTGAGTGTCAAACAGGGGAATTGTGATAATCTGTATATTTCAATTCACAGGCCCCAGTGACAAGTGTCAGGGTTTATTTTATCTTGCAGAAAAACACCAAGCAGAGCATTCCCTCCCTGTCACTGGGTCAGCAGCTGCTGGCAAAAGGGCACCAAAGTCTTTCCCTTCCTTGTCTATATAGAAGTGCCATTTGCACTACAGAACATCTCACCCATGAGGATTTTCATGTCTTTTCACTCATTAACCTTTCAAGGGACATCTTGGAAGTTATTTTAAGTATTATTTCCCTGTGCCAAAACAGTCTCTAGTGATTTAAAATGTAATTTCTTGTGAAGAATGACAATGAATTATGCCCAAAGCAATATGCTGTAGATCCAGAAGGTATCCCAACTGGCTAAAAAAAAACAGGATATAGGCTTTATTTAGAATCCAAGATTCTTTCAGTTGCCTTTGATGCATTTGGAGTAAGTACACAATTCCACAAACAGATTTCCATCAATTTCAGGGATGCAAGAACTGACACTGGATCCTCTTCAGGTCCCTAACGGGACTGATTTCCAACAGAAGCAGAATCTACCTGGCTATTCAGACCACGAGTTCCTTTATACAAGCTCTCATTATCTTAGCATTCATCTTTGACTCACGCCATCTGTACAGGAATAAACTTTGAAGCAAAAAGGGGACATGGAAGGTATTAACATTGCAGGTAGTTCCCTCTCAGTAACAGCACGTTTTGCCTGCCATTTGTAATTAAACAGAGCATGACAAGCCTGTGAATGTATTTCAGATGACTCCTAAAGCTGTGAATGCCATTAGCCACTCCTACTAAGAAAACCCCAATTTTTGCTTCATCCTATGTAAGTTTTTTTTTTCCAGTTTCAGATGAAGTGCTATTGCAAAAAGTGATTGTTTGGCTAACACTGCTCTGACATCTAGCTAAAGCCTGTCTGTGGAGCACACTACTCTCACTAGTGCTGCTAATAAGAAAAATTGACCTTCAAGTCAAATCAAGCTTTGTCAGAAATCCCACAACTGAACGCACTGACAAAACATCAGCTTGCACAGTGTTAGTCTCTTGGTTCTCTGCTATCAAAAGGAGTGATGGAAAACAGCTGCCCCTAATGAATTCCTATCAAATTCCTGAGGCAATGCTTTTCTGAGCTCCACAGTGAGAAGCAGCCGGCAGAAGAGTATTTCTCTATGTCCAGAATGACAAAACTCTGCAGATTCTGTTCTGTATTTGACAGTGTTCTCAGTGTCAGCTTCAGTGTTCCACAGCAACCGCTTTCCAAACTTGCCTTTCCTGCATAAACTGACAAGATGCAAGTTTGCCAGTGTCCTGCTATTTATAATCTGCCTCCAGTTGCAGGTGAATACTCATCAGGTGGAAAGAATTTTGATGGTTTCTGACATTTACACAGAAACTGGGCTGCACCCCCCTTCCAAAGCAGCTCTGGCTGTCATGTCTTCATCAGAGAGCACTGCAGAGCCTTCAGCATAGGACCTGTGTTATGGTAGAACTCCAACAAGGATTTTTATCTTGCCTAATCCCCTCAGCCTTCATTGAACAGTATTATCACAGAGTAATCACTATTTCAAACAGAAGCCCTCTGGCACATCCCCCAAAGTCAGGAGGATGACAAATGCCAAACCTTGGCCTCAATGGCACAGCTTCTTTCCTTCCAGATCCACCTTTGTGCATCACATTAGGGAGTAACTTCTTTCAAAAACACAGCTGTCTTTTGGATAGCAGACCAGTTTTTCTGACTTGTTTTGTTCATTCAACAAGACCTGGCAGTATAAAGCAAATACACTTCACAAAAAGATTGCTTTTTTGCTCCCTTCAAGACCTCCCAGGAACACAGGCCAAACACTACCTCTGAAGTACAGCCTAACCACAAAATCTTGCTCATATTATTTGCCAATCAAGCAAGCTACAAAGTGTGAAACCATTTTATTTTGATTTAGATAAGGTAAGTCTTCCAAGGGGAAATAATTTGATTGGAAGTGCCAATCCCAAGCCCATTACAAATACATTTTTGCAGGAATTGTTTACCTCCTGGGAGCTCACGTCATGCACAGATCTTTTTTTCTCAACCTATCACTGCTCTGTTTGCTAACACAACTGCAGGATACACACAAACTCAGTTAGAATTAAAAATAAGACCCACCATAGTAACAACTGCCTTGAGCATCAGAAAAGTGTAAAGAAATTGTGCAACAAGTACTTGTACTTCACAGCACCAGAAAATTCTGCCCAGGTCACCAGATACAGGGAGCCAAGGCAACAGTTAATTCTGGCAGGCCTTTACTGCCAGGGAGCCTGCAGTGTTACTGTGGTTTGTATCCATGAACAGGTCCTGCTTTGGACATATGGAAGTGGATCACATATCAAAAGTAAGAATTAGGGAGAAAAACCTTACTCAATAGAAAGTTAGCCCAATATATAAAAAACATACAAACGTTTAAACAGTTTAGAGGCAGCAACAACAGGAATGATAAAGATTCCTGCCAAGGTGGCCGTTGACATCACTGTCTTTTTCCCCCCACCTTGTTTTGCACCTGCATCTATTAAACTGGTGGATGTGCTGCCTCAGCTGGCTGACAAACACATGGACATATGCAGCAACTTAAAAGCCTGCAAGCTTATTAATACAGTCAACAAACAAATATACAGAACTTTTACTGAAGGAAAAAAAGAATTTCACAAGAAAACCAGAACCCAGAAGTTCCAAGAGGCTCAGCACGTCTCTGCATTTTAGAGTCTTGAGAGACAGGAGACCCCTGCCATCGATTCTTGTAACAGTTTCTTGTAACAGCAGATGCAAAGCAACAACAGATACTGGCCACTTGACTGGTGGTGTTCTTACTTTAGAGGGGAGGGGGAAGGACACAGCCCTGCCTCACTGTGCACGAAGCTGCAAAGTTAGACTCTGAGGATCTCCAGGCAGTTGTTGTAGCAGATGGCTATCCAGTCTGGCTGGGTGGATGCCCACTGTACATTGTTGATCTCTCCCTCGGCTGTGTAGGCCAGGATGGGGTCCTCAATGGCACGAGGCATCTGCTGGATGTCCCAGATGAGAGCCTGGTGATCATCCGCTGCACACAGACAACAAATGCAAGCACAGTCAGTGTAACAGTATCTCCACATGTGCCTACTACAGGCTATAGCCTCAGGAGCCAGCTAAGACATGGCTGTTCCAGTCCTGATCCACATCCAAGCCAAATACAACAACACCAACAAAATAAACTTGGATCATGATACATTATCCAAGACAGAGCTGATAAATGAATGACCAGTGGAACTCCTAACAGCAGAAAACATTTAAGAACTGCATTACAAAAAAGCTAAGGAGCATTAAAATAACAGGAGCTTAGCCAGAGCTGATGTACAGTTTGGGTACTGGTCTCATCACTCTAGTATGTATCTGTTTCTGTAACATTTTAGGAAAGTCACCTAATAAAGAGCTTCTAAATTACAAGTATTCTTTAGCAAAAGGCAGGCAGAGAATTGCATATACTTTAGGATGAAGAGGATTTTGCAAATGCAGTGCAAGACTCAGAGATTCCCCTGTAGATCACACTTACCTGCTGTACAGATGTGGCAGGAAGAGTGAGGTGCCCAGGCAATTCCATTTACACACGCTCTGTGGTTGTTTAACCTGGCAACTGGGGTGCAGGGAACTCTGACATCTAGAATCACAACCTTCAGAAAAAAAAAAAAAACAGCTACATTAATAAAGTGCATTTTTAAAAATTAATTTATTCCAAATACAAAATATTATGAGGTAAGGCTATAAACATGGCTCTTTCCTAAAGGATGTGGTAGGCAAGCAAGCCCTGCTCCTAAAGAACAGATCAGTGTGCCATGTGTCTCAAAAGAAGTCAGACTTCACAGGGGTCTTGTGAATTAGGCCATAGTGGCAAACAAACTGTGCTTCCCTGAAGCACCCTTGGTAACAAACTAAAGCTGGACTGGAAAAGAACAAAGTGACTCAAAGTTAAGATATTAGGTGAAAATTATTGCCCAACTGCTCACAGACTCCTCTTAAAAATCAGCTGAAATATATACAATCCATAAAGCTCAAGTTTATAATGCCAAAGTCACTTCTTTAACTCCTCAGTGCACTAAGAACTGGTCCTTAATGATACTTCAGGTACTGATGCTGCACCCTTACCATAAATACCGGGGTGTAAATCAGTACCAAGCCACCTGCCCCAGAAACCACCATCAGCAGCCAGGGGAGAGCAGCTGCTGCCTCACCTCCATGCCGTCCATGGCCATGGTGGCCAGATAGTTGGGGTCCTGCTTGTTCCAGCAGAGGCGCAGCAGCGGGTGGTGCTGGGGGTCCTCGTAGATGATGGTGCTGTGCTCCAGGTGCCGCAGGTCGAACATCCTGACCGAGCCGTCGGCGCCCACCGAGGCGAACATGTCCCTGCCGCCGCCTGCGCGGCTGAAGGCGATGTCGTACACCTGTGGGCACAGCATGGCACAGCATGGCACCTGGTACAGCACGGCTGACACCCGGTACAGCACAGTACAGTACAGTACAGCATGGCACAGCTGACACCCAGCACAGCACAGTACAGTACAGTACAGCATGGCACAGCTGGCACCTGGCACAGCCCAGCTGACACCCGGCACAGCACAGTACAGTACAGCATGGCACAGCTGACACCTGGCACAGCACAGCACTGTGGTGGTGTTTGCAGGGGTCTTAGGATGAGGGAAAGGATGACAATGTTGACTCTATGTTTCAGAAGGTTTGACTTATTAATTTATGATATATATTATAGTAAAATATATATTAAGATATATTATATTAAAAGAATAAATCCCCCATCACCTCTTTGTCATGTGCAATAAGCTGGGTCTTCACGTGGCCAGACACCAAATTTACTCTTCCCAGAACCTGTCCTGTCTCCAGACCCCAAATAGTGCAGGTTGTGTCAATACTAGAGGTACCTGAAACAAAACCACTTCTATTAGCAAAAATCATATTGTCACAAATGATTTAATCACTTCCTGGGTTAATGTAACATCCCCCAACATCTACAGATCAAAACAGCCACGAGAACAGCATAGAACTAAAATCAAGAATGTCAAACAGCCAGCAGTCTTCCATGCATTTAAATGACCCAAACCTTTTAACTGCAGAAATAGCCTTCCACACAGGAATAAAGTGTAAATAGCTCATGTCTGCTTCAATCTATTCCAAAGCCTGATGCAACTCTGAGATCAGCTTTCCCATCCTGTACATCTCTTGTGTGTGCCAAACCCCAAATTCAATCAGTGTTTTGATGGCGTGTTATTATTAATTGATTGCTGATGTGGGCTGAAGGTGGGGTTAGCAGTAAAGCTCTTAAGAGATGAGACATGTAACACACAAAAAATAAATAATGTAGTAAATAATTACTAGGACATATTATCACTGTTAATCTCTGGGCAAATCCCCCTGACATAAATGGCTGTTCTCTTCTGGGAATCAAATCTCTGCATCAGTCATCCTGGATTCACAATTTTTCCTGTAGGCTATAATTAAACCTTAAGTGTTCAGCCCCCTCCTCCAACTGAATTAAGGACTCTTGGCTCTCCTCCTGCTGCTGAAATGGCTTCACAAAACACACAGCTCAGTGCACAGTTTCAAATCCACTCCAGAACACCCTGAAATAAGTCACAGAACTGATGGACAGCCTTACACAGAACTGCAACAACAGCTCACCAGCCCTGAAGGCCAAGACTCCCTATCCCCAAATGTCCCAAGTCCAACCTGAGTGACTATTCTGCACTGAACAGGGCACCTTTCAATGAAAAAAAAGTCCTCATGAGATGATTGTTTTAATTTTTTAATGTAAAACAACAGCAGTTTGTATGATGCCGTCTGTGGTTAATTATCAGATTAACCACTGGACATGCAGTGACAACAGCAGTTACAGCCCAGACTTCATCAGATTCAATTACAAAGTGCGCCAAAACCATAACATTTTGTCAGTCTCACCTAACAGGTAAGGATCCACTTCATTCCAGTCAAATGATGTCAGTGGAGCACAGAAATCTGAGTTCTTGTTGTTGTTCAGCAAACACTCCAGCCGGGTCTCAGTTTCACCCACCTTTAGAGAAAATGAAACATCAGACTCAAAAAGCAACATCACCTGACTTGCTCCCCTGGCACAAAACATTAGGAGTTAATCCTAGGTTTCCTTCCTCTCAGCTTTACATCCTAAAGCTCTGGAAAACACAGCCACCAGCTCCATTTTCAATAAGCTGATTAGAACAGCAATTGCCATGATAATTCTGCTTCTCTTTTAGTCCTCATATAGTCACATTATTGCAGTCAAGAAAATCTTGTCTTGAGTGACAAAGAGATCAATATATAACACAATTCAGTTCATGGTTCATCTTTTCCTAGGGAGGATTCACTCACCCTCCACACTCGCAGGTAGTCACCACTGGTGGCCAACAGGTCTGGGTAGACCCCCTTGGTGTCTGGGATCCACATCAGCTTTGTGGTGGGGTAGGGGTGATCAAAGGTGTTCCTGCAAATGAATTCTGAGCTCTCTTCATCCAAACCAACAAGCTGCACCTGTGAGAAACCATATTTAAAAGAAAGCATTTAATCAAAATACTAATTGCTAATGACAGCATTAAGACTGAGTGTGTTTCAGGACATTTTCTGTCACCTCAAGGACGACACAAAAGGATCATCATGTCAATGAAATGAGAAATCATTAAGTGCTGCTGGGGCATATAAGTAATCCATAATCACAGTGCTTTGATTTGAAAAGATGATCCCAAATGAACTGAAATCCAATCCTAAAGGATTAAAGACCACCCTTCTCTTTTCCACATTGCAAAGCCCAGTTTAAATCACACACTTAAACTGCACAAACATTATTCCAATTCATCCTTAACTGAACTGATGCTGACAATGTCATCTTCAGAGAGCAAAACAAGCTGCAGTTTGCACAATAAAGTGCATATCATGGAATTCTTGGCCATAACCTTGCAGACTGTGATGGATCATGTCAGGTAGCTGGCAAGCTTCTTCAGCACCACACGACCCAAAATGTTCTGTCCCAAGTGCATGAAAAACTCATAAATTAATCACATCAGAGAGGAAGAAAGTAAAAAAGAATTCAAACTTAAAATATTGGGGAGCTAAAATGGTTACATAATTCAAATGTTTTGTGTGAACAGACCAAGAAAGAGGGTCTGCTGAGAGATTCTAGGCATGTGAATTCCAAATTCAATTTTTTCACAATGATGTGTCAGGGGGAAGGGCTAAACTTGCCCCATTGTGAGAATGATGCAAAACAGAGCAAACAAGAAACTATCTCCACACAGCCTGGTCATGAACAGCACCTGAAGTAATGCTAGAAGTCCCAGACATGATGTTATTAGAAAAATATTGACATGTCAGAAAGCATGCAGAGAACAAAAGGTGCTGGGAGGACTCGTTGAACCTGCAGTGACTCAGGACCCAAACAGGATGAAAGTCCCACTGTGTGAAATGCTGCTCAAACACAAACATTATGGACACGACTCACTGCAATTAGTTTGTAAGCTGCTCACAGTTGGAATTTCCTAGTACTTTCCACACAGCAGTTTCCTCCTGGGAATAGTAGTTTAATGGACTTTTTCTAAGATGTTTATCGGAAAAAATCCTAAATTTATGCTTATCCTGGGATAAGCAATTTGTCTAATCAACTACACATTTCAGCTAGATGGGAAATTTATCATATTTTTCCCCCATAACAGAAATGCTTCCGTTGATCTTAAAATCTAATTAATTTGCAGTTTTATGAGCTCGTTTAGAGATTTTTCTTAAATGCAGAGCCTTGCCCCCCCTCCATGAGAAGCTCCATGCTTTCCATCTCATAACAAACACTAAAAGATGCAGCCAAGTATGCTTCCAAAAACTGAAATACAGCCTGTCTTGCCCTCTCTTTATTACAACTACTCCTTAGCATCCTTCACACCCTAGTATAAATCAGTCAAAAATCTCCCAGACTTCCAAAGTGATTGACAAATAGCTTTGTAACTCCTTTGGGAATCAGAAGTACTAAGCAGATTTTACAAAGGAAGCCCATTGTCCTTGGTGATAGAAAATCTTATGGCAAGGTTAGGATCACAAGACAAATGACCTCTAATCATTTCTCCTTTGCTTATGCTGTTTTCCACTCAACATGAGTGTATTAATCCTACACAAAGCAATCAACATCCTGATCACCAGAAGCAAATCTCAAACAGCAAAATACCCCCATTTCACTGGTGTTAATGTAAATATTCCTGCACTGCATATTCACATTTAACCCCTCCTCAGACCTTAAGATGAAGCAATTCAGCATCTCTGATCTCTGACATGTTTAGGTGCAGGCTGGGTTAGGGAACAGAAATTGTATTATCATCACCAGCTCAGGTGCCTGCCCAGCCCTCAGAGCTGGAGCAGCTGCCAGGGGGAGCAGGAGGAATGCTTGAGAAGCTCTGCTCTTCCAAGCTCTGCAAATTCAGAGCTGTGACTCTTCTCTCAGCACTCCATCACACAGAGTCATTACAGAACCCCTCCACTCATCCTCTCGTGCAGGCTGAACGCGAGGGGATGGAAAATGGAATTCTTTCTAGGATGCTGATTGCATCAGAGCCCTGTCTCTCCCCTCTGCAAGTGAGGCAGGAATGCTGCTGCACACAGGACTGCCTCAGGTCCAGCCCAGGTAAGACTGGGGCAATGCCTATGGGAAAGTAACTGTCAGTCTGGATACAATTTGAACCATCCTACATCTCCCTGTAAGTTTTTTCCAGTGAGAAAATGAGGATCGGTGTCCTCAGTCTCAACTAGTTTTGTGATTATGCCATGACAGGAACTAGGAATGCTAAGTATTTATATGTTGCTCCAACACTTCAAGATAGGAAAATCCACATCTAATTTTAGCATATTATAATCCAAGCACTTATCAACATAAAGCATAATTGCAACAGTGCATGTCAGTAAAGAATCACTTTTAATCAGCATTTCTTAACTTCTAAAAAAACCCTATCTCCAACTTGGTACTAAAGAATCAGACAGAACTAAATGATGCAGAATTTTGTAACAGCTTCTTTTTCTTACATGGTTGGAGGAACAGTGAAGTCCACAGTAGTTTGAAAACCCCCAAAACTTTAATCTAATTAGTAACTACCCAAAATGACATTTCACAATTATTTTAGAGTCATGTACAATCAGCAAGATGTCACTGCACCAATAATCTCCAGCATTCAATCAATTTTTCTTTGCAGTGCTAGATCTTAGAGAACAAATGACCTTCTGGCAGAAGAACTGCCCTGAACCCTGTCTGTGTGAGGCACTGCTTGGGAGGAGGTGGAAATCTGGGAAGCACCTGGTCAGAACCTGTCCGTCTGCTCCAGTGCCGCGAGCGAGCTGCGCACACCACAACCTCCACTGTCTCCTAAACTGGATTCCATTTTTGTCTTGCAGATAGATCCCAAAAATCAGCCTTTCCTGGTGTTTTCCACAGATATCTCCTGATCCATGAAGCCACAGCCAGGAGCATGTGGAGCATTTTAAACAGCAAGGCCTACGAACACTGTGCCCTCCCATCGTGACACTGATCCATGAGGGTTACAGTGGCTCACTGCAAGAAGTTTAGGAAACACCACCTCAAATTATTTAATTCCTCCATCCAGAGCAAGGCATCTGTCTTCTTGTAGCAGTGATTTGATCAGTGAAGGTGGACAAGCTGAAACAAAACTCGCTGGGGTTCAAACAGGTCTTGGCAAGCAGCTTCTTCTGTGTCCCAGAGCCCATTAATGTGACGGCTGACAGAGTGAGCAGATTTGCTCTTTTACCTTCTCAGAGTACAGGCTACAAAACTGTTTCCAACTTGGTCATTAAACAAATTGGAAGTTTTCAAGCTCAGGCCCTGCCTGTCCCCAGCAGCGTTCCCAGAAGCACAAGACTCTCCAGGAAAAGGACACAACTCTCACACAGGGCTAACACTGCCTGAAGTGCAATGTGCTCAGCAAAGCCCACACTGAGGACTGCTGCAAGGGCAGTGATCTAACCCCCCTAAGAGATGTCACCACTGCCACTCCCTGTCACCACACCCTTGCACAGAGCCCTATCCCCAACATTCTGACAGTATTTTCCACAATTAAACGCCTTGACAAAGCTACATGCTATAAACCAAGCTCTCTGGGCAAACCTTCAGTTTCACAGAAATTTCAGGATGCTCTGTAGCTTCATCCATATTCTCATCTCTGTTTCTATGGAATTCATTATAGCACACCAGCACCTTGAAGGTTGTTCAGAAGTGACTGCACATGTGTTCTGAGAGATGAACAGTGTCTCTGTTACTGGTGTGACATTCTTCACTTACACTTTGCAGGGAAACACTGAAGATACAATCTCATGCCTCGTTACACCCTTGTTCTCAGGGAAAAGTACTGAGGAATCAATACTGAGAGTGGTTTATATACTTATGAAAAAGTTATCACACACAGCAAGAAAGTACAATGAGAACAGCACATTTCCAGCACAGTCTCAGACACCCTGTACATCACAGAATCACAGGGGCTGGAATGGAACTCAGCTCATCCAGTCCAACCCCCTTTCCCAGGCAGAGTAACCTGGATCAGGTAACACAGGAACACATCCAGGTGGGTTTGGAACGTCACCAGAAAGGGAGACTCCACAAGCTGCTTGACCAACCTGTTCCACTGCTCTGCCACCCTCTATGGAAAGAAGTTCTTCCTCAGATTGAGGTGGGTTCTTTATATCTATATGCATACATATGTACAAACCTCATTCCTGGCCATTGACCAAAAAGCCAGCTATGCCCAAGCCAGGGGACCTTGTTTTATTTCTACAGCAGCAGCATCCACACTCATCTCATACTCACACCTTCAGCTCCCACCTCTTTATCCCACAGAGAACCCACAGCACGCGGTGCTGATATGACTGAAGTCAGCCCAATCGTTCATGCCGAAGATCAGAGGTCACCAGAAGCCCTGCAGCAGCAGCGTTATCCCAAAACCAGCAGCACCCAGGGCTCGTTAGAAGGAGCCCAGCCTGAACCTTGCGCAGCGCCTGCACTTCGGGGGGCACCTTATGCTTCTGTACAGCTGCCCCCCGCCCACCCAGCCCCGGGACGAGGCGGGCCAGCCCCTGTTTGGCCCAGTCCCCGCGCCCACCGCTGCCCACCTTGTTGTTGTACTCCTCCACGAAGCTCCCCAGCGCCAGGCGGAACCGCTTGTCGGGCCGGACGCTCCAGTTCATGGCGTACACGGTCCAGGGCGCCTCATATTTGTAGATCTCCTTCCGCTTCCCGTGCAGCGACATGGCTGGGCCGGGGGGGGCCGCGGGCCTGGCCCGGGGAGCGAGCGGAGGGGCCCGGCTGGAGCGAGCGGGGAAGCGCAGCGGGCCGGGGGGACGCTCAGCGCGGCCCCCGGGACGGGCAGCGGAGCAGGCACGGCACGGCACGGCCCCGTGGGTGCCGGGGAGCGGGGAAAGCTCGGCTCGGCTCTCGGAGCGGCGGGGGAGGCGCGGCTCGGCCCCGGGGGGAACGGGGAGGCCCCGGCTCGGCCCCCGGTCCCGGCCCAGACCCGGCGGCGGCAGCGGCGCTGAGGCCGTTTGGGACTCGGCCTCTCACACAACGGGAACGGAAGCCACGCGGGGAGCCCCGCCCACTGCACGCCGGTTGGATGCCTCGACTGTCATTTAGAGCGCCGGCTGCCTATTGGATAATCTGCCTGTGCGCTCGGCCCAGTTTGGTTTTCTATTGGTCGTTTTGCCCTTCACTCCAAACGGACGCTCGCGCTCTGGCTGGGGTAACCTACGGCTGCGCTTGGCCCCGCCCAAGAGGGCGGGCGCGCTCGTTGTCGACATCTTATTGGCTACCCGGGGTCGCAGTGACTGGAGGCGGGATCTTGAGCCCTTATCGATGATCGATTGGCTGGAAGTGATGTCAGTCACGCAGCCTGAGGCGGGTGGGGCCATTCAGGCTCTCGAGTGTGCCACGAGTTCGAATCCCGCCTCTGCTGAGTGGCGGACAGGCCCGGGCTTATCTCTAATTAACGAGAGGTTAATTATGGTGTTTATTTGACCTGACTGCAGGTGGGCTCTGCCAGCCTCCACACTCCTTGCATGAAGTAACCTGGGTTTGACCACAGCCTTTTTGGGGCGAAGATGCCCGGGATGAATTCATGGATGCTCCCAACCAACACAGCCGCAATTCACATTAGGTGCCAAAAACATCTTTATTAGCAAAGTGTACACTAAAACTCCGGAGAAAGAGCTGCTCACAGTTTGACTACTCTCGGAGGGAGCTCGATACATTACTTGAGCTGGCGGCCTAGGACTATCACAGCATCTACCCGAGCGAGCGGCGAGGCGGCAGCGCTACGTGGGCTTCTCCTACGGGCTGCTGCGGAGAGAAGGGTGGGCAGGGGGAAGCACCTATGGAACCCTTATCAAAAGAGAGAGCCTGGGATGAGGGACTGGACACGGGGCTTTTCAGCTTTCTGGGATTGTGCTTTTGAATTTTGTGCTTTATGCCCAGGCCGGTGACGAGCTGGATTTACCTGGGGAGCTGTGGGAAGCGTGTTGGGGTTTGCAAGGTGTGATCGGCCTCGCTGGAGAAGTCAGCGCTCTGCTGACTTCCAGGGACTCGTGCTGAAGCAGGCTGAGGTGGCAGGGGCTGTTGGCCCTTCACTTCTCAGTGGCAATCAAGTAGGACAAGCTTCTGTCCTCTGTCCTTGTCCTGAGCTTGCCACCTGCAGTTTGCCCTGGACCACACCGTGGAGATCTCACACTCCTCTGGTGACCACACTTCTGTAAGACCTGCGAGCCTTGTCCCAACACAGTGGTCCCTGCTCCAGAGGTTTCCAGCACAGCAGCCTCGCAGCCCAGAGCCCTGGATTTGCTCTCCTGTGGTTGCTGTGGCTCGCTTGGCTTGTGCCCTTCTCGAGATGAAGCCTTGGCAAGGAGGAGGTGGTGGGAACCACGCGGCCTAACCAGCTCGGTGGTGGCTGTAAGAACTGTTCTAGGTTCGCTCTAATGTGCAAATGAAATCTACTCTATGGGAACCGCTGGAAAACGTTGACCTCGGAAGCCAGCCACTCTATCCTTCCTGTCACGGTGGCAGAAGATAGCTACAAATTATACCCCTGAGCCAATGGCATTGTCCAATGTCTTACCCTTGCAGTCAAAATCAACATCAACTGGCCGGGATTGCAGTTGAGGTTCCTCTTGACTGGCCCCCACGTCTCTAACTTGCAGGAAGCACGGGGTCGGAGAGGTGTCTCTGAATGTCCTGGTGCTCGGAAGATGCCTCCAAGTGCTCGGGGAGGGAAGGGAAACGAGAGCCCCGCGAGAGTCCCTGGGTGCTCGGTGCCCTTTGGTGGGGAGGCTCTGGGCTGGGGAGAGGGGGGGAGTGGTGCTCCTGCTCGGAGTAGACGGCCAGGGTTTTGTCGGATGACACAGACAGCTGCATCCCGCTTGACAAGGAGTCCCTGGATTTCAAGTGGAACTTTTCTACCTCCGTGTAGCTCGGGCTCTGGTGGGAAACGAGGAATTGTGTGAGTGATGGTAAAAGCAGAACGAAGTAGCCACACTCTGTCCTCATCAGGCTCCAAGCCCCAAAATGCTATTTTTTTCACTTGAGGAAGCCTCAGAGCAGAGGAACCCACTTCCTTCCCTACTGATGGGGCAACCTGGCAGTGTTGGGGATGGCAGCTGTGCCACAAAACCAGAGGTGCACTGGGTAGATCAGCTCCCAGGTCAAGACCCCATGGCTTTGCTGGGCCCCATGAGTGTTTGGCTGTGCCTTGCCTGGAGAGAACTCGGGTGTCACCCTGGTTTTTTAAGATTTTCTAAGCTTTCTGATGTTGACATTCTTGTAGTGAACTTTCTCACACGCTTTCTGTAAATAACTCATTGTTTTGCATTCCTTTATGGAAGAGGAGTTGGTGGACTGTTGGTTTGACCAGTGTCATTGGAGAGGTGTCGCTGTCACCCTCCAATCTGCTATCACTTTTGGAAAACTATAAATGTTGGAGCCAGAAAATAAACTTCCCTTTTTTCCTTCACCTTGAGAACGGTGGCGAGCTTGTGTTCTTTCGTGTCCTATAGCGACACTCGGGACTGGGGCAGAAGGAGCTGGTGGGTGCTGAGCCAGCAGGGGTGCCCTTACCTGCTCCTGGGCGGGCAGCTCCTGGTCCTGCAGCGCTGCACAGGGGGCGAGCGGCTCCAGGCTCCGCGGGACGATGCCGTACATGGCCAGGCTCTGGGAGCTGGGCGAGATGGGGCTGTACGCGGGCGGCACTTGGGACAGCTGGCGCTGCAGGAGCTGCAGGATTACATGAATGTCTGACGACATCCTGGACTCCAGCCTGGGGACAGAGCAGCCAGAGAACCCTTTTGCATCCTGCAGCTGGGCAGGGGAGGCACTGGGAGGAGGTGCCAATCCCGCTACCCCAGGGCAGTGATGCTTTTGCCTGCTGCTTGTTGAGGTTTTTAGAGAGCTTCAAACCAGCACTGCCGGAGAGAGATCAATCCTGCCATCTCTCTCCTGCCACACTCAATCATCCTCTGCCCAATTTTATGTGGAGCCAAACTGGGATCTGGAGCGGGGATTTGAAAAAAGCTAAAATTACCCTGGAGGGGGGAAAAAATTGCAATGGTTAGTTTTAATCTGGATCAATTCTCCAGGCCAGCTGCCTGTGCTGACAGATGGAGCAAGACAGGTTAGTGCCAACCACTTTTAACTCAGGAACAGGAGAAAACGGAAAAGTAGAAGTCTCTTCTTTCTGCCTCGTCCTTGACTGAAGTGAACAGCTCTGGCAGGAGTGGGCACAGCCCCACTTGCAGGACACAGTCACAGCATCACTGACAGAGCGGGCAGATCTGTCCCCCAGAGCTAGGATGGTGCACTGGACAGACACCTAAACACAAGGGCAGCAGAACCCAAAGTGTCAGGGAGGTTCTGGGGGTGGTGGCAGATGCCAAGGGTGGTGGCACAGCAGCAGATGAGGGGCTGGGCTGCAGTCAGGGTCAGGACTTGCCCTTTGAGAAGCCGCTGCATTTGCAAAGCACTCCCACCCCCTCCCCAGGAATGCAGTGTCCCAGGGGTTGCTGCACACAGAGCCCACTGCAGCCACCTCTAGAAAGCAGAAAGTGATGCCCCAGAGACCCCAGGTCTCCTCTCCACCCCTGCCCACCTGCTGAGCTGGGCCTGCAGGAGCTCCAGCCTGGACTCGATGTGCCCTGGCCTGCAGTCGCTGTGCAGGGGCACGTCCTGCGAGCTGTGCACCAGCGAGATGTGCTGCAGGGGCTCTGCAGGGTGGGCTGCCTGCCGGTCCTCCCAGAAGCTGAACATGTTGGGAATATCCAGGGGAGTGGCTGCAAGGAGAGGAGACATCTCAGAACTTGTCCTGCATCCTCCAGCCCCACTGGAGGTGCTCCAGATTCCGTCAGCTGACATACACGGAGAGCCACCACCAACACACCACTGATATCACGGAGAACTCTCACCAACACACATGGAGAGGCATCACCCTGACACACATGGAGAGCCATCACCAACATACATGTGGAGCCACCACTGACATCATGGAGAGCTCTCACCAACACCATGGAAAGGCATCACATACACACATGGAGAGCCATCACCCACACACATAGACAGCCACCACCCTGACATACATGGAGAGCCATCACCAACATACACGTGGAGCCACCACTGACATCATGGAGATCTATCCCCAACACACGTGGAGAGCATGGAGAGCCACCACCCACACACATGGAGATCTATCCCCAACACACATGGAGAGCATGGAGAGCCATCACCCACACACATGGAGATCTATCCCCAACACACGTGGAGAGCCATCACCCAAACCCATAGACAGCCACCACCACATGGAGTGACATAGGAGGGACACAGCAGATCCAGCTGGGGACAACAGGCAGCCAAGACCCTTGGCCTTGGAGTGAGGCTCCCCTCAAGTGCACATGAGCAGCTTATCCCTGCTCCAAGCCAAGGCCACCACACCCAAGCATGTTTCCCCAGGGGTACCTGTGTAGGACTGGCTGCTCTCTGCTGCCTGCTTGCCAACCTCTGTGTTGCCGGCGCTGGTGGTGATGAGGCTGAGCGAGGGCAGAGCCAAGTCATCCTTTTTGGGTGTGGGGAAGGGCTCAGCTTTCACAGGGCTGCCAGTCTTGGCCTCATCATCGCTGGCCTGGGAGCAGGGAGAGGTGCTGCTGCCCAGCTCGTCCCACTGGTCCTTACTCAGCGGCTCCTGCGGGTTGGTGAGCTCGGAGTAGGTGTGATACTGCTCTGGGTCAGAGATGCCCGTGTCTGGGTCTGTGGGACAGCACAGCAGGTCACTTTGGGGAGTACCACACATGTAAGAAACAGCCCCCCATTCCCTCAGGATGCCTGTAGGGCTGGGGCACCCCAAGGGGAGGGAGGGGAGGCAGCTTGGGTGCCTGCAGGATGGCTTGCAGGGACAGAGATACCAGCAACCTCTGCTTTGGGGCACCTGCCCAGGTAGGAATGGATACTGATGGCACTGTCCTGCCCTGCAGGCAGGCTCTGCCAGCCCAGGGGCACTCACCACCAGGCTTGTGGGGCTGGCAGGGGAGTAATGGATACTCACCCCACTGTTCTGCCCTGCCAGCCCAGGGGCACTCACCAGGCTTGCGGGGCTGGCAGGGTAATGATGAATACTGACCCCACTGTCCCACGCTGCCAGCCCAGGGGCACTCACCAGGCTTGTGGGGCTGGCAAAGCAGTAATGGATACTGATGGCACTGTCCTGACCTGCCAGCCCAGGGGCACTCACCAGGCTTGTGGGGCTGGCAAAGCAGTAATGGATACTGATGGCACTGTCCTGACCTGCCAGCCCAGGGGCACTCACCAGGCTTGTGGGGCTGGCAAAGCAGTGATGGATACTGACCCCACTGTCCCACGCTGCCAGCCCAGGGGCACTCACCAGGCTTGCGGGGCTGGCAGGGTAATGATGAATACTGATGGCACTGTCCTGCCCTGTCAGCCCAGGGGCACTCACCAGGCTTGCGGGGCTGGCACGGGGAGTGCTTGCGGCGGCGAGCCCGGCGGTAGGTGCAGTCGTACTCCTCGCTGAGGGGTGAGCGGGGAACGCTGTCTGCCTGAGGAACGAGAGGGGCTGCTCAGCAGGGAAAGGCTGCCACGGCCCATCCACGTGTGCCACGGGGGCTACAGCCCTTGCCGTGTCCTCTTCACCACTGCCCTGTCCCACCCAGCGCCTCCTGGACTGGTTTCAGATTATCCTGAAGCTGTCCTTGCTGCTCTGAGACTGAGGGAAGTGTGTCAGGGCCATGGGGAGGGAAGGAGCACCCTGAGAAGTGGCAGGACATCCCAGAGTGGGACAGGACATGGAGGGAGTTTTACTTTCTTGTCTATATTTCAGGTCTCTGAAACAAAATGTCAGGAAAGGACAAAGTTCAGTCACACACTATAAAAGCAGACGTGTCCTTCTGTGGGGGAATCATAACTCTCTGGTGAATGCCCTGGGAAATGTGGCTGTTGCACCTCCTGACACCCTTGCTTCAGCCCTCCCACTTGCCAAATTTAAGCCCTGACCACATTTGCTCCCTGGGGCAGCCCTGGCACTCACATCTCGCAGGTTGAAGGTGATCTCTAGGTTGCTCCAGAAGTTGTCAGAGAAGGCTGGGTACATGTCCAAGACCTCCAGCAGGTCCTCACGCTGGATCTTGTGCAGGTCACAGTAGGTCAGGGCCCTCACGTCGGCGTTGGACTTCCCTGGGCGGGCGTAGAGGCTGATGGGCTCCCCAAAGATGTCGTTCTTCCCTGTGCCAAAAGACAGCTCCTTATGGGCACGTGGGCACCCACTACTGCTCCAGCTATTCTGGTCCAGCACCCCTTACTTTGGAGCTTGGGAACAAGGGGATGCCCAGCAAACCCAACCCTGACTGTGTGTGTTGGGGATAACACTGTGAAAGCCACCAGTGATGGTGACACCAAGCCAGGGCAGTGGGTCATCAGTGATGGCTGGAGACTGCTGAGCCATGCCCTGCTCTCCTCACTCCTTTGCAGCTTCCCCCTGGCATCTCCCAGGGATCTTCTTTTCCCTGTCCACTGGCATGGGGACCCATCAGATGCTGAGGAACAACCTTCCCCTTCCCCAGCACGTGGGGAAGTTCTTTACCCTCACCTGCCCCCCTTCCTCCACTGCTCACTGCTCACCACCCTTTGCCCGTCACCCCTCGCAGAAGGAAGGACTTTTTCACCTAAGATGGCCACCACAATGTCTTCCCTGAGGATCTCAATGGAGCCCCGGGAGATGAAGTAGAGGGTGGTGAGGACATCCCCGTAGTGCACCAGGGTGTCTCCGGGCGGGGCGTGAGTGGTCTTGAACTTCATGGCCAGGGCGCGCAGGCAGCCCTTGCTGGCTCCCCGGAACGCCTTGCAGTTCTGCAGCAGCGTGCGGTTCAGGTGCAGGCAGATGTCGGCCTGCAGGCAGTCAGGGAAGCCCTTCAGCACCTGTGGAGAGCCAGGGAGAGAGGTCATCATGCCACTGTCCCTGGGAGGGAATGCTGTGACGGAGCTGAGAGGCTGTGTGACACTCAGCATGGAACAATGGGGCCAAACAGGGAGACTGTGTGCCCGGAAAGCCAAAGGTGGGGACGTTTTCCCATCCCTGGAAGTGTTCAAGGCCAGACTGGATGGGGCTTGGAACAACCTGGTCTAGTGGAAGATGTTCTTGCTCATAGCAGGGAGTGGGATAGTTTGAGCTTTGAGGTCCCTTCCGACCTTAAGCCATTCTGAGATTCCGTGATTTCCATCATCTTTTGATCTTCCCTTGGTGGATCCCTGCCTGCCTGCCTGTCGCTGGCTTTTACTGCTTGTGGCTGGGGACAACAGCACTCCCAAGCAATAATTAAAAGTAACCTGTTCAATCTATTTATACCCACTGGTGGCGTATCCCCTTTTTCATCTTTACACCCACTAATCTTGGATGAATGAGAGCAGAAACTGGCACAAAGAGCACAAAAACCTTAATTAAACAGCACCTGCCTGAATGCCAAGAAACAGCAGCACAGGACAGTTGTGTGCACTGACAGCTAAATATACCTGTGCAAATACCTCATGTTGAACAAAAGCTGAATCTGAAGGTGACATCAAGGTAAAACTCACAATATGGAGAGAGCTGCTGCCACCAATGACTCACAGTGCCAAGGTGAAAACCACCTGGGTTTGGGTTTTTTTTTGGAGAGCAGCATATGGCCCTGGGGTCCTCCTTGCTGTCCTCTTTGCTCACATCCCGCTGGTGGCCAAATCTGGAACAGCCATGCTGGGGCTGGTGAGCACGACTTGTTCCTGCCTTCAGCTTGATCTCCCATGCTAGCAGAAGTGTTTCCCTACTGGGAAATCAGGGGTGGACGAATTGATCAGGCTGTGGGGTGATTGATGAGATCACGCTGTGTCTCTGCAGCAGCCAGCAGGAATTGGTGTGAGCGGCAGCATGGCTGAGCTGCAAGCTCAGCTCTCCCTGGGGATGTGTGACCTGGGTTTGTACTAAGCCAAGAGCACCTGTGCTTGGGTAGGGTGGCACTGCTTCTCGTTATTGCCACTGAAGTCCAGCCCGGGCTGTCCCCTCCACCTGAGAGGTTTAACCCAAAGTTCTCCCAGCAGCAAACCCCCAGATGCTGCCCAGTTGTTTCATGTGGCAGCAGCAACTTTAGAGGGAGATGCTGAATTCATACAAATCTGTGTCCTGATGCTGCTCAGGATCAAATCTTACGGAAAAGAAGAAGCATTAGCAGGGAATGAGTGGGCTGATAACCTGCCCAAGGCTAAGAGTCCAGGAATATGAAGTCTCATGTCTCTCCTTGCCTTATCCTTTCTCATTCCTCTGCCTTGCTGCTGGCTGGGCCATCATGTCTGTGCACTGAACCCCAGGGCTGTGAGTCCAGTCCCCAGCCCAGAACACCTCAGCCGAGCCGCATCCTCATCCCCACGGAGCCCTGGCGCTGCCGGCTCGGAGACACGGCGCCTCTCCAGCACAGCTCCGCCATTGATCCCCCTTTGCTAACAAACAGCTGCCTCTCTGGGCTCTAATTAAAATGGATCGAGGTTTATTTAAATGCCCTCCTTTCCCTGCTGTGAGAGCAGGATGCACTTTGCTTAGCAACCGGTGGTGTGGAGAGGAGCTGGATCGATACCTGCTCTGCTCCTGTGACACCAACAGACACCAGCCTGAAAGTGCTCAGTGCCAAGAGGGACTCTGAGCTCCCCACCAAAGCTACTCTCTGACCAAGAAATGGGCTCATGATCCTGGAAAACCTCCGGGTAGATGTAAAGGAATGGGCAGAAAAAGGAGAGAAGGAGAAAGGAGGATGCAGGAGGTGGAAATGCAGGTGTATGGATAAAGTCTGTCTCCAGCCTCCCAAGTCTCCTGCCTCTGTCCTGATCAAAAGGATGGAAATGTTTGGGTGGACCCAGATCTAGACGCCGTGTTGTTTAGGACAAAGTGCTGTGACACAGGGCCTGCCTGCCCGTGCTCACCGCGTTCATGTCGATGCCGTTGGTGTAGGACCAGGCGTGCTGGAAATACTCCTCCAGGCGCTGGCGCAGGGGGTTGGGGATCTGGTGGAAGCGGATGAACTCCTTGACCCGCAGCATCTGCGTGTGGTAGCGTGCTGTGCCTGAGTAGAGGCGCTGGATGATGGCCGAGACGTTGCCGAAGATACTGGCGTACATCAGAGCTGAAACGAGAGGGCAGGACTCAGCGGGACATGGTGAGGTGCATGTCCAGCTACACGAGACCTGGAATCAGCAGATTCCCAAAACCCATATCTACCAGGACCTGAAAGCACGTATTTCTATCACCCCATCCTCTGTGCAGAAGAGGCACAGGCAGAGGGAGATGCTCCACCCTCCAAAGCAGGGATGGGAACAGCGGGACATGCACAGGCACTCACAGCCAATGAGCATGACACAGATGGAGAAGATCTTCTCGGAGTTGGTGTTGGGCGAGACATTGCCAAAGCCCACGCTGGTGAGGCTGCTGAAGGTGAAGTAGAGGGCAGTGACATATTTGTCCTTGATGGATGGGCCAGAGGAGAGGTCGCTGTCGTTGTAGCGCTTGCCGATCTGGTCGCCCAGGTTGTCCAGCCAGCCGATCTTGTGCTCCATGTAGGGCCTCTCCACGTTGCCGATGGCGTACCAGATGCAGGCCAGCCAGTGGGCGATGAGGGCGAAGGTGCACATGAGCAGGAAGAGCACGGCCGCTCCGTACTCCGAGTAGCGGTCCAGCTTCCGCGCCACGCGCACCAGGCGCAGCAGCCGGGCGGTCTTCAGGAGGCCGATGAGGGTGGTGGTCTGCAGGGGAGAGGTGAGACACCTCAGGGACCAGCAAAGGATAAATATGGCATGTTCCAAAGGCACGTTCCTAGCTGAGCCGTGCTTCCTTTGAAGGATAGAAATGCATTTCTGGAGAGTGAATCACCTTGTCCTGGAGGTGACCTCTGAACTGGGTCAGATGAGTCACAGCACAGGAAGGGCAGTGTGCCTCTGCTGATCATAAAGGCAACAAGCTCTGGGATTAGAGGTGAGCAAGTGAGAAGAGCCAAGGCCAAGCCTGTGTTTCCAGATGGGTACTGGCCTTGCCAGCCATTGCTCTCAAAAGAGCTGCCTTTCACTCCCAGATGTGGAGCCTCCAGGTAACTACAGGGTTATCCCACTGCCAACATTTTGAATTTGGCTGGCAATGCACCCCCAAATTCACCCACACTGGAGTGTGGGCTCAGCCCTTAAACTGAGCCCCCAGCCTGCTCTGCTGGGTCAGCCTCAACAGGGGAGTGGATCCACTCTGAACACTTAGAGTAGGGACTGCCTGACCCTAAATAATGAAATCCCAGCTGCCAGCTGCCTAAAAATCTGTAAAGACACCCTTCTCCATGGATTTAGCCATCCACCACTTACATCAAACCACCCATGTCCCTTTCTTTCTTTCTCATACATCTCTCCCTATCCACCCACGCGTTCCCTCCAGTCCTGATGGACCCTGCTCTTACCTCATCAGAGCCAGAACGGAAGATGAGCAGGTCGAAGGGGATGGCGGCCACCATGTCGATGAGGAACCACCCCTTGAAGTAATGGATGGCGATCTTGCCGGGGTGGCTCACCACCTCGTCGTTGATGTTGACATAGGTGGTGCGGAAGTTGATGACAATGTCCACGATGAACATGATGTCCACGATGAGGTCGATGATGTTGAGCGGGTCGCAGGAGTAGCTGCAGTCCCAGCGCTTCTCCTCCACCTGCTCCTCGTTGAGCAGGAAGGCGGCCGAGTAGGGGGTGAAGACGGCTGTGTAGATGACCAGCAGGAGGATGAGCCAGTCCCACACGGCCTTGAAGGGGCTGTAGTGCAGGATGGTCCATCGGTGGATGCGCGGCGCCTGCAGCTTGTACTCGGGAAGGACATCAGCGCCCAGGGACAGCACCTGCCAGGAGAGGGGTGTGAGGAGGATGCGAGGCCAGGAGAGAGCCTGGATAATGCCAGGAACCAGGCAAGGGACTTCCATGTGCTGGTAGAGCATCAAGGAGCACACAACGGTTTCCTACAGCTTTTTCACCTTTGTTGGCTGCATCTGTGTTTGTCCAGTTCTCACTGTGGCTGACACCAAGGTCCTTGCCTATCTCTGATGGTCACAGCACCCTTGGGGCAGCTTCTTACCTGCTTTATGGCCATCTGACCCAGCAAAGTGCCTGCTGCTGAGCCTCCTTCTGCCCTCAGCCCTGTGCCACCTGCTTGGGAGCTGCTGGGAGTCCCTGGTGCAGGGCTATGGGATGGGCAGCTTGGAGATGCCCTCGCAGGGCTGTGTCACCCGAGGATGACAGCATATCATGCATCCTGCCAGCCTTGCACCATGCCTTTCTTGGCCACAGCATTCCCCTGGACGTCCTTGTGGCACACCTGACCTCCAAGCAGAGGGACAGCTTGGGCCACCTGCGAGCATCCTCCCCTGCTGTCATGTGTCCCCACAGATTGCTGCTTTCACGGGGACACTCCACAGCACCGGCGAGTTCCCCACACACCCAGGCTGGCCCAGCTCCCCCTCCAGGACCAATGCCAGCTGCTGGTGGCTCTAAAGCCACTGTGGGGACACAACACAAGACACTGGGTGTGGGAGGGGTGGGGCTGCCCTGCTTTGGGTGCTGAGGGGTGGTGGCATGAAGGGGCTTATTTGGAGCTGGAGGCAGCTGGATCCCGTCCCTGCCCTTGCTTCTCTGTTGTCCCCCAGTGTCCCTGTGGTGCTGGGACCAGTGCCAGTTGCAGAGGAGGGTGAGGGACACCTCAATTCTCTCTCCTGGCACTGAGCCCCCAGCTAAAAGGGAGCTTTTTGCTGGGCTGCAAAGGAGAAGAGAGGGGAAAGAGAAGAGAGGAGAAAGGAGGATCCACATATCCCAAGGCAACAGTGATGAGCATCACCGTGGCTCTGGCAACAGAACTGGAAGAAGACTCTGATCCTTCCTGCCCTGACAGGAAGAATCAAGATTTCTCGCTCAAGGCTCTCCCAAGGGCTCCTGATGCCCCTGTACCCCCATCCCACAACAAGCCCCAGCCGCTCGCACACCGCAGAGCCCCAGGACACCCAGCCGCGCCCCCTGCTCCTACCTGCCTGCAGCTGGCCCTGCGCCCCAGGCGGCAGCTGCCCCTCGAGCTCCGCGTGTCCACCATGGGCGCCCCCAGCCCCGCGGGCCCGGGCAGCGTCCGGCAGGGCGGGCGCAGCGCCGGGGCCGGGGCATTGCCCACGCAGGCTCGCAGGCGCTCGGCCAGGCGGGTGGGAGGCATGGGCACCAAGGGCACCCGCGGGCCCGGCCCGCGCTAATCAAAGGCGGTCGATGCCGGGCCCCGTGGGGACGGCAGCGCCAATGGAGCAGCGGGAGCCGCCGACGTCGGTGGGGGACCGAGAGGGGAGGGATTGGAAAAAGTGACCCAAGAGCAAATCGTTGTGGGGGGAACGAGGCACCGGCTGGGCTTGGGGACCGGCTCCTGTCGGAGCAAGGCAACGCTGATAAAATGCTTGATGCCAAAACTAGGATGCACCTGGAGAGCTGAGATGGGCTGCTTCGCCTTGTGTTTGGGAAAACCAGCAGTGCTCCCAGCCTCAGCAGCTGAATGCTTGCTCTGCCCGGCTGGAGGCAGCTCTGAATTCAGGACACCGAATACTGTTTCCTATGCTGGGGCACCTGTCCTGCCCCTCGTCCCCGTTCCTGGCACCTAGCTCTTGTGGCAGAAGCAAGAACAGGTTAAGCACTCTTGCTTTCCAGGCAGGAATTGAATAAAAAACCACAGCCCCAAAGATCTGAGGCAGAAAAGGGTAAAGAAACAACTGCCAGAAGAGCATCCAAACCACCACAGAGCTAGGGAGCAGATGCAGCCCTGTTCCTCTCTGTCCCCAAGGGATGGGAAAGTCACCCTTGGGTGGCCTGGGTGGCCCTGGGAGTCTGAAGGTGGCAGTGCCAGTGTTCCCCTGGGTGCCCCTTCCCTTTGTGCCCTTCCTCCTGGTGGGGTGCTGGGTGCTGGCAGTGGGCGAGGGAGTGCAGAAGGGAGAAGGAGGAGGAGGAGGAGGGAGCAGGGTGTGTGTGAGCTGTGGGTGACAGTGGGGGAGTGATCCTGGCTAACCCAGGCCATTGCTCCTGCTCCCCTGATGCCCTGGCACCCATCACCTTTCCAGCTGTCCCCCCATGTCCTTTGCCTGGTGCTGGGGAGAAGGGGACTGACCTGAGGTGGGGCCACTCCAGAATCACCAGGAGAGCCTCAAACACGAGTGGCTGGGCAGGATCAGGCCCGTGGTGCTGGCTGCAGGCTGGCAGTGACCCTGTGTCACTCCCTGGCACAGCTGAGCCCCCCATCCCTGTCCCCAGCACCCTCCTGCCCGGATGGGGGGACTGGGACACATCCACCTGCAGACAGGACCCCAGCCTCACAGCATCCCCACGTGCCTCCAGCTGTGCTTCAGAGCCCTGTGAGGCTGTGGGACCTCCTTTGCACCGGTGGCCTGCCCTCCCTGCCAGCTCAGTGCAGGGCCAGACCATCCCACAGAGCCCGGCTCCACTCCCTGCCCACCCGCGGGTATTTTTAGTCGGCGCCTGGCCGCTGTCTCTGCCTCACCATGAATTATTCAACAGCCAGGAGCAGGGAGCTGTGGCTTGGCCGGGAGGTGTGGGGGACACTGGGGTGAGGACAGGCAGGGGCAGAGGGAGGAGAGGTCCATCCTGTCCCGTCCCACTGCATCCCATCCCACCTGGAGATCGAAAGTGAAGGGAAGGTTGACCTCAGTGGGTGCTGCACTGCAGGGCCCTGCAGCCACCAGCTCCGACCCCATCACTCCACTGACCCCGCAGTGAGGGGCCAGCACTGCTGTGACAGCCACCCCAGTGTGACCATTCATTCCTCAATTCCCTCCTTGTGATGGGGAGCTGCTCGCTGTCCCTCTGGGGAGCTCAGGGGCCAGTCCTGGGTCACTGCAGTCACCCCCAGATTAGAGGGACTAGGGGAAAAACAAGCCTAAGAACTGTTCCATGATGTGAGAAGTGGGGAGCCCATGCCCTGTGCATGGAGGCCGTGAAGTTAAAGGTTTGCTGGCACTGAGACAGAAGGGGAATCCTGCATAGCACCCCACTTTGATGGAGCAAACTCCCAAGCCTGGAGGCTTTTCTGGGGTCACATGGCTGCGTTTTCATTAAATTTGCCCTGGGCTGCTGCTGGCACAGTGGGAGGTGCCCTTAGATGTATTTTGTACATTGAGGCTCTCCAGTGCCTCAGTTTCCCCACGGCTAGACCAGCTCCCTACCCGGGATTGTGGGATGCATCAGCACCTTTCATGCACGCTGATATCCCCATGGGATGCACTGCTGCATGGTGTCCCTCTGGGTGACAGTCAGTGTCCCCTGCAGTGACAGCGCAGTGCCACCTGCTGTCTCCCAGGGGATCCTCGGTGTGCTGACACCAGGCCAGGTCCTTGGCCGGGCACCTCGGGGCTCCATTCCCAGCGCTGGGGGGCAGGAACAGCGGCCAGATCTCCCCACAAAAGAAGCCACACGCACACATAAACATGCAAACACGTGTGCCCTTCAAGGCCAGCATCACCAGCTGGTGTTTCCCCAACCACAAATTGCCAGAAATACTCATTTAGAGGGCTAAAATGAGAATTTCAGCCATTCAGAGGAATGGCATAACCAAACCTAGGGATGCTGGCATTTCCTGGGGTGGAATCTCCAGGTGTCACTGCCCTCCCTGCTTCTCTCCTCCCAAAGCCACCAGAGTGCTTGTGACTGTCCCCCAGCAGCAACACCAGCACCCCATTGTCACAGACATATTTTCTGAAAAATCCTTTTGTCAGGATTTTTCTCCTGAGAAGCTGAGAGGCCTCAGAAACGAAATGTAAATGATAATTATCTGATTGCTGGGAATGTGGTTTGGAGGTTGCTTACCAATAGGTGCATCTTTGATTGGTCTTATGTGAATTGTTTCTACTTGGTGACCAATCACAGGTCCAGCTGTGTCGGGACTCTGGTCAGTCACAAGATTTTATTATTCATTCCATTCCTTTCTTTGCTAGCCTTCTGATGTCTCCTTTCTCTTTCTTTAGTATAGTTTTAATATACCATTTTCTTTTAATATCATAAAATAATAAACATAATATATATTATATAAAATATATTATAAATATATTAATAAAATAATTAATAATTATAAATAAATAATTATAATTATTAACAAATAATAAATTCTGAAACACGGAGTCAAGATTCTCATCTCTCCCCTCGTCCTGGGGACCCACAAACACCACCACCACACCCCACCACTGCCTTGGTGGCACCTCATGGCCCCCATACCTGTGTGACCTTCTCGGTGACGTTCTGGGTGCGCTCCATCACCTTGTGGGGAGCAATTATCTCGATCTCTGTGGTGGAGCCCGAGCGGTGCTTCTCCAGGTTGAACTCCACGAAGTTGAGCGTGAACTGGGGGATCTGGCTGATGGTCCTGTACTTCATGAGGTCCGAGTCCGACGTGGAGTTCGGGGGGTTGGGTTTGACGTGGGAAGCCTCTGGAAGAGGATGGAGAGGAGCACTGAGGAGGGCAGCGTGAGCAGGAATGGATCCCCAGAGCCCCTGATCTCGTGTGGGACCTCCAGGAGCTGGGGGCCACCACAATGTGCCACCAAAAGGTGCCAAAATCTGCTGGGCCATAAAGACTTGACTTCTTCGGATGTGGGATGCCCAGCCTGGGATGCCTGAGAGAGGGCTGTTTTTCCCACACATCACCCATCTTTTCACCATTAAACCTCCTGCAGGAGGCTCAGAGCAGCTACCAAAACACAGAGACACTCAAGTGTCCTTTGCTACCCCTGATGACTGTGGTGGGTTGGGGACCAACCCACTGAAATTCACCAGGGAGAGATGCCAAAACTGGCATGAAAACAGACAGGAAGAGGTCATTCTCCTCCACCCTTTGCCTGACAAACAAAGCTCCTGAGCTGCTGTGATGGGTTTTGGCCAAACTGAACCAGGAGTCGGATGTACCCTCCACCCCCAGCTCCAGGTAGGGAGGTCAGAGCTTTCTCTGGAAGAAGAGCTGTAGTGGGGGTGGATCCTGATATTTCTCCCTGGGGACCTGCCTCTGGATCACCCCAGGGCACGACCAAGGAGGAAGCTGTGTAGGTGGTCATTTCATGGTCAGGCTTTTGGCAACGCGTTGTCACGAGTGGGAGCCTGTACCCAGACCCAGAGCTCCAGGAAGATCTCCAGGCACTGTGCTCAGTGTGTACCCACCTTTCCAAATCCTACAGGCAGGGTGGGGTTGTATTTTTCAATTTTTTATCCCTTCTAACCCTTGCACTCTGACATTGACCCAAGTGGTGGTGTGGGAAAGAGGTGTCTGAAGACATTGTGAAGGTGCCACCCTTCTCCCTTTCCTCCCTCTACATCGTGTCTCCTCCTGAGGGTCCATAACCTGTGACTGTTGGAGGATCATGAACCCCCCGCCCATTTTCACAGCCAGATTCCACAGACTGATCTCTCTCATCCCCAGCTGAGAGCCTTCTCTTTCTTGACCTCCATCTGATTTGTCCTCATCACTCTCATGAGAACCAGAGGTCTGGATAGCATGATGAAGGGTCAGCTTCAGGTTCCCTCCAGCTCTTCAGGCTGGTGTCTCACCCACCTCCAACACGTGGACACAGCTCACACTGCACATGCCTGCAGAGCCCTTCCCTCCCTCCAGGGAAGGTGGGATGGCATCAGGACGCCCCTGGTGTGGGGCAGCCAAATGCAACCTCACACGGTCTCACATCTCACACACAAACCACGGATGGCTCTACCTACAGAGCAGGACCTGCCTGTGCAGGGAATCACATGGAGACCAGCGGGTTTTGGGGAGGAGACCCAGGTAATCTCCACTTTGCAGAGGGAAAAGAGACCGAGACCTCCCCCCCCGGGATGCGCTGGGGCCACGGCCAGAACCCTGACTCCCGCAGTAGAACCGACGGCTCCGGGGTTTTCCCTACCTGAGTTTGCCCTCCTTTCCCTGAATTTTCTCTGGAACTCAGACCTCGCAGCCTCAAAGTTGTCCAAGGAGGAGACCCTGCGGAGGCTGTGGAAGCTGCCCCCAGGGCGAGACCGAAAGAAACCCCATGCGGGGTGTGGGCCCAGCACGGGAGGCTCTTGTTTCGGGGACGAGTGTTGTAGGGTGGGGTCGGCCTCCAGGCTCGGCCTCCGCTCCTTTTCCAGGAGGGATTCGGTCTCTGACTGCATACAGTTTTCCTTGGGCGATGTCTTCAAGTCCCTCAAAATCAGGGAGTCACCACCAGGCTTTAAGACAGCCAGGAGAAAGCGTTGCATTAGAAGGAGTCCCCGCGTGCTGTGGGGCAAGGTGAGGGAGCCGGGGTAGGTTAAGAGGAGAGGCAGAGGGCTGGGAAGCACTGCAGCTCCTGAGGTCATCTCCAGCCTGGACCAGGACCTGCTTTGGAGTGGGGCGACCGAGTCCCTGGGGACTTGGCAGCTCCCAGCTCCCGCCGGAGGCTGGGCGGCCGCGGGGAGGTTTGCGAGGCGATGCTGCACAGGTGGAAGCAGGTGAGAGCAAGAGAAGAGGCCTAGGGACAGGCTTGCCTGCAGTCCCTGCTGTGCCATGCGTTTTTCTGAGATGTCCCACCACTGGGGCTGCCCTTCCCTCCCCTGCTGCAAGAGCTCCGTGCCCTGTGCTGGTGTTTATGGGGGAGGATGTGCTCTGCACCAGGGAGCACTGGAGGAGCTGCTGGGTTTGCCAGATTTGGCCATATTGCTCCTCCTTCTCCTACAGCCACGGTAAAGCATGGCTAAACCTTTTCCCCTGGAGACCTGAAGAGTTTCCAGACTTTAATTTCTGCAATGGGGTGTGCAAAGCAACCCCCTTCTGGATACCCATGAGAATGTGTGCCTCCAGGAATACCCACAGGAGGAACTGTGGCACTCCTCACCATCCCTAAGGCCCTTTAGGGCAGGTTTTAGGATGGGGTGCCTGGAGAGGCTGGCCCTGCATCTTTGGGCTGTGGCCACTTGACCAAGCTCCAGCAAAATGATGCATCATCAGGTTGTCCTCAATGCACATTTCCCATTCCACACTGCATTCCATTTCCATTCCACGCTGCAGTGCCCCGTGCAGCTCCAGCCTCGGGGTACCCAGAGCTTTCAGCAGTGCTGGTGCCCATGGGAATGATGTACCCAAAGCATCTGATAACCCTACACACATCTTCAACCTACCATAGGCACAACCTCTGAGAAGACAGGCACCTTCCATCTCATTATGTCTATGATCTGGGGAAGCAGATTTATCCAGGCTGCCTGGATACACCCAGCACAGCCAGACCCTGGCACCTGGGGATGCCTTAGCAGAGCAAAACCCTCCTGCTCACAGCCTTGAGCTGCAGCATTTCAGAAAACAACAGGTCTTGGACTGGAGCTACCCTGAGCACTGTCAGGAAGCCACCAAGAACAGCAATCTCTAGACAGGCCCCGCCAACAGCTTTTCAAGGCTGGTGACAGCATCACCTTCCATCATGGGAAGTACAATCTTTGCTGGAGGGCTGAGAAGCTGGACCTGCCTGTGCTGCCTGCTCCCTGCCAGGAAATCATGGGGAGATGAGCCTGCCAGTCCTTGCTCAGAGCACATCACGCTCCTACAGCCACCAGCACGTCCCCTCCTTGAGGTGGGGACAGCTCCCTGGAGCTCCAGCATCCCGGACACCTCGGGGTACGGAGGCAGAGCTTCCTCCCAGCTTTGGCACATCTCCCACTCCCCCCTCGAGCCGCGGGATGCGCAGAGCAGCAGGGAGGAGCTGCAGCCCACACGGCCAAAGCCCAGCAGGGCCTGCCCTGCCCCGTGCCCTGCCCTGCCACGGGAGATGGCCCAAACCACAGCAGCCAAGGGGGACTGGGATGGGGACAGCGAGGAGGAGCGCTGGGACCTGGCCTGAGGCGTGGGCTGGTATCAGACAAAGGCTACGGTTACCTTTCCATAGTCAATGGCTACTCCATCAAACTCACTGGTGGGCAGAGATTTCCGCTGGATTTTGAGGCGCCGCAGGGACGGGAGACTAAACTTCAAACTCCTACCTTCACCTTGTTAAAAAAGAAAAACAAAACACAAGAGAGAAAGATGTGACCTAGCTGCATGTGATGGCTGGAGCGAGGTGGGACAGGGGAGAGGCTACGGAGAGTTTTGGGTGGCTCTGGGAGATGCACATGCTGTGTGGCCCTTCCTCCTCCAAAGCACTGGCTATTCCCGTTGCCATCACAGTGCCACGTGCTCAAGGCAGACCCTGACCTGGCAGCAAGCTCCTCTGAGCTGGAGAAGAGTTCCCTACAACTGTGGATGTGAGATGGGAAAGGTGCAGAGCATCCCTAAGCCAATTAAATAGGTTAAAGCCAATTAAGGGATTTGGTCCCGGAGGAAATAGAGCCTCTAAATCTCCTTGGTGGAACTTTAGGGAAAAAAAACCCCACACAATAGAGATGGTAATTTAGAAAGGCACAGAAAGAAAAGTAGTTCTAATAATTTTGTTCCTGGATTTTGTTTTGAATTTTCAGTGTGGGAATTTGCACCACAAAAACAGGATCCCTTTCTGGCGTCACAGGGGACCAGGAGACCACCTCACAGGGGACTGGGGTGGGACAAGGGCAGCCAGGGCTGCTAGGAGCTGAGAGAGAGGTGCAGGAGAGGAAGAGCCCAGATCTGGAGAGGGCCCAATGCCCCTGGTTGTGACACCCAATGCAAAGCCACTTGTCCTCTCCTAGAGGAGACCATGGTCACTTGCCACTGCAGGGTTTGTGTGAGCAGCTGGGCTCGCACCCTCAGGGCCTGGGTCAGCCCTGAAGCTCATCCAGCAGCACCAGCTCTGCTCCCTAACTGCATGAAAGGTGGCCTAAAACCCTGGGGTGCATGGGATGTGGCATGAGCTCCACAAAGACGTTGTCCTCTGGGAAAAAGCAGCACGTTGAGGAGCTCTTTGGTTTTGGCAAGATTAGCTTCACTCATCCGGCCCCAAAACACCACCGAGCTGCTCGGGCAGGGTCTCAGCTTGCCAGAAATGCCCCTGCCCATGGGGTACCACACTGGCTCCCTCTGCTCACCCCATCCCCACTGCCTAGAGCAGCTTTTCAGCTGGAAGAAGCAAAGCATCCAACTTTCCCTGCACACCAGTGAGCTGGAGAGGAGCAATGCAGCCACCTGTGGCAATGCAACGAGAGACTGAGCCAGAAAACCTGAGCACAAGAGCCTGATCTGGATGGGCACCAGCAGCTCTGGCCTTTCCACACCCCCTGTCACTGGAGTGGGAAACCCAAGAAACACAACATCCCTTGGGATGCTCAACACAACATCCAACGTGCAGGGAAGTGACAGGCACTCTTGATTTGGGTGCCTCCTGCCAAAGGCACGTCTATGGGTGGGATGGGATATGGCTGCATCATATGTTGGGATATTCTGAGAGCTGGCAGGGCTGCAAAGCAACACTGGTGCTGGAATTTAGGATTTCCTCAGCAGGTCATGCATAGAGGGTGGCTGGTGCTAAAGCAATCCATCAAAACCATGAACCTCATCACTTCACAGACCTACAAACACGTTTATCTGTCCATTCACACTCACACATCCACGAACCCCCTGTGTGCACGCCCGCCCTGAGCACACACAAACCCACACAAAACTCTGCTGGTGCCTGCTGCCATACACAGACACCTGAATGCTCCAGGATATAGATATGGACTGAGCAGGAATGCACTGGGACTCACACACACTCCAGTCCAATGGCCACTTGTCCCCAAGGCTCCCTGATGTGGCCCTGGCTCTGGTCCTGCTGTGCCACCCCATGTGCCAAGGGGGGACAGACCCATGTTGCTCCCAGAGCTTCATTTTGAGGCCTGCCCAAAGCCTCCCAACAGCACCCCCAGGGAATGTCATCATGGAGGCAGAGCTGGGGTCATTTCCTGACTCAGGCAGAGGTGACCAGCACTGAGGGTTGTCTGCAAGGAGGAGATTTAGAATCACAGCTCTTTGTCAGGTCTAACACCTGAATACCCACATCCCCCCAAAAGCCTCACCACAGCTTCCCTTTGATCCAGTCTTCCCAAAAAAGGGAATTTGAGTTTTCCACTGTCTCCAAAACCCTAGGATGAGCCTAGGAGAGCGGGGAATAGCCTGAAGCTGGGGCAGGCTGAGCCATCTCAGTGCAGCCATCCTTGTGCCATTGGCCTGCAGTGTCACCCCCAGAGCACAGCCATGCTCTGGGTGACCCCAAATGTCCCCTGGCCCTGCTGGTGACCCCGCACACAGGTCCTGCCCCACAGCAGCACCTGCAGCCCAAGCCAGTGTTAAATATGCAAAAGATCCAGCAATGCAGAGGGGACTCCACAGCTCCACTTCCAGCGAGACCTCCTCTCAAAAATGCCCCATCCCATGCAGAACAGGCTGGGCTGTTCCCCGGGTCTCTGGCATTTTGGGAAGCGTATGCAGGCAGCTGTGAGTGCAAGGGGAGCCCAGCTGGCTCAAACAGCCTTTCCCCATCCAGCTGGGGTTCGGCCGGGCCAGTCCTTGAGCAGGCAGAGCTGTGCAAAAACACAAACCTCTTCCCATGCAGGATCCTGCCCAGACACAGATGCATCCTTCAGTCCCAGCAAGCCCCGGGATGAGGATGCGGTGCTGCCCTCCCCGGGGCATCCTTCAATCCCCCCGTGCTCCCCAGCAAGCCCCGGGATGAGGATGCTGCGCTGCCCAGACACAGATGCATCCTTCAGTCCCCCCGTGCTCCCCAACAAGCCCCGGGATGAGGATGCTGTGCTGCCCAGACACAGATGCATCCTTCAGTGCCCCCGTGCTCCCAAACAAGCCCCGGGATGAGGATGCTGTGCTGCCCTCCCCGGGGCATCCTTCAGTCCCCCCGTGCTCCCAAACAAGCCCCGGGATGCGGATGCTGCGCTGCCCCCGGGCACGCACCTTTGTTCCAGCTGTGCGACAGGCGCTGGTGCAGGCTCCGCCCGGTGCTCTTGGCGATCAGCTGGGCCAGGTCCTCGAAGTTGAGGATGAACATGATGACGACGCCTTCCTCGTTCTTCACAGGCACCACATCCACCAGGCAGCGGAAACACGACGCTGCCGAGCAGAGAGAGGCTCAGGGGGGCTGCTCAGGAGACCCCGACCTCCCCCTCCCCTCCAGCACCAAATACTTTTGGCAGAAAAGTGGGGTTTTTGAGCACTTTGATGGGTGTAATCCCTGCTGGTGGGAATGGAACATGATCTGAGCCCTGGGAAAGGGCCATATCCCTGAAGCATCCCAATCACACTGATCACATCTCTTTTTTCTGTCCCAGACAGTCATTTATATTAATGTACTTGAGAGCAGCAATTAAAGAGTGAGTAATTAAGAACTCAGGAAGTCCCAGGTAGTGGTTTAACCTCATTAAGCATCCTGCTTGTAATCACGCTGCAGTTAATTGCCCTGCAATCACCAGGCGGTTTTTGGGGACTGAATGCAGGCAATGGGGGTGAGCCCAGGACCGGGTGGGATCAGTCCCCAAGGACATTCCCTAAAGGCATGGAGTGGCCAGGCACGGCCTTGTCTTGTCCTGCCATGGGGAAACTGAGGCACAAAGGGGGCACAAGGACTGGCTCAGTGTCCTGGGAGTGATGGAGGCTGTGAGGAGCATCCCAAATATGTCCATAGGGATTTTCCTGTTGGATGCCAGCTCGACCCCGCGGCTCTCCTTGTGCAGCAGCCAGGCACCAGTCTGCAATTAGAGGCAACTGAAAACACCTGCAGGTCTTTTCCAAAGCACCAAGCGAAGGATACAGGTGGTTCCCCACCTCCTTTGCCAGCTTTATTCCCACTAAATCCTCCAAAAACCTATAATCACTGAGTCCCTTCCCTGGGCTGTGTGCTGTTGCTTTGGCATGATGGGAGCAAGACCCCCGAGCCAGAGCCACTACCAGTGACACCCCCGGAGCACAGCCATGCTCTGGGTGACCCCAAATGTCCCCTGGCCCTGCTGGTGACCCTGCTCACAGGTCCTGCCCCACAGCAGCACCTCCAGCCCAAGCCAGTGTTAAATATGGAAAATATCCAGCAATGCAGGGGGGCTCACAGAGGGGACTCCACAGCTCCCCTTCCAGCGAGACCTCCTCTCAAAAATGCCCCATCCCATGCAGAACAAGCTGCCCAGGTCTCTGGGATTTTGGGAAGTGTACATAAACCCCCCCAGGCTCTTATCCCAAAACTCCCAGAGATGATGGAGCAGCCAGGTACCATCGCAGCCGATAGGGAGCCAATGTACATCCCTGCCCAACATCCCATGCAGAACAGGCTGGGCAGTCCCCAGGTCTCTGGGATTTTGGGAAGTGTATGCAAACCCCCCCAGGCTCTTATCCCAAAACTCCCAGAGATGATGGAGCTGCCAGGTACCATTGCAGCCGACAGGGAGCCAAGGCACGTCCCTGCCCAACATCCCATGCAGAACAGGCTGGGCAGTCCCCAGCCCTGTTCCCCGGGTCTCTGGGATTTTGGGAACTGTATGCAAACCCCCCAGGCTCCTCTCCCGAACCTCCCAGAGATGATGGAGCTGCCAGGTACCATCGCAGCCGATAGGGAGCCCAGCCCCGTCCGTGCCCGGCAGGGCTGCGCTCGCCGGTCCCGCCTTTCCGCGGGGATCAGCGGCCGCGCAGGGATGCGCACCCGGCGCTCCAGCCGGGAGGGGCACGCCGGCCTTTCCTGCGTATAATTTTAAGGAGCTCAGGGCCTCCCGTAATCAGGAGCAGATGGCCGGCATCGGGCAACTTCAAAATCTGCCGTGACGTCAGGGATGTGCACATACGCGGACACACACAGGCACAAGAACAGGGAAGAAATGGATATAGTGAAACCTGCTTAAAGACCCCAGCAGCTGGGATTTGTTCGTTTGTTCTTTCTTTTTTTTTTTCTCTCTCTCTTTCTCCACTGCTCACCAAAGGGAGAGGGAATCCACTTAAATGCGTGAGCTGGGGAGGAGAGAGTGGATTTTTGGCAGTAAAGCTGTTTGGGGGCTGCATGGCAGGTTACCTCTGTGCGGAGCAGGAGGAAGAGAGCTCCTTTCCCTCCCTTGCTCAGGATTTTTAGGGCTCTTTGGATGAAGAGATGCCCAGTGCCATCCCACACGGTGCCATCCCCAGGATGCCACAGCTCTGCCAGTGTTGATGCTGGCACTGGTGCGTGCAGGGGCTGTGCACAGGGAAGCCCACTCAGGAATTTTTTTTTTCTTTCAGGGATTTTTTTCTTTCAGGGATTTTCTTTCTCCTTTGGTCTGTTAGAAAATGAGGAGTTTTTCCCCCCCCCCCCCCCCCCCCCAGGGGTGATTTTGAAGCATCACTGACATCCTGGAAGCCACAAGGCTCGCTGGCATGGGCAGCCATCAACCCCATGCTTCCCCCTGGAGTGGGAATTCTGATCCAGACAGCCCAACCCTGGCTTGGGTTTCTTCCCTCCTGCATCCCTTCACTGCCTCAGGTCCTTCCTAAGTTCCTCCATGGCTCTGAGCTGTTCTCAGGGGTCCTAAATCCTGGCAGGTCCTGTGTAGCACAGGGAAGGGTTAATCCCATGGCCAGTGCTGAACAGCTGAAAACTGGGCCCAGTTACATCCAGTTGGAGGGATATGAGGAGCAGCTGGGAGGTGGCTGGGGGTGGGTTTGGGTGGCAGCTGGTGCCTGGTTTGATCCTGCAAATCTGGGAGGTGCTGAGCTCGAGCAGCCCTGGCCAATGTCACTGTGAGCCCCTCGCTGATCCCTTCTTAAATTAAATAAAATAGACTGTTTCTGCTGGGAGGGAACTACAGCAATAAGCTAGTCTAACTGCCTGGCCAATTCAGGGTTGGCCAAAAGTTAATCCCCCTCCAAAACCAGGGCAATCACCCCAAAAGTGGCCCCAACAGGCACAGCCCTGCTCAGACCCACATCTCACAGCACGGAGGTGTCAAGGGAATGAGGGAGGACCAGGGTGAGGGATGGGAGCAGCACGTTCCCTTAAGCCTGGCCCAAAGACAGGTTGTTCCCCCAGGCTTTGGGCTCTGTGCAGCTGGGATTTGGGCTACCCCCAGCTCTGTGGAGAGGCTGCAGCTGGGAGAGCTGTGGCTCTCTCTGCCCTGACTCAGTTTCCCTATGCTGAGCCAGCCTGGGCTCTGCTGAAGGCTGAGCCTCCTCATCCTTCTACCCAAAAACCAGGCCCTGCTGCAGCACCAGTGGCTGAGCCAGCCCCAGGAGGCACCTCAGGCCTGCCCTCCCATCCTTGCTCCTCAATCCACTGTCCCCATCCATCTCCCTGTCTCTTCCCTTCAGCTGTTCAGCTAATCTGTCTCCATCCATCTAATTTTATCCCGCCACCAAATGATCTCTTGGAGGAGCCCTGGGGGGATTCACAACCTGCCTGGGCTCTGTGGCCGCCAGCACGAGGGTGCCTGTGCCCATCTGGGGTGAAACCCAGCCTGGGGGCTGCACACAGGCCTTGGCAGGTGGGGTAGGACAGGGATGCTGCTTTGAAGGGTCCCACAGCCAACGTGGTGGGCTTGTATTCCCTAAATCTCTGGTTTGATCTTCCAGCACCCAGCTCCCCCAAGCTGAGCACAAACCTGGAGCTTTGTGCTTTCTGACCCACCGTGTCTTCTGACCTTGATAAAAGCCAACACTTAATAACATTAAAAATGTCATTGCTGGGGGCCCTCCCTCCCTGTCCCCTTATCCCCTGCAGGCAGCGGTGGTTAATGCATTTGTCATCAGTATTGTCATCAGTATCATCAGTATTAAACTAATCAACAGGACACGGGGGTTTCCAGAGCCGGACACAAGCCAGCATTGTTATGAATATTAAAAAAAGAGAGCTATTAATCTGTGCCTGGAGCTCTTCCCCAGGCCAGGAGATTTAATCTGCAGGGTCTCATGGCAGAGTGGCTAAAGCTAGAGGGGGATTATATAAAGGAGCAGAGGAGAGGGGCTGCAAGGGCACGGAGGGGACGGGAATGGAGCAGAGCTGCGCTCTGGGGATGGCTGGCACGCCCTGAGAGGAGCCTGGAGGACCAAGCTGTGCTCCCATCCTGGGATAAATCAGTGGAACTTCAAAGGGAAGCGCAGATTGCTGGGAGGCCCTAAAGCAAATCCCTGAGGTGGGGATGGAAAAAAATGGAGAGAGAGTCTGAGCTAGAGGGAGATGGGTCACTCCTGGCACCGGGGGTGAGCCCCTGCAGGTCTGCATCCCCTTGCACAGGGAGGGAATGTGCCACACAGGGTCTGCCCTGGACCCTCTCCCCACACCCAGACAGGGCATCAGGAGACTGAAACCTGCCAGGACACCAGGAGAGCAAAAATGACCTTATTAAGTAACATCAGCGGGACAGAGGTTCCCCTGTGCAGGGATTTGTGTGCTTACAGGCCTTGCTGGCTGGAAGCAGCAGTGGGGAGGGAAAATCAGGAGTGCCAGCTGGCTGAGGGTACCCACCAAAACGCTGCCACAAGCAAGATGCAAGCCTAGCAGGCTGCTTTTGGGTGCAGGTGGAAGGATGCTCTGAAGCCAAAAGGGGTCCTGGATCAATACAATGTGGTGGCAAAATGCATCTTAACTCTGCCAGGGCAGAGATCTCAGGAAAAAGAAAGAAAAAAAACCCACATGCTCCAGGCAGCATTCTTAGAGGGGCTGGGGATGATCTGGGCCTGTCCTTTTGCTCATGGGACATCAGGTCCAAGCAGAAAGCATCTGTGGGGATGAAAAATGTGTCTCTTCCAGCTCTCTGGCCTGGTCACACTGGCCCTGGGGCACAGCCAGGGCAATGGGGGTGCCTGGAGCTGCAGCACAGCCGTGCCAAGGATGGCAGGATTGGCTCTGCAGATCAGGATCTCTGGGGCCAGAGCTCTTGCCATTGTGAGCAGGGATGTTTATAAGTTCCCATCTGGAGCTGGGCTCTGCTGTCCATCCCTCTCCCGAGGTCACAGGCTGACCCTTAAAGCAAACAGCAAGCAGCAAACAGCCCTAGCTTGGCATAAACCCCATGGGTTTGTACAAGCCAAGAGCTCCACTTGGGGTTTGTCAGCTGGATGTGCCTCCCTACTCCTCCAACACCCAAGAAGGCCCCTCAGTGCTGCCTTGACCCCACCATGGGGCTCCCTGGGGCTGCCAGCACCAGATCCCTGACAGTGCCAGGATGCAGCAGCTGCTGGTGGGATTTGCCCTCCTGCTCCCAGTGCACCCATTGGGCACGTCACACCTTGCTGTTTACAAAGCTGCATGGAGGAGCCCTGGCTGGATCCATGCCCTGCCTTAGTGCCACGGATGTGCCCTGGCTGGGGACAGAGGGGACATGAGTGTCACAGAGTGCCCCTGCCCCCTTTGGGTGTGGTGGCACTTCCCAAGCCATGCCTGGCTGCGTGCTCAAGCCCCCCATTGCTGTTGGGGGGATATGCTGAGGGGCTCAGGGCACCCCAATCACTCCCTGACCCTCCCAGGGGAAAATCCTGGCTTCTGCACCAGTGTTAGGAGTTTGCTGGCCTGATCCCAGCGCCTAATCCCAGTTCCATGGGGACTGACACGAACTGCTGCTGCTGGAGGGGACGAGCTGTGGGCTCTGCCCAGCACAGGACAGGGTGCAGGGGCTGGGGCTGCCCCACCAGCTGCTCCAGCTGTCGCAGCCACATCTCCCCTTTCATATTCATCGGCATCACATTCACGCAGATTAAGCGGAGCGAGTGCCACCAGCTGCTGCTGCTCAGGCCACGCTGGCACGGTGGCACTCAGCACCTGTGGCCACCTCCTGCTCTGGGGACCCCGTGAGCCCTGGCCAGTGCTGCAAAGCACATCCCCACCTGGGGAGGGAAAAAAAACAGCCCTGGCTGCAGCTCAGCTCCTCGGTGTCATCCTCAGGGGGTGCTGGAGGATTTGAGCTCACCCTGGCTATGGTGGACAGTGTGTCTGCAGGACTGGGGGCCACGGCTGCTCCTTGCTGCGGCAGGAGCTGATCCCGTGCTGAACCCCCCGTCTGGGCCAGTTCCAGCTGTGTAGCATCTTGTAAGGAAATTAACTTTTCACTGATCTCCCAGCTTTGAGCTGGGGATTAGAGCCCACACGCGCTGCGGACGGGCTCTTCCCTCTTTCCAAGGCCTTTTTTGGGGCTGGGATGGCAGGGAGGGACAACTGCCCTACCTGGGCTGGGCCCACCTTCCCCCACGGGAAGGTTCCATCCTCGGTTCCATTTTGGAGCTGGGCTCACTGTTGGCATCCCTGGCTCGTTTGGCTCTGTTTATAATTATAATTAGGCGATGACAGCACAGACATCCAGGTGGGGAGCGAGCAGCCAGGCTGTCCCCAGGGACAGGCACCCCCCATCACTCAGCACCCTGCCTGACACCCCCCATCACTCAGCACCCTGCCTGACACCCTTGGGTGGCCCCTTCCTACCTGCCTCCACCCATCCCAGCCTGGCCCTGCTCGGGTGTCTCCAACGGGCAGATTTTGGGTTTCACATTGCCTCTGTCAGCCAGAAAAGCCAGGAAACAACCCCGCGAGCTGCAGAGCCGGGAGTACCGCAGTAATAAACAGCAGGTCGAGGCTGGAGATTGGTGCTGCTGGTATGAAAAAGAGGACAGGCAGGTTCGGAGCTCCGCCGGCTAATTAAGCAGCAGCTCCCTATAATGCAAAAGCCTTTTCTTCGCCGATAAGACCCATTTATAATGGGCCGAGCGGTCGCAGGCTGAGTGCTGGGGGGAAACAATTGGAAAGCATGCTGCTGGTGGGGCTGGGTTTTAAAAATAGACATGAAGGGTTTGCTTCTGGGCTTTTTTTTTTTTTTTCCCCTCTTTTTTAATAAAAAAAGAGAAGAAAGCAGCTCAGAGCTGCAATGAGAGTTCCCCATGGCCTACAGGAAGAGTGGGGCTCTGAGGACAGCACCGAGCATCCCGTGAGCCCAGCAGGAATGCTTCAAAGGAGGGAGCACGGCGATGCATCAGGCTCACAAGCCAAGTAGCCCCCAGGGACAGAATGGGAAACTATCCTGAGGGAGGGAGGGAGGAAACGGACCAGGGCTGCACATGCTGTCCTTGCCACAGCCAGCGCACGGCCGCTGGCACTGGATGGGAGCAGGGGGACAGCGTGTGCCACTCTCTGTGTGTCTCCTGCACCGCCCTGGGCTCCAGCCAGGCCCTGCAGCTGCTGAAGGGGGGCACTTGCACCCAGACCTGGCACCACTCATGGCCCCTCTCCACCCAGGAGTGCCCCAGAGGAAGAGCCTTGGCCGAGTGGCCTGATCCTGCCGCCACAGAGGGTCAGGTCCTGCCGGGATGACGCCGGGATAACGCGCAGAGGTGCTGCCAGTGAATAACTGCTGGCACCTGGATGCCAGCCCGGGAGATAGGGGCTGGGAGGGAGGCCAGGACACCCGGGTGCCGGCCCCCAAGATAGGGTGCTGGGCTGGGAGCCAGGGTTCCTGCCTGCTCCTTCCTTTTGCTGCCAGTGGTTCTCCTCTAACTGGCTGTCTGGGGTGCAGCCCTGTGCTCAGGCCAAGCCCCCATCAATACAATCTGAAGCAATGGGAAAGCTCCATAGGATAAAAAAAAGGAAACACTTCATATTTTTAACCTCCTGTGAGCACCGGACCTGCATTTCCCTGCCCCTGGGAGCGCTGGCCACTGCTGTTTTGCAGCATCAAGCACTAAATATTTATTTAACTTCCTGCCGTATTAGAACTAATCACTCGTATTTTCCATCAAAGCTTCATTTTCATCTTAACGTAATTCCATCTGTGCACGCACAGCCGCATCCTGCTCCCTGGAAAGGCAGCTCTGAGGCTGTTGGCTGCACCCACTCTCAGCAGAGATGGGGGGTCTCTCTCATCTCATCTCATCTTGGAGCACAGACTGGGAGACCTGTGTCCAAGCCTGCCTTCTCCATGGATTCTCATTCCTGGCGCAGGGATCCCACAAGCAATGACACAGCTTGTCCCGGGAGCTCCGAGCCATCCCCAAGGGCTCACAAATGACCTGATTCCCAAACAATCTGGCAACATCCTCTATTGCTCAAGGTCCCAAATCGCTCCATGACAGCAGAGATGCCTCCATCCCACCAGGAGCCACCATGGAGTTGTTCTCAGCAAAGCCCTGAGCCCGGGTGCCATTCTGATGCGTTTGTGTTCCACCACTGGCTTCTCACAGCCCCAGGTGCAGGGCAGGTCCCGCCACCCACCACCGGCTCACCCCGCAGAGCGGCTCTTACTGTCTTTGCGGTAGTAGAGGATCTCCAGCTTGCACTCCTCGGAGCCCAGCAGGGCCTGGGTGAGCTGGGCAATGGAGCTCTTGGTGGTGTCGGGGCCCGTGAGGAAGTCGCAGGTGCAGGGCTGCTGCATCACCTCCACGCGCGAGTAGCCGAACATCTCGCAGAAGCCGTCGTTGCAGTAGATGATGGCGCAGTTCTCCATCTGGGCGTTGGCGATGAGGAACTTGCGGTCTGCAGGGAGGCAGGAGAGGCAGCACGAGGCTTAGAGGGGTGGTGGGGGACCCACCGGGGCGTGGGGGGCGAGCTGGGGGTTTTTGATGTCACCCGCCGTGGGGCTCGTGCGGACAGGTGACACTGGGGACAGCTCTGGGGGGACAGCGGCTCTCCTCAGCCCACGCAGTCCCAGCACTGCTCTGCTCTTCAGAGAGAGAAAGTGTCCCCAGTTCAGTGTGAATTTGTGACTGTGGGGACAGGGGGGGTTCTCAGTAGAGGCAGTTTTGCTGGGATTGGCCAATCCCTGCAGCCTTGACATTTCACCACAGGCATGTGGGGACTCTCTGCTGTCTAATGGGCAATCTGTCCCTGACCAGCACTGCAGGCAAAGGGGAGAGCTGCAGCCTCTGTCCCTTCCCAGGAGCTTATCAGGGACCTGAGTTATCTCAGAGACTTTCCACCCTTGCTCAGATTTGACTGAAGTCAGGCAAGGGGCAAGAGGAGGAGTGAGTGTAAGGCTTGGATCATGGGAAGCAGGGGTGAAACCCATCACATTAATGATTCTCCTAATGTTTTATAGGATAATTGTGCCTTTGGGCTGAAGGTGAAATCCAGACTCTGCTGGGATTTGTGGTCCCTGTGCTCAAAAGGTAAAGTGCTTAAGGGAAGGAAAAGGGAAACTGAGGCAGAGAGTGGTGCTGCCCCATTCCCTCCTGGTGCTGCAGCCACCTAGGCTGGGCTGGGGCCAGACTTGCTGCCTTGCCAGGGTGTGTGGCAGTGCTGCACAGCCCACGTCATCCAGCCCACATGGAGCCACTTCCATCCTTATCTCGGGGTGAGCTCTGATTTGGTTTGATTTTGTGGGGTTTTTTAAAGGATATTGGGGAGTGCTGGGCTCTGGGACAGTTTTGCTGAGATGTGACAGGGGGCTGGATGCTTATGTGGTGAATGCCACATCCCCCCCAGCACCATCTCCCTCAGCATTTGGCTGGAGCTGAAGGCAAGTCTGAGCAGAGGGTCCATTTGGAGGCTGCCTCCCAGCCCAGACCCCAATTAATCTCCTGGATTACCCAGGAATGGCATCTGCAGCTTGCGTGCTCCAGAACCCTGCTGCGCTCCAGCCTCAGGGGGAATTTCACCCAAACGCAAGAGAAACCTCTGCACAGCTGTGGCACCGAGTGCTGGGACCTGGTGGGGTGGGGGGACCCCTCCCAGGCACATCAGGGCTGTCCCCAGTGGCACCTGCAGGCTCCCAGCTCTGCAGGACGCCTCCCAGTAAAACCAGTGTCCCCAGGGATGCCGCACAAGCCTCATTCCACCCTCTGGCAGCCCCTTGGTAACCCTTTCTGGGGGACTCCCACTCTGGCACCCTTCCCTTTCCCACACAGGGCTGGTGCTGGTGCCGACGCTGCAAACAGCACAAACCACCACAGACAAACGTTTCCCAGTTCCTTCTTCCCGATCCTTCTACATCCAAATTGCTTTGCCAGCACCAGGAGGGGAGCTTCTCCCAAAGCCCTGCTCCTGGGGCGCTCTCCCCACCTGTGATGAGCAGTTTCCCCATCCAGTGTCAGCTCCATGGACTGGATCCAGTCTGGATCCTGGCTGGGCTGGCGCAGGACAGGATTTACAGGGCTGGCAGGGCGCCGGAGCAAGCTGTGCTGAGCACAGGGATGTGACCACGACCAGGATGGGAAGGAGCTGCAGAGCCAAGTCTCCTTGGGGGTTTCTTCACCCCCACTTTGCTTTCTGTCCTGCTCTCACCTGCACATTTCCCCTCGGTCCCACAGCACCAGGGCTCTGCACCAGCCCTGGCAGGGAAGAGCCGGGCCCCTCTGGCTGCCACGGGGACTCACCAGGAGCAGCTGCACCCATGGGAGCTGCGGCGCTGGGGGCGAGGGCAGCACCCACAGGCACGGGAGAACTCGCTGCCCGTAGCAAAGATGCATTAGGTGCGCTGGTTTGCTGTCTCCCAACACCTGCCACAGCACGGAACTGCCGCGGGGGAGCGTGGGGCGATGTTTGGGCAGAACGCAGCTGGTGCCCGACATGGCTGGCAGGGAGCGGGCAGGGAGCGGGGTCTGGCTCCGTTCTCCTGTCACGCCTCGCCGCCTGGCCCCGCTGCTCCCCAGCCGCCGCTCCCCAGGGGGAACTGATAGCAACCAGGGACAGTTTTTCTCACTTTTCATCCCCAGGGTCACGTCAGTCACTGCCAGGCCGGGCAGCGCAGAGCCTGCAGGGATGGCAGCGCCTGGGAATTTGCCCACTCGGGAAACTTGGACACCCACAAAAAAAAAAAAAACCCACAGCGAGCCGGGGCAGTGGGGGTGCACGGCTCCGGCACCCCACAGCAGCCCCCCGAGCTCAGTTTTTGGGGGACCCCGGTGCCCTGGTCCCCTCCGGTCATCCCCAGCATTGTAGGGGAGACCCAGCCCCGTTGGGGTGCCCAGAGAGGGGGAGCGGAACCCCCGCGCCCCCACCCAGCCACAGGCAAACCCCAGCGCTGCCCTATGCGCACGGACTTCTCGCTGTATTTGACACGAAACCAGCCCCAAAATTCACATAAAGGGATTACTCGGAGCAACAGCAAATGGCAACGTTTCACCAGGGACGGCGGCCGCCGGGAGCGCGGAGTTGAAGGCAAACAGGCGGCGAGCCCGACTGCGCTGGGAACACCCCGTCCCCCCGTGCAGCCGGCCGGGACCCCCCTCCCCGCCAGCCCGGGCACCCCGTCCCAGCGCGGGGACCGCGGGGGTCGCGGTGTCCCCGGCCCCCGGGGAAACACCGAGGCCGGGGTGGCTCGTCCCCGGTGTCGCCCTGTCTATAAATACCCGCGGGGACACTGCCTGGCTGTCGCCCACCCTCTCCCCCCTCGGCAGGTCACAGGGGCGCCTCCGTGCCCCCGGGGGACCCCCTCCCGCCTTCCCCCCTCCTCTCCCCGCTGCGCTCCGAAGTTGGGGGGCCGCCCCGGCCGCGGGGGAGCGGAGCGGGACCGGAGGGCGCGGTACTCACTTTGTCCTTCAAATTTGCGAATGATGGTGTCCAGGTAGGTGTTTTGGGGGGCCACATGGCCCCGGCGCACCGGCATCGCTCCGCTGCGCTCCGCGCGCCCCGGGAGCGGCGGAACTTGCCGCGGGCGCGGCGGGGAGCGCGGCCCGGCCCCGGAGCGGCGCGGCACGGCACGGCGCGGCCCCGCTCCGCCTCACCCCAGGGCTGACCGAGCTCTGGAGCCCAGCCGGCCCGGGGCTCCCATGCTCCCGGTGGCCGGAAGGGGGAACCCCTCCGCCCGCCCTGCCGCGCCCGGCCCCGGGCGGGGGCGGCCGGGGAAAGATGAGGATGGGAGGGGGAAGCGGGGGAGAGAGGGGGGAGGACCCGCTTGAAAGCGGGAGAAAATGATAGAATAAAATAACAAAGAGTAGAAATCCCCAAAGTGCTTAGTCACCGCTGCCCCCGGCCGGCCGGAGGCTCCGGGGGAGCCGTCAGCAGCAACAGCTGCCGGCCGGGCAGCGCGCACCCCCCGGCGGCCCCCGGGGCTCCCCCGGACCCCCCGGCATCCCGCGGCACCGCAGCCGGCCGGGGGGGCTCCGGGGCGGGGCGCGGGGCGGGCCGGGGGCGCAGGTGGGTGCCGGGGGTGCGGGGGTGGGGACGGTGAGGGGCTGGGGCAGGGCGGGCTGAGGGGTGAAAGAGGCTTTGGGGAACGGTTTGGGGCTGGAGGAGAATCCCCGTGGGGCTTGGAGGGGCGGGGATGGGGTCCTCGGGGTGCTGGCAAAGTCCTGGAGGGAGTGGGGTGCTGGAGCTGGAGGTTGCGTGGGGATGGGGGGATTTGGTGGGAGTGCAGCTGAAGGGTGCTGGGGGCGCTGGAGGAAGGGGTGGTGAAAAAAGGGGCGCTGGAGAGGGGTGCTGGAGGAGGAGGAGGCACCGGGAGCTGCCGGGTGGGGATGGTGAAGGAGGATGGTGGAGGAGGGAGTGATGAAGAGCGCCGGGGGGTGGCAGAGGAGGGGGTGCTGGGGGTGCTGCGGGTGGTGCAGGAGATGCAGAGCTGCAGGGGCAGCAGAGGGGGTGCTGCTGGGTGCAGGGGTTGGAGGCGGCGCTCTCTGGGGGTGCAGGGGGACAGGAGCAGAGGAGGGGGCGCTGAGGAGGGGGCGCAGCCCGAGTGGGGAGTGTCGGAGGCTGAGAATGGGGTGCAAGGGAAGGGGAGCGGGGGGGGCTGTGTCGGGATGCTGGGGGTGCCGGGGGATGCCGGGGGACAGGCCAGGTTCCGAGGCTTGTCCTGCTCCAGGCTCCCCGAGGTTCCCCGAGGCGGTCCGGGCGCTCCGGGGGTGCCGGGGGTGCCCGCCCCGCTCCTGGCGCTGTCCAGCCGAGGTGGTGCTGAAGGGGCGGGCGGGAGGGGGGACCGGCTGCTTCTTTTGGGGGCGGGGGTCTTGGCACGGGACGACCCTGCCTGGCACAGGGCTCTGCGGGCACGGAAAACCCTTGGGGAACACGGAGCGTTCTGAGAGTCCTGAGAACTCGGAAGGATGTGGAGAGTCCAGAGCGTCCCGGGAGCTCTGGTGGGCATGGAGAATAAAGGAGGTTCCAGGGTTCTGGGGTCACAGAAAGCTCCATGGGCCCTGTAGAGCACGGGGGCCCTGGTGGGTCTCTGTGGGACATCGGGGTTCCATGGTGATGCTGCACTGCCAGAGCAGATGTTCAGACCCAGACCAGTTCAGCTCTTCTCCTGCCCACCTCAGGGGTGGAGGCCAAGGGGACCAGCTCCCTTTCCTTCCTGAGGAATCCACTCTGGCTGACCCTCTTCTCCTGTGTCCACTGCTAAGGACAGTGTCCACTGAGGGGCTTTCTATTATTATTTTGTTATGCATGGTTTTTCAGGCATGAAATTGCTCTAAGAGGATTATGGTCCATTATCATCAACAGAAGTGTTTTGCTGGGATTTTCAATTAATATTCCAGTGCACCTCAGTGATGTCCATGTGGACCAGGCCATGCCACTGGGGCACTCGACCCACAGCATGGTTTGCCTGGTTTGCCTCCTGTTCCTTGGCCAGCACTGCAAGTGGGTGAGGCAAGTGCCCTTTCAGCCCATTTTGGAGGCTCAGTGCTGTTTTTATCTCCATCTCTCAGAGAAGTCAGCCTTCCCTAACGCAGAAAAACTTGTTCTATTGTTGAAGAGGGTGAAAAACCCATTATCTCCCCCCATCCACTCTGCACACTGCCTCTGCCGTGATTTACTGCGACTCGTGGAGGATGTTTTGCTCTATATTACACAGATGCAGCTTAATAGCATGGGGGAGGGAGAGGGACACAGAGTCCAGACTCCTGCCTTCTCTGTTTTCTTGTTGATATACTGTGTGACTCAAGGGAGACAGCTCTGTGCCGCAATTTCCTTTAGAAAATAGGGACATTGGTCACTTGGCCTGGCGAAACCTCTCTGAGATTCCTGGATGACCAGTTCTGCAGGGGAAAGCAAACCATTACTACTACAGCTAATATGATAGTAATTATGATTATTAATCACCAGGCAGTCAGGATTTAAGGTTGGCCTCCTGCCCTCCTCTCATCCCATAAATCAGCCCGGGATGTTCGTGGACGCGTCACGTGGACGAGGATGTGTCTGACAGAAAGGGCACGTGCCAGCCCAGAGCCTTTCTTGGGGGGGTCCCTAGAATGGTCCCCACAGCTCTGGGCACGGGGCAGGGAGCAGCCCTGTCCCTCCAGCCCCTCTGCCAGGGCTGGGCTCTGCAGGGACCCCAGAAAGGCTCGTCCTGCTCCAGCCACGGCAGTGGAGCCCCTCTGATCCCCCTTTCTCCAAGCAGGGCGTTTGTCCCAGCACGTGGAAGAGCCTCTCTTCCCAGCCCTCTTCCCCACACAGCCCTTGCATTTGGAGCTGAGTCATGTCATTCTCTTTCAGGTGATTATTGACTAAGCTCCAGGAGCCTCCCATGGTTCTTGCAGTTCCCTCAAAGCTCCCCAGGCCCCTCAGTGCACCCCTGTAGGGGCAGGTCATCCCTGCAGCTGCCAGTCCATGCCCTGCCCTCTTTGGAGCACTTTATGCCCAGACTTTCTTTCAATTCCCTGGGTTTTAAGCATATGCTTGTAGTTAATCCTGCGCTTACATTTGATCCCAAATTGGAAAAATTGGGGTCTTTGGGCAAATTCTCCTGCTGTTCCAGTCAGCTGAAGGGCTCCCTCTAATTTAACTGAACTGTAATCCTCTCTCTCCCTGCCCTGCTCTCCTCCTCCTCCTCCTCCCTCACTCAGTTCTGCTTCTCCCCCCTCCTCCTCCTCCTTTTTCTCCTCACTGAACGTTTTGGAGGTTTTACTCCTTTCCCCTCCTTTTTCTTTTTTTTTTCCTTCCTTCCCACACCCTGGGGAATCAGTGGGAAATTACCTGGTTTCCAAGGGCAAAGGAGACCCGGGTGCTTCCCGAGGGTGTCCTCCCCCTCCCTGCTCCTGGGATTTCTGATCCGAGCAGGAAATTATCACCTGCTCAGGGAGGGGCTGCCCTGGGCAGGCACAGGCACACTGGGGAAGGAGCGCAGCCTTTCTGGGGTATGGATTTGTGGTGGGAGGTGTGGGATGGAGGGGCTGGGAGCCCGCTCGGATGCCGGCGTGGCAGCTGCCGGCTGGCACTTGCCAGGAGAAATGTTTGCCAACCGAGACGCGACATTTCTGCCTCTTTCTGTAATTAGAGCCACACTGCAAACACAGCTGGGAAGGGAGAGACGGGGCTCTCATGGTCCCCAAAGCTGCTTCCAGCCACCAGGACTGTCCCCAGGCACTCTCAGGTGTCCTTCTGCCTGGCATGGCTCAGGCCCCTGCTTTGCCCTTCACCTTTGGAAGATGCTCCACGGGTCTGACACGGGATGGAGGAATTGGGGCTGTAAATTTATTTTGCAAGCAGGAGGATGCTCCTTGTTTTGGCTCCTTTCTCTGCCTCACCACTCCGAATCTTGATGTATTTTTTCAGGCTCTCACCTCCACACTGCTTGTTTAAGTACGAAACAAAAGCCCAAAACAAGGGTAAAAATGTGCAGCCAAATTGAACTCTCATCAACCTGGGCCTTCCCAGCTGTGGGAGACTGCAGATCTGGACAGGACTCAGTGACATCAAACCAAGTCAGGGACATTGTTTCCTGACAAAGCCCCTTCCCACTTGTGAGTGGCAGGAAATGCCACGGAGACTCTGCTCCGGGCCGTGGCCGCTCGGGTCATGGCATCCCCCTGGCACCCTGCCTGTCCTCCCTGCACAGCAGGGGAAACTGAGGCACGGGGCAGGCTCGTGACTCACCTGCCAGGAGGATGGATGGGGCCCGCAGGCTGCAATAACTCGTGATGCTGCAGGGAGGAGCAGGGACAGGCAGCGTGCAGCGGGGCTGTCTGACTGGAAACTCCCCTGGGCAAGGGGGGAGAGGAGCCTGGGCCAAGTTCCCAGCGCTTTCAGTGGGGACAATTCTCTCCCTGTCACCTGGGATGGCTCAGTGGGACAGGGTCACCCAAAGGGTGGGGACAGCTCCCCAGCAGCAGTGGGACATGGGCAGAGCCTGCCTTGGGGTCCTGCTGCTGAGGCACCCTGGCACAGGGCGATGCTGCCCGTGCAGGGCAGGGGCTCTGTGGGGCTGGTCAGCACAGCTGGCACCCCTGGATGCATCCCCTGGGGAGGATAGGACCCCACTGGGTGCCCAGTGCATCCAGCCACAGGCAGGGATGACACCCCTCCATCGAGGGTAGAGCTGTCATTTGCCTTGGATCTGGCCCTGTCCCCCTTGGCAGGGAATTCTAGCTGAGCCATGGGGCTGGGAAGAGTCTGAACTTGCTTAGGGGGGAATATGGGGTCTTCCCCCTCACCCCCAAATTCACCTTGACTCCCCCCAGCCCTGCTGGAGCAGTGGGAGGGAAGGATGGTGCTGACCAGAGCTCTCAGGGATGGAGCTCTCCCAGTCCCTCCTGCAGCTCCCTGCATCCCTTCCACAATTCCTGTCCCCTGAGACCCCCCCAAGGCCACCTGGCCCCTCTCCCCTGCCCACGGTGGCCCCTTGGGATGGCCCCAGCTGCTGCCGAGCTGTGGCTGCGCATTTCCAGGCGCTGCCTGTCCCCGGGGAGGGGAATGTGAGGAACGCAGCCCGTGCACCCTGTCTGCTCCTGCCCGGCCACCCGCCGGCTAAGAATAGACCTGCCCTGGCCAGGCCCCACCAGCAGCACGGGGCCGTGGGCTGTGGGAACCCCCAGCCACCTTCCTGAGGGGAAAAATGGACCTAAATAAAAAAGAAAAATGGGTTCCTCTGATTCCCAAAGGGTCCTTGCGCTGGTGAAGGGAGCCCAGAGCGTTTCTTGCTTTGAATTCGTGTGATTTTAAAGCAAATCTCCTCTGGAAGCTCCATGTACGGGCAGCGGGGTGCAAAGCAGCCCCCCAAGCCTTGGTGTCCGCTGCCTCCTGAGCTCCCCTCCAGGAGTTCTGTGAATTAAGGGGGAATCTCCTCCTTTTTTCTGCTTTTACGTTTCTTTTTTCTCCTTAGGGAGTGATTTCGCTGAGCCTCCTAATTTCAGCTGCAAGCATGATGCAGAAGGCAGAAGGCAGCAAAATCTCTCCAGATGTTATCACAACGGGGAAGGGAAATCATCCTCGGTTTAGAGCTATCTTGTAAAACACTGCTGCTGGCTTGGCAGAGCCCTTGGGGCACGAGCTGGCCCTCACTGCCCTCAAAAGTTTCACCCAGGCCCCCCCGTCTCAGCCAAGAAGCTCCAGTGGAGCTCAAGGTGGGACCTTCAGCCTCCCCCTGGGCCGGACTGGGCAGAACCTTGTGTCCAGCCCCATCTCCTGGGTGGACTTTGCACCTGTGTTGAAGGTAGCCTGGTGTCCAACCCCATCCCATCTGCTGCGTGGACCTTGGCCCCGTGTGGAAGGTTGGCTGGTGTCCAATCCCACCTGCTGCTCCCACAGAGCTTGGACCTGTGCTGAAGGAGCCTGGTGTCTGCCTCTGTCCTGTGCCTGGCTGCTGGGCCTGGGCTGTGTGTGTGCCTCTGGACACAGCTCAGGGCACCCTTCATCCACCCTCGTGTCCCTGGCAGAGCAAACTCAGCTCCTGTGTGGATTCCCTGATGTCTAGCTAGGGCTGAGTGCATGTTGCACTCCCCGAGTGACAGTGTTCAGTGTGGCTCTATTTATTTTTTCCTTTTTTTTTTTCTTTTTAATCCTCTTCTCCAGAAAGCAATTTTCATGAAACTTACAGGATCTTGATGATCTTGGAGACCTCTTTTCCTCCACTAATGGGGCAGAGAGGAAGCCAAGGAGCTCAAAATTACCAGCAGAGGAACCGAGCTGGATGGAGCACACCTGCACCAGCCTGCTTTCCCAGGCTGAAAATACTCTTGGCTCCCAGCTCAGCTCTCACCGTGCCAGGTCTGTGCTCCATGAGCAGCGCACTGCCCGGAAGGGGGGCGAGGAGGGAGCCTGGTGTGCCGGGATAGAAAGCAGACGCCCCGGGATGTGGCGAGGAGGGAAGGACGCGGTGCGAGAGCTGCTGCGGCTGCTGCTCGGGCTCTGGGGCCACGGCAGGTTGGGGTGCCACCTCCCCGTGGGCGTCCTGCGCTCCAGGAGATGGAAAGCAAACAAACAGCCGGGCGTGGGCGGGCAGACACCTGCCTGCTGCTCCTCTGCCAGGTGCAGCGAGCCGCTCCCAGGCCTCGGCTTCCCGTGACCGAGGGCAGAGGCCGTGGGATGCGATAGGGACGGGTGGATCATCCAGATCCCCTCATTTCCCCTGCTGCTCCGGGCTGCAGCAGATCACAGCTCTTTAAGGCTGCAATAATCCCCAGCCTGGGATTAGTTTTGCACCTAATCACTGCAGAACAAATACGAAGTTTTATTTACAGAAAGCAGAAGAAAGACGAGGCCGGGGATGGGGAGGACGGAGGGGGGGACGGGTGGGCCTCAAAGCACGGCTGATCCCAAGATAATCAGGAGCTGGAGGGCAGCAGGCGATCGCTGACCTTGGCACCCCCTCCCCGGCTCTTACGTAAGCGTGGCACTGCTGCTGGAGTCACAGCAGCGGTGAGCTCCAGCCTGGGGACCCCCCCCAGCCCTTTGAACAGCTCACGTCGGGACTTTGGGGATGCCTGGCCCTGATCCAGCCCCTCCCTGAGGCACGTGCTGCGCTGTGAACCCACGGGCTGTCAGCTCTGACGGGAGCCACGGTTCAGGGGAGGATGGAGATGCTGCGAAGGGAAGCTGATCTTTCAGACGGGGAGGGGAGAAGCTGGGTGATGCAGTTATGCTGCCCCAAAACCAGACTGGTCCCCAGGGATATGTGTCTGCACTGGGTTGGGGTGGCAGCTCTCCTGTTTGAGAGCCTTGCTCCACTGAGCCCCCAGCCCACGTGCAAGAAGAAGCTGAGCTGCTGCTCCAAGGGGGACAAGACATAGGTTTATTTTTCATCCATGCAAGCAAACAGCCTGGTAGCAGGCAAACCAGGATGTGCTCCATCCCTCCCCAAACTGCCCTCTGTCACTCAAGTCTCTGTGGCTTTGCCCACAGATCAGAATTGGCTGGTGGGTGACCAGGCTGGACCAGCTCCAGCCCTGGGCACAGGGGCAGCTTGTGACGGCTCCGTGCCTGCCGGAGCCTCAACTTCTCTTTCCCCTGATTCAGACATCGACAAATAAATAGCTCTTCTCTGCTCTGGCTCTTGCATAGTGGAAAGGAATGTCTGACCTGATAGGAGAGAGTAATCCTGGGTTGTGGAAACCCATGGCTTCCTTGGCAAGTGTGCCCATGGCATGGCTGCCAGCCTGGCCAAGTGCCCGTGCTTGCACCCTGTCTATGTTGTCCTGCTGGTGGCTGCCTTATTTCAGTTCCATTTCTGAGATGGATGTGAAGGCCTTTCCCCTGGCTAAGAAGAACTTGACACCGAAGAAGATGGTGGTGATCAGGAAGAGGAGTGCCAGGGCGAGCAGGACCCAGCCCCCAGCTGTGGCTTGACTTTTGGTCAGGGACATTCCCAGGAAATCAGTTTTGCTGGAGTCATCTTGCTGGGCTGGAAAAGAGAGAAAACAGAGACGTGGTTGTTGCTGGGGGCTCTGGGCTGTGGTATGTTGGGCCACCTTTGCTGGTCTTTTGGATGTCCTTTGGCCTCAGCTCGACGAGGAATCAAGGAGAAGTATCCAAACACCCTGTGGTTTTTGGGATGGCCGAGGGGCTCCAAGGGAGCTCCATTTCATTCTGACCCTGGTGAGGGCTGAGCCCTGGCCAGTCACGGATCTGCTGTGCTTGGCTGAGCCCTGCATACCTGTGTAAGGAGTCCAGCTGTATTCAGGCCAGCCCAGGACCTCCCCGTTCTTCTGGTTCTCCTTCTCCAGCCACGTCATGAGTGGCTCGAAGTAGCTCATCAGGGCCTCTGCTGACATGTTGGGCTGTCCTGTGATGAGCTGCATGGCTTCGGGCCATGGCTTGCTGAAACCCAGCTTCAGGGCATCCCTGTGGCAGGAGAAATCAGCTCCAGTGTGTTCCCCATCACCCTCTTGGCTGCCAGCCCCTCCCTTTCCCTTGGAGTTCTTGGTATCAGCATCCCTGGGTACAGTCTGAACCCCCAGAACCATAGGGCTGCCAGCCTGGAGCACAGGGAAGGACATTCATCTGTGGGGGAAGAGGGGTTTGCGTGGATTAAAAACCTCCAGCCTGATGCAGAGCAGTCCCTGGGTGAAAGAGTTAATTTTGCAGGTGCTTTTCTTGAAGCAAGGGGGTTGTTTTCCCTAAGGAACTGGGGGCTGGGAGGAGGAGGAGGAGGAGGAGGAGGAGGAGTAGGAGGGAGCCTTCCCCCTGGCAGGGGCCTAGCTACCATCTAGTGGCTGCCTTTGCAATCACAGCCCCAGCGCCCAGCCCAGGGTGTCCCCCCAAGCCTGGGATGGGAGGGATGACCCGGGGCTGCGTTGCCTCCTGTCTTGCTGGCCTGGCTTTTAAGGTATTTGGGGATATTTTTGCCTTGGCTTTACCCTGCCCACACACGTACCCCAAGATCTTCCCAGCGTCCTTGGACTGGTAGATGTCACAGGTGTGCAGGGGACCCTTGTGGCCGGCTGCAGCACAGAGTGCCTGGTGGAACTGGAACTGGATCACAAAGCTGACGAAGTACCTGGTGGAGAGAGGGATGAAGAGACAGGAATGGACCCTGCTTGTGCCTGTGCAAGGGAGGATGTGGCTCCCCTCATTCCCTGGTTGCGCCCTCCCAGTCTGCAGGGAGCATCAGTGGTTTTGGAGCTGCACCTTCTCCAGCTCAGCTCAACCTGCTGAGGCCATTTCTCCCATAATGTGTTTTATGTTTGTTGGAGTGGATGAGCTCATCTTCCTTGGATAGGCAGAAATTCCCCTAAATTCAGACTTCTCGTCTGAAGCTCTGTCAGGGTCTCTGGAGCTGCCCAGCCCAGGCAGGATGGTACCACCAGCCATGGAGAAAGGTGTCATTGCTGGCATCTGACTCGGGGATCCTGCTTCTATGTCCAAGTGGTGTCCCTCATGCCCCAGCCCTGCTGGCTCACCTAATATAAGGGACGTTGGCAGGAATGTGAAACTTTGCCCCGGGGTCAAAGTCATCTTCAGACCTCAGTGCTGGTGGGCACAAGCCCTGGTACTTCATCCTGTGTGAGAGAGGGAGAGTCAGGCCAGCTGGGGAGGAGGAGATGGAGCAGAGTGGGAAGGAACAGAGCGGGGTGTGAGGACAGAGGGAGGGCTGTGTATCTCATCATTCCCATTGCAGTCAGCTGGACCACAAGGAGACAACACCCAGTGAGATGACAGCCAAGCCCTTATCCCAGACAGGGGTCTGAATTCAATCCTACCTGAGGTTCCACCACTCCTTGTTGTACTCGTCCTCCTTGATCCGCCCATCAAACACCTTCCAGCGCCACTGGTCCATGAGGTACCCGAAGGGCAGGAAGGCAATTTTGTCCAGGGCAATGCTCATCAGGTAGTTAATATCACTTTCTGCCCGGGGTATGAAGATGTGAGCAAGACGGTGCTGTATCCACCTCTCCTCCCTCCGTGGGTCATTCTGCCCCAGAACTGGGTGTCCCCAACAGGTCCTGTCCCCTCCATGCATGCAAAGCCACCACGTGTGTCCCTGAGCCCTTCAACCTTGCCCAGCCCCTCCTGACCATGTGCATTTCCAGCCGTTCCCATCAGCATCCCCACATTTGCTCTGTGGCTCTCCAGCTCACCTTCGTTTTCCATGACTTGGTCCAGCAGATTGATGCTATGGAGGTGTTTGGGGGTGGAGACAGACAAGGCCATGACATCCCCAACAGCCTCGTGGAAGCCAGGGTTGGCCCCATCACGGAAGGGGACAGGCTGGTCCTTGTACTGCAGGAAGTACTGGACGTGGCCCATCTCGTGGTGCACTGTGATGAGGTCGTCCATGTTCACCACGGTGCACTGCTTGATCCTGGACCAAGACACAGGGGTTGGAGGAGAAGGGAGGGCAGCGGTGGCATGAAAACCTCCAGGAACCATCAGACCTCCCTGAGCTATTTTTCCTTTCTATGTGCCCCCTCCCCACATCTGATGCCACGCCAGGCTGGTCCTACTCCACTGGATTGGTCTCTTCCTCCTCCTGCATCTCCTGCTGACCCTGCCCATTCCCTGTCCCTGTTCATCAGCTCTTCCATTCTCCATGACAGGGCAGGGCAGGCATGGATTGCCCTCCATCCACCATGGGGACTCCTACCAGCATCTTGGGAACCAAGAGAAGTGCCACAGCTGGGGTGCCACAGCCACAGAGCAAGATACACTGTGGTGGCATCAGTCCCCCTGCCCTTATTCTACAAAGGCTCTTTCTGCCCCAGCACCACAGCAGCAGTGGGCACCCCCTGCTCCCCAGGGGCACCTGAAGTCCTTGCGGTTGTAGAAATCCCAGGCTGAGGCGTGGCACACCACCTCCCGCCCATCTGATGGCTTCTCAATCATGGACTTGTCCCAGAACTCCTGTGGCATGGGGATGAGGCCCAGAGAGGTGAAGAAATGGTCTGACTCCTCAAACATTCTCTTGGGTGTCCAGCCCTGGGGAAAGAGCAGAGACCCGGTGAGGGGCAATGCGGAAGGATGGGAGGACAGGGATGACCTTGTTCTGGGCAGGGGAATCTCCTGGAGTCACCCAGACCTGGATCCAGGTCTTGGCATATAGAGGTAGGGAGAACACAGATGAGGCATGGATTTTTTTGGCAACATTAGAGCATTTGGCAGCATGGGTGGTGGCAACAGCCAAAGGTTGCTGGGTCCCAAGGGACTTCCCCAGAGCAGCCTGGAAAAGCACTGACCTGGTTTTTCATGGCCGGGGTGGCATCCACCTTGGTGGCATCTGGGAAAGGTACCACCAGGTCAAAGATGTTGGACCATGACTGAGCCCACATGTTGCCTGGGAAGCACAGAAGGATGACACACGTCACGAGGGAGAGAGGGAGAGGAGAACAACCAGTTACTCCCTCCTCCTGCACAGGTGGATCACCCTGCCTGGTCCTTGCCCTGTCTGCATCAGGGCAATGTAGGCAGGAGCCCAGCCATGCAAGAGAAGTCAAATCATGCTGAGCGTGCTGCCCTTCCCTGGGGTAGATTGTCCTCTACAGACCCATCCCAGGGGGCCTTTTCCCTTTAGCCAGAGCTGAACAGAGACCAGTGTTAGCTCTTGGCATGGCACAGAGACAGCCACACCAGGTGGGAGATGCAGCGTAGCTCAAGCAGAGCCCTCACCTAGCAGATGGGCAGGGATGGGACCCTTCAGGTTTATGTGCTCTGCACCATACATTTTGTAGAGGGCTCGGCGTACATAAGCATGCAGGTTGAGGTACAGGGGCTGCAGCTGCAGGTACAGCCTCTCCAGATCTTCCTCAAAGGTGGGTGTCTCATACAGGGATCTCCAGTAGGCTCCATTGTCTGTGTAGCCTGTGGTAGGGCAAGGGCAGAAGCTGTCAGAATCTGTCCTTCTTGGGCAAGACTCTGTCCTGCTGTTCAGACAAGAGAGTGAGAGTAAATCTCCTGGGAGTTAGTGAGACCTCCACACGCTTGGGATTTTGACCCCCAGATGGATGCAGAGCCCAATCCCCTGCTCACAGGGGGCTGGGGCCGTGGTGGGCTCTAGGGGAGCAGGGCACTGACCATTGAGCACGGCTGCCTTGTTGCTCAGCTCCACATATCGCTTGTAGTTGTTCCTCATCTTCTTCCCAGAAGCATCCCGCCAGCCCTTCCAGGCAAAGAGGAGCTCGTCATAGTCCCGAGAGGTGGCCATGATGTTTGTGAGGTCTGAGAGAGAGCAACGAAGCCACTGAGATGCTGTTGGATGGGCTGAGCAGGTGCAATGGTTCTATACCATATCACAGAGAGGGTAAAAGAACCCTTCGTGGCCTTTCTTCGTGCCCCCATTTAAAAAAATTCCCTCCCTTCTGGGCCAGGTGCTGATGCCCCACAGGACACCCTGCAAGATCTTACCAGGATCCAGCGGGTGACAGGTTTTGTTCTCTCTGCAGACCTTGGCCACGCTGTAGGTGGTCTCCATGTCTGAGAGGAGGGTGTTATACTGCAAAGGAAATCAGAGTATGTAAAGTGGTTACCCTAGCTCCTGATATTGGAGGATATTGGAGGATGTCCCAGCCCATTTAGGTTTTTGGGTGTTTTACTCTGGTCCCTTCCAAGATCAAGTGGACCCCAACAGAGGCAACACAGAGTCCATACAAGAGGGCCTGGGGCCAACAAGCAATGTGCTACTGTCACCCAAAAATCCAGACCCCGCTGCAGCCTGGGATAGGCAACCTTTGGGTGGGAAACCCTGAAGACAAGGATTTTGGCTTTGTGTAGAAGGTACCAAGCTATCACCTTTTTCAAGGCAGATGGTGGCTGCCCAGTGGCATTTCTTAAATTTTGAGAGAAACTTTTGTCTTCACACAAGCTGATAGCAAGGGACACCCTCTCTCGCTCTGTCCCCTTGCCACTCACCTCCTTCAGCTCATTCTCAGGTAAGGCTGCCCTCTCAATGATGCTCAGCTTCTTGAGGATGCGGGTGACACTTTGGTCCTGGAAATCGGAGGTGTCAAACTGCCTGGCCCTCATGCCGTAGTCCAGGGTGTGCTTGGACATGGCCAAGTTCTTCTCCAGCTACAATGAGAGAAGAAGGGTTACTTCAGGGAGAAGAGACAGGCCACTGCTAGAAACACCACCTGGCATCCCATGACACCCTCCCCACACCTGCCTTTGTGGGTACCTCATGGGATGATGAGGGTTTTCAAGGAAAAGGGTGAGAACGTTTTCCCTTTACAAGGGGCAGAGGCTGCCCTGGCTTTCAGAGCTTTTGTGATACGTGCCCTGAGTACCACCTGCCCTCCCTGGCTGCTGGCTCTCCCTGCACAGCCCCAGGGTCGTTCCCATACCATGATCTCCTTGTTGTGGTCAGTGATGTTGGTGTTGTAGACCCAGGAGGCCTCGGTGTAGGCATTCCACACTTCCTCAGCTGTGCTGTTGTACTCGGATAAGAACTCTTTAGCTTGTGCCTCATCTGCTATTTTGTCTAGGGGGAAGAGATGAGAAGGGTCAGGAGAGTTGCAAGAGCACTGTGGAGAAGCCATAATTAAGCTTTTCCCAGAACTGCAGGTCCACTGAAGGATGCCACAACTTGGGAGCAGGCTGAGCTAAGAACTGGGGAAGAGGTTCCCAGCTGGGATGTCCCATTGGACAGAGGATGGGATGACAGGACAAGCTGCATGCCCTAGACTCTCCCACATGAGCACAAAGGATACAATTAAGAAGATAAACTCTTCTCTCCATGACTGATGACATCACTATGCAGCCTCAGATAATGGCACCTGCCTCCTGGGACTTCACTGGAGCTGGCTATTCCTCTTTCCTGGCATCGGGACCACCCCACCCACAGCAGAGACCTTCCTCTGCTTCTGCCTGTGGATTACTGATGTCCCTTGGGGGACCTCTTCCTGACCCTCCCCAAACCCAGGATGGAGCTGCAGCCTTACCAATGCCTTCAGGGTAGCCTTCAGGGACAGGGGGACGCCAGTCAAACTCAGGCCAGCCCAGCACCTCATTGGTCTTGTTGTTCTGCTCCTGAAGCCACTTGGTGACAGGGCTGAAATACTCCAGAAGGGGTCCAGCATCCATCTGACCCGTGCCAGTGAGATTGAAGAGGATTTCCTGCCATGACTTCGAGGACCCAGCTTTCAACACTTCCCTGCGGAGGAGCAGAACAGCAAGAGCCAGCATGAGGCCAGAGTATGGATGGGAGAGAAGCAGTGATGGTATCTCAGCATCTTAAGGGTTGGAAATGCTGTTCCAGGGTGAGACATGAACCTGGAACTGCCCTGGAAGCCACCACCTGTCCTGCATGTGGGAACTGAGGATTCCCTGTCACACACTCATGCATTGAACACCCAGGGAATCAACAGGAGCCAACTGTGCTTTAGTGACCTCTTGTCTGGGTGGGAGCTCATGACTGGGACAATAGCAATACTCTGGTGAGGACCACTCACCCCACCCCAGTGCTTCCACGTATTTCCATCCATCCATCCATCCATCTGCAAAGCTATTTCTCCAGTTCACTTTTCCTTCCTTCCTTTCTTCTTTCCTTCCTTTGCACACCATCAGCTTCCATGCACACATCTGCCCATGGCGATTTTCCTGACCCTCCTCTGTCCCCACCTGAGTTTGTCTCCAGCCTCTTTGGACCTGTAGATGTCACAGGTGTGCAGGGAACCGGTGTGGTTGGCTGCCTGGCACAGTGCCTTGTGAAACTGGAACTGGAGGACGAAGCTCACAAAGTACCTGCCAAGGAAGCCCATGAAGGTCAGAACTGGGGACAAGGGGAAGCAGACAAGTCCAAGAGCTCAACCACAACATTTGTGGTCCAAGAGTTGGGAGATCTCTATGTCTTGAGCAGGAACAGCACATGACATCCCTGCCCACAGAGGTGATCCCCCACCCACTGCAGCCCAAAACTTGGTCCCCTTGCCAACATTTCCTCTACCTGATGTAAGGAGTGTTCCCTGGGATGTGGTACTTTGCTCCAGGGTCAAAGTTGCTTTCATTCCTTGAAATTGGGGCGCAGATGCCCTGGTATTTGGTTCTGTGGACAACATGAGCATGGGAATAATAAAGGGTCAGAAGAATCTAGTCAAAGGATGGGAAGGCTTGGCACAGTGCTGAAGAAATCTGCACAATTAGAGCATGATTCCATGTATATCCATCCATCCATCATCCATCCACCCATCCACTCATCTATCCATCCATCCATCCATCCATCCATCCATCCATCCATCCATCCACTCATCTATTCATCCATCCATCCACTCATCTATCCTTCCATCCATCCATCCACTCATCTATCCTTCCATCCATCCATCCATCCACTCATCTATCCATCCATCCATCATCCATCCATCCATTCATCCATCCACTCACCTATCCTTCCATCCTACCCACCCACCCATCCATCCATTGTTCTCCCACCATTTCCGTGGCTGCTTTTACACTTTTTCTTTCCTCTTTCCTGCCTCCCTTCCTTGCACATGCCCAGCTCCCAGAGCCACACCCACCCTTGGTGACTGTCCCCACCTCAGGTACCACCAGTCGTAGTTGTAGCGGCTCGGCGGCGTGCGGCCGCTGAACACGTTCCAGCGCCACTGGTCGATGAGGTAGCCAAAGGGCAGGAAGGCAATCTTCTCCAGGGCCATCTTCAGCAGGTAGTTGATATTGCTCTCTGCATGAAACAAAGCCCGAACCAGGCTGGAAAGGGCTCTGCATAGACAGCACTACAGGCACTACAATTTTAGTGGACAAGAGGGTGGGCAGATCTGGATGAGAAATGGGGACAGCATCTCAACACCTAAGCTTGCTCCTAGAGAAGGTTGTGTAGGACACAGGAGGTTTCTATAGATACAGCTACTGCCTGGGGCAACACGTGCCTTTTACTGAGTGGGGATAATGACAGTGACAAGTGTGGTGTTCCCTTGCCCTTAGCCCAGCTCTCGGAGTTAAAAGGTCTTTGGTGAGTGTAACTCTCCACGCTTCCACCCTGGGGCCTCAGGGTGAGGGGCTTTGGGGGAGTTTGTTCTGCAGTCACATCGCTGCAAAGGCTCTGGTGGTTTAGACCCAGAAGCAGAGTCAACTCTAGGACAGTCACCGCCGTACCATGAGGAGCACAGGGGATGGTGACATCTGATTTCCCCCTCAAGGAAACCCAGGGAAGGAAGTTTGGAGAAAGACCTGCTGGAGGCCCAGCTGAAGCTGTGGGGTCAGAGAAGAGTTGGCAGCACTGTCCTGAGGGGCTATTGGCTGTCACCACTATGGCAGCCTGGCTGCCAAGGCCTGGCAAGCCGGGTAGCAATGGCTTGAGGCAGAGACCATCTGCCTCGTTGTGTTTATGCAGCACTGGCCCGATGCTCTTGGCTGCTGTGATGTCTTTCTTGTCATAAAACGTATTTAATGACACGGCAGGAGGATCCCAGGACTGTCCCTCCTCCGCCAAGCAGCGCCTGGAGCAGGTCTGGGAGTGCTCAATTTCTTCTGCCACCATCTGCTTTGATGTGTTGGCTGAGGGATGTCAGTGGGAGGACGAGGCTCTTGATGAGCTGGGCAGTGCCTGCAGCGACAGGTCCTGCCCTGCTGTGCTGGCTGGCAGCTGGACACGTCACCCTCTGCCTGCCCTCGTGACTGTGCACGTGCATGCTTGGTGCCACCTCCTCAGAGCCACACCAGCAGCTCCAGCAGTGGATGCTTCTTGGTGAGGGAGGGAGGGAGGGAGGGAGGGAGGAATGCTAGAAAGGTCAAAGCCAATCAAGCACAAAAATGTTGTTTTCCAGTTTGGGCTCTGTTGGTGAAGGGAAAGGCACAGACGAGCTCTGGAGAGCATCACTCCTGCCTCAGGGGTGAAGAGGATGGAGCCAAGAAGGGCTCTACGTGGACCCATGGAGACAAGAGGGGGTTGTGCGTGGACCCATGGAGATGAGAAGGGGTTGTGGCAGCTCTGGGCTGCATTTCCAGACTGCAACCCACCCTGGCATGTCTCAAAGCCTTCCCAGGGCCACAGGCAGTGCCAGGTCACCCAGCTCCCCAGGGTGGCTGCCATACCTTCATCCTCAGTAGCGTCGCTGAGGAGACCGATTTTCTTGAGGTGGCCGGGGGTGGAGACAGAGAGGGACAGGACATCCCCAATGGCCTCGTGGAAGCCAGGGTTGGCCCCGCTGCGGAAGGACACGGGCTGGTCCTTGTACTGCAGGTAGTACTGGATGTGGCCCATCTCGTGGTGCACTGTGAACAGGTGCTCCATGGTCACCGACGTGCACTGCTTGATCCTGTGAAAACAGCATTGCCTGAGCCCACTGAGGGACCCCGAGCTGCCTGTGCACCCCCTTGATGGGAAGGACTCCCCACAGTCTCAGAGAGGGCGGCAGCACCCCACAGGGTAAGGGAAAGTGGAGGGGAAGGCAGGGCAGCATTGCCACTCCAGACCTCGCCTCAGAAAGTGCCACACTGGGCTCCACGGCCAGGCTGGGGGTACCCAAAAGGGTGACCACCAACGGGGATAGGAGAGGGTCTTGCCTTGTAGCCCTGGGTCCCTACATGTCCCCACAGACCTGAAGTCCTTGCGGTTGTAGAAGTCCCAGGCCGAGGCATGACACACCACCTCCCGCCCATCTGTTGGCTTTTCCAGCATGGACCCGTTCCAGAATTCAGGGGGCATCTCCAGAAGCCCCAGGGAGGTGAAGAACTCCTCCGAGACCCGGAACATGTGAGTGGCATTCCAACCCTGGTGGGCAGCAGGCAATGGGTTATGGCTGAGGAAGGGGCTGCCTGAGCTCTGGGCACTGCCTCCAGTGCTCCAGGACTGTGGGAAGGGGGTGAGCTGCTCCCCAGGACTGAGGTCCTGCCCCTCTCTCTGTGATGGGGAGGCCCAGCCCCAGAACTGGTGTGAACATTGCTAAAAAGCACCAAGCAATAGTGCTGGAGCTCCGCAGGGGCAGGAGAAGGGAGTAGGACTTATACCCAAGAAGTGCTCGCAGCTGTGTGATGGTGTGAATGCAGCAATGCAACCCCCAGCCTGGGGACTGGGAGAAGTCCCAGTGCACTGCCCACTTTTGTCCACTTTCTGCCTCTTTGGTCATTGCCAGATACGGAGTAAGATCATTTCTTTGTCCCTTCCCCTCCCAGACATGGATTTTCTGCTGTCTCCTATACAAATATGAGAAATGACTCCCATGGGGTCAATGTCATGGGCCAGCCTTGGCAACACCTCCTGCTTTTTCTCCCTGGTCCCTCCAATGAGTCCCTCATCCCATCACCTGCTGCACCATGGTGCTGGTGACATCAAGGTTGGGCTTCTCAGGGTAGGGGATCATCAGGTCATAGATGTTGTTCCACTGCTGAGCCCACATGTTCCCTGAAAAGAGAAAATAGCTGGAGCAGAGCTGGCGGCGGGTCAGAAGAGACACACAGTGATAACTGAGACCTCTCTGGCCCTGTGTGTGCCGCTCTGACCCCAGGCTGGGGGAGGCTCATCTCTTACCCAGGAGGTGAGCAGGGATGGGACCCTTCAGGTTGATGTATTTGGGCCCATAGCGGTCGTAGAGCTTCCTCCGGACGAAGGCGTGCAGGTTGAGGTAGAGTGGCTCCAGCTGGTTGTAGATGTGCTCCAGGTCCTTCTCAAACGTGTCTGAGTCGTACCAGGAGCGCCAGTAGCTGCCTGTGTCATCGAATCCTGCCAGGAACACAGGGAAAACCTCTGTCTCCAGACCCCAAAGGCTGCCCCCACTACCCACCCCCAAAAGGTGCCACCAGGGACTAGCAGCAGGATTTTCCCCCTTTCCCTAAAGTGTTGATCCTTGGGAAATAGAAGCTGGATGCCCGGCTGCATGCAGGGTGGGGAGAGCAGTAGGGCATCCCAATATCCCAGTTCTAATTTCCAGCCCTGCTCCCTGACCACCCTCTGTTTGGGGACCCCCTTGCTTCGTACCATCGTCGGCGTAGGCGGCGTTGCTGAGCTGCACGAACTCCTGGTACTTGGGGCGCAGCGGGTTCCCCGCAGCGTTGTGCCAGCCCTCCCAGGCAAAGAGCAGCTTCTTGTAGCTGCGGGACGTGGCCATGATGTCCGACAGGTCTGGGACAGAGGGGACAAGGAGAACATAAGAAAGCAGAGTCCTCCTATTTTTCGTTTTTTTTTCAGACTGCTGGAGAGGGAGGCATGTGCCACAGCTCTGTAGAGGTGCCACCACCACCACGCCAGACCCCAAGTGCCTGTCACTCTAGGACATGAAACAGAAAAATGTGGGCACTGGATTTTCTAAGGAAAAAAAAGAGGGAAGTTTAATTCTGACTTCAACATTTATAGATTTCCAAAAGTGACAGTAGATTGGAGGGTGAAAGTGCCACCTCTCCAATGGCACTGGGCGAAGTAACAGTTTATTAAATTTCTCTTCTTTTATAAAAGAATGCAAAACAAGAAGTTATTTACATAAAGTGTGTGAGAAAGGTTGTTACAAGAATGTAAACATCAGAAGGCTTAGAAAAACTTAAAAAAACAGGGTGACAAGTGCCCATCCTCACACTGGGACAATCCTGATTAACATGAGCTGCACATGCCAACCCCAACCCACTAAGGATGTGGGGACCAGGACAACGTCCTGGCCATGAGGTGCTCAGCAGCTGGCAGGATCAAGGGGACAGGGACCATACCTGGCTCCAGATCCCAGCAGGTGCCATTGGGCAGGCACACCTTGGCCGTGGAGTAGATTTTGTCCATGTCGCTCAGGATGGTGTTGTACTGTAGGAAAGGAAAAGGCTGCTGAGAGGAAAGGGGCTGCCAGGGGAGAGGAACAGCCCTTCAGGATCTACAGGCTTCCCAGCTCTGCAGTGTGTGTGTCCAGACGGATGTGGGGAAGGATTGGTGTGTTTATACAGCACATTTTTGGTGAGATAAGTGTGTTATCACTCGGGGTTTTGGCGTGGTGGGAGCAGGGAGGCTCTTTGGGACAGACAATCCACGCTCCAGAGAGGGGCTGTTTATAAAGCTGTTTGTCAGTGGGGCCACGGCACACGCTGTTTATCTAAATGGGTTAAAAAAAAACAGGAGAAGAAAAGCCAGAGGATGAGGGGGATTTATTTCTGTGAACTGCAACAACAGCAAACAATAGCAACAGGAGGTTTCCTGGAACATGCTTGGGAAGCCCATTCTCAGGGAAGGAAATTCCTCTGCTCGGTCCCTCTCTCCACTCCCATTCCTCTGCTCCATCAGTGCAGAGGGGATGGAGATGGGGACAATGGTGGCTGTGGGATGGAGCTTCCCAGGGATGGGAGAGACATGACTGATGTGCAGGGAGGAGACATGATGCTGTCTGTTGTCTGGAGGAGGGCAGGGATGGGTTTCCTGGAAGGAACCGGGGCCGACAGCTTTCCGGAAGGGATTGCATCACGAGGCTTTGCCAGGGCTTGGCTGGGAATGGCTGTCAGGGGAGCTGTGGGTCAGGATGGAAGGGCCTGTCCTGCACTCATGTAGAGCAGAGTGGCTGCCAGCTTCAGCCTGGGCAATATTTTCATGCATGGAAATCAAAATTCAGATAAACTGCCCTGAAAGCTCAGGACTGTGATGGGGAAGGCTCAGGATGTCCTGGTGTCACCAAGACACAGCAATCCTTGTCTCATGGGGACCTCAGGAGCTGGGTGGCTGCATTAGCCCCTCTTTTCAGTGGGCTGCATATCTGATGAGCCCAGAGGGGTTGGGACAGCTGGCTCCAGCCATGGGCACAGCCTGGCTGGTCTCCAGGTGATGCCCAAGGCTGCTCTGCGCAAGCAGGAAATCTCCAATTCCTGCTGGGACAGCTCCAAGATAAGGTTAAGGCTGGCTAATAGGGCCAGAAGGCACCCTGCACCCCCTGGAGATAGCACCCATCTCCTCAATCACTATGTAGAGGCCAGTGACACCCCCCAAAATGCAGCAGGCCAGCAGTGGAGTCTGGATGCTTGTGAGAAATCCCTCCAAGGCATTTCACAGCACCCCAGCCTTGCCCAGGGCCCCTCCACCACCTTGCCTACCTGCTCTCTCATCTCCAGGGGCAGGTTGGAGGGTCCCAAGGTCTGGATTGATCCAATGATTTTCCTCAGCTGGGGGTCACTGAAGTCCTTCCACTTGTCGCCATAGAGCTCCTTGGCTTTCTTCCCCCATAGCTCTGTGAAGTTCTGCTCCTCCAGTGACGCTGCGACCTGCATGGTGAGAGGGGACACTGGGGGCTCAGGACCAGCCCTGGGAGGTGCCACCACCCAGGTGATTGTTTGGGAGCCAGGGCAAAGTCATGAGGGTTTGTGGACATCAGAGGTGACAGGACATGGGGTGACAGGAAGGGTGTCCCCTGTCCATGGCACCCATGGATAGAAACAGCAGCTTCCATCTGGCCCTGCAGTGTCTGCAGTCCCTGCTCCCCTGTGGAGCTCTCCATGAGCACCCATGGGTGGCCTGTGAGGGTGTTTAGGAGGGAGCTCCAGGGTCTCATATGGGATTGCAGTGCTGGGATAGGGTGTCCAGGCCATGCAGTCAGGGTGTCTGGGTGCTCCTGGGCTGGCTCTGACATCTGCTGGACCCTGGTTTTGGAAGGAGCTCTGAGGTCTGGCTTAATTTTATTTCCATTCCTGGCTGTTTCTCACTTTCACAGAAGCCCAAAAGATAACTATAAAGGTGCCACATTTACCTTTCTCCATCCTCTAGGTCCTCACTATGTCTGTACACTTCTATTTCTATACATTCCTCAACTGCACCCTAAATGCCACATCTGGTGTTCACCCATTTGCTCTGAATCCCCAGTTTTGGGTGTCTCTCTGCCACCCAACTCCTGTCAGCCCTGATCTCCCTTCTGGGGCCATGGGCTGGCAGTAAGCTGCCAGCACTGTGGGGTGTTATTTTGGCAGCTGGGGTTGTGGCCCTGCTTTTGGGCTGGGATGCATTGCAGAGGTTTGCATCCCAGCCTGATCAGTGTCAGCTGTATTTTTGGGAAGCTGCAATCTTTTCAGAGTGTCCTGGCCCGGTGCAGGTGGAGTGAGACGGTGCAGAGTGCCTGGTCAGTGTCCATGTGCCATCCTGGTGTGATTTATGGAGCTCATTAGCTGCGACTTGTGGCATTTTTAGCCTGGCCCCAACACGCCTGGTTTGTTTTATTTTAATCTTCGCATTCCCTCAGCAGGCAGCAGGGAAGGAAGGGAGTTGTGGTGCGGCAGAGGTGGAGGCTGCCCAGGGCAGATACCCACACAGCTGTGGGACAGGGGGGTGGGAATGCCAAAATGCCCCTGGCTACCCCTCACTGCTCCCACTGCCGCCCTTGGACATCCCAGTGCCCACAGCATCACTGGCATCAACTGGTTCCAAGCCCCCAACATGCCAGCCCCACAGACACCCTGCTCTTGCATCACCCCTCTAAACAGGAGATGCCTTTACCCCTTCCCACACCCCATGCAAAGCTGGAGGAGCTGGAGGAAGCAGAGTTCAGCTGTGTTTTGTTTTCTCCTTGAACAGGCACCTGTGTTTGGTCAGGCAAATTGTACCCTAAGCTCTCCTGACAGCTCTGGTGGAGTGAGCTGAGGCCACTGGTGCTGCCTGAGAGCCCCTTGCCGTGGCCATGCCCAACAATCCCGGCCCTTCCTCCTGCATCTGGGGTCTCTCTCTGGAGGGCATGCCCCTGTGGGGGGCTCAGGAGCCTCAAAGCCTCCCTACCAAAAGCTCTGCCCCAGTCCCTCCCTGCTGGGTGCACAGGGAAGACTCAGGATGCAGCTCAGGACACTGGGACTGCCTTGGCCCAGGCATCTCCAGTGGTTCTGCACCCAAACACGAGCAGCCCCCAAGCCCCATTGCCAGCCTCTTGCCCAGAATCCCAGCTTGTGAAAGATGGTACATCTGTCTGTCTGTCCAGCATCCCTCTGTCCATCCCTAGCTTTGATCTCCTGCCTCTCATGTCCCTTTGTCACAGGGTCCCCTTTTGTGACAGGCCCCAGAGCTGCCCATGCCCTGGTGGCCTGGCTCAGCCCCTGTTGTGTTATCAATGTGCAGGGTTTGCCTGGCCCAATGCTCCCCCAGATCCCCCAAATCCAGCCTTTTTGGGTCCTGCTGGCCAGCTGTGATTCCTTTAGGAGCCAGTGACTCCCCATTCCAGCACAGCTCCCCACTGCCCCATCATGGGCTGACCTCAGGGGTTCAGATCCCCCCCTCTACCTGGGCTGCCTTAGGAGCCTTGACATTGCAGGGAGCTCCTGGACATGATCCTCACACATTTAATAGCACACAAAGGGAGGAAAGCTGCTCTGGAAACATCTTCTGAGAAAAGTCCATGCAAGGTGCCCTCCTGGCCTTAATTATGGGCTCGGTGTAGCTGGGATGTTCCTGCTCTGCCCCAAGGTCCCTCACCCCACCACATCTGCAGCTAGAGCTGGATGCCTGCCCAGACAGCACGTCAGCTTGACAAAAAAAGGCTGAAGGGGCACCTGGGCCCTCTTGAGTGTCCTGCCAAATTGGCAGTGCCCAGACCTGGCAGTGATCTTCCCCCTGCACAGGAAGATGCATTTCCTTCCTGCACAGGACACGCTGTGCTCCCGTCCCCATGGGATCTGGAGGGTTCAGGGCCCTGTGTGCCAGTCCCTGTGTGCCACTGGGCAGGCTGCAAACACACCGTGGTCACCTATGGGCTGCACTGCCCCTTGTGCCTCTGCAGCCACAGCACTGGCAGATGTGCCCTGAGCTGTGGCTCGTCCATGACCCCGCACTGGGGCCACCAGCAGCTCCCTGGGCACAGCTGGGACCGGGGAAACCACTGCAGCCTGCCCAGGCACTGCCACTGCCCGGGCTGGGCTGGGCTGGGCTGCAGCTCACCCAACCGAGAGCAGACCCGGGGCTGCTCCAGCTCCCTGCCCCACTTAATACATGCAACACATGCAAACACATGCAAACTCCTGGGAGAGCACACCCCAGACTGTGGGTTGCACACAGCACTGCTCCCTGCAGAGGTTCTTCCTGCACTAATCTGGGCTGATGTTTAATTCCCTACAGCCTGGAGTGGTTTCCCACCTCTGTCTTTGTCCCCGTGGGCTGGGGACACAGGGACGAGAGGTGGCAGCCTCAGTCCCGATGCCACCCAGCTGTTTGTGTGCACTTTGGGCTCCGGGTGTCCGCCCCAAACTAAAACCCTCAGCCCTGGGATGTGGTGACACGAGACAGGGACAGGGACAACTGACACCTGGCCCAGTTCTGGGAAGGAGAAAAGTGGAAGGTGCTGGGAGGAGGGAATCACCTCTAAAAATAACCTTGACTCTGCTCTGGGACCAGAGCTGTCATTCTGGGGCAGAGTCTCTCTGAAAGCCAATTTGGGGCAAAACCCTCCAGCTCCTGGACTACAACTCCCACCCCTGCTTTGCCACCCCGAGGTGCTGAGACAGAAACCCGCAGGGAGGAAGGGAACCCCACCAAGTCTCTCCACCGTGACCCAGCCCCCCCAAACCCGGCGCTGGGGACGCGCCCGTGGTGGCATCGCCGCCGTGCTGGCATCGCCCCCGTCCCGCCGCCCACCTGCAGCGCAGCGTTCTCGGCCGTCAGGTTGGTGTTGTAATTCCAGCTGGCCAAGACGCTCTTGTAGAGGACGGTCTCGGCCGTGGTGTTGTAGTCGGAGGCGAAGGCGGCGGCCCCTTGCTCGGTGCTGTTGTGCGGGGGGGGGCTCGAGGTCGGCGGGAAGGGCACCCGCGAGGCTCAGCCAGAGCAGCAGCGCCAGCGCCGCGGGCATCGCGGCCGGAGCGCGGCACCGAGGGGCCCCGTTCGGTGCCTTCCGAGACGGCTTTGCCTCCGCCGCCGGCTGCTTATAAGCCAGCAGCTTTCGCGCAAACCCTGCCCACCGAGCCTGCCTCCCCTCGCAGATAAGAGCGGAGTATTCCGCTCTCCCTCCGGCGGCTCCGAGGCTTGCGGGAAGGAGCGGCGAGCGAGCGCTGCCTCGGGGGGCAAAGTCCTTTTGGCTCCGGGCAGTGCCGGGAGGGAAGGGGAAGGGGCTGGGAGAGGAGGGAGGGAAGGAGATGGAGGAGAAGCCAGGGAAAGGCAGCAAAAAGAGAGAGGAGAAAGGCTGGGGTGGATGGGGTGGGTGAGATGCAGCTCCATCCCTGCAGGGTCCCAGTCTCCTCCCGGTTTGGCGCAGGGGGATCCGGCTCCAGTGGTCCTTAGCAGAGCATCTCCCCTCGCCCGCATCACACGGCAGACGCCCCTCGGCAACACCCCGACCACCTGCAAGGGCAAGCACAGGAGGGAAACTGTTCCCATGGGACACAGCCAAGGTCTGTCCCACACTGCTTCCTGCCAAAGGGACCCCCCTCCCGACAGAACCTCATTTTTTCAACAAAACAGAGTATTTCTCCTGGCTCTGAAGGAAATCACATCACATCACACCAAGCGTTTTGGACTTGCAGGAATTAGGCTGATGACAAACGAGTAAAAAAGTTCCTTCAAAATGAAAACCAGACCTGTGTTGGTGGGCTTGATAGCTCCTTTGTTTTGTTTTGTTTTCTATTTACTGAACTAAATCCCTTTTCCCCAGGGCCTGGCCTCAGCCCTGGGAATGGTGCCTGGGCTGAACTTAGGCCTTGGGTTGACTGACCTCATGACTCCTTGTTGGAGCAACCACCCCACAGACACAATAATGAACACCTGCCAAGAGAGAGCTTTTTTTTAGGAGGGAACAGAGGGAAATCCCTTGACCTTTTATCCCTGATGGGAGCTGCAGAGCAGCTGGACACCATCACAGACTCTTGGAGTGAGTCAATGGGGTGACTCCATGGGGACAGTGTGGCCACTCAAAAAGGGACATGTCCTCCTGTCAGCACTGGGCACCCTATGGCGTGTGCTGAGCCATTAAAAAATAAAGAAAGAACTTAGAAGACTGCAACCCTCTGATGCCTAATAAACCTCACTCCAAAAATCACAACTCCACACCCTGTTCTAGGACCCTCCACCTGCACAGGCTGATGTGGGCACATGAAAACCCTTCATCTCCCTGACCCCAAGCCCATGGGGGAATCCCCCATGCACCAGCACCACCTGTGAGCCTGGACACTGTAGAGCTGGAGGCAGAGTCAGCATCTGCCTCCAGCCCCCCTTACTGACCCCTTTCCTCACCAGCCATAGTTTTCTGGAAAGTCCAGTTTACTGGGAAGTTGGAAAGAAAAGGTTGGTTTGGGTCCAATTTGGCTGGAGACCAAGCGCCAGTGAATGGAGATTTCCTGTCCCCCTGCAGCCTCTGTTCCCAGCTGCACCAGGGAGGCGTTTTCCCGGCCCTGGGTCGTGGTGCAGCCTCTGGCACCAGTGGGGGTGTCAGGAGATCAGTGAGGCCAAAACAGTCACTGGTATCCAGGAATCCCAGCATCTGAGGCCTTTTTCCAAGGCTGATGTGTCCAATGGATGATCCTTCAGGAGAAGGGTTTTGCTCCATCCTTTTACACAGGAGTGTCTTCCAAGGCTGGTGCAAGAGGGGCTGCTGCAGCTGCTGGACTTTGTGCGGGAGAAAAAGTTACTCTTGAAGGCTGCATCTCCAAGGATGCCCATGGCTCTGTGTCACCCTATCCTGTAAAACTCCAGCTGCATCAGGCAGAAAAATATCCCACATGTAGGAGAGCACTGGCAGGTTGTGTTGGTCCAGGAAGGCAGCTGAGATGCCTGCAAGCTGTCAGATGCTCTGTGATGCCCCAGATCCATTCTGTGCTCCAGCACCCACCAAGGATGGGCTCTGAGTCACCTGTGGGCATTCTGTGGAGCACTGGGACCATTCCCTACTGTCCCCACCCCTCTCAGGGGTGCTGGGGTGGGTGATGGACATCCATCAGCTCCCAGCCTGCAGGGTACCCAGCGCTGCCAGCACCACAGACCAGAGGGGCAGGAGATTCTGAAGAATGTGAAAAATGCGTTGCCAGGGAGACGGATGCGGAACTGCTCGAGAGGATGTGGGCTGGACGTGATGGATGTCCCCAGCAGCTGCCCTGGCCCAGAGGATGCTTCCCATCGGTTTGCATCGCCATCATCACTCCGTGGAGCCTTCTCCTCCCCCTCTCTGGGGCACGTGTGGCAGGACACGTGTGCGATGGCCGGACTGTCACCGCAGCGCATCGGCCGTGACACCGCGGCCGTGCCTCACACATGAAGGAGCATGACTTGCTCTCAGCGTTTTGGGTCAGTTCCTTGGCTCACCAGACCTGCAAAATCTCCCTGCCCACAGTCAGCAGTGCTGGTGCAGCCCAGAATTCCCAGAAGAAATAAATAAGGAGTTTTGACGGTAAATGTTTCTTAGCGGGGCTACAAGGTGTCCACGATGGTGGTGTGATGGGAGATGGTAAGCAGGTGTGGTGGAGCAAAGGAGCAGGAATTTGGGGATGCCCTGGTGCTGGCTGGGAAGATGTGGTGATTTATGTGGGTATATCCCAGCCCTAAGGCCTCTGGCTGGGGATGCTCAAGCTTATTTCCCCCTTCTTTTTTCATAAATCACATTTTTGGCATCTCCATCCCACCGTTTCTTAAAGGGTTCAAGGTTGCTTCATAACTTCTGTCTGATTCATCCCTCAAAAGAACCAAGGAGCTTCTGGAGGTGAGAGAAAGGATTCCCTTTTGCAGAGAAATCATTCCTTCCTTATTTAGACCCAAAAGAAGCTTTTTTTAGCCCAGAGTGCAGTGCTGCGTGTCACTTTTCCTGGTGGCTGTGGTTTCATGGGCATGACAACTCCTGCACCTGTTGGTACAAACCACTGCATTGAGAATTTTTCCTTACTCTCCAGACCCTGAGTTCAGAGGTGGCTGCTTTATTTACTCATGAATTCAATCAATTATCTTAGCGTATAATTTGCTAAGCTGCTTTCCCAGCTGTGGTGATGCTGTCATGAGGGAGAGGGGAAAAAACACCCCTCCAGTCCAAATTTTTCATCTAAACAAATAGCTTTTTTTTTCCCCCCAGCCTTCCAAAAAAAAAAAAAAAAAAAAAAAAAAAAAGAAATGCCTGAAGCAATCAGGCGTTTTACCATTTATTTCAGACCTCTGATTGCCAATATAATTTTCAGCTATTCCAGTGAATGTTGGGGCTGGTGGAGCCCCTCGATGTCACCTGGATTTGGGGACTCTACTGGCAAGAGGACACAGAAATCCTTGCTCCTGCTGTCCGATTGAAAGGGGTCTCTGCTGAGCAGTTTTGGTATAACTGCGAGGCTGTTTCCAGCTTTTTCCTGGATTTAAGGTGTGTCAAAAGCCTGATGTGCCCCCTCTGAGTGGGGATGGGGGGCAATGAGCTGTGGGGGAGCTCGCCCTGGCCCCATGACAGCAGGTGCTGCTCTATCACCCAATGCGCACTCAGTTGAACGCAGCAGAAAGCTCCTTATCGTCACAGTTTCCACCCCACCCCATAAAAAACTCCTTCTAGCACATACCTGCCCTAGGACAAGGGTCCATTGTCCCATGGAGGCCAGACCTGGCGCAGGTGTGGGGACACATGTGCTCCAGCTGGCTGCACGGGGCAGCCTGAGAGGGACCATGTGTTTCCCCAGCTGGGCAGCTCGGTGGGGCTGGAGGTGAGTAGGAAGGGGACAGATATGTGGTTTTCACCATCAGATCTTCTCGGCCTCATTCCCAGACTGGGACCAGTGCCAGCAGCCCAGGGATGTGCCCATTGCAAAGAGAGTCCTGAGGATGTGCTGTGACACTGCAAGGCCCTGAATGTGCAGTGTGCTGAAGGCACTGGTGGGCTCAGGGCTCCTAAATGATCCCCATGTTTTGGAAGGGTCCTAAATAAAAGTTAAACCCCAGTAGTCCAGCCTTTGGGGAGCCCCCAGCCACAGTGCAGGATACGTGCACAGTGCCAGGCACACAGTCAGGAGCATCACAGGGCAAGAAGCAAAAACCTGGTGAGAAATCATTGCTAGTTCTTCGTTCTTCATCCTTCATCTGTCCTCCTTCCTCCCTCCTTCCTCCACCTTAATTTCTCATCTTTCATCTCTCATCCTTCATTCTTTGTCCTTCATCATTCATCCCTCATCCTTCATCACTCCATCCCCCATCTTTGCCACTCAGCCAGAGCTGGGCATAATACAGGGTGAGCAAAGAGGCCAACATGTTCCCCTCTGCACCTATCAACCCGATAAAACACGGCAAAGTCCATTATTCCCCCCCACCCCCCCACCTTTAATAAATGAAAACAATCCCAGCCCTGAGGCGAGCGAGCGTGACTGTTCCTGGAGCATTAATCATCCTCTGGGAGCCCAGCACGGGTTATCGACGCTGTTTATCCAAGCTGCTATTAAAAAATGGCCATAAACTTGCCCTCAGCCTCCCCTGAAGGAGATGAAGTGTTTGCAGGGGCTGCGCTGGGCTGATTGTATCGCCCACCCCACGCAGCAAAGTTGTGTTCCCGGTGAGGAGGAGGACAGCGTGGCTTAATTGCTGCCAGGAGGAGAACCAGAGTCTTTTCCAGCTGATTTGCAGCCTGGGAAGGATCCAGGTTCTTGAGGAAGCTTTGTCCCAGCTGGGAATTACCTGTTTTTCAGCTCTCACAGCTTCCCAGGGAACTGGGGATTGACCCTTTTGATGTTACCCAGTGCTTAATCCCAAGCCACCCCTCAGCCACCCTCTTGGCAGCCACTGAGCCTTCCAACAGGACTGTTATTTTTTCTCTTATATTTAGCAAAAAATGGTTAATTTAGCCCCAGGTTTGGGGTTTCACATAGAACAGCAGCAGCTTGAGGTTGTTTCAGGCCGCACCTCAGCTCCTCCAAGGCAGCTGGGCTCTTGAATCTCAGTCCTCAGGGGAGGCATCTTGCAAATTAGCATTTCTTAGCAATAAGAATTTGATTTAGGAAGGGGAAGAAAGAAACCAACCAAAAGAAGTTAGATCAGCAAAATGGTAATTTAATAATCTGTAGCAGAGAGAGGGAAGATGCCCATGCCAAGGTGGGAGGCACAGTTGGGCAAGGACAAGAACTGCTGGTTTTTCCATGAATTATCAGTTGATGATGCTCTTATTGATCCCTGGATCCTTGACAGCCCAGGACAAACCTGGAATGGATTCCAGCTCAGCCAACAGCTGGGGAGCTGGAGCAGCATCTCCAGAGCCGCTTCAGCTCACTGATCTGAAGGAATCTGTGGCAGTCCCAAGCACACCTGAGCATGCCTGAACACCTCTAAGCATCCCTGAACATCCCCCAAGAATCCCTGAGCAGCCTTGAACATCCCTGAACATTCCTCAGCATCCCTGAGAGGCCTTGGGCAGCCCTGAGCAGCTCAAGAGGTCTCAAGCATCTCCTCAACCTGCAGATCCATGCCAGGACAGCCAGCACAGGTTCTGGTCCCTAAGTGACACATCCCCACGCCAGCAGTGCCACAAGGATTTCATTACCTCCAGCCCGGGGAAAGCTCAAGCAGATTTAATAAAGCCATTATGCCCCTGGCAATGCCTTTAATTAAAGAGCTCGTTATAAATGGCTGCTGCTCCCTGGTAAGAGGAACTCAGCAGTGAAGCAGCTCATTTGTCCCTGGGTTGGCTGCCACCACTGCCCCTCAGCAAACACTGCCATTGTTCCTGCTGTATGGATGGGACAAGATCCACCTCTGTTCAATCCTGAAGGCTTAAGGGCTGTTCTCTTTCCTTGTCTGCTGGAAGTTGAGATAGTTCAGCTGGACGCATGTTTATAAACATTTCTAAACCTATTTGGTATTGGGTTACACAGTGCTGCTCTCATCAGGGCGAAGCTTTATGTCTTGCCAAGTACCCTAAAGGATGAATCCCCAAATGTCATCCCCTTTGTGGATTTTCCAAGGGTCTCAGCTGGGCTGTGGTGGGGGGAGTCCTCCCTCTGCTCTGCCCAGCCCATCCCAGCCATGGCACAGCCCGGTGGCTGAAGGTTTTCAGTTTATGGTGGCTTTTATGGCTTTAGCAGATGACTCTGCCATAAATAATTTTCTAAACAGAGATAAAGCCCCAGTGCAGGCCGGGTGGTGACAGTGACTCCTCTGGCACTGCCATACCCCATATCTTGCGCCTCACCTCCCTCTGCTCGGGGTGGTGGCTCTGGGACTCTGCCCCGGACTTTGCTGCTGCTGTGTCAGGTCTCCATCGGGCTCTGGGGCTGCGGTGGGGTTTCAGTTCTGCTGAATCATGCCCTGGTGGCAGCGGTGGGTCCCCATCTCCTGGTGTTTGTGTCCCACAACACAAGTCCCTGCTGGGCAGGGGGAAGGGAACGGGGATGTTGGTGGGGGACTTCAGGTTGTTGTTGCTGGGACTTCGGGTGCCTTTACTCGGGGTTTCTGCGTGGGTGACAGCAGACTCCCGTGCCCAAGGGCTGGGGGCGCAGCCCTGCACCCCAGCAGAGGCTGTTACACCTGATCTCCTGCACCACGGCAGCCCCAGGTGCCACCAGCCACTCCAAGTGCCAGGGTGCTCCGAGCTCCGGTGGGTGGTCAGGGGCAGAGGGTGCTGCAAACCCCAACATGAGTGAGGGTGCGCTGTTTCCCCGGGGTGCTCTGGCTCTGGGGGTCCCTCTGGGGGTGCAGCCTTAAGGCTGCTGCCGCTCCTACCCGCTCCGTGCCTGTGTCTGTCCCCTACGGGTGATCCAGGGCCGAGGATGCTCCAGATCCTCTGGGCACTCCCTCCTTCCCTCCTTGCCTCCTTCCCTCCCTCCCTCTTTCCTTCCCTCCCTCCCCAGGGCGCTGCGCGCTGCGGGCTCCTGGTGACATCTAGTGGTGTCACACACACAGGGACAGGCACAGGGACAGACACAGGGACACGGACACACAGACACAGCCGTGGGGATGGTCCGGGGGTGCTGCTCGCCCCGGTGCTGCACCCCCGCGGGCCCTGCTCGCACTCGGCCAGGAAAAGCTGAGATGGGGACACCCCTCCTCTCCGCCCAGTTCCATTATTTCCCCTCATGTCGCGGCTCCAGGCTCTTTCTCCCTCAGGGATTTCCCGCAGGCAGTGCAGGATGTGCCCGGTGTGCTGGCAGGGCTGGCGGTGGGGCAGATGGAGGTCGGGAGGTGATGTTTGCCATTCCCCTCTGCCATTCCCCGATCCAGCCCAGCCAAGGGGCTCTGGTTCCCAGGATGTCACTCCAGGGCTGCTGGTGGCTGCAGGGATGAGCCAGCAAGGCCCAAACACAAATTAAATGGCGACAAAGGCCCTGTGCAGGGGACAGTCCTTGACCTTGCGCAGGGGCCTTGGGCTGGGCCTGGTAGGGCCTGGTGCCTCCTGGCCTGTTTGGGTGCCACAGGGCGCAGGGGCTCAGTGGGTGCCTGGAACAGTGTGAGGGTGTGGGGGTGTCACACACACACTGTTAGTGAGCCAGCTCCTCGGGGACTGTCCCCAGAGCACACAGACCCTGCTCGGTGGTGATCCCCCTGCTGTCACTATTGCAGCCCCCCCTGCCTCAGCTCCTCACACCCTCCCGCCGCAGCCACGCTGGGGTGCAGCTCCCCCTCGCTTTGTCATCGCTGCGTTGCCGTGCCAACGCCGTGGCCCTGTCCCTGCTCAGACACTGTCACCGCAGGGCCCGGCACAGGCAGCACCACCCGGCACCCACAGGTAGGGCTGGGGAACACGGGGGAGCCGTGCGGGGATCTGCCTTCAGCCCGTGTGGGGATCAGCCCCTCCGATATGTCACTCAGACCCTCCTCAGCTATGAACCGGAGAGAATCCCCTCCCCTGCACGAGCATGCAGCCCCCACTGAGAGCAGAGTCAGTCCCTGAGATCCCCCTGGCATTTTGGAGAGTCCCTGGCCACCGTGAGGGGGGCCAGGCTGAAGGTGCATCCTCCCCTCCAGGGGGATTAACCAGATTAACCAGAGAAAACACCCTGCCAAATGTAAGGAGCACTGGATTTGCCCTGGGAAGGGGGAGCTGTGGATGTGCTTGGGGGTGCAGGGGAGGCAGAGGTTGGGAGGGGATCAGGCAGGTCCTGGAAGGGGTCCAGTCACCTCCAGTTTTCCCAGCACTCAGTGGTGGCTAATAGGCCACTCAGAATATCCCATTCCCACAGGCATACCCTGTGTCCTGCTGCCAGGCCCTGTGGCTGGGGGTGTTCATTGCCTGTCCCTCCATCCTCAGTGCTGTTGGGGACTGTGTTTGCCCTGTGTGACTGCCAGCAGGGCCAGATGTTTGCATCTGGTGGGAGGGCAGGACAGGGCAACCCCCAGATGTGCCAGCAGCCCCTCGGTGTGATGAGAGTTTGGGGGAGGCTGTTGTGATATGAGGGGAGCCGGTGCCTCTCGCTGTCCCCCCCAGCCTGGTCCCCCTGCCCATCCCACAGAGCACCCCATGGCCCCAGGCAGTGAGGCTGGACACAGGCGGCCTTTGCAGTGCAACTTAATGGGATAAACCAATTCCCTTAACCCACTTATCTGGCTGATCCAATAAAGGTGGCTGGGAATCAAGTGTGTGCGTGGTCTTAATGCATTCCCCCTCTCCACACTCCCCCAGTCCTGGCAGCTTCGTGGGTCCGTCTGCCACAGCTGGCAGAGGGCTCCTCCCTAGAGGCAGTGCAGAGGGGCCAGGGCAGAGGGGGAACGTTGGACCTGCTGGCTCTAGGTGCCAGGGAAGAGGAGAAGTGGCTGTGGCAGTGGTGGAGGCGGCTCTGATCCATTGAGGGATAACCCAGCACGAAGCACAGAGCAGGTGAGTTGTGGGGGCCGTGGGAAGGGTCTCTGGTGTAGCTGTGGTTGGGTGACACCAGGTGTTTGTCCCCCCCCACCAGCACAGATGTCCCCAAGGGCCATTGCTTTTACCATGGAGGGGGTCCCTTGCTTACCCCTGCACTTCCTTCCTCTCAGGGTTCGGGCGTTGCTGTGGGGGTCTGGGAGGGGGTGAAGGTGGGACATGGAGTGGGAGGGTTGAGGATGGAGGGACAGTGTTGGAGGGATGGGGATGAAAAGGATGGAGGCAGGGACAGGCACAGAAGGACAAGGATGGAGGGGTAAGGATGGAGGGGCGGTTGTTGCAGGAGGGCTGGGGCAGGAGGAATGAGGCACGCAGGGCTTAGGCAGGGGCAGGAGGGTCGGGAAGAAGGACAGGAGCAGGCAGGAGGTGCAGGAGGCTTGGAGAGGAGTCCAGGAGCAGGCAGGAGCTGCAGCAGCACGGGGATGGGTGTGCCGTGGCGGCCGGGAGCCACCTCCAGGTGTGGGTGACGCAGCGGGACCAGGAAGCTCCGGCTCTGTGGCAGGTGAGGGTGGAGCAGAGGTGACGGACGCTGCTCAGAGCCGGACCTTAGCCCAGGATCTGCCTGGGGGCCACCGTGGCTTCGCTGCCCCCTCCTCTCTGTCCCCGCAGGCTGCCATGGATGGGGCCCCGCCGCCCCCCAGCCCCAGCGGGCTCTCGGCGTACGTGGCCGTGTCGCAGCTGCTGGGCCTGACCCTCCTGGGCACCACAGGGGCCTGGCTGGGCCGCTACCGGGGCGGCGTGGCCTGGCACAGCCCCCTGCAGTTCAACGCCCACCCCCTGTGCATGGTGCTGGGCATGGTGTTCCTGCAAGGTGACGGTGAGCAGAACGGGGGGACGCGTGCCCTGTCCCAGCTGCAGCCTCCAAAGCCTGCAGCTGTGCTCAGGCAGGGAATGAAGGGGACGAAGCGGTGACAAAAGACACGGGGAAGGTGCAGCAGCATCCCTGGGCAGTGCTGGGTGAGCCCTGCGGATGCTCAGGTGCCCTCTCTGTGCAGCTCTCCTGGTGTACCGGGTGTTCAGGCACGAGGCCAAGCGCTCCACCAAGGCACTGCACGCGTTGCTCCATGGCCTGGCCCTGGTCATCGCCCTGGTGGGTGAGTGCTGGGCTGGGATGGAAGGGTGAACTGGGCAGGGTCAGCCCTGCTGGTGATGGGCTGGGAGGGGTGCACTGGGCAGGATCAGCCCTGCTGGTGGTGCTGGGCTGGGATGGAAGGGTGAACTGGGCAGGGTCAGCCCTGCTGGTGATGGGCTGGGAGGGGTGGACTGGGCAGGGTCAGCCCTGCTGGTGATGGGCTGGGAGGGGTGGACTGGGCAGGATCAGCCCTGCTGGTGGTGCTGGGCTGGAAGGGTGAACTGGGCACGATCAGCCCTGCTGGTGATGGGCTGGGAGGGTGGACTGGGCAGGATCAGCCCTGCTGGTGATGCTGGGCTGGGATGGAAGGGTGAACTGGGCAGGGTCAGCCTGGCTGGTGGTGCTGGGCTGGGATGGAAGGGCTGGACTGGGCAGGATCAGCCCTGCTGGTGATGGGCTGGGAGGGGTGGACTGGGTAGGGTCAGCCCTGCTGGTGGTGCTGGGCTGGGATGGAAGGGTGAACTGGGCAGGGTCAGCCCTGCTGGTGATGGGCTGGGAGGGGTGAACTGGGCAGGATCAGCCCTGCTGGTGGTGCTGGGCTGGGCTGGGAGGGGTGAACTGGGCAGGATCAGCCCTGCTGGTGGTGCTGGGCTGGGCTGGGAGGGGTGAACTGGGCAGGATCAGCCCTGCTGGTGATGGGCTGGGATGGAAGGGGTGGACTGGGCAGGATCAGCCCTGCTGGTGATGGGCTCTTCTCCGCAGGCATCATTGCTGTCTTCGAGTCCCACCGGGCTAAGGGCATCCCTGACATGTACAGCCTGCACTCCTGGTGTGGGATGGCCACCTTCGTGCTCTACCTCCTGCAGGTAAGGGGTGGGAGGCCCCTGGCCTCCCCACCAGCAGGGAAGGGGCTCTGCAGCACCTGTGACATCCCCGTGTCCCCACAGTGGTTCCTGGGCTGTGGTTTCTTTCTGTTCCCTGGTGCCTCCTTCTCGCTGAGAGGGTGGTACAAACCCCAGCACATCTTCTTTGGCATCACCCTTTTCATCCTCTCCATCACATCCTGCTTGTTGGGCATTACTGAGATGCTCCTCTTCAACATCAGGTGGGTGACCTTTCCCATGGTGCCTGAAGGATGAGGATGGGGATGAGGATGAGGAGGGGGTCCCAGCCAGGACAGGGATAGGTCACCCATCCCTTAAGGCTTGGGCATCCCTCTCTATGCTTGCAGTGATTCCTACAGCCACTTTGTGCCTGAGGGCATCCTGGCCAACACCCTGGGGGTGCTGCTGGTGGCCTTTGGGCTGGTGGTGGGCTACGTGCTGACACGGGAGGAGTGGAAGCGCCCACCACTGGCAGAGGAGCTGGCGCTGTCCATGGACTTCAAGACCCTGACAGAGGGAGAGAGCCCTGGTGGTGGCAGCCAGTGACATCTGCAGCTCCTGGTCTCCAGCACGGGCTCCTTGTGATGTCTGAAATGTTCCTGTGCACCCTGTCCCTGCTGGTTTGCATCTCTGCCCAGCCCAGGGTGACGAGGACAGCTGGGGAAGGAACGCTTGGTGCAATGCTGCCCGCTGGACTCAGCTTGGCTTGGCCTTAATCATCCTAAGCTCTGCCCTGTCCAGGCCCTGGTGACCCCGAACCCATCCCAGCCCTGGGGGAATGGCAGTGCTGTGGGCAGGGCAGGGGCTGGCAGGGGCACAGGAGAGGGGTCTCCAGGCTCTTCCTCTTCCCTGCTCTGGGGACGGAGTGGGAGCAGAGATTTCTGCACTGTGGGCCAAAGCCTACAGGCTGTTCCCAGTGCTGATGGGCAGAGGGGATGTTTGCCACCACTGGGATGTCCCACTCACTGGCAGCCCCTCACCCTCCAGCATGGGGGGACGCTCCCCTAAAGGGCTGCCTGGGGGTTTGGAGTGACCCTGTGCCTGTGCAGGCTCAGCAGCTTCGTGTCTGAAGTGTTTCCTCCCCACGCATGATGTGTTTGCTCAGTGGATGCTCCTGACCTAATAAATGTTTGCAGCCAACCCTGTCCTCCTGACTCTGCCCCCTCAGATCAGTTTTGGGGTATCCTCAAGTTCCCACATGCCAAGGGCAGCTGCCTGAGGGGCTGGGAGGGTGGGTGGGCATTAGGGGTGGGATTGTCCTGTCCAGCACTGCAGACCTCAGTGGTAGCTGTGTGAAGGATCCCATGGCCCCATCTCCAGGGTCTGGCCATGCACTGGGTGTTATAATTATTATCCATATATTATTATATGCCTTTTGCTGGCAGCAGCAGTAGCGCTGCCTCTGTCGCCTCCCACTCCTGGTGGTTCCCAGGTCTCTGTCCCCACCCCCATGCAGTGACTGTGAGACCCAACCCACCATCAATTCCAAACCAAGAAGCATCAGAACACTCCTTCACTGACCCCAGTGTGGGAAAAACGGCAGCCCAGACACCATTTCCAAGTGTTAACCATTTATAAATAGGTACATTTTTTCATACATACAGTTTTCATTGTACAGATTACAATCTGTATACATTGGGGGGGGGAATGCATTCTTTTGAACTTTTCACATCTATCTCACAGCTCACATGTACAGACAAGAAAACTCTGCTCAAGCAAATACAGCAAAGGAAAAAATATGTTTTCTTCTTTCCTTAGAGATGAGAGGCGAAGGCCTCTGCTGTTGGCAGGGGCTGCTCTTCCCACTGCACAATATCACAACTGTGTGGTGTTCAATATATCAGAGAGAACAGAACATGCATTGGATAATATACTGTACAGAGAGAAAGTCCTTTACATCTGAATTATAGAAAAGCTAAAGGAAAATTTAAGTGTCTTAAAGATCTTCCCAGCAAGTGTCTCAGAGGATGGCAACCAGGCAGTTGTACAAAGCACAAGGCAGGTGTAGTGGATGTGTTTGTACCCAACTCAGATCCTCTCGAATGTGAAGACAGAAAGGAGATGGAACGCTGAATGCAACACTATGGCAAAGAAAAGGCTGGACAGGGATGAGCCCGGCAGTACTGGCAGAGTCCACACCAGTCTCTGGCTTATCAGTGTAGCAACACAATGGACTTTATGTAGCACACAGTGCTGCTCTCAGTGGCTGGCTGAGCAGTGCACAGCGAGGCAGACCTGTGGGGGACCCAGCTCTATGGGCACGAGGTTTTCCCACCTACCCATTCCCACCACGACTTGCCTCCCCAGCGCCGTCCCTGGACAGCATCACCCAAAGGGATGAAGTCTTTTAGCAAAGCAGCCCTCTGTTTTCACAACCACAGGAAGTGATCCCATCAGATGGGACCTGCTGCTGACTCCCCAGTACCGTGACAGCTAGAAAAGGAGCAGGAGGAAGGACACAGCTGGTGGGTTGGGTGTCTGTTGGCTTTCCCCGTGACGGCCGCGCTCGCTGTGACCTCTTGGGTCGGTCTGTACCAGTTTGGTGAGATCCAGCTGTAGAGTCAAGAGTTGGACACGAATGTATCTTGCTAAAGAACTGAGCCCTTAGTGGTTTATATTAGAAAAAAGAGTTTGATTGAATGAAAATCCAGCAATTATTCACATAAAGCTGAAAAAAACGCAGATTCACTTTCAACCATTGTGCTTTGTGTCCAACACACCCTCCACCAGCCTGCGAAGTACAGCCGGCATGGGGTGAAGGCTTTGATTTGCAGAGGTCCCAGCAGGTACAGCAGCTCTTTCCCTAAGCCCTTGGGTAAAGGCTGATAAACCAGTAGAGGAGTTACCTTGAATTCCCAAGAGTATAGCAAAGTACAACCACCAAGGAGCTCGCGGCAGCGCACTATGGACCCCCGCAGGCGAGCAAGGCGGAGGACGAGCAGGCACGCTGGCTTGCTTGGTTCTCTAGATAAGGCAGAGCTGGCACTTCGGTTTTAGCTAGACTTCTCCTGGGTAACCCTGAATATACAGCAACCTTTGCAAAGGAGACTGAACTGCTCCCAGTTTACTACCCACCCTGGTTCCAGACCTAATCCCAGCACGACTCCGGTGTTTGGCATACGCACGCTCACACGTTCACACCAGCCACACGGTTTTCTTCACAGCCAGGTTAAAGAAAAATAACCAAAAAGTTCAGTGCTCAGACAGACTGAGCTGGGCACTGGTGCCACAGCAGACAGACAGATGGACAGACACACATTTCAAATTGTTGGAACCATCACAGTCCTCCCAACCAGTGACAGAGAGAAGGCAGCTCAGGCTGTACCTCCTTTGGAGACGGATCTCAAAGGATCTGTCTTTGTAAAACCCTCCTTTTCCTAAGCACTTTGATGCCCACTCAAGACTGTGTCCAAAGCCCTCTGATGCCACTCCCAGCCTGGCTGGTGGGACCCTGCAGAGCCCCCCACCATGTGGGTGTCCACTCCCCTGGGACCACAGCATCCTCCTGACCTGGGAGAAAAGCAAGAGCCAATGAATCCTCACTGAAGGATGGGGCAGACACCCACACCTGATGCTGGAAGAGAAGATTCCAGCTCTGTGGCAGCACACCTGGGTCTCAGAGTAGCCACAGGTGAGGATGAGAGACATCTGGTGGGAAGGTTGGCTAAAGAAAGGGGTCAGCTTCAGCATCACTTTTGGCACTGCATTCCGCACGTACCCCAAGAATGAAAACTGGAGTTTCAATGTCATCAAGAACCTGCTTTTCTTGGTGGACCCAAAATCCTGCTTGCTCCAAGATGGGGCTTGCCAGTGGTACCACTGCAGTCAGGAGGGCATGAAGGCACCAGCTGGCAGCATTGACCTGCATCTTAATTACTCAAAAAGTAATTAAATACATAGCACAGACATACAGGACAGCTCAATGTCTGAAACTGAGTGCGATCCCACAGTGTGGCCTGATCTTGTCAGACCCAGATCTAAGAGTAGAGGGTGAAAGACCCTCAGGGTGAGATCTAACCTTGTGCTCCCCCAAGCACAATAGGGCCTTGCCAGCACAACACAGAATGACCTCTGCTTCTCCTAATGCAAAGACCAAATCATGACTTTGAAGACGTAGGGGACTGAGCAAGAACAGCTTTTCCAGGAAGAAATGTGCTTCTTACCCACCTGGTGACCACAGCAGCCATCCTGCCTCAACTGTCCCTAAGAGAATTGCCGGGGAAGTGCTTTAAAACCACTGCAAATAATTTTGTATTCAAAAATTACTCAATCTGTTGATGCTTATATACAGGAGTCAGTTCTTGTGCTATAAATGTTATGATTCATTGCTTTGTTTCTTTTCTCTTCTTCTTTTTTTTTGAAAAATACACTAAGAGACATGAGCTGTTTTGCTATTTTTCTAATGAAGACACTACTCACGCTTAAATATCCAGTATTTATCATAGTAACAAATCCAAACAGTAAAGTGCACCCATTTACAGAGAGAACAGATGGAAAACCATTAGTGCAAGAATCCTGTGGAAAACGTAACACGTGGAATTGTGAAAAAACCTGCATGCTGCAGTGTTTCAAGCCTTCTTCAGCTCTGTGGTTGTGTTAAAAGCGTGAGCTGTTTTCTCTTAAAACATCTTCAGAAACTGGTAAGTTACACACAGGAGTGCTGTGGGGGGATGTTCTGAAGGACAGGATTGGGAGCACAAGGCAGTGAGTGGCGAAAGCAGAGCGTGGGCAGTTCCCCTGTCACTGCCCCTGGACCACCCTGCTGGCGTGGCAGGGGAGAGGAGCACGCACGGTGTCTCACTGGGCCGGGTAACACAAGGACAGGGCTGGACTGGGTTACTTTTTCCTTTCAAAGAAGCAACTAAAGGTAGGAAACCACTCACTCAGGCAGAAAGCTGGAGGACAGGAGGCACTAAGCAAAGTGACTGATGCTGCTCCAGACCCAGGATACGTCTCCCAGCTATGGGCATGTGGGATGTGGAGGAGAAATCAGTTATTCCTTACAATACAGAGCATGTTATTTCAGAAATGAGAGGAAGAAAGAAAACCATCACACCCCATTTGCAAGGAGACAAACCATGCACAGACCTGGGTGTCCCCACGGGGTACCCAACCCATTGAAGGGGTCCCAGCCAGCCCCCCATTTTACAGAGCCCTGGGATAAAGCAGAGTCAGCACTGGGTTGCACCTCAAGGAAGAAAACACCAACCTCAATCCAAATACTGGCTTTGAAAAAGACCAAATGGCCCCTGGGGCACGCCAAAACTGCCAAAACCCATAAGAGGAACCCCCTTTTCCAAATGCTCTCCATGTGTCTATGAGACACAAGCTTCCCCTGGCCCAAGGTGTGCATGTCCCAGCTTACTCTGAGCAAGTTAGGTAATGAAATAGCAATGAGATGTGCTGAGCCACACACAGGAAAGAAAAAAAAGCCCCATCAAAGCCAGGGTTTGCTTAAAGAGTTCCAGACCCTGTCCTGAGCTGGTGTGAAAGGGTGCAGCTGCAGTGATGTGTTGCTGGGATATGCTCACTCACACCAGCGGAGGTTGGAGCCCATGATTTGGTACAAGAAGTCTTGCAATCAATTCTCAGTAGCCCTTTGGAGGTATCGCTCCCCTGCTCAGCACTGAATCGCTCCCCAGAGTTGATATGAGTGAGGTTTGGCATTGGGCAACAGGCACTAGTTTGCTTTAAAACAAGCTACAGCGTTATCGCTCTCCCTCCCGTCATCCCACCCCTCACCCTCAGAACAGAAAAGGCAGATTACAAACCCACCAGGAATAAAGGAATCCGTAAAGGAAGTTCTTCCCCCCACCTCAAAAGAAATTTTCAGCAACTAATTGAAAAAATTTTTGGAAATCCTATAAAAAGGATTTTGCAACCGGCCCCTGCTTTTCGCGCTGTCTTGATGTGACTTGCGTTTGATTACAAAACTGAAAATAATAGAAAAAAACCCAACCTGAACTGGAAAATGTCCTGAAATAGGTAACATAAATAAATTATAAATAGGTCTCTCTGAACTACAGCTTCTCAAAAAGCAACACATGGTCTCTACCATGTACAGATATGGAACACAGTGTCCCTTTCCAGGATTTCAGGAACAGAGAATCTTAGAGGAGCACAGCCCTTGCTACAGCCCCTGCTCCCTGGCAGGACTGAGCCAGAAGGAAGGGATGCTGCAGGCCTGGGACTGCAGAAGGACCATTCCTCTTTTGGGATCATCATGCCATGTTCTACATCCTCATAATAAAAAAAAAAAGAATTAAAGAATTGCAGTTTTCCTCTTTGAATACCATTTCCTAAGTCAGATTTTTGCTCTTCCTTGGAAGTAATAAATCCCCTCCCAGATGAAGTCCCCAACACTGACTTGCCCCATGCAAATGCTGTGGGTGAGGTGAAGTCTGCCAACAGTGTGAAGAAGTTAATGCAACCCCAGTTCATGCACAAGAGGCTCCTGGCCAACTCCCTTGGCTGATTAGAACACGTAACAAAGGGCCAACCTTACACCCTCAATGCTTGTAAAATGCCCCAGAGCAAAGAAACCAGTGTGAGGGCACCTGGTAGGTACTTGGAAAGCAGCAAAGTGCTGTGTGATCCCCACCCCTTCTGGCCAGTGGCAAGTTAAATAAAGAAGGAAAGTGCTGTAAGCCAGCAGAATCAGAATGGGAATTGTGGGAGCTGTGCATAGCTACTGGTGTTAAATCACATCACCGAGGGTAATCTGCTCTTTGGGGCAAAGAGCCAAACAACCTGGCTGGCATGGGGACCTGTGGATACAGCCTTGGGAAAGGCTCCTGTGGAATTCCCTAGGAATTCCCATCAGAGTTGAGTAAGAGATCACTGAGACAAAAAAAACCCAATTTAAATCCAAGGCAATTGTCTCTTGAAAAAGAGCTGGTTACCTCCTGCTGCGTAGGGATATCTCTGGACCACCCCACACCATGGACTAAGATATCCTGGTTGGAACTTTGCTGGAATTGGGCAAATGATACTGGCTCGGCTGATGTTGGCTTCACAGTCAGCTGGGGAACAAAAGGGCTGGAGCACGTGCATGGCTGTCTGACCACCACATAAAGTACCGGAGAAACTTGATCATGTAGCTATCAAAGAGAAATAAAAATAATAATAGTAATAATAATAATTATAATAGTATGCATGGAAATCAAGCTTGGAAGTGTGTGCTGAAAACATGAGGGTCTCACTCCAACAAGTGTCTTTTACACATTAGACTCCACAAATGGTCTCTTTGGTTTGATTGGGGACGTCTGCCCTTGCCTGGAGTCCCTGGAGAGCTGCCTGTACAGGTTATCCTGGTAGGCCTGCGCCACGGGCAGCGTCCTTGCCACCTTGACGTCGGGGTATGAGGAGGCTTGGGTGACTCTCTCCAGGAGGTCTCCCCGGGACCCATTGGCCAGCATCCCATGGGGGCTGTAATAGTCTTCCTCTAGCAAATGGCCATTCTGTGCATTGTTGGTTTTGTTATAAAAGGCAATGTTGCTGATTGAAGAGGGTGGGCTAAAGGATTCCGGCTGGGGCAGATTGCCAGGAGACGTAGGACTAATGACAGTGTCCACTGAAGACACAGCCCAGGTCCGGTTCTGCTGATGGAGATGGGGGTACTGCTGAGTCCGAGCAGTTTTATCTATGATTCCCATGAACGGCGTGGTCCGGGAGCGGGCTGGCTCGCTGGGGTAGCCCCCCTGCGTGGGCGAGACTGGAGACAGCTCATCGCACGATCTGTCATAGGCTGGCTTGAGGGGAATCTCCATTTGCTGAATCGAGGCAGAGGGGCGAAAGTTGGGAGTCAGGTTGGAGGTGGAGGAGATGCTATTGCTGGAAGGGGAGAAGCGGAGGCCAACGCTCTGAGAGTGGAGTAGAGGCCTTGGAGTCGGTGGGTGAGGCTTGATTTCGCTGGGATTGACTGTGATGGGCCTTCTTATGAGGTGAGACACATCTGGAGAGCCCAGCTGGTTGGCGGGGAGGGAAGAACGCTCCAGGTCAAGTTTTGAGTGGCACACCGGATAGTAGGAGGCGGACTGGCTTCGCCCAATCTGAGGTGTCTGGCTGTATCTCATCCCCCCTCTGTAAGCCGAGGATGGTCTCTGTGGAAGGTCTTCTTTGGCCAGCCCTCCGTGCTGACAGATGGCTCCGGCGCTGAGACTCGCCTGCACGTGCTGCACGGGCCTGCTGTCACCCACGATGCCCCCGATGGAGCCCTGGTAGACCAGGCGGCTCTGGCTGACCCCCATGTCCCCTGACGATGACTGGTACTTGCTGGCCATCGAGTGGGCAACCTGGCTGTAGGCACCAGTTGGGATGACAGTACTGGAATGGACGGCAGAGCTGGGCTGGTTGCTCCTCACGATCTGTGCCTTGGCTGGCTGCAGCCTCAGCCCCGGCTGCGGCACGGCCACGGGGAGCTGGGGCATCTGGAAGGATCTCTGCGTCATCTTGGACAGCGGAGACTTGGGCCTGCCGGGGAGCTGGGAGACGGCGCTGGGCTCCTGCTGGTAGCGGACCGGGGAGCCGGACTGGGAGCGGTAAACGCTCATGCTCTCTGCGGGGGGACTGGCGCGGTACTGGGGGCCTCTGCGCAGGGGAGACGGCGGCGGGCTCTGATACTCCTTCCCCTGGCTGCCCACGGGCGGGGGGCTGAAGCGGTAAGTGGAGCCCTGGTGAGCCGGGGATGTGTGCGGAGGACTGGGTCTGTAATGTGAGTTTTGGTGCGTTGGAGATAGAGCAGGAGATGTGGACTGGTATCCCTGCCTGGTTGGCGAACCCACAGAGCTATTGGACCTGAAATCAAAGACCTGATGGGAGCCAAGAGGTGAGCCGGAAATATAGGCTGAGTCCCTGTGAGCTGGAGATGGGGGTGGGCTCTGGATGATGGGCAGCCCTTGGTTTGGCCTGGACTCTGTCTGTAAGCCAATGGAAATATTTTCTACATCCTGCTCGAGGTATTCCTCCTCAAAGATATCTTGCACAGAATACAGCTCTTCATGCTGGGCTTCGGGTTCTGGCTCCACTGGGAGTGGAGGTGATGGCTGCTGCTGCTGCTGCTGCTGTTGTTGCTGCTGCTGCTGCTGCTGCTGCTGTTGCTGCTGCTGCTGCTGCTGCACCTGCCTGCACTCCTCCTCCACCCGCATCAGCAGCCGCTGGATCTCACGGTTGTTAGGACACAGCTTGATGGCCTCGTTCAGGTCCTCCAGGGCTGCTGAAAACTGCCTGCTTGACAAAGGAATAGAAATGAGAACTGAAAGTACTCTGGATTTGGATGGAGCTGTTTTCAGAGATTCCAGAGGAATAACGTGGCTTGTGCCTGTTACTGAGGGAGAGAGCTGTGATTGCTACTGCTTGCTGCACCTCTCACACCCTGCCTTACAGGCCTCCCTTGGATTTACGTTATCCTAACAGAGGGAAAATTCTGGAGAAGAAGGGAACACAGTCCTTAGATGGCACAACTCAGACTAGCAAACACACCTGCCTCTGCAGCTTATGTTAGGGGCTAATTAATTACTCCCCCTAGCATCACCATGAGCTTCACCTGTTTTAGTGAAGGGGACACCAACACATTGATCTCCACAAGCCCAGCTCACCAACTGCTGTAAACAAGCTCTGACAGAGCTACAACCACTTACGCCAGTGAAAATGTAACTCCTGCCTGATGCCAAGACCACACAGCATCAGGCCTGGCTCCAGAGCTCGGGGGCTCCCACAGGTCAGCGCTCTGGGCAAGGCTTGTCTCTCCAATTTTGCAGTGCATTTTGGCTAACTTCTTTGGAATGAAGCAATCAAGCAATGTGCCAGAGGCTGTGAGCCCAGGGAAGCCTTTGTGAGGGAAAGGCCAGCCTAGGAGGTGTAAGAGGGAGGTGGGCGTTTGGGAAGGGGGTTGTCATTTACAGGGACACTGTTCACTCTGGAGCAAAACTATGAGTTTGAACACGACTGTGATCTGGGAAAACCCACCCAGATGGGGGAAAAGCTCCCACCTGTGATCCCCCCCAGCACCTCCCAACACCAGCCTAATCTTCTGTACAGGCCATGAGTCATATTCTGCTTTGAGTCCAAGTTGTGGTCAAACTAAAGTGCACTTTGAAAAAGAACATCACACTTTGGTGCAGTGTTTTAAGATACCCAGACAAAGTTCCTCTAAGACAAATCTCCCAAAACATTTGGACTCAGAAATCACCAAATGAGGGAGGGCATTACTTTGGAGTTCAGGACGTTTGTGATCTCACTAATGAACGTTCCTTGGCCATTTCTTCCCACGGGGACATTGCCTGGCTCTGCAGGGTGGGTGCCCACACTTGATGTGCCAGGCTGGCAGAGACTGGCCCCTCACACCCTTCCCTCTGTCCCTCCTCACCTGCTGCTGCGTTTGGCCCTTGCTCTTGCATAGTAAGCTTCGTAAGACTTCGGTTTCAGCTCCAGTGCTTTAGTGGCAAATTCCTCCGCCATTCCAAAATCCTGTCATTTAAATAGGTGTGCAGGTAAGTAACTGAATAAATTCAGAAATAAAAAATACATATAGCATGGAAGAAAACAAACTTGGTATGGACTTTCATACTGCATGGAAAACTTCATGGTTTTGGAATATTTTACATGCATTCAACATCATTTACAGACAGGGAGCTGTGACGGCATTTCCAAAGACTCGGGTGTTGTTAACCCAAGTTGCTGTGATCACCCAGAGAGACCAGCAAGCCTCATTGTGTCCCCAGCATGTGCATGTAAATCCCTCTCCAACAACCTACAGTCTTGAGGAAACATCTGGTCTTGCGGAGGCTGGAATTTTATCTCATGAACAATTTTTTTCCATAGTTCAAAGCAATAGGAAACCTTTCCCATGCCTTTCTGCTTCCCTGAACACACTGACATTCTCTGAGGGGCTGAAGAAAATTGCCTGTGAAGGACAGGGCTGCATTAGCAGCAAGCAGGACTTGCCTGGCAAAGGTCTCCCATCAATCCCACTGTTCCTCACTCCAGGACAGTTTGGGAGAAGGGAGAGTGTGACAGTGTGGGATGGGACTGCTCTGGGTGCTTTCCAGGGGCAGTGCCAAGAGATCAGATTATCAGCTCTGGTTCAGAGCCTGTCACCACCCTCCCCTGCCTTGTTCTGAATGCTTCACGGCCTGCTAAGCTCAGCACTTGTGAAAGAGAACTCCTCCTAGTGGGGAGGATTCCATTTCACAGCCAAACACTGATTTGGATTGCTGCACTGGGCTATGACCTGAGCAGCTCTGGGAGAAAGGACTGAATAGTGCTGCTCCTGATTTGTTCAAAAACTTGTGATGCCAACTCTTGCTATGGGCATGCCCTGCATCTCTTTGTACCTGCAGCAGCAGTTACTGAGCAGTTACTGTCCAACAAACTGAACTGGGAATGCAGTCATGCATTCCCATGCATCTTTATTGTCTCATCTTTAGGTGCAAAAACTGCAGGAGCAATTACAACCCTCTAAAATTTTCTATCCCAAAACCTGGCATTTCCAAAAATCTTGTCCTCAAAGCAGAGGACAAGAGCTGGAGTTGATTAGCTGAGAGCTGGCTGATTTAAAGAGAAGGTTCACACTTTTTCTCTAAACTGTGTTTGTTCACCAGCATTAAAATTTTACTCCCCTTGTTTTCCATCTTTCTTCCTCACAGGAAAAAAAGAAAAGAAGGTGTCCCAAAAGCTCCTTCCCCTCCAGTGTAACCTTTACTGGGTCATGACCTCAGCTATGTCACTTTTTGAGTTTATGGGGGACTTTAACTTGTGGAAGTGGAAGTCCCTGCACTCCAAGTCAGGGAAGGGTGGCAGAACAGGCATCTGCACGAGCTGGTTGCTGGATGCTGCCAGATTGCAGTGGGGAGAGTGACAGGGATCTGGAAGTTCTGGGCTGAGAAGGAGTCTTGTGGAGGTGTTTCTGGATGAGTCACTGCCCTGGGGAAGTGCTAACCCCCTAAGCATATGCTCCTTCATTTGAAATTAATTAGTATTCAAAGGAGCACATCTCCTGGCTCCTCCTCACTGCTGCCCCAGAAATCTGGAAAATGCCTCCACCCCCATGTGACGATGTGAACATCATCATCAAAAGGGAGTAATAAAAAATTCAAAGAGCTATAAACACAGCAATGAATTTTTAATCATCTGAAACACATACTAAACCACTACTGCTTTGGAATTATAAAATGTCAGTGCTCTGTGAAGGACAACCAGGTTACAGGGAGGAGAGATCTGAGAGGCCAAAGCACGATCAGGGGTGGACATGTCTCTGCAGAGGCACAAAGCTGTCGGGCTGTGCCATGAAAAGAGGGGACACTCACGTTCATTTTCCTTCGACACCGGGAGAGGTTGAGGAGCAGCGACACCTTCAGCTCACGGAAGGTTTTCAGGTCTTCTCCAAACCCTTCTCTGGGGAATTTTTTCAGAGCATACTGGTAGCGCTGGGCAGCCTCTTTCACTTTACCTTTCTATTAGAAGGAAAATATGTCAAAACTCATCCTTGGGTTGAGTGTAACCTCCCTGCAGAGAATTCACTCACCAGCCCAACCAATGTTTTAGGTGGCTAAGGAAGCACAACTTCACTACTTAGCTCTTTCCTAGAAAAGAAGGGCAGAACATTTGATCAAGGGAACATCTGAGCTGGAAAGGCAGATGCCTTGCACAAGTTGAGATCTCCCACTTCATACAGGAGCTGTCACGCTACAGCAGGAAAGGTGGAGAAATGGTGTTAACTCGATACAACTCCATCTGGTTCTTGGCTGGATGGTCTTTTGAGCTGGGTGATCAGTTACCCATTCCTGGAAAACACCCTCCACCCAAAGCTTAATACACATCCAGGAGGCTAAGGAACACAAATTGTGGCACTTTGGGTGGAGCTCTGGGGCTCAGAGAAGCCCCTGAAATAGCAAAGACAAATGTTACAGCACTGCCGTGGCTCTGAACTTGGACAAACAGGGTGAGATTCACCTCCCTGGACTTTAGATTTTTAAAACTCTGCATCTAAGTCTGTTAAGTGGGTTCCGTTTATAATTATTGGTATGCCAACAGTCACCTTCAAAGGTGACTCATCTCTGCTATTTTGGGCAACTAATTTTGGGATGGGATGATGTGCACCCTGAAGGGTGAGAGAAAGAGGGCAGGATGGGATCTAGGACACACACAGCTCCTCAGGACACAGACATAAATTTTGCAGCTACAAACAGTGATTTTTAAAAACCTGTAGACTCAGGTTCCTCAGCTGTATCATGTATCTCTGGCAGATAACTCCTACTACAATGCCAGCTTTGCCTATTTTCTGCTTCACCCTTAGAGCCTCACAGTGAATCATTGTTGTACTTGCACGATTTCTAGGTGTGTGCAAATCCCCAAGTTTAAAGACTGGCTTAAAACAAATGGAGAGCAAAAAAAGACTGCCTAACTGTAACAGTGGAATGCCTCCCATGGGCTAAAGGACATGACAAAGCCAGCTGTGTCCTGACAATCTGTTCTCATTGCAAGAAGTTTATTCTGGGAGTTTTTCTGGGATATCCTATCCTGTTGCCTTGATCCCCAACAGTGAGCTCACTAGGTAATGACAAGGCTGCCAGACCTGATGCAATGGCAGCAGCACTCCCAACACACACTTAGGTCCTGCTGTTTTCAAAGAGGAAATGAAGTGCTGGCTCTAATCCAATCCAACTTGGCTTTGCTTCAGCTTTGTTACAGATTTGGGCAATCAATCCCCTCTTCTCCAACACCACTAACCAAAACCAAACAGTTTAGAACACAAGGAATGCTGCGAGTGGGAGCTTTTACTTGCCATGGGTTAAGGCAGCAGCATTAGGATCACAGACCCATTTAGGCTGGGGAGAACCAACCACTGACCTAACATGGCCAAAACCTCACACCAAGTGATGCTGCAAGTTACATCTGCTCCATGTTCCAAACCCACCCTTCTCACCTTATAAAACATGTCTCCCTCCTCCATCAGCTTGCTCAACAGGATGATCATGATGTCAGGTTTGGAGGTTGCCATTGCCCAAGTTGCTGGACCTGTAGTGTACAGGATGCATGATGGGTAAAGAACTCATACAATGCAAGGGTGGTAGGAAGCTGGGTGGAAAAAAATACCCTGGGGTGGGAATTTCTGCTGGAGAGAACAACTTGGCATGGTCAAAGGGCAGAGTGCTCCAAAGGACTGAGCTGACAATTCCTCTGACACCTAAATTAATGTCATCCCCCTTGCAATGGTTTTCCTTTGCAGTCATTAAGGCTAACCCTAGTGGTCTGGGAAAGCATGGAACAGTTTCCACAAGAGGGCAGTGCTGAATATGGGACATGCTGAGATGGGGGAAACAAACTGTATTTAAAGGAAAAATCAGAGTGGTTACATAAAAGCATTTCTAAACTCAAATCTATGCAAGTGTACTAGGGAATCTGCAGTTTGACTGTTGATAGGTGGTTTGTGGTTAAGTGGATTGTGATTTCCAGCTTCACAAGATGTGAAAGACTAGAGTAGAAAATCCATTAAGGCAGAAAAAATTCCAAAGGGAAGGTTGTATGTGAGTGCTGCTGGTGCTGAAGGTGTGACTGGGCTGGGGGCACTGGCTCTGCACAGGGGCCACCCTGCAGAGCCAGCTCCTGTCTCAAGGACTAATACTGGGAGGGAAGGGGTGGCAAAAATTTGAGGACAGCTCATTAGCGTGGGTGAAGAGTAAGTCAACAATATTCTATAAGTAGATTCAGTACGTTTTGGGGGAAGGAGGTTAGTTTTTGAGTTCAAGTTATTCTCTGCAACAGTCATTAAAAAAATTATTTGAAGGTGAGGTAAATTAAAAGATTAGAGGTGTTGGGGACGCATGCAGACTAAATCAAACAGGAGAAAGCAAGGCTAACAAAGCTATCAGATCGAAGCTGATGCTGACAGCAATGAGATATACCTCGTGGGCGACTCGGTAACGTCTGACAACCTTCAAAGAAAGGAGAAAACAAGAAGTTGTAGGAGAGAGGGGGGAAAAAAATGGATGAAGGTGAAAAAAAAAAAAAGAAAGGAAAAAAGCAGCTGTGAGAGGCAGGCAGCGAGGAAGCCAATGCACCAGCAAAATCCCCTTTCACAGGAAAACGTAATGTGAGCAGCTGTGTGGCGCAGTGCAGGTACACTGAGGTCTGGAAGCATACACAGAGCAAGTGAACGCAGCAGCTCACAGCAAGGCATGGACAGACTACACTTGGCAACTCAGACTAGTAAAGATAGAAAAAGCATTACCAGAGGAAAGACCTTGCCAAAGAAACAGTGGTTTATTGATTAACTTTTGCTAAGTAATACGACCGGTAAAAAAAATAAAGTCCCCATTTTTTACAAAAGAGAACCAAGTAGTCCTGACTCGCCGTCCGCTTTCGGAGTGTGAAGCAGCGGCTGGGCCTGAGGTTGCCTCTGGGTTATACTTGTATTTTTTAGGATGCTTGCCCCACTGTTTGAGTCCTGACTGAGCACAGATCTGATGGCAGTGTCCCCCTGTTCCTACCTATCTTTGCTCCTTTCTTCAGGAGGGTGACAACAACCGAGGTGTTGCGGCAGCCCACTGCTCTGTCGAGGGGCCGCATCCCGCTGTAGTCAACGTGCTCGATCATGGCCCCATGGTCCACCAGGAACTGAACCTGCAATGAGAAGCCCAACAGTCAGTTCTGCTCTTGGCTGAGACCCCCATGCACTGCTGGGGATGTAGGATCAGCAGGAGCTTGCTCTTCTCCACTGCCTGGGCTAAAAGGACCTCCATGGCGTCTGAGGGTACATTGTGGAAAGCAGGTCAAGGGAGGGGATTTTGTCCCTCTACTCCATTCTGGTCTCTGGTGAGACTGGAGGGCTGTGTCCAGCTCTGGGGTCTCAAGCACAGGAAGGATGTCAACTTGTTGGAGCAAGTCCGGAGAAGGCCATGGAGATGCTTCAAAGGCTAGAGCACCTCTGTTAAGGAGGCTGGGAGAATTGGAATTGTTCAGCCTGGAAAAGGCAAGGCTCCAGGAATACCTTAGAGCCCCTTCCAGTGCCTAAAGGGGCTCTAAAAAGGTTTGAGAGGGACTCTGGACAAAGGCTTGGAATGACAAAACAAGGGGGAATGGCTTTAAATTGAAAAAAAGTAGGTTTTGACTGGATATTAGAAATCCTTCCCTGCAGTGGTGGTGAGGCCCTGGCACAGAGTGCCCAGAGAAGCTATGGCTTCCCCATCCCTTGAAGTGTTCAAGGCCAGGTTGGACAGGGCTTGGAGCAACCTGGGATAGTGGGAGGTGTCCCTGCCCACGGCACAGGGTAGAACGAGATGGTTCTTAATTCCCTTCCAACTCAAACCATTCTGGGATCAGCTTCTGTGGAAGCACCTTCCCATACGGAGGGCGAGGACTACACCTCATCATTGCTACATCAAGCTGAACTGTACGATTTTATGGCCTTTACAGCAACTGCTCCTTTTCTCTGGGGGTGCCAAGGCCACTCACCACCTCAGCGTCGCCGTAGAACGCCGCCAGGTCCAGCGGCGTGCGGCCGTTCTTGTCCGCGTGGTCCGTGGCAGCTCCGTTCTCCACCAGGGAACGCACCACGGGCAGGTGGCCCTTCAGGCAGGCCCAGCTGAGGGCTGTCAAGCCCTCTTTGTCCATCAGAGAAATGGAGGCACCTGGAAGAACGAGCAGCAGTTCACTACAGAGCTCTCCGTTGTTTAGCACTGTTTACCGCAAACCCTCTGCTCAGCAATGACAGCTTGTTTTCAGAGAGCTCTGTACATAATTATTAATTCCTTTATTAACGTTTCTCCCACCACAGATCCCACCCTCTGTGGCAACTTCAAATACACTGACGGGAACTGTGGCAAATGAGTTGATTCACACCAAGCTGCAAACTTTTTCACGCCTACCTCTGCAGGCTTTCCTGGCAAACATCTGAGTAGCATGGTAGATCTGACTTCCCTCATCTGAGACATCATCTTTTTAACTGCCTTTTTTTTTTTTTAACTTAATCTAACCCCATTCCAGCCTGTGTGAGTCAGAGATGAAGACCATTTTGCTGTTTCAGCAGGTCACCATGGGGAATTAAGTCAATTCAGCTCAGTTCTCCTAAAAAAGCACATATTTTCCCTTCTTCACTCCCCTCCCCTTTACCCAAAAGTACACAATTTCCAGCAGTATTTCTTCCTGAACTTTACCCAATATAAATACAACGTTGTGGGATACACTACTGCCAACTGCAAGCCAAGGAGAGGAGGACTTGACGTTTTCTTGGATGAGGAAATGGCGCTGCCATACCAACGGGTCAGTATTGCTCCACACGGCATATGGATACGGATATGAGAGCTGAACAGCAGCTCTGACTGAACACTCCTCTTCATGGCATGAAGACAACTCCTGTTGCCATGGCACAGCCATGGCTCTGGCTCTGGAGAGTGCACAGATTATCTGTACCAGCTCTGCTCCTCCGAGGAGCTGCAGCTACCTGCGGGATGCTCCTGCCAGCAGCTGGGATGAATTGAGGCTGCAGTGCTTTTCTCCTGGAGGCAAACTCTAAACCTCCCAGCATGAGATTTCCTGCCTCTAGAACGTTCAGCAAATGTGGGTGTGATGTGAATTTCCTAAACGTTCCCGTTCATCCCAGCTGACACATCCCTGGTCTGCACAGGCTGCCCAGCTGAGAGCAGACTAAGAGATCTCCCTGCTGGCACAAACTGTTTGTGGAGGAGTACTGCACAGCAATGTTTGGCTCCAGGTGTGTTCAGAAATGTCTGGCCAGAGCTCTCAACACAGCATGGAGTGAGGGAAGGAAGCAAACAGCACCTGGAGCTACCAGGAATGCCAAGGTGGGACACGGGCAGCAAAGGAGGGCAATGTAGAATCACAGGCTCATCTAGGTTGGAAAAGACTTTAGGATCATTGAATCCAACTGTCCCACCAGCACTGCCAACCCGTCCACCAACCATGTCTCCAAGTGCCACATCTTTAAGTCCTTTAAATCTCTCCAGGGATGGGAGCTCCACAACTGCCCTCAGCAGCCTGTGCCAGGGCTGAACAACCCTTTCATCCCTCCCCTAGAGCAACTTGAGGCTTTTTCCTCTAGTGTCTTATTCTCTGGGAGCAGAGCCTCACCTCCATCTGGCTTACCCCTCCTGCCAGGATTTTGTGCAAAGTCAGAACGCCACCCCTGAGCCTCCTTTTCTCCAGGCTGAGCCGCTCCCAGCTCCCTCAGCTACTTATTGTGCTCCAGATCCTTCCCCACCTCTGTTTTCTTCTTTGGACATGCTCCAGCACCTCAATGCATTGCCAGTGTTTTCTCATGTTGCCCACACTGCATCCAGGAACAATTCTGAAGCTGTGGGAAAGCCCCTCCAGATGATCCTGAGCTGACCCAAGCCCAAATTTTGATCTCAGGATGAAGCTGGTCCCCAACACCTCCCAGCACGTGCTCTGACCTTGTGCAAGCAGGAACTCCACAGTGCCCAGGTGTCCCTCAGATGCAGCCATCATCAGCGGTGTCCGGCCCTGCTTGTCTGCCATGTTCACATCGGCCCCGTGTGTCAGCAGGAGATCCACGATCTGCAGCACACAAAGCCAGGGTTACGCGTGGAGACACAGCTGAGAAGATGCCAGAGCCAAGGAAGAGCAGGACAGACCCCACATTCTAAAAACTCCCACCCCTACAGGCATGGTGGCCTCTGGGATTGCTGGATGGATGATTGAGGATTATGAAAATGAGGGGAGGTATAAGGACAGGAAAAATGTTCTTGTAAGTCATGAGCATCCTGTTTGCTTCTCAAATGGTGAGACAACCAGAGAAGCTGTGGCTGCCCCACCCCTGGAACTGTTCAAGGCCAGGCTGGATGGGGCTTGGAGAAACTTGGGATAGTGGAAGCTTTTCACAGAAAGAGTGGTCAAATACTGGAATCATCTACCCAGGGAGGTGGTGGAGTCACCATCCCTCGATGTGTTTAAAAAAAGACTAGATGTGGCATTTGGTGCCATGATCTAGTTGAGGTGTCGGAACATGGGTTGGACTCGATGATCTTAAAGGTCACTTCCAACCTAGAAATTCTGTGATTCTGTGATTATGTGGTTCTGTGATCCCTTCCCATAGGAGGGGGATGGAATTAGATCATCAGATGATCACTATTCCATGATTCTATGATAACACAGGACTTAAGCAAAGCCATCTGCAGCCAGCCAGAGCTTGGGGTGACAGAAGAACCAGCACCGCTTCTTTTTGCTCTGACCACTCCCCAAAAGAGCTGGGGCTTGTCTCCTCCATGCCTATTCCAGCGAGACAGAAGGGATGGCCTGACCCACCAGGGCGAGAGGAGCCCACTGACCTGCCAGTGTCCCTGTCTGACGGCGCTGAAGAGCGGCACCACGCCGCGGCGGTTGGGCTGCGCCACGGCGGCGCCCTGCTCCAGGAGCAGCCTGCACACCTCCAGCTTCCCGCGCCCCGCCGCCGCCGTCAGAGCTGCACGAGACAGGAGAGAGGTCAGGGAAGGAGCCACACACTCACTGCAGTGTTCTCCCACCTGGAAATGGGTCTTTCTGCTGGATACCAAAGTGATGGGGCCTGAAATGCCGAAGCTGTCTCGTGGTGGGAAAAACCAACGAAGGAAATGGGCTGGATTGGTAGAGCTTCCACTCTTGTAATTTTAGTTACCTCAAATGTCAACTCTTCCATGAAAAGTTCACATAATGTCATGGAATGAGGCTGTTTGGGACAATCAGCTGTTTTCTGCAAGCCACAGTGAAATGGGATGAGAATCCCAGTAAGTATAAAATAATCTTGGCTGAGGTTCAAGGGGTGTCTGAGGTTCAAACTGACTGAGGTTAAAGGTGTGACTTAGGTTCAGGTTTAGCTGCAAAGAAATGTGATCATGATTTTGTTACTGCTTTCCCTAATGCCAAAGACATAGTCTGTGAGGCCCAAATGTATTGCAGGGACACAATATCCAGAGAAAATAAAGGTCTTCAGGTACTTGACAAGACCTTCTGCAACCTGGCACTGCCTCATGCCACCATGAGTACAAGGGAGCAAATGAGGGATCAAGCAGGAGGCACTGACAGATCCTGCCAGCCACTGATGTCAGTCATTTGTGTCTTTTCTTTGTCCAAACAAGCACAGAGCAGTGTAATCCAGATGGAGGAATTTTATTTTCCATATCCCACTTTAGTCTGTAGATCTTTGAAACCAGGGGAACAACTGGAAAGCAAAACAGGATGGATTTGTTCACCTGTTTTCCAAAAAGAACACTATTTCTGAGCTTTGTTTCTGGCCAGGGCTGATCCTACCAGCCAGGGTCTTTGTGCAAACCCAAAAATATCTCTCATTTTCATATGCCCATGATATTACAGGTGGGTAGAAGCAACACCTGAGAGCTCTTTCCCTGATAAAATGTGCTCTGTTAACTCAGAAGTGTGGTTGAGTTAGAGAACACATATTCAATCTGAAAATAGTTCCAAGTTCAGGACCTGCTGGTGGCTTGTTTCAGTATTAATTTTAGACTTTCTGGTTCCTCCCTCTCCCTAACTTTCTGTGCACTTCAGCACAGCTTCACTGGCTCCACATTCTGCTGCTTCTGGTAGGAGTTGGAGCAGAAGGTGGGAGTCTATTTCTGACTGATGTCGCTTGTTTTTTCTTTGAAATACATTTCTGTGGGTTGGCTGATTACAAGGTGTTGATGGGTTTCCAACTGCAACACTGTTAATGGTGGGGGATTTAATTAATTCTCAATTCTATTCCATATTATGGCTGAATCTTCTTCTCTTGGGGTTGAGAGACACCAAGAGTTAAATGAAAAATCATTCTGCTGCCACAAGCAGAACATTCTGCAAAATCTATAATCAGATCCATGTGGGTTTTAAACGTAAGCTACAAATATAGAAGGAAGCAGAGGGATTGGCATGCAGGGCTGCTGGGTTCCACTGCTAAACCTGCCTGCACTTGAAATGTTGCAGGTTAATTTGACGTATTTTACATCAAAATTATTTATGTTTGCAACAATGAAAATATTGTGAATCGCTCCAGTATTTGGTGTTTGTTCTTCAGAGAAGACTTTACAGAAACAGAATGATTTGATCCAGTAATTGTCTATCTTCCTTTGCAATTCCTTCTTCCTGTAGTGACACATCTTTCTGCTGCTCTGTTCCTCAAGGTCCAAGCAACTGGAGTGGGTATGTGGCTCCAGCCTGTCCTTTGCAGCTCCAGGGAAACTCAAAAACTCCTGTCCTACTGAGCAGCCAGACCTTGCTCCTCCAGGAGGAATTGAGGAGCATGAAAATGGGCTGGTTTGAAGTTTCAGTCTGCTGGAAAGCTCCCATGGCCCAGCACATCTGAGGTGAGTCCACTGAACCCAGCCAAGGAGCAGCAACCAGGATCCAGCGCTGGTAAACAGGAATTGTGCAGCTTTTCCATGAGGATGCAGTTCCAGAAGGACCACTCACCGTGCAATAACCAAGTCCTGGCATAAACACCACACAACAACTGCTGTGTTTCTCAAAACAGCTCAAACAGAGCCTGAGACCAGGTTCAGGTGTGGATGTGCCCATCTCCATCAGCAAACCACAGCCTCCTACACCAGGGATCTGCAACAGTCTATTCTGTTTCTGCTGCTGTGTTTTCTTGTAGAAAAAACAACTTTATTTGGAGAAGGAATCATTAAACTGCTCCTATCCAGCACGTGTATCTGTTTCACAGCCTGGCAGCAAGACAAACACTTTGATGGAGATGTTTTTTGCACCTCCAACTCTGATGGAGATAGCATAAATGACTCAGACACTTTTCTGCTGGGTTTCGATGTTAGTTCTGTCCCAGGGGGAAATGCTCCATCTGGAATTGGCTGTAGTGTGCTGTCAGCAATTCCTAAACTTATGATGTCACTTGGCACTGCCATTTGGATGATATCAGGCTGATATCATTGAGGCAGGCATTTGGTTCTGCTCTGTGGAAGATGAGACATGAGCAACAAGTATCAAAACTCAGACAAGCCAGGATTCAGATTTTCAGAGCAGATTGCTATTTTTAGGTGGAAACCTGCATTTCTCTCCAAATTTAAACTCTCTATTTACTTATAAATAATACAGTTATGTGAAAGCGAGTCTTGAGTTTCATATGAACTTACAGACTTGTTTCATGTAGACAAAAGGCTGCTCAGTTTGGTGGCTGGCTCATTTTTGCTCATTTTCCCATCCCACCTACCACCAATTTTTATTAAAAAGTGCATATTCCTTTGAGATGGCTCCCCACTTTGTGTGTGATTTGTCAATCCCAAATCCACATTCCCAACTGTCCCAGTTACTCAGAAACCCCTCTCTGACAGAGAAACTCCAAGATGTCTGGTTAGTCCAGCTTTTTGCATTTTGGGGGGCAGAGGTGTGGCACAACAGAGATGGAAAAGGGCAGGCTGGGAATGTCAGAGATACCCAGGGAAGGGAAGGGAAGGGAAGGGAAGGGAAGGGAAGGGAAGGGAAGGGAAGGGAAGGGAAGGGAAGGGAAGGGAAGGGAAGGGAAGGGAAGGGAAGGGAAGGGAAGGGAAGGGAAGGGAAGGGAAGGGAAGGGAAGGGAAGGGAAGGGACAGCTTCTACAGAAATCACCTGTCTCTCCCCAGAGGCTGTCAAAGCTGTTGATCTGTGCTCTCTCCACCTCCTCTTCATCTTTTTCTGGAAGATCGAGCAGGTAGGAGACGATCTAAAACAAAATGATGTGTCAGATCATGAACTGGAATGTGTTATACAGGAACTGCTGACACCATCACACGAGCTGCTTGTAATACACAGAGGAAAGGGAACAGTCTCTGCCTGGCACCTTGAGATCAGGGAAGTATTCCTTCTGGGATTAATCACTGAACTTGCTGCCCTGTACAAGCAAAAAAACCTTACCAAGTGTCTTGACATGATGGCACATGATGAGACTTGGTAGGGTCAGCTCCCTCTGACTGTGTCTGTTCTGGTGGAGATGACCTGGTGTGTGCAGGGGGTGCACCTCCTGGAGGAGGTATTTGGTAGGAAAGAAACTCATTCTTAAGGAAAGGAGAAGGAACTGTGGGTTGCTGGGGCTCTTTGGAGTACTAATGGCAGTGCTGGGCTTGGCACTGGCTCAACGGTTGGACTCAATGACCTTAATGGTCTCTTCCAACCTAAACTATTCTATATATAATTTTCCCCATCATATATCTTTGTCAGGATGGCAGGAGGAAGCTCTCTGGCTCTTCTCTCCCTCGACACGCAGCCCAAAGTTACATTTCTCACACTCCCCATCCGTGCTGGAGGAGCAGTGTAGGCAACGTGTGTCCATCCATCTTATCCCCTCTTAAAAGTTTATTCCAAAAGTTTATTCTGACTACTTAAAGGCTTGTTATCCTTCCTCTCCTGGATGCCTGCCCAGACCACAGGGTTTGCCAAGGGATCTGTGAACACTGGGACAGGGAGGAAGAGCAGGACAGAAATACTCTGGACTCCACCTCCAGACACTCTCTGGTGAGTGGGCAGGGAAAGGCCAACCCTTGGTCTCCCTCCCTGCAGAGGCAGAGTAGGTCCTACCTCGGTGTAGCCCATGCTGGCAGCAGCAATCAGGGCCTGCTGGATTGCGTGGCTCTTCTTGAACACTCCCTGCTGCTGGCCAGCCATGCTCCAGTCACACTGGATCAAGAACTTCACCACCTCCAAGTGTCCCCTGAGAGCAGCATGGACCAGGGCACACTGCCCGTTTTTGTCCAAATGATCCACCTTGAAAAGAGATGAAACAATACAATTAAAACAAAATCATGAGCAACACATCTTTGCTTCTTCAGAGTTTCCAGTCCCTGTTTCAAAATAATGCCACGTGTGCAAAATGTGCATTTTTGTGGTAAACTATGACTTCCATGACCAGAAAACAAACGCTTCCAAAGCAATGTCCCAGGCTCTGGCATTATCTTGGCCACAAATGTTTGCTTTGGGGAAAATATGATTACTTTTTTTAAGGTTTCTCCAGTTTTCTTCAAAAACTCAAAGACCACAAAAATATTTTTTTTCTGTTGTGTCCTGATGTCCAGCATTCAAATTTTCTTGTGCATTGAAATACTACAACCTGACCCTGGACTTCTAGGGATCCAGGGGCAGCCACAGCTTCTCTGGGAACCTGTGCCAGGGCCTGATGCTAAATTACAGTTACATAATACATATGAGAAATATTTAATATATTATAACACATTCCTATCAATAATATATATCAACATTTCCCTTTTTTCAACTCCTTCAGTAATCAGTATTGCAATTTTCTGCAAATATCTCAGTCTTCAAACTGCACCAAACTGTGTTTTGGAGTGTTTCTCAGTACTGTTAGGGATATTCAAGGAAAACTATGAGTGGCAGGACTTAAGTCACTAAACTCTCTCAAAATATCCAAGAAAAGCAAAATTCTTTTTTTCTTTCATACCATCCCTACATTATTACAGACAACACAATCCAGCAAGATTTAAACAGTTCCTCAGTCATCCTGACATCCATACCAAAACTATATAAACCCATATTTTGCCTTTTGAACTAAAATTAAAGATATAGAGAAACCACAAATTGTTTCCAGGAGGCTCTGCTTCAAAAATCAGCATAATTTTCCTCTTCAACAAAGTATTTTGACTTGACTCATAATATACAATTAAAACTCCACTCATCACAAAGCTAAACAAGGGGGATTTTTCTAGGACAAGTCTGATGAAAATTTTAGGAGAATGCGTCTCAGGGAGATATTTAAAGAATGTTTTGAGCTGGAAAAGCAGTGTTGCCATTTTAACCTTGTGAAGTTCAAGGATTTCTCCAGAACATCCTTATGCAGGTCACCAGTGCAGCATCACTAGGCAGCTCCTACCTCAGACCTGAATTCCAGACACCAATTACTGACTCTCAGGAATTGCTGTCAATGTGGGACTTTTAAACCCACTGCATTTCAGCAGAAAAATAAAAACCAACACCAAAAGCAGCTCCTGGCTTCATCTGCTGGAGGATGCTGCCTAGCAAAGCATTCCATGTCCTGCCTGCAGCTCTGTGGTAGCTTAGACAGGAAATAAGAAGAGTGTATTTTCATGAGGGCGCTAGCATTGTGCCAGTGTCAAACCATGACAAGCTCCTACCCAGCCTTGAGCACACGTGGAGCAGTTTAGATCAGCTTTTGAGCACTGTGGTTCCTTTACCTTGGCCCGTTTCTTGCACAGCAGCACCACGATGCTCAGGAAGCCGGCGGCAGCCGCGTAGCCCAGCGGGGTCAGGCCGCTCTCAGAAGCAGCATCAACGTTGGCCCCAAACTCCAAGAGCAAGGCCACCATCTCTGCGTAGCCCAGGTGAGATTGGACACACAAAACGGGGGCGTTGTTCAGAACTTCCGTCCGGTAATTCACATTTGCACCTCCTAAAATCAGCAACCGACTGACCTGTGCAAGGAAGGAGAGCCTTAGGCTGAGCTTTACAGAGAGACAGCAGAAACCAGGGCTTGTGTCCTGAGCCTTTCCTTAGGATTTTTCCTCCTGAGAAGCTGAGAGGCCTCAGGAACAAAATGTAACCAATGGTTATCTGCTGCTGTGGGATGCAACAGGTGCATCTGGGATTGGTCTCATGTGGTTGTTTCTAATTAATGGTCAATCACAGTCAGCTGGCTCAGACTCTCTGGCCAAGACAGGAGCTTTTGTTATCATTCCTTTCTATTCTTAGTTAGCCTTCTGATGAGAACCTTTTCTTCTATTCTTTTAGTATAGTTTTAATGTAATATATATCATAAAATAATAAATCAAGCCTTCTGAAACATGGAGTCAGATCCTTCGTCTCTTCCCTCATCCAAGAACCCCTGTGAACACCGTCACACAGGGCCTTGACACATCTCCAAACAAACAGCAGAGGACATAAAATGCTCAGCAAAATCATCTGCCCAATAGATGGTCCCATTTGACGCAGATGGAGCAGTTTAATCATTTCCCAAGTGGCTAGGAAGTGGTCTGAAGGGTGCTGCCACCCTTTGTTTTGGAACAAAGTCACTCCAGCCCTGCTGCAGCATCTGGGGACATGGAGGGGATGGGGAATCAAAACACACAGCTGGAGAGAGCTGTACTCAGCACCCTTCCCATGGGATTCCTCTCTAGGGTTGGTCTGGCTGTCCCACTGCACAGCTCCCTTTGCCCTCAGCACCAGAGGAAAAGCCTGCACCTGATGCTGGAGAGTGACAAGGAAGGGACATGGGGACAGACACTGAGCTCACCTCACCTGGCTGGGAAGGACCTGGGATAAACATCTTCCCATGTGAGAAAACAAGCCCAAACATGTATCTCTGTCTGAAATCCTTTCTGCTGTAGAGATGGGCTCACTTCAGTCAACACATTCATCTTTCCACTGCAAAAGAAGTGCCTGAACCAGCACATGAGCACGTGCTGTTGGATTTGGGGTCACCTCAGAGTTCATGCCTATCTAAGCCAGAGCCCTTTACATGTAAGTTCCAACCTCAGTTATCACATTCCACATCTTTTGGAAGGAAAAATCCCACTTTGCCCAGGCGCAAAGTCACTATTTGCTTATTGCAATGAAAAGGAGATTCTCTGTCAAAGTAGTGGAGCTGACAGACTACCTCACATGGAACAAAAATCTCAACTGACTGAAGGCCTCTCCCCAGCTCAGGACAAGCACCCAGCAAGCTGCTCAGCCTGGCCAGGACACTGCACATGGCTCCAGTGAATATTCTGCATGGTCACTGCCCACTGCTGGAGCTTCTTGTATGAATTCTGAACCCCCCAGCCCTCCACCTCCTCCTCCAGTACCTTTATGTTTGGGGTGTAGAGATTTCTCAGAGATGCCAACGCCATTGAAAGACCTTCAGTACTGTAGGAGATCCAAAGCCCTTGCAGGATGGAGGAAGATACTCCAACTTTTTTACTCAGGCCCTGAAAAAGAGAAAGGAACTTAGATCCACACTTACAAATCTGCTCAGTTACACTGGGCAGATCCTCCTGGGCCTCTGGACTTCAAAGGAGTTTCAGGACAATAATGACTACACCCAAGATAATATGACAATTTGCCATATCTGACCTTCACAGTCAATTAATAAGCTTGCAGAAAATTACTTGTAAAGGTAATATAGCCATCTCCAAGGTTGAGGAAAGGCAGGATTTAAGTGTGAGCAACCAGATCCATTCAACACCCTCACGAAATGCCATGTTAGGAACACAGATTGCTGCTTTTTTTCTCTTTAAATAAAGTATCTGCTCACAGTGAGATAAATTCAGGAACTTTCAACCACAGCCTGGTATCTTGTACCAGATTGTCTCCAACTTTTCTAGCTGGTGTCCATGATCAGGTTATACATAATATATTGAAGGCCTGACATATTTTCCAGCACCCCTAATTGGCAGAACATATTTAAGCAGGTTTCTCCCTCCTGTGGAAGGAGCCATAATTTCTCCATAGCTGACAGATGGGAGTGAACAGCTGGATGGAAGAGCGGAGGGGTGGGATGGTGATTCCAGCAGGAGCCATGCTGTCAGTATGCCCTGAACGCTGCTGTTCTGCCACTGATTTCCCACCAAAGCCTGCTGATTCCATGGAAACTGCACAGGCATCTTGCACTGCACATTTAATTCTGTCTCGATATGCAAACCCCGCTTTCTGCTCTCTCGCACGCCGGGCGGTCACTTCCACCCCTGCAAAGCAGCAGGGCCCCAGTTCTGGTTTGTGTGCCTGGGATTGGGGTGATGCTGGTGCCACAAAACCTCAGCACAAGGTGGGGTTTGTTTCCATCATCCCAACCCCTTGCTGGACTTGGCTGCAACCTCGAATTCCTCTGTGTGAAAGATAATCTGTAGCATCACCCAAACCATCAACAGATTTGTCATTTGAAACGGTTTTATCACCAAAAGAAGCAATAGATTAGACAAGCTTTTATAAATAACAGCTCCATGTACTTGTTTCCTTAAAATTCAGGGAGCTAAACCACAAAAATACCTGCCTGTGTTGAGGGAAAAAGAGCTCAGGAATTTGAGCCACTGTTAAATGCTGCTTTTGAGATGACACAACACAAGACATTAGAGGTCAATATTAAATTTCATGAACTCAGGACGGTGAAATTGGAAAGGGAAAGCATTTTTATAATAAACAGTTAAAATAATTTAAAAATAGTTATACTACTATCAAGCCTATAAATAAGTTGCCTGAATCACCATCAGGAAAAGGAAAAGGGTAGATATTTTGAGAATAGCCCTCTGAAGATAATCACAGATGCTACAGAAATCTTAACTGTTGTATTAGAATATATATATATATATATACTTAGATATTAGTGCAAGACATAAAAGGTGACATTTACCCCTTAAAGAAAAAGTACATTCAACACCACTATCATTCAGGCAAAAGCCTGCCCTACTTCTCATTTTTTAGCTCATATCTTCCTTTTCTAATTCCCCCTTCAGAACAGTGGGGCAGAGTGAATCCTTCAGCAAAACCAAATCCGAGCTTCACACAACATCTACATCATACAGAGACCAGATAAAAATACAGCCTTGTTTTTACTAGTGTTAAGCACCCACAGGTCCTAACACTTTTAAGAAAATCTGCATTTCCTGTGACCTTACAAATCCACCCTCTCATTCCCACCTTCTGGTGCCTGGGCCAGCAGGAAGAATATTTAATTTATGGGTCATACTGGTACTCACATCCAAGTTTGCTTTTCAATTACCCAGGTCTTAAATGTCAGTGTGAAGAGAAGGATGGACCAATCAGCCAATTTCAACAACGATCAAATTTTCCTGTTACAACCTAAATTTTCATTAGACTCTTCAAAACCGCTCATTTTTAAAGATTTCCCTTTTTTCTAGATGCTGCTACAAGAATTCATCTTTCAGGGCAAGAAGCATCTTATGGTAGAGAGCAATTTTAGGTAAGGAGGCTATCTGCTGAATTTACCATCTGAAGGAGGGTTTAATTTTAAGGATTTCTTAGGTACCACAGCCAATTTTCTAAAGCTCACTTCTACATGCTTCAGCAGCCTCAAGCAATCACACTTCTTACACCAACCCCACGACAAGACCGAGTCTGCTGGTGCTGGGGATGAGGTTGGTGTAAACCTTCATCTGAATTTTTGTTACCTTAAAAATATGTGCTTTGAGAATGTGATGTCCCAGTTCAATAGTCTGCTGTCTGTTTAATTTTCCTTCTTGTCGAGAAAACCAGAAGGCAAGTAGTGTGTGGCCACTCCTAAAATCAGAAGGAAAAGTATGTCAGTATTTCTCAAAACAATTTTTGAAGACAAAAATGCTAATCCTTCAACCACATCCAGCTTTGGGAAACAGAGCTGGCTGAATTCTCACTTGTAAACCAACAACTAATTGCATCCTTTATTACTGGTCATCACTGACAGCTCAAAACCCCTCAGACATCAGCAAACAGCAAAAAAATCAAACCCCAATCTATTTTCTATGAGTAGATGTGAATTTAGAAACACCAGAGGTACAATGCAATGAAAGCTGAAGTGCTACTTTTGTTGTCATTTCACAGAGGCAAACCACATTTGCAACGCTTGTAACCAACCTGAAGCCACTAGAAAATGCTATATTTAAAATATCCACACTTTGAATAAAATGTCCTTTAAATGATACCTGCTCTCACTACCCTGTGGACAGTTCCATGGATTGAAACAACTTTATTGCTTTGTAAAACTCCTTCCAAACACGTTCTCCAGCTTTTCCAGCAATAAAGATGCTTCTGGCAATGCCCTACCAGACTGACAAACACAGCAAATTAACTAAACTACAGACCAAGTCCTGTTTAAGGCAAAAATAAAAAAATCAGACAATAACTTCTGTTGTTTTAAAGATGATTTTATAGACATTTTTAAACCTTTAAACATTTACAGATTTCCATCTTGTAATGCTGCAAGTTCAACGTGGCTGAATCTTCTCAAAGATGCGAGAAGATGATTCTCCACAGACACACAAAACACACACATGATGCAGAAATGTGAAGTTTTAATACCATTTCTGGGTGAGATCAGCAAATACCTGCTCCTACAGGTGCCCCAGACATGTGTGGATGCCACAGCAGGACATGCAGCAAGCAGAGCAGGAGCCAGAGAAGCTCCACCCTGGGATTCAGTGGTCTGTGTGATGTTTTTTTTTTGGTTTTACCAACAAAATTATATTCTTCCTTAAGCCTCTGGCTGATCCCAAGGGAGTCCTTTAAAGCCACTTCACTTCTGGAAGTACATAAAAATGTGACTGCACTAAAAGCAATCTAACCCCTTCCAGCCAAGGAAAACAAAATATGATATCAACTGTGGCTTTAAAAGGGCTTTTAAGGACAGGAAATGTTATTAGCTCATCCCTGTCTGGCAAAGCAAAGAAATACCTTGGATGGCCAAACATCTAGTAAATATTACACAAGATAGAAGCTTTCACAGCAGTGGGGATTTACCAGCTCATCCCCATTCAGGGATGAATACTATCCATCTCAAAATAAACTCAGAAAAAAAGTGAATGACTTCTAATGCCCTGGCCAGGTTTTTGGCAAGGTGTCCCCTGAGCCCTGCCAATGAACTCCTTTTGGATTGGTACCACATGGATTTGTGTGAGCAGAGCCCAGGGATGCTCTGTCAGCCCTCATGGTGCTGGGAGGACAAGAATGAGCCTGCTGGAAAAACAAATAATAATTTTTCTTACGAGGCAAGACTTGATCCCCAGGTTTGGAGAGGTGAGAGAGCACCACATCCCGTTTACAGGTAATAAAACTGTTGCACTGCTGGGGAATTCTGTTGTGCTTCATTCCAAACGCACCTCTGTTTATAGAGGCACCATCAACTCAAATAACTGCTTTCTGAAATGTTTTTACTGACTGAACAGTACTTTTACTCTGAGGTCATAAAAAGAAATGGAAGAAAACCCCCTTTTCTTGCCTGTCAAGCTGCTCTCCACACCTTGGCCTGGCACACGGCCCGTGCTGGGATCCCATTGCTCCCTGCTTCCCCTGACTGGAGGAAAAGCCTCTCCAGATGGTGACTCTGCCCATCACAACACTGCTCTGATGCCTCAGCTGAGTGCTGAAAACCCATCACCATGCCCTAGTGCAAGGCAGTGCCTCTGCTCCCGTGCATCTGTGCTGTGACAACTCTCCATACAGCACCAACAGAAGGGACAAAACATAAAAAGCTGGAACAGAAGGGCCCTGAAAGTGCTTACAGCACCTTGAGTAAACCCCAGCTTGTTGCCTTGCCTTCCTTTGGCTCTCCCCCTCTTTGGAATGGGAGGAGAATGTCAGGTCTCCTATCAAGAAGACAGACAAATGCATTTGCTCATTACACTGATTAAACTCTGGGAATGTCCATGGGAAGGAAGGAGATACAGATCAGAAGGAAACAAGTGACTGGGAAACACAGCTTGAGTGGTGCCAGATACTGCTGGAAGACAAGAGGAACAGCAATTGCTGGATTGAACCCAGCCCCATTCTGCCAGATGATGAAAATCTGTAATTCCTGTAATACCCTCAGTCCATCCCACTAACTCATCAGATTCACAATGCTGTGATGGGGTTTGAGAGAGGCCAAGGTGTTCAGCTCCACCCAAAGGTTGGTGGTGTTCAAGAACTTGTAATTCACTGTCCAGGGAGCTGGAGAGAGACTTTGGACAAGGATCTGGAGTGACAGATCAAGGGGGAACAGCTTCAAACTGTCTATTGATTAGACATCAGGAAAACACGCTTCCCTGTGAGGGTGGTGAGGCCCTGGCACAGGTTTCCCAGAGCAGCTGTGGCAGCCTCATCCCTGGAAATGTCCAAGGCCAGGCTGGACTGGCTTTGGAGCAACCTCAGACAGTGGAAAGTGTCCCTGCCCATGGCACAGGGTTGGACTGAATGGCCTTAAAGGTCCTTTTCAACACAAACCATTCTAAGGTTTTATGGTTCCACCATTCAGAGCCATCAGCTCCTTCCCTTTCTGGGGAGATCCTCAGGCAGAGGATCAGGAGCTGCATCCTTCTGCTCCACACTGTGAGTGGCTGTGCCCAAGGACTCTTCAGCCACACTCTTCTGCCTCTGTGCTCCACATCACAGGAGAGCAAACAACACCAGCTTTTCACCTGCTGGTGAACACCTCTTTGAGAATGTTTAGGAAGGCTCTGAATGGATCTGTAACTGCATTAATCCTAAGCATGAATTGAAAATCCAGAAGCTTCTGAGGTGCCTGTTCTTCACAGCAAGAGCTGAAGTGCAGCTCCTGCCTGACACACCAGTGCAGTCAGCTCCTAAACTGCTCTTCAGCTGCACTAGGAAGGGTATTTACCTAAATTTCATTATAGACATGACTTTGGTGTTATGAATAAAGCATGTACGAACTACTCCAGAATAAGGTACAGTATTCATGAGTAATACATTACCTCTGCAATGCTTCCCAGACCTTGGCTTTCAGCTGCTTGATAAATACTTGTTCTGTCAACATTAATTGGAAACTAAACCAGACTGCAACAGCACAGGCTTTTTTTTTTTCCTTTAATACAGCAGAGTGGCAGTAATGATTTCTACATCAAGGAGCTCAGTGAAATGATATGCTTTGAATTTCACCACTGCAGAGTTTATCATCAGAGATTTTTCTATTTTTAATGTAAGTTTTTTGGGGGTTTTTTTTGGTGAAAAATTAATAGCTCTGCCAGCTCAGCTCCTGCAGCTTTAATCTGCTCTCTGTGCCTGTCTCAACTCCTGTCATGGTCTAGAGTCTGCCTAGATGGGCACAGAGGTGTGTGTGTGTAAAAATGTGCATTTATACAGTGTGTATATAGATAAATAATTATATATGTGTAAGCATATATGTAAAAAAGACATAAAAATGAGTCTCTAATCATTCCAACACCCTACACAGCACGAACCAGTGCACACCTACAGCAGCTCTAAGGAAGGTAAGAGAAGGCTGCACATGAGGTTATGTGGAATTATGGAATGGTTTGGGTTGGAAGGGACCCTAAAGTCCATCCAGTCCAACCCCTTGCCATGGGCAGGGACACCTCCCACTGTCCCAGGCTGCTCCAAGCCCTGTCCAGCCTGGCCTTGGGCACTGCCAGGGATGCAGGGGCAGCCCCAGCTGCTCTGGGCACCCTGTGCCAGGGCCTGCCCACCCTCACAGGAAAGAACATTTTCCTAATATCCAATTTAAACCTACTCTCAAGTAATTTTGAAGCCATTCCCCCTTGTCCTGTCACTCCATGCACTTAAAAATAGATGCTGGATGTGATCTCTACACAAGTGTCCCTTATCCACCCAAACATGAGTCACACACAGCTCTGGGTGCAGAGCAAGATGATGCTGGATGTTGGTACCTCAAGCACAGTCCCCAGGTGACCTCATTCCTCACGTCACAGATGGAAAAGGACAAAGTCTCACTGATAAAATACTGGTGGGACCAAAGAGCAGTGAAACACAGTGGATTAAATACAAAAGAAAATATTGAAAACTTCCAGATCTGTGCATCATCTAAACTCTTCCAGTTCTCAGGTAAAAAAAGATTTTAAAGAGTTTAAAATTACTCTGGTGTTAAGGCATTGCAACACCAGAGCAAAAGACAAGTAAAAAATAAATGAGAATCAGTCCTGTTCACTTCTAAACCTCCCAACATCCAAAGTCCCTGATTTATACCCACATCTCCCCTCTTGCAGCTAATCCCATGAAAACGTTCCCGAATCAAGAGATTTGACACTGTGCCCAGTGAATCTGGTCTTCAGAAGATGTGTATTCACATTTCATTCAGCTCTGCCAAGTGTAATGTCATAACTGCAGTGCAGAGACTGATGTGTGCTCTGACAAAGCCCAGAGCCTCTCTCCTGCAGAAGGATATCTGGATGTCTGTCCTGCAGAAAGGCCAAGCTCAGCTCCACAAGCCCCCTCTCAAAGGAACAGTTTATCACCTAAATTGATTTATTGATTTATTTTTTTTTTTGTAATGTAGTTTCCCTCTGATGTCGTAACTGCAAATTAACTTGGAAGGAATTCCCATTATAAAAAAAAAAATCAAATAAATCAGTCAAAGCTACTCTTTCATGCACTCCTGGAAGGTGATTTTGCTCTAAAAGTGGGTCTTAATATATCAGGAATAAAGTAAGAGGAAGAAATTCAGTAACATTTCTTTCTTCAATCAGTTTCTGGTTAACTCTACTCCTCTCTTCTTGGTGGCTCAGTGCCAGAGGATGAATTATTCTGTGAATATTTTCTTCCATTTAGATGTGGAAAGGGCCCAGCTGAGAGAAGTTTAAAGTCCAGAAGAAAAGAAAAAGAGCAGATTTTATGAGGACAGTAACCTAAGATCCTGAATATATTCAACTCCTCGCTGCATCCCAGGGCTGAGGTTTGCATGTCTAATGAGCCAGTTAAAACGAGCTGCTCTGCTGATGTCCTTTATGGTGGCACTGATCACATCTGCTCTCCATCTCATCTGTCACCATTTATCATCTGTGCCTTTTCTCCTTGTCTCTTCCAACTGACACTGCAGCTGCAGTTCAGGGGAAAACCTGCAGAAAAGTCACTTCACTGCACTGCTAATTCCCTCTTACAGATTCCCAGCTTGCTACCAATGGCTTTAGTAGTTTGTTTTTGACCTCTGATTTCTGCATGAGATTAGAAAGGGACTCCAAGACAGCTGGAAAGGGTCTGGAGCAACAGGACAAGGAGGAATGGCTTTCCATTGCCACAGGGCAGGGTTAAATGGGATATTGGGAAGAAATTGTTCCCCCTGAGACTGGTGAGGTCCTTGCCCAGAGAAGCCGTGGCTGCCCTATCCCTGGAAGTGTCCCAGGCCAGGCTGGATGGGGTTTGCACCATCCTGGTGCAGTGGAAAGTGTCCCAACCCATGGCAGGGGTGGAACTGGATGGGCTTTGAAGTCCTTTCAACACAAATCCCTCCATGATTCTCTGACTAGAGTTAACGTCTTGTGAGATGCAGGAGATGTGGGATTTGCATATGGTAAGTTTCCTCCACTCTGTTAAGTTATTACCCATTCTTTTACATTTCAAAATTACTGGGTTCCAAGTCATGCAATCAATTTTTTTTTCTAGAAGACATATGGGATGCCTAAAAGTTGTATTCTCAAAGTCAGCACTCCATACTTGGTGAACAGATTGGGTTTGCCTCTCCAGTCTACTGGAGGACATGAAGATGGACTCATCTCTGTGATTCACAAATATGGCACTCAATAAATAGGCTTCAGGGGTAAATTAAAAGAGTGAGAAATGTTGTATTTTAAGAGCTTTTGAGAGTCTTGTAATAAAAAAGAGAAAGAAAATCAATTAATCCATGCACCATAATGCCCAAGTGATGGCCATATGGAGGACTGATCTGGGGGTAATTTTTAAGAAGTTAAGACAGGTAATGCAAGAACCAACTCCTCATTTAAAGCTGCTTGTTTATTCCTGAATTATTGCTAGAAATATCACTTTCACCAACTTCTTTTCTCTCCCAACTTTCTAAATGAATTATCTTTACACTGAGCACTGTTATTTGTCAATCAGATTCAGCATTCCATCAAAATAAAACAAAACCCCCAATTTTGCTCCAAAGCCTTCACTCTATCATTTTGCTGGGTAATACATAAAAACATTAATTTTGTGCAGGAAAAGTCTCCACTTGCAATGTGATCCCAAGAGAGAAAAATGAAAATGTAAAATACCTACAGAGTATTGTACTGAAAGACAGCTCTGCCAGAAACCATGGCAACTGGGGTGGTAAGATGAGAGCTGTTTCCTTCTGCCTGGATGTTTATCCATGCAGTGTATCTTGAGTTAGGGTTTGACAAACAGATTTGGTTTATAGATGTTGAAAGAGGAGGGAAGAGGTGAAGGAAATGGCTTTGTTGTGGCTTCACAAAATGCTTATCCTTCAAAACCCACTGCCTTAGAGCAGCAAAGCTACACCAAAGGCACCACCTCTGCTGCTTCCCATCTCTGCCAAGCTCCACTCCTGCACAGGTCACCTCCCTGGGCAGCATGTCCATGCCTCAGTGACCCTGGAGGCCAGACAGGACTGGGGTTTGAGCTTCAGCTCAGCTCAGTCAGCAGCCAGAAGAGGCCGCATGAACTGCTCCAAGGACTCAAGGAGATGGGAGTGACTGCCCGAGCAACACACACCTGGATGGCAGCCCCTAAAATCAGGTGAGTTTTGGCTTCACCAAGCCAGAGTTTAAGCACCTGAGGTGAAGATCTAAAATGCTTCATTTTGCTAAGGTCCCATGGATGCTGGGACACGCCCAAGTAGCACAAAACCTCTTCCCTCAGCCACCACCACCAGCACGTGGTGGTCCAATGCCACCCTGAGACACAGAAGCCCAAACTGGGATATTCATACAGCAACAGCACTGAGAGTATCTTTATCCCACCTTAGCTTTCCTGAACAAGGGAAGAAAATCTGTGAGTCTGCTTCAAAACCTTGTGTGTGTGGTAGAAGAGCAGCCTGGAAAGATTCACTTCATCCAGCCTTGTCAGAACTGGAAACATCTCCTGGGGAGCCCATCATCCTGAGATTCCTCATAACTCAGCTGGAGGAGATGCTTCCCAGGCACTCCTCATCTGACCTACTGCAGCCTTTTAGCTCAGGATGAAATTAATCACTCTAATTTCTCTCCTCTGACTATAAAGCAAGTCTAGACAAGTAACTCAGATGTTTACACTTAAACCTGGATAAAGTAATTTCACTTCTGGGGTCCATATCTGACTACAGCTCTCTTACTGCCTTGCCAGGGAAAATCACTTCATTTCTGTCTTGCTCACAGCCCTTTCAGCAGCAGCAAAAGGATAAAACATTTATTAGTGTTGTAAAAACATGGAAAATAATTGCATAGAAGTTTCTGATTAAGTCTGGGCAGAAAAAAGCATTAGTGCAGAATTTAGGTTTAGAAATACAAGTGTAGGAGGAATGTGTAGTAAGAACTACTTTCTCCAAGCACCAGTCACAAAGGATTGGGTCTTTCCCTAACATGCTTTGTGCTGTTTGTCAAGGAAGCCACTTGGTTGATTTGCTGGCCTGACAGGCTGGGGAGGTCATTACTGCAATGCTGGTTAAGTGCTCTGACAAATGCCTCACTGGAGCCCTGTGTTAAAAAATGGAGGGGTTCCTCTCTGGAGAGAGCAGCAGTGAGAACGTTACCCTTCAGAGCCAATTAGCCTTTGCTTTGGACAGCAAACACATGATGAGGGTTCAAAGAAGAGGGTCAGCATCTCAACAGGCTAACCAAAACCCCAGAGGGTGGAGATCGGCTGTTTTTCTTAAAAGCATAGAAAAATGTGATAATTCCTGGACACTGTGTTCCTCCTCTCCCCTCCCCTCTTTTCCATGCTTCTGAGAACATGAGAACTCACTCTCACTAATGAAATCAGGGAGATTATCCCAGCTGCAGTGCTGGAATATAAGTGGACACGAGGCCCATTATCCCAATTTCCTTCATAATGGTCTCACACCTGGACACTCTGTCAGGCTCAGTCAATTAAAAGCAGCTTCACAAACCCACATTTCACTTCAAAGCTATTCTTGCAGGGAAAAATATCAGCCTCAGCAACCTTATTCTTCACCTACTGTCACCGTACTGACAGGGTAGGGTCAAACTGCTTCACGTACAACAACCCCGAGGACTGCTCTGTACAGTTGTCATGTCTTCTCAATGCCCAAGTGAGCAGAAAGAAATCCATCTGGCTGTGAACAAACCAGATGCAGACACATTTTCACAGGCTACTGCTGTGAGCCCTGTCAGTGGCCAGCTCTGCTTCTCTTCCAAGAAATAAAATGAAAAGTCATGACTTAGCTTAATTGTTGCTCAGGGTTTCCCATGCCCTGAGCTCAGTATCAGTTGGACAGGAGGATTTTGTGGAGTGTTGTAGCTCAGGGATCCCTCTCTATTAATCTCTGGATTGTATCTGGTTTCATTAGTTACCATCAGAGCATAATGTAATTAGTGTACATTATACATCAGAGATATAGATTAGTCCTCCAGTATGTATGGGCTCATGCCCATGGTAGTGAGAGCCTGTTGATTCATTGGAATTTCTTTTTGCCTGTGGGAAGGAGTTAAGCCAGGTCAGCTCTGTGGGGATACCCTGCTTGCACAGAGCATGAGTGGTCCCCATAAAGTCACCATTAATTTCCTCACTTTAATGGCACATATGAGATGGAAAGTGATATCTGAAAATCTCCGAGTCTTGAGGGCAGCACAATGTGTTTGTGATGCTTGGGAAAGGCAGCACCAAACCCAAATGTTGAGCAAAAATCTTTCTGGTGACCCATTGAGTGAACACAGTCTGATTTGTGCCTTCATGTTGATTACACACTTTGTTTCAGTGCAAAAACATCTAAAATGCAGCACATCTGAATTTCCTTCTGAATCTGGTGCTCTGAGAGTGCCATTTCCCACCACTGTGAGGATGAAGAGAATTTCTGAACCCACAGTGCCCAGGTTACTCAGCCGCAGGCACTGCTACCACCCACAGCACCCAATACACACCTCACCCACCAGGGAAGCATCCTGCACCTAGATTCTATTTTCATGGTACTGATGGAAAGCAGTGATTTGGAAAGCGGTGATTTTTCCGAGTTGCTCTTGTCAGGGATCATTCTGGCAGGTGCTGGGTGATCAGTGATTACTGCCAGAAGTCCTGGCTGCTGTCCCCTCACCCAGCTCACAGCAAGCTCTCTTGCAGCCAGGCCACAAAAAACCAGTAACACCAGGTGGGAGTGACTGGGATGGAGGAAGCTCCATGATTATAATTTTAAGAAATGGGCAGAAAAATGGAGCAAAACGTATGCGGGTAAATGATGAGAATTACAGTCAGATGGTCTGTTTCCACTTGTCACTAGAAACAAAAGTCATGTTGTTGATAAAGATCATTGGGCTTAGAGAGTATAAATCTAACTGTGATTAAATTCTGTTCCCTGTGAGCTAAGCCAGGAACTCAGCTGCTGTCAGGATGGAGATTACAGATGCATTTACAGTGCAAAACCACTACAGAACAATTCTGCTCTTGATTTTGTTTTCATAAAAACCTTTAGTACAACTACGAGGAGCACAACTACAGAAAATGTATCCACACTACTCATCTTTCCACTTCTTGTCTTCTACTTCCTGTGCTTTTGATACCTTTGGAGAAAGGGACAATGATGCCCCTTCTCCAGGACTGAGCTGGCAGGAGTAACCTGCCCCTGCTGATAACTGAGCTAGGCAGCCTGGGGCCTTCTGAGGAACAGCTCATCTCATTCTAAAGATGACTGTTAGGTTTGCCAAGTCATGAGTGTGCCCAGGGGTGCTTATTTCTTTCCATGAACAACAGGAAACAACCTCAGGTGATCAGGACAGAACGCAGAGACCTGAAGTGTACACGGAGCAAACTCTGTGTACAGAGTAACTGCAGCAGTATGCAACTTCATAAAATAAGATGATTCAGGTAACAGTGTAGAGTAACACATTGGTAAGCTCTGGTTTCTCAGAGCATTTGCTTACCTTGGATCACAAAGAAACTTGGTTTTTTCACCTTCTTCTCTCCAAATAAGCCATTCTCGGAAAGAGGGATGAACAAACATTCGCGTCATGTCTCTACGTTTGATAAGAAACATAGAAAGGTTCTCCATCCTCTGCTGAAAGTCCTCCCACTCCAAAGTGCCCTCAATGTTACCTGCATTAATGGCCTGAAAAATATGTTCATCTGTTAATGGGTGCAGAGAAGCCACTGCTACGTTCAAGAGAGGCATGACCCGATCAAAGGAAGACTGTGTTGGGAACTTCATATTGCACTGCAACAGGTACACTTCGGACAGGGACACTGGCACCACTTTGTAGCTGGAGCTTTTTAGAACTAGGTATCCTTTCTCTATGAGATCAAAAGTAAGTTTCAGGTATAGGTAGGACCCTTGGCTCAAGGTCTTGAGGTGAGAACTGAGTTTGCCAAACGTAGTGTTGTCCATTTTGCCGTTGAGCGAGATGTTGTTCTGGATCTCCGAGCTGCTGTGTATCCGGTGAAGGATGTATGCCTGCAGGTCCTGGTCGATGGCTTCATTCTCTTCCAGTCTATCCAAAAATATTCTGTGGAAGGGCAACAGCTTAATTATTTCCTACAAAGAAAGAAAGAAAAAAAGATACTCATGCCTGCGGTGTTTACTATTCATTAAGTAGACTTAGTTTCTATTACAACAGCACCTTTGAGACTCCTTTAAGACCTTCCATCAGGGCAAGAACACAAACAGCAGTTTGTGCCCTCAGGGCCTCACACTCCCATCTATAATCAAGAAGGTTGTGTGACACATGACTAATATAAAAACAAGGGACACTTTCTAACAGTATGGAAAGGGCTGGTAAATTCACACGGAGCAGTGCTGTTGTTATTCCCATCCCTCCCAACCACGGATTGACCTCCCATCCCTTCTGCTGTCCAGGACATCCAGATGACAGATCTGAGGCCACAAGAAACTTGCTGAAGCTGAGACCAAGAACCTCCCTGGGAGCATCCTTTTGCATTCTACATCCACAGATGCACAGACACATCAGGACAGATAGGATGAGTATTTTCCAGTGCAAAGCAACTGTGTCTGTCTGCTGCAGGACACTGTGCTCAGGGAATGCTCATCTACTGAACTCCCTGGTTCAACATAAACCAAAGATCACCAAAGGCCTCTCCAAAAAAATTCTTGCCTCATGTGCTCTCACTCATTGTGAGGAGAGGAGAAGTGATGCAACAGATCTGTACAAGGCCAACTCCAGGAAAGCCAGAAGCTCTCCAACAAAATAGAGAGGGAGAGCACAGTGTGAACTCAAGTGTCAGTGAAGACTTTATGGATGCAAAAGCCTTATTAAATGAGGAATTCAAGTCATTTGGATCCAATTTACTTACAATTACAAAAAGATTTCTTCCAAATGATATTTAATTTATTCCATTACTGAGCAAAAAAATGGACCCCAGCACTGAACAGCAAATCATCTGTGCTCTCCTGGATCTTGGGAAGCAGCTGCCATTCCCAGTGACAATGACTTTGTGAGGGCTGGCTGCCCTGATGGGGCTGGAACCACTCAGCTCCCTGCTGACCTGCTCACAACAGTCTTGAGCTGAGTAACATCTTGGCCTAATCAGGCTGAAATCATCATGCTCTGGGTCACACTGAAAGGAATGAAGATCCAAATTCCTCTGCCCTTCCACATGGAGCCTTTAGGAAGGCAGAGCCTGGTGTCTGGCAGCCTTCCTAATGGCTCCATGAGTCAGGCCCTACTGGCATGTGAACAGTCTCAGAAAATGATCTGAGCTATTTGCTGATGAACATTTATTTACACAAATAAGCTATGATGGATTAGATCCTTCTAAAGCTGTACAGTGAGCTTAGGGACATGGATGTAAATCCAAGAATAAAAAAACCAAAAGGATAACCTGAAATAAAGGTTTTGAGCAAATCCAGAACATCCAATAAGATCTTCTTTACCAAAGTCCCATCATGACAATGACACAGTTTATCCCTGTTTTGGGTCTCACCATACCTGTAGACTTGTCCTGACTGTCACAACCAGCTTCAGCCAGGAAGGGAATTTTCCAATCATTTTGCTCAGGAATGATACTATGGTGTCTCCATAATCTGGCTTGTGAAATTCAGCCTCATTTAAACCATCAATTAATATAATGAAATCTTCATCAGGGATCTTCCTCTCTGAGAGAAAGAGAAAAAGCATTTATTGGATAGGCTATAGACACGCAACCATCATGTACTGCAACGTCACTACAGAGTTTTAAACCATGACCATATATTGCCAAAGAAGAAAACACCTCCAGCAGCAGCACCTTTTTAATGATACATTAATTGCATATTGACCTTTACAGGTCATCTCGTTCCACCCTCAAGCTGGGGACAGGGACACCCTGTTGTTGTTCCAACCTGGCCTTGAAAATCCTACAAGAAGTAAGTCATGGACTGTTTAAACAGGATTTTTTTTTTGCTGCTGGAGAATACAGTAACCCAGGTGATGCTGACAATGCAGTCATTTTTCCTATGTCAGACACTGAGAGCTGAGTATGGCTTTACAACTAGTGGTAGAGATACCTTTGGACTTGTGTCTTAAGCTCAAGGGGTATCTTCTTGATGGTAAATTTGTCTAATAAGACTCAAAACCAAGTGTAAAATGGGAAATCTGAGTCTATTGATGGCATATGCTATTCACATGTACTACATGTCAGAATTTAGGGCAGATGGGGGTCAACCTCCTTGACAAGAAAAATAAGAATCCTCCAAAACACTCTGAAATCAAGAGCTGAAACATCTCCCGAGGAGCTACTGTAATAAGCAAGAATTCTTTTCCTCTAGAGCAGCGGTTCCTAAATGTACCCTTTTTCTTTTTCTTTTTGCCAAGAGTGATGATAGGAAAGAGCAACCACACTCCTTCCACAGTGACATTTCTCCATGCCAGGAAAACCAGCCACTGTCATGCTGTGCTGGCTCTACACATGCTTTGTGCCTGATGGAACAGGGCAGGTTGGACCCAGATGCTGCTGCTCAGAGCTTGGACACAGTTTTGAAGAGCTGATTTGAACATCAGGGCTTTGAATTTGCCAGAAGCTGCATCTCCTTCGTGTTGGATCTTACACTGTAGTGTGTAGGGTGGTAACAAAATTAACTGAACTATTTTTGCAGCCAAGATGCAGCACAGGCACAGTAATAAACATGATTCTGCAGGACAACAGTCTTGAACTCTGCAATGCTCTGACAGTTTTCATGGCAACGAGCAAAGATCTTATATTTAGTGACTGTCACAATGAATTACTTGTAACTTGCAGAGGGGAGAAAGAAAAGAAGACAAAATCAATGCTGTATCAGAAAAAGCTCTAAGTCTGTTATCAGGCTTGTCACCAGCTCCCCCAGAAGCTTTACACATGGTGTCTATAGACTTTTTGATACCAGTCCTTTGGTGAAAGCTTAAGATTCTCCAAAACCCATTAAATAGTGACAGGGAAAGGGAAAAAAAGTCACCCCTACACAAGTAAATCAGAACAGTTTCCTGTAAGCAGTGCTGTGAATGGAACTGGTTGCTTGTTTTCACCTGAGAACTGCAAGAACAGGTTTGGGAAGTGAAAGAAGGAAGAAAAGGGAAGGCCAAATGAGATATTGGGAAAAAATTCCTTTCTGTGAGTGTGGGGAGGCCCTGGCACAGGTTGCCCAGGGAAGCTGTCCCTGGGTCCCTGGAAGAGCCCAAGGCCAGGCTGGATGGGGCTTGGAGCAGCCTGGGACAGTGGAAGGTGTCCCTGCCCATGGCTGGGGGTGGAATGGGATGAGCTTTGAGGTCCCTGTTACAGCCATTTGTCACGGTGCAGGGATAACTTGAGCTCTCAATATGAGATCAGCAAGCTTCCTTTATTGATTAGAGTATTAGACATTTATTCACAGCAGGAATAAGCTCATGAATATTCTGCAACCTAAACCGTCCATTGGCCACCCCACAACATCAGCTCTTCCTCATTTTTCAGAGGTTCCGTCTCTCTTTTCTCATGTCTCTTTTACTACTTGTTATCGTACCTAGCTATGCTCAAGGACACGATGTTTTTGCAGGTGCAAAAACTAGATTAGGCTGGGTCTAGTACTTCTCCAGTCCTTAGCTTAATATTCTAACAGGTCCCTTCCAACCCAAACCACTCCATGATTCTCAGTCTTCCCAGCTTCACCAGATCCCACCTCTTCCCTTCAGCTCCGGAAGCGATGCAGACAGATCATTTAAACGCCCATACCCCAATTAAGCATCATTTTAAAAACCATAATAAAAACAGGCACGTGGGAGGCTGGGGCACGGCGGGGAACAGCAGTACCTTTGTGCAGGCTCTCCAGGGGCTCCAGGACCCCCCTGCGGAAGGAGGCCATGGGGTCCTGCACGCAGGAGCGCAGGCTGAGCAGGCTCTGCAGGTGCGGCTCGCGCAGCAGCTGCTCCCGGTACGCCACGAACTGCGGCGAGCGGCAGAGCAGGGCGGCCACGTTGTGCACAAACTCGGGCACCAGGCAGGTGTAGGCGTTGTCAGCCTGGCAGTAGTGGTAAGCTACGACCTGGCAAAGAGAAAAGAATGAAAAACTCCGTGTCTTCATCAGAGCCACGCTGGGACAGTTGGAAAAGCAGCGGTTTTTCCTCTGGTGAGTTTGAGCTGTTCTGACAGGTGAAGTCTTTAAGAGCAATGAGTGTTAACTACCTATGACAACAATCCAGACAAATCAGTAGGTAAAAACAGGCACTGATCCTGACAAATGACTGGACCTCCCTCGTGAGGAATAAATGAAATTAAGCCGTAGCTGTTTGCAGAGACGGACAGTGACAGTGGTTGATGTCTCTGAAGTGCTGTGCTGAGCTTGGATTGTGCTCTGAGTTCTGTTTAAGAACTTGGTGCCAGTAAAAACTTGTGATTGTTTTCCTGAACTCATTCTTTGTTTGCTTTGTTTTCACATGTCAAGCTCTGTGGAAGTGGACAGACAGCACTCCCTGAGTCCATCACCACGGGTACAGATTCCCCTGAGGCGGGGGCGATGGCAGCTCACTGTGCTTTACTCATACATTGTGATCCCACATTTCATTAAAAAAATTAATTCAATTTTAAAAAAAGAAAAAAAGTTCTCCTTTTCCCAGCTTTCCTCTGACTTTTCCAGCTCAGCAAACTCTGCTAGAACCCTGCTACATTCTGCCCACTTATTAAAATAAGCAGAAAACCAGTGATATCTTCTCAGGCCATGCTGCCAACTTTCTTGTTTTCTTCCACAATATAAAAAAGGCCCTCAAAAATCCGTGTCTGTTTGCGAATCCCCTGGGAAGCTGCTCTGGCACCACTCCAGCCCAGCTTCTCCTGCTCCCTTGCTGCCTCCAGCCTCAGGCACTGCCTGCCCCTTTGGAATGAGCCTCTGCCAGGGCACAAAGCTTTTCTCCAGCTCCCATTCTGGACTGGGTTTTCTTTTCAAATATCACTGAGTATCCAAAAATATCCCAGCAAGGCAGGTGGGAGCAGTTCTGTACCAAAACCACCACTGCCCTGGAGCACTGTAGCACAGAATGTTGCAAAATAAATTGCATTTTTGAACTTGGGAAGGACAATATAGCTGAGAACACTGTGAAAAGGAAAAGCTCTGCTGGAGCTCAGGGCAGCTGGAATGAAATGTGCCCGTGGCTTTGGACATGATAAAGGCTTTCTGTCTCTCCACCTGCAAAACCTGTGCCTTAGATTGCAGGAGGCTCCAGGGTGGCCAGGGCAGTGAAGGGTGGTACCAAGGAATGAACACATCAGGCTGTGGGGTCTTCACCCACTGCTGGTTCAGCACTGGCTTTTAATTTTCAGTATGAAATTACCCATGGGATATAATGCAGTAATTTCCTTTCCCAGTCAAAACGAGGTGTGACACACGCAGCGATGAGAAAGCTGGGCTGTTATTTCAAGCATCGAGCTCTAATACATGTATTTAAGTTTTAATGGATACCTCCAAATTCCTTACAGAATTTTTCCTACCAGACAGTTAAAATATAATGAATTCCCTTAGAGAACAGCACTATGTTAAGTAATTACAGAGGTAATGATTTCTTTTCATCAATCCTATTTATTTGGGGATTATAACCTGTGCATTTCACAGAATGAAGTTTGCAAGTTGCCATTCCTTGATATCAGGTTCCACTAACAGAAATTACACTGATTTCCTATGTAATTTGTGTGTAGACACAAAAATAGTCTCTTTTAATGAAAGGCCAATTAATTTCTTCCAGGAATTTGAAGAGTCACATCGTGGAAAAAGGGTCATGTGTAATCATCATCACCATCAGATTTTGGGACACACATGCAATTACAACCCAATTAATTTCAGCCACTTTCCATGCATTACAGTTGGACTTGATGACCTTAAGAGGTCTTTTCAAACCTTAGCAGTTCTATGATTCCATGATTCCTGATCCCTGTGCTCGATTTACTGGTGCATCAACTAAGCCTTATAACCAGCAGGATAAACATAATGCTTAATGGGTGGATCTGAAGCTCAAGCAGTAAGCAAAGGAAGATTCTGGGAAGTCAACCAAAGCAAAGGCAGAATGACGTTCTTAGAAAATGCAACCTGAGCCAGAATTTCATCTTGATGTTATTTATTCTCTGTGACATTTTCTCTCAAATCACAGAGAGGCTGCCAAAAGCCAGTGCTGCGAGTGGAGCCTGGTGCTGGAGATGGGACTGAGAATCAGGCTCCTCACTTACATGGAGCTGGGTGGGAGGCAGTTTTCTCACACTGTAAAACTTTTCAAGGTTTCCAATCCTGTTCCACCCTTGGGAATGAGACCAGGTGAATGTGAGAAGTGTAAGAGCCTCCAGGATGGCAAGTGGATGGGACTCACCCCAAACAGGTTCAAACAAGGCAGAAGGACGTTCTTAGAAAATGCAACCTGAGCCAGAATTTGCCATCACACCTCCTCTGAGGTTTGTCTAGGCTTTCTTCTGGAAGCATGTCGTGCAAGAGCAGCCAAACCCCTTGGACCAACTTCCCAGACCCCTGAGTTCACAGCAACACCCCACTCCCTCCAGTGCTCTTAAAGGGCTTCAGCATTGTATTTTAACCTTTAACAAGATCTTTTTTTTCTGACCCATACAAAATAGCTTCAAATAAATGCAGTGTAACACTGACCTGCCACTATGCCACACGCCAGGCACAATGCTGGCTGGGAAAATGGAAATGGCCATTAGCACTGCATGTGACTGTGACCCAGTATGTGGCACGTGTGACCCAGTTTATTGGCAATGTTCACTACCTTTACGTAGCTGAGTATGCTGGTAAATGCTTTCTGAAATTCATTAGTGGCCCAAGGCATTAAGGCTCAGCAGCAATGAATCCCTCCACCTCTGTGTAGGGTAGGAGCACTCTGTTTTTATATGCCTGCAGCAATGTTAGTGATGCTTTGGATATGGCTTGGAGGATGGGGAGAAGAGCCTCTGGAGCCACCAGCTGTGTTCAGCATCAGAAAAATGAACTAATGCAATGGATGTGCAGCTCCTCCACCAGCTGCTCTGCACGGGGTACAACCCATTATGTAGCTGAGCTGGGTTTCAGGTCCATTTGTTAAAGTGCTGCTACCACAAGCCACCACACAGCATCCAGGAACTCGAAGAATAAAGCTGTTCAATGGGTTAGTTAAAACTGGGTAGCCAGTCCATTAAAAATCCTCTGTGAGTAAAGGATAAACCTTCAGGGAAAAGGAAAGGTCAGCATGGCAGGACCGAGTTGAGCTCCTGCTTGCCAGTCAGCAGTTACTTAGTTCTAAAATTAATGATTTGTTCATCTCTGACATTAAGAGCTAAATGCAAACTTTGCCCCCAAGAATTTACTGTATAAAAACCAGGCATAAAAGTACAACCCTGAGTAATCCAGAGCAGGAAAAGCAACTGTTTGCTCACCTTTCATTTCTGTCATCACAGATACACAACTTCTGAATATTGGGATAAGTGACATTTTCAGAGGGAAGGGGAGTGGGTGAGAGGACAACGAGCTTCCCACCAGCATTCTGGAGCCTGTACCAGCCATTACCTAAGACTGTTTGTATATTATTAATCTGCTTTTGTAATGATCTCCACTTCTCCAGCACAGGGACCTCAGCCCAATCTGAGAACATTCTGCTCTGCTCAGTGCAGGCAGAAGTGGAACATCTGCATACAGCTTTCTCCAGCTCCTCACATATGGTTCATCTAGCTCCTAAAATAACCCTGACAATTGTGGTTGTCCATCACTGTCAACACTTTCTTCTGTGCTTCAATTCTGACTTCAGTGTAAACATAACTATAAAACACACACATCCAAGAAATACTTTTCCATCCAGATAGACCAAAGGACCTTAAAACCTTTCCTAAAGAGTCTGCAGCCAAGGTACAACAAACTATTTTTACTTTAATTTTGGCTGTAAGGATTGTTTTTAGCTCTTTCTCCAGTGATCAGAGACACAAAAAAAAATCTTCAGTGAGCAATCTATGCTGTGGATGTGACACAGTGTTTGAAAGAGCCATATTCCTTACCTTTTCCAGGAGGAAACAAGCTAAACCAGCATCCATTTATCAATTACATGCCCAGCAGGATGACTTAAGCACTCAGGGGAAGTGATAGATGAGGTATTTTAAGCAGAGATAGCGCACTTTACTGCCCTTTCTGGTAGTCTGCAGAGCTTCAGATTTGCAAGGAATACAATGACTAATGCAACCTGAACAAAACCAGACCTGGGCACTGCATTCCTTTCAAGAACTCCACGTGGAAGAGGAGAGTATCAAATCTTAGTATTTGTTTATGCAGCACATGCCACCTGCCTGGCTATCTGTGTGCAGCAGGAAAGCAGACAGGACAAGACAGTATCTGGCACAAAAAGCCAAGGAAAACACGTCCTGGTAATAACTTCAGAGACTTTTCTTGCTGTTTTCCTCTCTGAAGTGGGAGCAGGTGACAGGAAAGCATTACCTGCTCCCATCCTCCCAAAAGGTGGTGGAGGAGCAAGAGCAAAGTCCTTGAATTTCAAAGCAATAGAATGGCACCTTCCCACCACCACAGAATTAGGGTTAAATCTCAGTAATACAATAAAATTCAAGCTGTAGATCTTACGTACATAAGTGTCAGTGTTCCATATGTTCCATACAAACCATTCCTGCCAAAACAGCAAGTAATTTGTGCATTGTTCCAAAAGCTATGGTCTACTTTGGAGAATTTTCCAAAAAATTCCCAAGTGCACACACAGCACTAACACTCAGCTTATGCCTTCCCCAAGTACAGTACCTGCCCTTTTCAAACAAAACACGGCTCAAACACTGGGCAATTTTGTTCTCAGTGCTGAAGAAAAACCACAATTATTCCAATAATTGTGTCATATCCTAACATCTGCAATGAGAAAGACAAACCCTCAGAGTAACAGGGAAGTGCATTTGATCTAGAGGGAGTTTCATTTGAGAGAAATAACTTCCCCGGGTACTAAAACCCCTTCCAGAAGTCTCTCTTGAGGCTCCCCAAGCCAGCATTTGAACAGAGGGATTTTTCCAAGTGACGTTAAAAGAGGGAGAAGTTCCAAGGAGTGGCTTGAGAAGTTCCAAGGACTAAAGCTGCCCTTTTCCCCAGGAGCCCCCAGCCCCAAGCAGGCGATGCTGTACCTCCAAAGCCAATCTCTGCATGGCCCTTTCCCCAGGAGCCCCGAGCAGGAGGCCTATCTCCTCATGGCCCTTTCCCCCAGGAGCCCCCAGACATCTCCTCATGGCCCTTTCCCCCAGGAGCCCCCAGCCCTGAGCAGGAGGCCAATCTCTGCATGGCCCTTTTCCCCAGGAGCCCCCAGACCTTTTCCCCAGGAGGCCCCAGCCCCAAGCAGGTGCCATACTTGTGAGACCAATCTCCGCATGGCTGCCCTTTTCCCCAGGAGCCCCCAGGAGCCTCCAGCCCCGAGCAGGAGGCCAATCTCCACATGGCCCTTTTCCCCAGGAGCCCCCAAGGAGCCCCCAGCCCCAAGCAGGTGCCATACCTGCTAGGCCAATCTCCTCATGGCCCTTTTCCCCAGGAGACTCCAGCCCCGAGTAGACCATACCTCCGAGGCCAATCTCTGCATGGCCCTTTTCCCCCGGAACCTCCAGGTGCCCCCAGGAGCCTCCAGCCCCGAGCAGGAGGCCAATCTCCACATGGCCCTTTTCCCCAGGAGCCCCCAGCCCCGAGTAGGCCATACCTCCGAGGCCAATCTCCACATGGCCCTTTTCCAGCCCCCAGCCCCGAGTAGGCAGTGCCATACCTGTGAGGCCAATCTCTGCATGGATGCCCTTTTCCCCAGGAGCCCCCAGCCCTGAGCAGGCAGTGCCATACCTGCGATGCCAATCTCCTCATGGCCCTTTTCCAGCCCCCAGCCCCGAGTAGGCCGCACCTCCGAGGCCGATCTCTTCATGGCCCTTTTCCAGCCCCCAGCCCCGAGCAGGCAGTGCCGTACCTGCGAGGCCAATCTCCTCATGGCCCTTTTCCAGCCCCCAGCCCCGAGCAGGCAGTGCCATACCTGTGAGGCCAATCTCTGCATGGCTGCACTTTTCCCCAGGAGCCCCCAGCCCCGAGCAGGCAGTGCCGTACCTGCGAGGCCAATCTCCTCATGGCCTCCTCCTGGCGCCGCCGCATCTCGGGCGTCCCCGGGCAGCTCCCGCTCGCGATGGATGCGTGGGCAGAGGGTGGCTGTGCCAAGGGTAGCTCGCGGTTGGCATCCACATCTGTCCAAGGAAAGAATCACTCACATTATTATTGAAAGCCAGGCAGCTGCTGTTTCCTAGGTTAAAAATATTTCTCACAAATACTCTGGTTGGGATTTCAGGGATTTCCAGGCCAGAGGCTTCTCAAGAAACTTCTTCTGGAAGCAGGAAAGGACCACTAAGAAAAAGCTTTGAGTTTGTCTTATTCATCTTCCCCACTGTAATTTCATTGACTTCTAAATAATGACAATAATGGAGTGAACTGGGCCCTCTGGCAGGCTCTGCCTTCAGGTTTGGTGGATTTGAGTGCAGAGCTCTCCTGCTCTCCACTTCTGCCAACAGACCTTCCCTTGTTATGAACAATCGCTGGTTAATTTGGTTCCAAGCCCTCCTTCAGCACAGACAGCCAATTTTTCTGAATTACAGGCCTATTTTCTAACATAAATAAACGAAGAGCCCCAGCTAATACAGCCATCTGAAGCCCATTAATTTAATCAGAGGGAGAGGAGCAGGAGCAGCACAAGGATCTGGAAAAGGCTTGCAAGCAAATAATAAATTATCCTGGAATCATCTCTGGCAAGTTTAACTGTGTTCTACTGCTTTTTAGCTGCTTCTTTTGCCTGGTAAAGCAGAAATTTGCTTTACCAGCAGACTACAGAAGCTCATCCACCTGGCCTTTGTGGATAACATTCCCAAACTATTTTTATTTTCATTTCAAAGTACTCATATGGAGGGCTTTTGAATGGCACCATAACATGCAGCACTTGGTGATGTCTAATTATTGATTATTTTAAGAACACCACTCTGAAATGCAGTCTGTGCTGGCAGAGGATTCTCCTGACTGGATTGCTGCAGTGCATCCCTGAGCTTGACTGGGAATAATCATGCAAACAATGACCCATTTAATGGCAAACAACAGAGGAGAATGACGGCTGCCTCCATAATTAAACCCTGAATGTGTTAGAATGAGGCACTTTCTTGATTCTGAGCATAACACCACTGTCACCTGTATTAATTTTCTGAGAGAGGAATTAGAAGTATGAGGCTGCATTGAAGCCAGTTTAATTAGCTGATTGCACAACTGCCATAGCAGAGTCAGACCACCTGATTAGCACGTATTAATTAGCATAGATTCAATAAGCATAATAGATTTTTTTTTCAGCATGTGGAAAAAGAAATGACAAAGAAACTTATCACAAAATCAGAGATGAATCACAGAATATCCTGAATTGGAAGGGATCTGCAAGGATCTTGCAGAATAATTACTATCCTCTATAGCTAGACTTGTGATCTTTTTAGGAAATCAAGTCTAATTAATTACTGATTCTGAAGGTTTCCATCCTAATAACTAACACTGAGGAATCGTTCAGCTTTCAACTCCAGGGACACACCAGAGTGAACTAAAACAATGTGTTAGGTGGGACCAAGGATCTTCATCATCTGTGGATAAAGAGTGCAAGGCACCCCATGTGAGAAATCCAACTTTTAGTTGAGAAAGAGTTTAGCACAGCCCTATCTTCAATGTCCACCATCATGCTAAGGAGACTGGGGACACACACTCACAGCTGGTGCACTGCAGAGCTGCAGGTAAAATATAGAAACAAGCCCTGCCTTTCACTACACATTGTTTATTTAGCTCTGACAAGTGACACTGTTCAACATGCCAATCCCAGTGACATTTCTGCTCTTCTGATAGGGCAAGAGCACAGCATTTCCAGTAAACAGATTTAACAACAGCTTCACTGAGATACAGTGACCTACATCCTTAAAGATACCTTCAGGTACCTAACTCAGTATTTTTAGTCCTGTCTTACTCACTCACTGAAAGCTGAGTGATTTTAAAATGTTGTCATCTCTACCTGCAAACCTGCCAGTGCGTAGTGATGGGAATTGGATGGGACCAGAGGAGGTAGAGCAATCTTGGGTCCTGAGCCTACAGGGGCTCGTGACCTGCATGAAATATTTACACCATGATTCAAGGAGATAAACAATCTGTATGGGAAGGAGAATGCATTGGCATGGATTTATAATCATAGAATACTAACTGCCTGATCTGGCTGGAGATGTTATGAGCAGGGGGATTGGACTACATGACCTTTAAAGGTCCCTTCAAACCCAAACCATTCTGTGATTTTATGATTCTAAAATTGGAGGCTTCCCAGCCAGACAAAGTCTGTGATGTTTCTAAGCCAGACAAGTCAGAGACAGACTATTCTGACTCTTCAAAAAGCAGCTTTGGAACAGGAGCAATATAAAAGCTGTCTGTAGCAGTACCTAGAGGGACTCCAAGAGAGCTGAAGAGGGACTTTAAACAAGGACATGGAGGGACAGGACAAGAGGGAATGGCCTCAAACTGAAGGAAGGTAGATTTAGATTAGGAAGAATTTAGATTAGGTATTAGGAAGAAACCCTGTGAGGGTGGGGAGGTCCTGGCACAGGTTGCCCAGGGAAGCTGTGGCTGCCCCATCTCTGGAAGTATCCAAGGCCAGGTTGGATGAGGCTTGGAGCAACCTGGGATAGTGGAATGTGCCTCCGCCTATGGCAGGGAGTGGGAATGAGATAATCTTTAAAGCTCCTTCCAACCCAAACCATCCAGGGCTTCTATGACACAATTTCACTTTCTTGACAACAAAGACTACGCTGATTCCTCGGGCCTGAAGAGAAACGGGGTTATTTCAGCCAAGCCCAGTCTAAAAGCTGCCGCGAAACCTCTGACTTTTGGAGACCCACGCGCTGCCGTCCTTACGTTTGGGAGAGGCGTGGGGGCTATCCGAAGCGATCTGCCTCATCCTGGTGCCGTGGCAGCTGAGCGCCACCAGCCTGGAGATGATGGCGGTTTTGCCGAAGCCGATGTTGCCGACGATGACCACGCCGCGGTTGACGCTGGCGTTGGAGCTCTGCAGCTGCGCGTCGATCTCGTGGAACACCCAGTCCCGGCCCACGAACACCGACTCGGTGGTGATGCTGGGCACCTCGAAGAGCAGCGGCTTCAGGGAGATGTCGGGGGGTCTGTAGGGTGCAAAGCGCACTGGAAAGGGAGACAAGGGAAGAACATCAACGTCCACGCCCGTTACCGTCGTATTTTCTGGATTTCTCTCCTGGGAAGCTGAGAAGACTCAGAGAAAAAAGGAAAACAATATTATCTCATTTGCTTCTCCTGTGTTTTGCTGCTTTAGAATGCGGTTTGGAGATGGCTTACCAACAGGTGGTTGTTCCATTGGTTTCATGTGAATTGTTTTTACTGATTAGCCAATCACAGCCAAGCTGTGCTGAGGTACTGGAAAGAGTCATGAGTTTTTCATTAGTATCTTTCAGCCTTCTATCAGTATCCTTTCTGTATTCTTTAACATTTTTTAGTATAGTTTAGTATTCTTAATATAATAATGATTCTTAATATATGTCTGCTGACATTTGCTTTCTGGAGAAGAAAACCTACAGCACATCACAGCCACCAGCTTGTGCCTTGGGTTACAGCAACCTGAAAAGCCTCAAATCCCCAGGGATGAAAATGGGGAAAGCAAAAATTGCCTTCCCCATCCTATTAAAAAGCTGTCACTGGGAAGAATCCTTATCACACTCTTAGTGTTGGGATTCCTCTATTGTTCCCCTGCTTAAAATAATTGATTTAACAAAAAATAGCAGAGAAATCTCTCATTTAGTCTCTCTCACTGGGATTTTGGAACCCTGGGAACAAACAGTGGGCTGTAATGTGTCCCCCAGCACAGGACCACAAATGTCTTCACTATTTCAGCCCAGTGCCAAGACTAGGGATATTATAATTAAACACAAATTTAGGATTTCCAGCTGGAACAAAGAGCTGCAGTTTGTAACAGCCCAGATTGATGCAATTTCATAGCAATAGCTTCAAAATGCAGCATTTCAGGGAAGAGCCTCCTCTTGCATATGCAATGACATGAAAATGTTTCCAAATAGTGATGGTTTGCCTTTTCACATCTTCTTCTCCCTCTCTTTTTAAAAACAGCACAGAACCTCAGGTAGGATAAGAAACAAACTTCAAAAAATTGAAACACTGCTGCTATTCTCGTGCAACTGTCACAAAAAGGGAAAAAAATAACCCCAAAACGCAATAGGAAAATATGTAGTGCTACAAGGGTTTCAAAAGTGTGTCTGGAAAACAATTTGATTCTGTTCCTACAATAAAGTTGAATGTTTTGGATGCAATCACTGCAAATTACACAGCCTTGGCAAGCTCCTGCCTCCGAACATATGGAAATTTGGTCTGTCAAACTTTGCTTTCTTCACTTAACTGCCTGCTAATGCACTTCTAGAACTGCCTCAGCAGCCAGGAGGATTTCATTGCAGACTGCCATCCAAAGCTCACAAACCCACTCTTTGGGGGGCTCATGTCTTTGGTACAAAGTCCTGCCAGGCTGTACCATGTTGAGCATGTTGGGTGAAAACCCAGCCTGTGCCTTCCAGCTCCCCAGCTCCTCACCCTAAAATGGTGGGCTCAAAAAAAAACCCCTAGAGAACAGGAAAGTTACAGGTATGGCCAGAAGAAACCCCTCTTCTATGCACAGGGAAGGATAAAGCAGTCTCATGGCACAGAAACAACCTGAAAATATCCCAAATGAGCTTTCTTGGCCACTTACTCATCTGTGCAACAAAAAATGATGGGGCTGAAGCATTAGCCTGGTGATCTGCTGCAGACAGGACTGTCACACTGACAGCTTCAGCACGTGGTGGAAGATTGAGCTCAGATTAAAAGAGGGATGTAAGTTGAAGGGTGGGCTGAAATCCCAAGGAGATGGTGCAAATCGAGCTAGAACTGCCTGGGAATAATAAGCAAAACACTAAAATATCAGCCCTGGCTCCTCTTCTCATTGCTAATGTCTTGTTTGGGGAATTTGCCCCAAAGAACCACAAAAATTTCCCCTTCAAAAGGCTTTTTAGAACTCAAAGAGCTGCCTGAATATGGGCATTGTGAGCAACCCTACAAGCAGTGGCTGAACTGGTGGCCCCATCACTGCACTGGGCTCCTTCCCCACTGGCACACTGCAGAATGCAAGGGGGAACTGCAATCCCTGGCCTTGATTGAAAAAATAAGACAAAACAGCAGTAGCCCATAAAATTTCTGATTTTTAATAACTTAGCAAATTACTAAGCCCAAGGAGACCAGATGAGAGCTGGGGGTATTCATCCTGGAGAAGAGACAAGAGAAGGCTTTGGGATGACCTTACTGCAGCCTTCCAGTGCCTAAAGATGCTCCAAGAGAGCAGGAGAGAGACTTGGACAAGGGCCTGAAGGGACAGGACAGAGGGTTGGACGAGATATTAGCAAGGAATTGCTCCCTGTGAGGGTGGGGAGGCCCTGGCACAGGTTCCCAGAGAAGCTGTGGCTGCTCCTGGATCCCTGGCAGTGTCTAAAGCCAGGCTGGATGGGGCTTGGAGCAGCCTGGGACAGTGGGAGCCGTCCCTGCCATGGCAGGGCTGGCACTGGACGGACTCTAAGGTCCTTTTCAACCCAAACCATTCTGAAATTCTGGTTTTCATAGGGACAGGGATGAAGTTCCCCACACAGACACCCCCAGGATGGGAAGCCCTGAGGGCCTCGTTGTGCTCCTACCTCGCAGGTCCTGCTGCGCCCGGGCGCTGGCCACGCTCTGCCGCGGCATGCGCAGCGACGTGCGCAGGGGAGTGTGCCTCTGCTCGTCCAGGTAAGCCAGATCTTCCAGGTGGGCTGAGCTGGTGGCTGCCACGAGAAAGCAAAGAAGTACATCACGCCTGGCGTTTGGATCTCATGCTCTGGTTACTGTTATTGTTTCTGTTTTTAATGAAAATACGTGGAGATGTAAGTACCGCGAGACAACAGAGCTGATGTGAACCAAGTACCATTACCCCCAAGAAGAAGTAAAGTGTTTTGGTGACTTTTTCTCATGCTTCACTGGCATTTGCTCTGGTCTGGTGTCCTGTTGGTGTTCCCAAATAAAAGAAGATAGCTTCCACTATTCCAGGGTGCTCCAAGCCCTCTGCAACCCAGCCCTGGATACTGCCAGGGATCCAGGGGCAGGCACAGCTTCTCTGGGCGCCCTGTGCCAGGGCCTCACTCCCCTCACAGGGAATGTTTCTTCAATAAGAAGAATAACAAATTATTCTTCAATAAGAATGTGTTGTAAGAACTGCTCCCAGTTGTAAACTGCTCACTGACACAATACATTCAGTGACTGTACTCTGTAGGCTGCTACAAAAATGGGTATTTTTGTGCTGTTTTGGAAGCTTTTTGGGGAGAATCTTAAAAAAAAACAACAAAAAAACTAAAAAGAAAAAAAAGGAGGAAAAAAAAGGCCAGCAGGTATAAGTGCTGCTGTGCTTTGCTTCCAAAGAACAGAATGTATACAAACTCAAGTGTATTTGAAAAAAAATAAAAAAGAGAAGAAGAACCTGTTTTAGCAAAACTGAGAATTCATGATTACCTTAAAATGTGGAATACCATGGAATACCACTAAAGGAAAGGCAGCTTTTTCCTCATTCCCAGCTCTACTGTCCCCACACTGACGACCTTGAGGCTCAAAATTAATATATCTATTTTCCAGTGGGTTAATTTTCAGTTGGATTAGTCAACTAATCTGGTTTATCAAGTGGTTACGTGTGTCACTGGAGCAAGGACAATGGCAGCTCAGCATTAACTCTTTGAGCAACGTCATATTTGCAGACAGACTTAAATCAACTCAGAAACTACACTTGGTTTCCCTTTCTCATCATTCAGGCACAAGGATAATGAGGTTAAACTCTTTGGTGAACACCACCCATATAAATCCACTACCTAAACCCCATAATTTTCTGGTGCCATAAACATATGGGAGCTAGTATGTGATCATTTGATGATAAAATGTTAAGCCAAATCTTAAATTCTCATACTTACTTCCATGATTTAACCTTAACATGAACTGTGTCAGCTGACATAGTACTTCAAAGCAGCAAAATCTCTACCAAAAAAATAAACATCTAGAAGGAAAAGTTGTTCCTGAAATTTACTGGATAGCTTCCTCTTGAAATAGTATTTGCCTCTAAGTGCACCAAGCAAGTCAACAACTTCCAAAGACAATTAAATGAACACAAATGTATTTAAATTTATGGTGCTCAGCCTACTCTGTTTGCTTTGGAAGATGTTTACACAGTGTCATTTATAAGGAATTCATCTAAAGCAAGCAGGCTATGGAAGAAGAGTTTTCAAGTTTTTTCTATTCACTCCCTTCAGTCTGAAATCTCAGATTTTCAGTCTGTGCTGCACCTCCATGCCCTGGGTTTGTACTTCACCATCTATAAATCTAATTTCTGCATTGCTTTTAGGTCTGTGACCAGCCAAAGCTGGATTAAAAAGGAAAGCTAATCCAGTTATGCAATGCAGCCTGGTTCACCAAGGGATGCTGATTTAACAGACAATATCCCAGGCTCTTTGGGGCGTCTCTCAGAATTGTCTCTGGGTTTTCTGGAGCAGCATCTGCCAGGACTCAGAATCCAAAGTGTGGATTTCTCCACATGTCTACACAGACACATAGACAACACATTTTATCCCAGAGAAATTACCCAGCAAGAAAAAAATATGGGGCAATAAAGGAACAGGGAGTAATTCCAGGCAAGCAGCTTTGCAGCAAAGCTTTAATATTTCTAATCCCATCTCTTTTTTCTGCCCTGCTGTTCCCAGCTTCAGGGGAACGCTCAGCAGGCTGGTAAAAGACATCAATAAGGTATGGCACAACATCATTTAGAAATGTTTCAAAGAACAAACATGAATTTAAATGAAATTAATGTTGATTTTATGCCAAAAAGTATCAGTCACTAGCAAATGCCAAGTGCTGTGAGGTGTGAGATGTTGAGGTGAGGAGCATTGGGACCCAGAGCAGATCTACTGCAGACAGAAAGTAGCATCATTCTCTTAACTCCAAAGCTCTTTTCAGAGAACATGAGCCAGGTTATTTTACTTGCAATGAATCCTTTGAAATAGTAGAAATGGCTATGATGTCATGGCACCTTAAACACAAGACATTTGCATTGTAATGACAGCAAAGAATCTGGCTTTTTCTTTTTAAACATATTCTCCTGTAATCTTGTTGTACAATTTTGTAAGGGATCATAAACTGCTGAAATAACCATTAAACGCCATCAGAAACAGTTTTCCGTGGAGGAATTTTTCATTTAGAGCCAATAAGTCAAACAAAACCCCAATTTTTGTCATTCTTAAGTACGATGACTCCAGGAAGGAGATTTCTTCTTGGATAAGGAAACACAAGAAGGGCTGTGGCATCTGTGTGCTGTGTCTGGCTCTGACCTAAAGGCACAAACATGAATTTCTTACCTGCTACTGAATTTGGCCGTGGCATAAGGTACAGAGGAATTGACTGCACTGACTGGGACAGGACTGTCTCCAGGTTCCTCTCGGGGATTTTGTTGAGGCTGTAGGTGGAGGCTGACATGTTCTCATCCACACGGTACAGGCAGGAGTCCATGCTGGATTTCTGGGATTGCCACTGCTTCAGGTTTCCCCCAGATCCGAGTTCCTTACTGCTTTCCCCTCCATATTTAGTACGTTCCACATTTTCAGAGTAACTTGTCAATGTAGCTTGAAGGAAGAAATGATAAACAAAATGAGTAACAAAGAAAGAATGGCTTGAACACACACTGCTCAATGCTGAGCTGAGCCATGCAAGAGCCAAAAATGATCTTCATCAAATTTTCCACATCCACATAAATCAGAGATTATGGATTTTAGTTTAATGATACTGTTTCTGCTTACGACTTCTAAAAGAACATTTAAGCTCTAATGTTTTGGCTCATACTGTTAAAAGCCATTTGTAATTACAAAGAGTATTAAAAATTCTGCACCGCGTTGTATTCAAATACACCATTCCAGAAAGAACAGAAATTATTCAGGAGGAAACATTACCATGGCTCCTCATGTCTTTTAATTGGCATCATAGTTTCTACCTTTCCTTTTCCAGGGAATGTTTGCAGAAGTTTGCAAGGTCTGACACTGAGAAGCCTCCACTGACCTGCCTGAACAACCAGCTCCCATGGATTAGTTTGGCTCAGTATCTTTGCATCCCGTCAAATGTTCCAAAATTTAGTTGCTTGCAACGTATTTTGAAATTTAAAACCAACCACGTGAAACTGCTAAAAATTGGTATTTATTTGTTGGTATTTATACATAAGCTTGCTGTCAGGTAAACATATTTATGATTTAGGATAAGAAAATCAGATAAAAACAGAAAACAGCTATTCACACATTTCTCTTGCTCCCTCAAACTGTCTGAGAAATATCTTTGAAATGATTCTCTATAAAAAAACCTCAATTTCAAAGACTGGGTTTGCAGGGCAAGGCATGCCATGTTTTCTATTCACAGAAAAAAATCCCCATTGATCCATTACGATCCATTAGAATCCGTTAATTTTAAGTCTATCTCAGTATGTCCCTAATTAGTCTTTGTAGAAACAAATCAGCAGCTGACATCAGTCATCTTCCAACACATCAAACTGAGGAAAAACAAAATAACCATGTGTCAAAATAAGTTTTCTTTAAGTGAGACAACAAAAAAGAAAAAAAGAGCTATTAAGTCCTGCTGCCCCTTTTTCTAATCAACAATTTGTGTTCATTCTAAACATAATTTTCTCTAGTTTACACTAAAGCTGTTTTATGTGCAAACTCATCATCGAAGCAGATATTTAGGACTGCTCCCTGTGGATTAATTTACCTGCTGAACAGCCCTGGATGATCTAAGTGCTGCTACACATGCTGAAGTGATGGATTTAATCTCTTCTAGGAGCTGTTTTAAACCAAAATAATTTTAACTTCAGTGAAAAAGCAAAAGCATCAGCTTAGCTGTGAGTCAGCAACATGAACTGACATGCTGAGCACATCTCCCATAGTGTGACCCCTGAAATATGTGGAAGCATATTTCAGAAAGACAATCTCAGAAAATTTACATTACCTAACTAAGATGTAGAGTGATGTAGAGCAACTACTAAGATGTAGAGTGACGTTCAGGGGAGAAAAGTTGTGAACACCAGATGGGCAGATAAATACAACGAAAGTACAAAGATTTGGGCAGCCCTGAAATGGTCAGGGAGTTGGATCAGGTGGTCATTGTAGGGCCCTTCACACTGAAATATTCTATTCTATTCTATTCTATTCTATTCTATTCTATTCTATTCTATTCTATTCTATTCTATTCTATTCTATATTTCCATTCATCCCATCCCACACCCTTTTATCCCATTCCCTTCTTTTCCATTCCATTCCATTCTGACAGGATGAGAGGAAACAGCCTCAAGTTGCACCAAGGAAGGTGAAGGTTGGACATTAGGGAAAATTTCTTCATTGAAAGGAAGGTAAAGTCCTGGAACAGGCTGTCCAGGCCAGTGATGGAATAACCATCCCTGGAAACATTCAAAAAACATGTGTACGTGGTACCTGGGGGAGTGCAAGGGGACTGGAATTCACTGATCCTTAAAGGTCCCTTCCAACACAAACCACTCTATAACTCCATGATTTTTAAACAAAAGGACACTTCATTAATCAAAAGCTCCAAAAAAATGCAACCTTTGAACTGACTGGAAGAGATAAACTGATGAACTCAAATCTATCAAAGAGCAGGAATTTTTGCCTTAAGCCATCTGCAGAGAGGCAGATCCTTCAATCCCAGTCTCCAAGGGACAGGTGGGACATGGTGGGGGTGCCACAGGGGCACCAGAGGTTATGGAAGAACACTTGAGGCTCTTCAATTGCTAAATCCAGACAAAAAAGCACAACCCTGGTGAACAAAAAATCAGAACTTTGCCATGCCTGGGCCCTGCTCCATCGGATCACGCCGACCACAGCGCGTGCTGGCGAGCTGGGAGCAAACTGCAAGGATGGAGAAGGATGGGACAGTGTGTGAGTGACACACAGAACAAGAGAAACTTGACATGCACAAACAGCTGAGGTTCTCTATAGCACCGAAGTAATACCACAGGGACATAAATATAGACGTGTGTGCGTATAGATCTGTGTATTTATAGATCCATAGCTGCGTCTCCAGTCTCCACTGGTGCAGTCTCGCGCTATTTAATGTGAGCACAGACAGAATTCGAGGCATCCAGATCTTCTGACTGCTGGAAAACACATAATGAATGATATCCCATGGAAAGCCCCCTGGATGAGTGCGCAGGCAGTGTGGTGCCCGTCTGCAATCCCGTCTGCAGCTTTCTCCTGGGATTTGCTGAATCTCTGTCCCCACAATCCCAACCCACCCACAGCACCAGCACCACCTGCACCAGCCTCAAGCAGCTTTGCAGGCACACGGACTGTGGTGCCAGGAGGGAACACACTCCAGAAGTTCTGGACTCACTACACAGTCCCACCCTGCTCTGAGCTACTCAAGATTTACTCCTGTATTTCCTCTGTCAAACTTTCCTTTTCCAATGTGGCCTGTTTCCCTTGGAAGCAGAAGTTCTGATTAGGACTTTTTGCAAATAACATGGGTGAAATATTTTAATTTCTTTGGGGAAATAACAGAGCTGTACTGAAGCAGCAGCAGCCCCCTCAAGACAGCACCTCAGCACTACAAACAGCACTACACGTCTCAAGACAGTTTTGTGTATTTACAGGCCACAAATATTATTTCTCATTTAGCTGCAACCTGGCCTATGCCCTGGGAGGTTTTCAACTGAATGTGTCTCTAGTCAAACACACAAGGGAATTTTTACCATCCCATCCAACTCTCCTCGAGGCAAAGAGCATGCCTGGAAAACATCAACCTTTACATTCACCTTCCAGCTGTAACTGGGAGAAGCAGTTTTTGTAGGTCCCACGTGACAATGACCAACAGCTGTATCATTAATTATGTGTAAAGATTTATAGTGCCTCAAGTAAGAAACAGGGATTTTGTTGATTTAAAGAAATAACTGCAGCAAAGCAATGAGCTTTTCATCTGCTGCACTGCAACGAGCTCCAAACCCAGCCTGAATTAACCTCATTTCACTTCAGCACCTCTTGCCTCATTCCATTAGAGATGTCCCAGCTAACACGTACAAGTTGGCAAGGAGTGAAATAAATTTTTTACCCTAATCTACATAAGCCTCCATAAACTCAGCCACAGAAGGATACACCTAAATATAGCCACATCACCCCAGACCACTCCAGCTGCCAAAGAGAAAAACTTGGCAGGCAGAAAGTGGAAGTCCAAACCGTTCCCAAGGGCAGGCAGCAGCCTCGTGCAGTCACACACTGTCTGTGCCCCAACAACCTTGGTGCACCTTTAGAACATTATTCTCTGCTGGACACCACCAGGCAGTGAGTTTATGGCATTTCCACACAAAAAAAACCCCAATCCCAAAACCCCCAAGGTGTGTCCTGCTCAAGGCTTGAGGCCAAAATCCACACCACTGGCTGGATGTCTTAACTTCTCTATCAACAATGGTCTCAAATAGGAGAAAAAGAAAATTAAGATCACTGGCTTAATTCACATAAACAATCCCACAAAGAGACAGACATTAAACAGGTAAAGCCATTTCTGTGTCAGGCCTGGGAGTGTTATAAATCATGGTGAGCACGCAAAAGGTCTTAAAATGAAATGAAAAATACCTTGACAGTAGCATCACCTGACCTTAAATCCTTTCTATGCCAGATCTGAATTCCCTGCTGCACCAGCTGACAAGCAGGATGAGGAATGGGATAAAGAATGGGATGACAAATGGGATGATTGCCTTGCAGGGCTCTATCCTGGCTGCTACTCAGGCTAGAAATGCAAGGTCTGGGTAAAACAGAGCGAGACCCTCCCACCTCCTGGGGCCAGCTCCCTGCAAACACTGTGAGACAGAACAGCTCAGCAAAGCTTCTCTTTAGAAACTGCAGTTTATTACTTGCAGAAACAAGGTAATTAATGTTGTAAAGCACACTCCACTATCGTAAACATGAAAGAAATCTGTTAAAAGGTCCCAACTCTACAGAGGTTGCAGCCTTAATGATCGTTCCCCAACTCTCTTTGGGGAATGAGCCCAACTAGAAGCCACTGAGATTCAAAAAAAGATCTGCAATTCTCAGAAATGTTATTCATTATTAACAGAGCATTTCATAATACTGATGAGAATGTCAGAATTCAAATGCTTTAACTGTAAGATCACAAAAATATTTAACCTGAGTTAAATTTATCTTGATGTGCCTTTTGAGCTTTGTTCCCTTCTCAAAGCAGATGAAGTTGGAAACAAATCCATCTCATTTCATTGTCAGCAGCATCTATTCTGCATAGCAGCATCTATTTTGCTTAGCAGACACTTAGACAAATTCATTAACAAACCTATTTTTAACCCAGAAACACATACATCTGTAGAAGGCAGCATCTTGATGAAAGCTTAGGAATAAAAGGAAAAAAAAATAGCAAAAAAAGAGTAACTGGAAGAACTAGAGGCCAGGGATTCCAAGGAGGGAATGGGGCTCATTTTAATGTTATTTTCCATCAAATAAATCCACAAAATCTGAGTGAAGACCTCTCATCCATACAGTACCAGGCACTTCACCACAGCAGCGGGGCCAGAGGATTTCCACTGCTCACTGCTTTCCCTTTGAAGCTGCTTTCCCCTCATAGCTGTGTCCCTGCACAGGATGATCCCCTGACACTTCAGGAGGGAACAGAGTGCAGATCATCCCAGGGAAAAAGTGTGGCCCCATTTCAACTTGAACAGACTTCTACAGGAAGATGCCACATGGAAAACAGCCATTCCTTAGGAGATTGCTGCTAATGATATGAAGTGCTGCCTGAACATCACTTGGATAAGCTGGCAAGAAAAGTTTGCTGGTTATTTCAAAGGATTGCTGAGACTGGTGGAGATTTTTCTGTATTCTGCTGCATTCCACCAGCAAAACTTCCAAGCTCACACTGGAGGGGCTGTGGAGGTGCAAAGTTCCCTCAGAGCAGCACATGATTCTTTGACCAGTTTTCTTTTCAGTAGCAGATTTTTGAACATTAACAGTTGGCTGCTTTTACATAGTGAGAGCCAAAAAATCCTGGAAGCTATTCAGAGGTTACAGTCAGGTCAGGATTTTCACCAGCCATTCTGTTTTATATGGAAAGAATTCCATGGCATCCAGGAGGAAAGGGCTGACTTGCTCCTACATCTGCTCTTGTCTTACCTTCTCCCCCATTCCCCATTGCTCTTATTTTACAAATAAAGAATATCTGAATTTGAAGATCTGGGCCTTGTAATTTTTTTTAATCCTTTCAACTTTTGCTCAGCTCTTAGAACCAAATGACAGCTTGGGCAGAGGCAGGACCCATCAGGGATCAAACACCCACTTGTACTCAGTGTGACCCTCCAGCCCAGCCCAGCTCTGGGGCTGGATGTGGGAGAAGGTGCAGCTCTGACGGTGGGATATGGTGAGCAGGGAAGTGAGGGGGTGGGATCCTGCAGTGACTTTGCCAGGATTCATTAACCTACTTCGGCACACAGCTCAGAATAGCTCACCCATTTGCATTTTAAGATCACGCAGGCAGAAGTGCTGCAAGGGTTGCTGTGGCATCCAGGAGCTGAACTAAGCCCAGATTCCCTGATCAGCCAAGCAAAATGTTAACCACTAGTGCAACTAAACTCCCTAAATTATCAACTTGCCTTTCTTGTTTTTTAACACTACATAAATTGATAGCAAAATAAAATCTTCTTAAGCTGGGGAAATACTCAATCTAGAACATGTGGCAAAGACGCCCAAGTGACAATCATCCTGTTTGATATCATACAAACATTAATGTTTTTCCCATTGTGCCTGTACAGTTACTGAACAAAATTAATCTGTGTATATTTTCTCCAGATTCTTTACACCTGCAACCCACAGATCACTCAAATGAAAAATCTGCTTCAGCACTTACAGAAATTCACTGAAATTTGTGATAATTAAGTTCAGCTCCTGCCCAAGGCTTCCTCTTGCACCATTTAAACAATTTCCAAAAGTAAATTAATTGATGCAAAGTTATCAACCTCATACATCCCATTTTTCACCAACTACTATGTAGCTCTGCCTATGAGGAATGGAAGATGGAGGGGTACAGATCACCTTGGTCACTGCAGTATAAACCTGAATAATGCAAAACCATTCCCCTAATTAGCAAACACAGATAAATAATATTATCTAAACAGAGCACTGCATCTAGCTCTGGGGTCCCCAAGGGACATGAAACAGGGTGAGTCCAGAGCATCACTGAGTTGATGACATGCCTGGAATCCCTCTGCTCTGGAGCCAGGCTGGGAGAGCAGGGGTTTTTCAGACTGGAGAACAGAAGGCTCCAAGGAGACCTTAGGGCTCCTTCTGGTGTCTAAGCGGGCTCCAAGAGAACTGGAGAGGGACTTGGAACAAGGCTCTGGAGAGACAGGACAAGGGGGAATGGCTTCCCACTGCCAGAGGGCAGGGATGGATGGGATATTGGAAGGGATTGTTCCCTGTGAAGGTGGGCAGGCCCTGGCACAGGGTGCCCAGAGCAGCTGGGGCTGCCCCTGGATCCCTGGCAGTGCCCAAGGCCGGGCTGGACAGGGCTTCACCTGGGACAGTGGGAGGTGTCCCTGCCCATGGCAGGAGCTGGAACTGGACGGTCTTTAAGATTCCTTCCAACCCAAACCATCCTGGGATTCCCTGACTATAAACCAAGCTTTGTTATACCAGCCAGCAGCAGCGAGGAGGAGGAGGAGGAGGAAGAGGAAGAGCGTGGCCGGGCACTCACCGATGATGCCGCTGTCTCTGCTCTCCAGCGTGGATGTGGGGCTGGTGACGGCCCCGTAGGTGCAGTCCTTGGCTGTGACAGTGGCGCTGACGGGTGGCAGGGTGGAGCAGGGGCTGCTGGCGGGCGGCGAGGCCGTGCTGCTCGTCAGGGTGGAGCAGGGGCTGATGCGCTGCGTCACCGCTGAGCTCTGCAAAACGGGGGCGGCAGGAACACATCACTCACCACGGGCACTGCCAGGGGGAACGGCTCCCTATAGCTCACACTTGAGGATTTGCTTTGTCTGCTGAGGTTAAAAAGTGCTTTAGAGTTGGAAATGAAAACATCCGTTAGGCCACCCCCCACCTGTGGCAGACACTGGGCTCGTTTTCTCCTTCACGCTTCAGAGAGCCCAGCCTCCATGCTCAATAGGAGCCACAGGAAACATAAATAGCAGTATTTATCAAAAGCCTGATTCCATACTTGATCAGGAGTTTTGGTTGTTTTGTAAGCACTGAACTGAAAGCTTAAAAGAAAAAAGCACAAATAAGCAAAAAACCATGACAGAAAGGTAAATTTGGTGCTTCTGTTGAAGTGGAGAGCTCTGGAGAGGGAAACACACAGTGTGATCTCACCTTTACTTACAGTTACAGTCACCATATCCAGGAAATCCTACAAAGACCTCTGGGCCACTTCCATCTGCTCAGAACCCTTGTGGGGCTCCAGTTTTTATTTTGCTCTATAAACGTTTCCTCCATTCCAGGAAAACAACAGAGATCCTTTATCTAGATACCAGATGGCCCTTCCCTGCCCAGGCATGCTTTTCCCACCAGATAAAATTTAAACAAACCCTCAAAAATATGGAAAATAAAGCAGCACAAAGAAGATGCTGTTTTAAAAGTGATTTTTGGTAAGATACTGTGTGCAAGGAACCTGAAGGAGTTTATCCATCTGATCCTGTGCAGGGAGATGGATTTATTAAAAATCCAAAATCATTCTTGAATTCAATTTGATATATGACAGAGCCCTTGTTTTAACCTCAGGCTACTGGATACAGAAGCTCCACTGGAAAAAGCTTCTCCCTGCTGAAGACACATCCTGGAGCATCTGCAGGGGACAAAACTGCTATGCAGGGTCAAGGTGCAGGTGGCTTCTTGTGTACCAAACACACCAACTTCATCACCCTTACACTGGACTTCAGAGCTTTTTTTTTTTCAATAAACAGGCAATTTCAACACTTTCCTTGCACAGGACTGAGTGACAGAACAGGCACCCACTCACAGGGTGGGCACTGGAGGAGCCTCACCCTCAGGAGGGTCAGTCCATCGCCCCTCGAGGATGGGCAAAAAGTAACCATTAAAAAACGGGAGTTTCAGCACGTCATCCTCCCTGGAGTTCATCTTCAGGGTTCTGCACAGGGAGGTGACCCCACATCTCCCTGGCTCAGGGGACAGTGCAGAGCACAGCAGCTTCTCCTGCACTGCTGCTGTTGGCTGAAGCTGGGCTCAGCAGGCAGCACTTCCCTCACTGTACAATGAGCCTGGGCCCAAGGAAGGAACAGCAGAGGTTCATTCCCCATCTGGAATTTGATTAAATGAGATTTCTTTTATTCTGTGGGAGCATCCCCATATAATTGTGTGGCTTTGTATCCCCTTCTCTGTGACATCTGAAGGAGATCACAGAATGCATCATACCTACAAACTGCATAACAGGCTTGACCTCTCATTTTTTTTCCTCCTCTTTAATTCCATATTTGAAACTTTAAAAGATGTCTGGGAGGGACTTTTTTAAAGATGAACATGGTGTTTTATATTAGGACACCATAATGGTAGCTACTACTTGAAACCACCAGGAAAAAACCTCCTTTGTCCAAGTATCCCCATGGGTTGTGTAAAAATCCTTACTCAGAGAGGAACTGCCCTGGTGCTGGAGGCAACACAGAGCATCCCTGGCAGGGGGGATGGGGCAGCCCCTTGGCCACCCCACAGTTCTCATGCCAGAGGGAGCTGAATTGATCTCAGCCTAATTACAGAATATCCCCAACATGGATCAGTGCATCAGCGAACCAGGGACACAGTGCCAATGTCACAGCTCTGCTGGCAGGTTTGCGTATTAACGCAGACATCCCGAACTGTGCGAGTATTTCTGTTTTCATTTACGATCTCCCTGTGGTATCCATCAGGGTCGGTCTCTTCTTCCAAGCAACATGCATCAGGATAAGGGGAAATTGCCTGGAGTTGGGCCAGGGGAGGTTTAGGTTGGATATTAGGGAAAATTTCTTCGCTGACAGAGTGGTCAGGCATTGGAACAGGCTGCCCAAGGCAGTGGTGGAGTCACCATCCCTGAAGTGTTCAAACAACAAGCAGATGTGGCACTTTGTGATATGGCTTAGTGACATGGTGGGATCCAGTCAAAGGCTGGACTTGATTATCTTGCAGGTCTTTTCCAACCTTCCTGATCCAGTGATTCTAAAATACCCACAGTGTACATGATGGCTCCCAACACATGGTCATCTCTACTGAAGTACTTGGGACAAGCAAAGCAACGCTCTCCTCTCTCCATCCTACTTAAAGTGCCACTGGTACATCCCATTTGATCAGCTTACAGATGGGATCTTCAAGAATGTAAAGCTTTATTACTATTATAAATTCTTTATGGTGGAGTTTTTCTATGTCTTTGTTTTAACTGTCATTTTAAACAAATCCCCACTGAAACTTATCTCAGTACAAAATAATATCCACTAACTTTAAAATATAGAAATCATTGCACTTTAAAGCAAATTAAAATTCAGTGCAAGGATGGTACACTTATCTTCCCTCCAGCTGATAAAACTATTGTTTCATGAAATGCCAGAAGTGATATAAGTTCCTTTATTTGCTGTGTTATCAATGCAGCTCCTGAAGAACAAGCTCCTTGCAACTGGAAATTATGAAATAACACAGTATATCACTTGGCATTGATTGACGTGTTTTATTTTTGTATTGATATAGAAAAATGTTCCTCTGTGTGAGTTTTAAATATAAATTTCCATTGACAGAACATTCTGTATTATTATTGCTGCTGTTTCATCTGTCACATTTTCACTGAATTTTGAAAAATTACTCTGTTCTGCCAGAACCTCAGTGTCCTTTGTGCTGCTCTGGCAGACAATACAGTTAGAAAGAATTTCCCAAAAAGTAGGAGAAAAAGGATATAATCCTCAGCATTTGGGATCTCCCATTAAGGAAATCACGATTAAAAGAACAGAAAACATACTATCTCATTACAATCTGGATTAGAGAATATATCCTTGGATAAATTCAAAATAAGGCAACTGGGGGAAAAGGCATTGTAGAGATGTACAGATTGGGCAGTTTCAGTGCAAATACTCCCATTCCTTATCTTCCTTTCAGCTTAAGCACTGGTGAGATGGCAAATAATTATTGTCTCGCCTGAGCAGGCAAAGCATGGCTGGAATAACAAGCAGCAGCTTTTGATACAAAGAACGTTTTCTTTGCTGAGCTCATGTAAATTAACACATTAAAACCCAACAAACTGTTCTAATTTTTAGATTCAAGTGCAAACTACTGGTCAAAGTCTCAATCAGATTTTAATCGATCAATGGCTAGTAGAAGAATTAATTTAATTAATGCAAATCCCCTAAATGTCTCATTGCATGATTTTCAACATGATTGGAAGTAAGGTAGTGGAAGAAATTCAGTGTGGGGTGGAGATTTGGAGATTTTACCAAAATTTGCTGCAATTCAGAAGCAGCTTTAGCTTGGACAGGATTTGTTTGCTGAGACAGCCAGTGGGAGATGGCAGAGTCAGAAGAGAGCCCCAGAAGTGTGAGATGGCTGGGGCTGAGGTGGAGAGGCTGATGGAGAAAGTTCATTCAGCCTACAGAAAGGACAGGTACACTGGATCCAAGGATAGCTGCACCCTTCCACTATGTGCAGAGCCTGGAGGGAAGACACAACCACGCTCCTCTCAGAACTGGAAAGGGAAAGGACGAGGAGCAGCAGTCACAGCTTCCATCCAGGACATTTCCTACCAGGTAGAAGAAAAATATTCTTCACAGTTAAAGTCGGTGAGCCCCAGGAGAGGCTGTCAGGAGAGCCCACTGATCTCCATCAGTGGAGATCTTCAAACCCAGCCTGGGTGAGCCCTGAGAACCACAGTCCCTCCCTGAATCCAGCCCTGCCTCCAGGGGTGCATGGATGGGTTGACCTCATGAGGTCACTTCCAACCTTGAGTATTCCAGGATTCAAGGCAAGTGCTGACATCAGGAGACACTTACAAAGGAAGGAAAAAATTAACTTGGTAATTGAGGAACCAGCCTCTCTTTATCTTCTCCTGAACATGAATAGCATTCAAAGGCCCTGGAAAACTTCTTCATGCAAAAATTAGCACACAGCCCAAGATACCAATCTAGTTTAGAGGACAAGTCTGCTATTTCTCTTTAGATTTTTTCTTTTATTTATTCTCCAAAGACATCTTTGGCTTTAGAAAAAAGATTGGATTTTAATTTCTGTCAAAAGGTAACAACAAAAGGAACCATTTATAGTAGAAAGCTCTGCTTGGCTTTGAAGTATTCAGTTGAAATAGGCGCCTGTTAAAAGGACATTTTCTAGCCCCAATGTATAGAACAGTCCATTTTAAATCCACAACTTGCTTTAAGAAATTGAATGGGAAGTGTTAAAAGTGTAACATACGTGTTAAAGGCAAGAACTTTACAAAATCCCATTTCTTGGCTCTCAATCAAACTAGCTCATGCAGGAGATCAAAAACTTCTTGTGTCAGTCAGTCAACCCAACCTGGCCCTGGGACACTGCCAGGGATCCAGGGGCAGCCCCAGCTTCTCTGGGCACCCTGTGCCAGGGCCCCACCACCCCCACAGGAGGAATTCCTTCCCATTATCCCATCTAATCCTGCCCTCTGGCAGTGCGAGCCATTCATGTCACTCCAGGCCTTTGTCCAACCTCCCTCTCCAGCTCTCCTGGAGCCCCTGTAGACACTGGAGGGGGCTCTGAATTCTCCCTGGAGCCTTCTGTTCTCCAGTCTGAACATTGCCAACTCTCCCATCCTGGCTCCAGCACTTGGACCAACTCCACAGCCTCCTCTGGACTTGCTCCACATCTGTTCTGACAACAGGCCACTTTTCACTGACTCTCTTTTTAAGGAATTCAGGTTCTCTGAATTACATTTATGTTAAATATTTGAGTGACTCATGCAGAGTCACCCAATGACAATTAAAAGAACAGAGAATTGGTTGATGAGTTTGTGGTTGGAAGTGGTTGATGAGTTTTGTGCTCTTCTGTTACATACTGGATTAGCCATCTGTCAATTTAAATACAAAAAGGGGTGGGGGAGGAAAGGCCTCCTATTTTCACTCTCAGCAAAACTGCTAATTGTCCATACCTGAGGGAAAGGAGGGAGAAACTCAGGCTCAGGCAGTTTCTACAAACCTGTACCATAGCCCAAAGCTTTCCAGCCAGCCAGGGGTGTAACAAGCTCCATCACAATAAAGATTTTATGATTTGCCTTCTTTATCAGTTTTCAAGCATGAAATCACCTTGTTGGGCAAATATGAGCAAGAACCATGACTATCTGTAAAATCAGGCTATTACTATTTCCCTTTCCCTTCTGCAGAGACTGTAAGTCTTTATGTAACACTACTGAAGTACTTCTGAAATATCACAGAGAAGATGCCAGGCAAGTACAGATTATTTTGGTCACTATAATCTGATTAGAAACACTGCCCACTCCTACATTTGCAGAAACAGAAAAACAACAGAAGCTGTCTCACATGGCTGATCCCTGAACCACGGCCTGCTGTTCTGCGAGGATGAGTCACCCTGAGATGAGGAGATACAACCTTTACCTCAGCTCCATCATTTCATTGTTACACTGAGACATCTGGTTGCCATAGAATCAGACAATAACCACCCTCTCCCAAACTCCACGGTGATGCCAACCCTTGCCATTGGGGATCAGGGGGCCATACCTGGTTCTCGTCCTGCACCTCCATGCTGTACTGGGGCCCTGGCTGAACCTCTGTGACTTTCTCTCCGAGGAGGAAGCCCAGGCGAGTCATGAGTGTGTTCGCTGCCTCATCTACGGATGGAGGGGGTCCCAGCTCTTGCTCAGTATCACCTAAACACAAGAAAACCAGATTCAGACAGGAATTGTTTACTTTTGGCTGCCGCTCAGTGGTTTTACCGACACGACACCCGTACCAGTTGTGTACCCTCAGTATCCGGGTTTTCAGGTTATTCACGTTATTCAAGTCTGTTTTTCCATTCTGTGCTGGTCATTAATTTTCAGTCATGAACCATAGATACAAGTTTTCTCCAATGTTAACTGTTGCTTCTCCTCTCACTGCTCATTATTTTCTCAGCGCCTCCTTGGAAGCACACCTAGGTATCTTGTCCCTGTAGCAGAAGCACCAGAGCTACCAGGGAACAAGATTTTCTGGACTAGCATTGGAGAAGAGTTTTTGCTCTCTTCACTCTGTTTCTTGCAGAGAAGTTACTCACAGAGAAGACAAGGCTACGAGAGCCATTTGAAAGGTGCTCCACGAGCTGCAGAGCAACCAACCTGTGATACTGAGTAGTTGACAGGAAAGACCAGGATAGAAAATACATTTGTGGAAGTGCAACTTCCACTGTCACCTGCTGTCCCCAACACACTCATGGTCATACAGAAATCAAGTCTCTCCAAATACAACTCACTTTCTGCACTCCCCCTATGGGCCATGCCACAAATTCCCCATCAGGTCTGCAAAACAGGCCAAAACCAACAATCCTAATGATTTTTTTCTATTTTTTTTTCCCACCAGCTGTAGGGAAAGCAGCACAGACGAGCTTCTAGCTAGCAATGAACTCTGGGAAAAGGCCCAGCATGTATACTGGCATTTCTGTAGCCTTTTAATTTTATAACAAAAAAGGAGGAACAAAAACTTGTGGAGGTTTTTGACTTTTAGTATCACACATGTAATTTGGGTTCTGAAAGTCAAGTTCCTTCCTGCTCACACCAATAGCAGGGTTAAAGCCTGAAGGTCAAGTTCTTACCACTTTACACTGAAGTAATACTGTGCTTAGTGCAGTTATAGGAGACTAATTAGGATTTGCAATTAGCCTACAGTTAATTATTCATCTGATAATGTACAATCTGGAAAAGAGCCCATCTCCATTTCCCAGCTCTGTCCTGGTTTGGGCTCCTCCACCACTCAGCCTGCAAGAGTAAAAGGATGCTACTTTAAATAAAATATTGCTTTTTGATAACTGCAACTGAAACCCACAAATCATGGAACCTGGGATATGTACAAAACCTCGGGAAATTTAAGCCAGTTGCTTCCAGAAATTCACATTTAATCTCACAGAGTACAGCTCACAGAAGTTTACAGCAATTTTTGGATGTCTCGTCTGCACTACTGCAAATTAATAACCCATCTCCCATGCAACCACGACTGCATTTCTAAGCACCACCAGCTCTGGGAGCTGAGCATCTGGAGCTGTCCTTCCACTGTGGCTTCACTGTTATGAAAATGGATGATACAGGAGGGCCACGTAAGCTGCCTGAATTATTGAATTCCCATTGTACTGCTCGAACCGACGCTGACGTGAATCCGATGGATTTAAGAGAGACAAATTTAAACGGATGGCCCAATTTGAGGAACTGCTGACCACCCACAGTCAATCTGTGGGCATTTACTGGCTCTAGGAGCCCAAGCCAGAACAGAGACATTTATGTAAAATGAAAACTAGAGAGACTTTTATTTCCAAGGTTATTTCTCTCTTTAAAAGGTATACTACATTTTTAAAGGTAGACTTTTTGGTAAAAGCCACTCCCTGGATATGGCTCCACAGCTTATTGTGCATTCCCATTCTGTCTTCACAACCATGATATTTAAAATGTTCTAATTATGCTGACTTACACATCTGGAGCAGAAAGAAACAGCTGGATCTACCTCTGTACTGCCCACCTGGGAGGATTCAGGAGTGCCCAGGTGAGGCAGCTGCAGGGCACTGGGTACAGCCAGTTTCCTTTGGCTTAGTGCTGGGAACAACTCCCAACCAAAATTCACTCATTGGAGATTGAGTTTAACCTTGTCCTTAACCCCCCACTTCTTTTAAACTACCCTTGAAACATCTCCAAGTGGCACGAACCTGGCCTTCACCTATAAAATACAGAAAACTACACCCTTGCCTCAAGTCATTGTACAGGCAGATTGAAGATACAGAGGATAATAATTATGTGCTTTGATAACAGTCCCAATGGCAGAGTGTTGGAACCACAACATCTTTAAGATCCCTTCAACCCAAACCAGTTTGTGGTTGTAATTCAGAGAATTGTGGAAAGGTTTGGCATGGGAAGGACCTTAAAGCCCATCCAGTCCAACTCCCTGCCATGGGCAGAGACACTTTGCACCATCCCAGGTTGCTCCAAGCCCCATCCAACCTGTCCTTGGACACTCCCAGGGATGGGGCAGCACCAGCTGCTCTGGACACCCTGTGCCAGGACCTCACCATCCTCACAGGGATTAATTTCTTCCTCATATCTGATTTAACCCTGACCTCCTTCAGTTTAAGGTTCTTCTGCCTTGTCTTGTCACTCCATGCTCATTCCCTGCAAGATGCTGGTCATGGTACAAGGTATCACCAGCTGAAGCACAGCAGTGGAGATGTGAGACCTCCAGATTTCATATAAAACTATCAATTATTTTATTATAACCTGGCTTTCAAAGTACAGATAACTTCGAATTTAAGCAAAGCGCCATTGTGGTGGATTATCCCCTCCTAAAGTCTTAAAAAATAAGTGGAATCATTTAACTGAATGTCAAAGAACAGACAGAACAGCTCTGAAGTGCCTGTGAATGGGTATTATGGAAAAAAGCTGTTATGTTGCCTTTCAGGGCTGACAGTAAGACCTAATACTCTCTTCCTAAGTTCAGTGAAAGGGCATAACTGGTTTTTTCTCCCTTCTCCTGTGTGTCATCCAGTTGGTGCTGCAACCACATTTTACTCTACCTTCAACTCTGAAATGAGAGTTTGTGTCTTGGTTCATTTCTACCCCTAATGAGAAGTCTGCTGCAACAAGTGGAGATGCCTAAGGCTCACACAGATACCTTCTTCTCTTTATCCTGAACAATTTTAGCAGATCCCAGCAGTGAACACCCCCATACTTTCCATCTACTTCTGTCTCTTTTTTAGTTAATGACTTTTTCTTTGACTAAACTGCAAAAATGCAAATCAGAAATACAACCTGAGCTTGTCAAGCAATTTAATACCTCTGATCCTCCCTTCAAAAAATTCAACCCACTTTAAATACGTCAGCAGATCTCTGCAATTCACCCTGGAATTTACCTGATTTAGGCCATTTAGGAGCAATTTTACAGAGCCTGGCAGCTCTCTCAGATGCCTTATCTAGAAATACCCTTTGGATTTCTGAAGGGGTCAACTCTAACACCTCTGTAGGCATGGCATGCAGCAGGACTGAGTTCATAAGTGCTCATAAATGTTCAGAGCATTCCTTGAAAACGAAATATATCATTTTACAGAGTTATTAGGTTTGCTCTTCTCAAGAAACCATAACATTCAAAATGTCCAATGTTTTTTTGTACATTGTCATTTTCACATAGTGTTTCTGTTACCTCCTTTCAATTCCTATATGAAAGCTGCCACACATTTCAGCTGCAATTGCTTACAAGCAAATGAAATTTCTTCATGATTTATTTGGTAATTCTGCGATTGGTTTGATAGCCACCCTCATCTAATTCTAGATAAATGGTGGAGGGTAGTGCCCCTGGGACACATTAACAATGCATCTGCAGTCCACAGAATATTTTTAGTTTAATTGCCATACTTTTACTTTCAAACCAGCTGAAATCTATTTCAGTGAGTGGCTAACAAGAACTGGGTAACAGTTCTCTTAGAGGCACCCATCCCCAAATTTGCCTGTGAGACTGATTTACCTTTAGGAAATCAAAAATTCTTGAATTAGCAATGAAAAAAAAATAGCTATATGCAAAAGCAAGCACTTATGGAAGGGCAGAAATAAATGGTATCATTTAGGACCTTGATCTTCAATTACATAACTGCAGAGTTTTATCTAACAACTTCCCTACCTCCATGTGACCTGAATCTGTCCCATTACTATGTACATCTGCTTTAAATTATTCTGGATACACTTGAGCTGTATTTGGAAAATATCCTTGACCATTTCTGCATATCCCCCTAATCTCAGAATTAATGGAAGATTTTTTCATTAGTCTTGTTTGCATCAAGAAGAGATTTTAAAAAATTGAACTACTAAGGGATGAAGGCAGCCCTATATGCATCTCTAAAAATGTCAATTTTTGTACTGCTGCACGTCCAATCCTGGGGTCAGTTTTGGGGAAGACATTGAGGGGCTGGAGCAGGGAAGGGAACAGAGCTGGGAAGGGTTTGGAGCCCCAGGAGCAGCTGAGGAAGGTGGAAAGGGGCTCAGCCTGGAGAAAAAGAGGCTCAGGGGGGACCTTGTGGACCAAAGAAAAAAGAATGGGGGAAATGAGAGGGCACTCATTACTGAACATATATATAAATATATATATGTATATATATGAAAGGCCAGTTATCGTAAATACAAGCCTGGGCATCTGGAATATCTCCTGGAAACAGGATTACACTTTGATCCCCAAAAATGTTCCTGAGCTCTTTAACAAATCAAGGACACCTGGACGGAAGCAGTAAGTTCCCCACTGATGGAAAGCAGAGATGAAATTGTTTCTTTCTTTACAGTTTTTGGCACTTTAGCTCAAAAAAATGAATATGGGGCTGTGCTCCAGCTCTGGACATCCAACACTAGATGTCAAAGGCCATCCATCAAAGGCATTGGCCAGTAAATAAAGTTATTTGTATTTATTTTTAGGTCTTAAACTGACCTTTTATTCCAGACAAGTTTGAGGGTAGTGTAGTACATTCTTATTGATGCAGAAGGCTTTTATAATACCAAAAGAGAAGAAACACTCCTTTAAATACTATGTGCTTGCCAAAGCCTGTTTTTGTTTTGCAATATTAGGCATGTGTCTTGGTTTGAAAGACAGGTGTTTGCCAAGGAAGGTTGGAAACTCCTTTGGAATGAAGAATGTGACCCCTTCCCTCCGAATTACTGTAATCCGAAATTACAGGGCTCTCAGGACAAGTACGGGAACAGAAACCCCAGTTCTTTACCAGGATGTAAATGCGTATACAAGGCAAACAAACAGCTCTGGCACTGTTAGAAATGGGACCAGATTCTTGGTACCAAAGTGATTTCAGCATTTATGATAATAAAAAGAAAGGCCTAAAGCAAGGGGGCCCACAGCCGAGCAGGAGCGTTCCCATTGAGGATCGGCGCTGGGTCTTCCTCAGCGATGTCCCCAATGTTCCAGGTGGAGCAGCACAGTTTCCCTGGGTCAGATGCTCCTTTTTATCTTGTTTTTTGTCCTTTTGGATTGGTTTCTTTTCGGATCCTTCATGCAAATCCAGTTTTAGGTGCTTGACTGGCCCATTACAGCTCTGTCCAGGCTGGCTCGTTTCGCTTGCGAGGTGGCGCACTTAGGCGTAATACAGTACATTGAGCGCTGTATTTCTTATCATTCTTTTCACCCCTTTTACCATACCCAACTAACAGTGCGAGCTTAACAATTACCAACTATTTTTCAACACTTTCTAACCTATTTTTAACAGGGACGAACGCTGGAGCAGAGCCAGCCTCGGGCAGGCCGCAGGCTCTTCCCCTCGGTGCAGTTCCGGGCACAGCCGGCAGGGGCGCTGCTGGCTCCGGGGCGGGCGGCGGCCATGACCGCCCCGCGGCTGCAGGGGGCGCTGTGCCGCGGGCTCGGCCGCCTTTCCCCACACGGCAATGGCGGGCGGGCAGCAAACAAAATAAAAACAAACAACTCCGCAGCCTCAGCAGGAGTCGTGGGTGTCGGGTGGACACGGGGTGCTGGGTTTGAGTGTAGTGAAAAAGCCCGAGGCAGCGGCAGCCGGGCTCCTCTTCAGCATCCGCCTCAGCCGGGGAGATGCGCGCTTCGGGAAGGGGTCCCGGGTTTTCCTCTGAGGCATCCCAAGAGATGGTGAAGGTCCTTTCCAGTCACTCGGGTGGAATAAGGTCCCAGTTCAGCAGCTGCTCTTACAAGCAAAAGCTCACCCAGGGTAGGAGAAGAAGTGGGAGGATAAAAGCAGCGAATCCTCCCGGCAGCGAGCACAGGCCGGCTCGGCTGTCCCTCTGTGACCGTGTTCACAGGGGTTCTTGGATGAGGGAAGAGACGAGGATCTGACTCCATGCTTCAGAAGGCTTGATTTATTATTTTATGATATATATTACATTAAAATTATATTAAAAGAATAAAAGAAAAGGTTTCATCAGAAAGCTAACTAAGAATAGAAAGGAATGATAACAAAAGCTTGTGTCCTGCACAGAGTCCGAGCCAGCTGGGCTGTGATTGACCATTAATTAGAAACAACCACATGAGACCAATCCCAGATGCACCTGTTGCATTCCACAGCAGCAGATAACCATTGCTTACACTTTGTTCCTGAGGCCTCTCAGCTTCTCAGGAGGAAAAATCCTAAGGAAAGGATTTTTCATAAAAGTTGTCCTCGACATCCCTCCTCCAATCCCACCGCCCAATTCTCACAGCATCTCTGCCCTTTTAAAGAGAAAACCCCTCAGGTAAGAGAGTAGCCAGCTGCACCTTCTCCCTCCTCCTCCTCTTCCCAGCCACATCTTTTGTTCTCTTAGGTATCAGTAGTTATTGTCTCTTAGCAACAAATGGGACAAAATTTCACGAGAGAAAGAAAAAAAAATAAAAATCCTAACCTCCACCAGCATGTTGCATCACAACCACCCAAATAATCTATTTAATTCCAGCAACTCTCTTTCAAAACCTCTCACATTCCTTCTGATTTTTCACATCATTTATTTCTATCAGGTGATAGAAATCTGAGAAGAATTTTGAAAAACTGCTCCCTCTGTGGTAAGGCCAACCCTGGCCAACCAACAGGGGCACAAAGAAAGTTGCAGGAGACTTTCAGAAATATATACATACATATATAACACAGTATTTTCCATCATTTTCTTGGGGAGAAGAATCTGTAGAAGAGGATTTTGACAAACACCTTTCCTTCTTCCAAGGCAGCTTTGCCAGGTCAAAACACAATGAGCATTAAAATGAGCCAAACGTTTAGCAAGGCAAACGACACTTTACTGTCACCTTTGACCACTGTTAAGTGGGAGGCCACGAGCAAGAGACAAGACAGCACAAAGACCTTGTCCTTACCTGATCTGATCTATTAGCACGTTCCCAGGATAAATTTATTAAAAGCAAATCTGATTAAATTATGGTCTTTGCATTTACGACATTGACAACAATCTTGAAAACCTACCATTACATACCTGAATAAGACTTCAAGAGTTCTGTTTGGATGCAATAACTGCTACAGAAATAGACTAATTTACTGTTGCCAGCTTTTAAAATAACAAGTCAGACTGAACAGGGCTTAAACCTGGTCTAGTGGAAGGCTCCCTGCCCTTGGCAGCAGGTGGAATGATCACTTCCAGCCCAACCCACTCTGTCATCCTCTGATTCTTTTGGGGCTAATTTCTAACAGAACCAATGTCTAGGGCTGTTGCTAATTGTGTATCTTCAATGATTGGAGAGGGAAGACTACCGTCCACGTGGATGAGATCAATTTAAGATTTGTTCTTTCTCTAAAACATAAACTGTATTTATGAAAATCTTACCCCGGTCAAATAAAATCACCCACACTGTCCTCACAGTGCCCAGAAGTTATACAGAGTAGGAGCTGTAATTTCATCTGTAAAATGCAGGCGGAGAAACACCACTGAAGTTACTGAAGGGGGCAGATACAGGTGACAGACGTGCAGGTAACTGCACATAACACCTCAGCTCCTCTTGCCAGGCAAGACAGATGCCAAGAATAGATGGGAATAGAGCAGGGAGCCCTGGAATGCTACCCCAGAGAGTGGAGAGCAGCAGCAGGACCTGCTCTAAGTGCTGACCATATGTGGTGGGACAGGGCTTCCCCACGGGGATGGGGTTCCTCATGGGAACATATGGAAGAGCCAGTGGGGACTTAACTCTGAGAAACAAAAACAGCAGGCACAGGAGTCGGGGAGGAAGGCTGCTACAGCCTCTGTCTAAATACAAGGATTTTGGGGCCTGCATAAGTTCCAGGGCACTGGAGGAATTTGAAGCCAGGTTGGTACAACCAGGGCTGCACTTTCAAGCTGGCAGCTGGCCAAAATGGTCATGTTTGGACTCAAGGTAATTATTTTCAAGCTATTTGGAGTTAAATAATTAGTGACATAAAACGTCAAAAATTCTGCTTAATGAGGTGGAAAATCTACTGTGGTACAGGAGGTTATGCACAAGTTGATCTCCTTTCTTCAGGGTCCAAGGGCAGCTGTGCTGCCCTGGAGAACAGAGCAGATGGGACAGAGGGAATGCTGACGACTGAAGCCAATTTCACCAGGGGAACAAGAGTCACGCTAGATAAGAATAAAGAAGTTCTTGTTCTGCAACCCTGGGGAGGGTGAGGAAGTCACAGCAACTGGCAAGAGAGCACAAGTCATGGTGTGGCTTTCAGAGCACTGCATATTTTCACTTATGGGCAGCTCTCCATAGCATCACTGAAATTCAAGGACTTTCATCCTAGGCGCTGGGACATGGGAACCAGGCTTATAAAAGAACAGAGCAGTTTCCTACAAATGCAACCAACTCTTCTTCTATTGTTACAGCTAACAATAATGGTAAAATGAATACTGAGGGGGTTGCCTCCATAAAGAGGTGAAACAGAATAACAGCATTTCAAAACACTGTAGGAAAAAAAGAAGTAGAAATATTGACCAATTCCTCCTTCTTTCCCCTCTCCTGCAGCTACATTTTTATGAAAAAAACAGGCTGAATGGAGCTTGGAACAACCTGCTCTAGAAGGTGTCCCTGCCCATGTCAGGGGGTGGGACTGTATGATCTTTAAGGTGCGACCGAACCCAAACCCTGCTGGGATTCAAGAGCATCAGTGCTCCTGTTGTCAAAAAACCAATATGCTAGAAGAGGAAACTCCTCTGCCAGAGTCACTCAATCAGTGAGAAATCTGCCCCACCTGCTCAGATATGGAAGAAAAGGTTTTACACTGATCCTCACAGGCCCAACACTGACAGTTTCAAAACCATCAGGGTTGGTTTGCTTATGTACATATTTATTCACTGGCAGAAAGCTATAAATATTCAAAAAGCCAAAGTATTAGCACAAAAATGTTACTGTTTCCCAACAGATCAGTTGAAAGCAAGCACTGCTGCTTGCTGAGGCAAAACAACTCCTTTAGATTCCCTGGGATCTGTCCGGATGGGCAGCCAGAGGTGCTAGGCTGCTGCTGCTGAAGTATCTTAAGCAAAACACACCTCAGGAGCCATCTAGGTTACATCTGTGAAAGCAGTCACAACACTTGAAAGTTGGGCAGTTCATCACAAAAACAGAATTTGGATAACTTACAGCCTTTTCCCCGCTTTCTTCCCTTTTTTCTCCTCCAGGTAAATTGAACCCAAACCTGTAAGGGTTGGGTATTAACAGATTGCACCAGGAAGCTTCGAGAAAAGCATGTTGTCTCCAGTTATTTAACAGTTAAAACATATGGGAATAATCTATGGGATTGGTATTATTTTTGTTTCTTATCTTGAACAACTCTGCTTTGGTTAAGATTCAATAAACCCTAAACTCCAAACCCTGCCACTATTCTCCAAGTTGCAGCTTTCAGTTCAAGCAAACTCGGTAACACCTAATGGCAACCGGTCCAAGGATTCACACCCAGAACTCTAGCAATGCCTTCAATATTCCTCCCTCTGATCCAGAATTCCAGACCAGACTGGGGCTTGTTTTGTAACACACGAGTTTATTCTGAAACTGGTTCCATCTCTTGATCTAGCAGAAGGAACCAACAGCATCCTCCCAGGAACAGCATGAGAAAAGTCAATCGCTTCCATGGCAACCAATGTGCCAAATTATGGCTCTTCTGCAATTGGGGCTGATCACAATGATTTCCCATTCCCTTCAGGTCAGTGGGCTTGACAATGCTGGGACAACACAAGATTCAACAGTAAAACCATTTGTCAGATCACGGTTGGTTTGATTATTTCCTCTCCTTCCCCCCCAGTTCATCACTGTTCAATATGACAGAGGTTGGACCAGAATCCTGCTGGCAAAATTTGTTTGGGGTTTCGTAGGATTTTTTTGGCTCAGTGCCTGGATTTTCACAATGAAAAATCAGAGAGTACTGCTGGTTCCCACATTCCCTTTTCAAGGGCTTTTTCTACGACCTGAGAAGCATTTTGTTGTGTTTAGGAGAAACACGTGGATAGTGTAAAATGAAAAATACACATTTTACATGATAAAAAGAGAGAAGCAGCAGCAAGCAGATGTCAAGCTCAACAATTCTTTAACCAAAGGAAGAGAAAAAGGAGCGATGAGATGAACACAAGTGCTGCTGCCATGGTAAATCACTCCCCTCCCTGTCTGTGGCAGGAGCACCGCAGTGATTCCTAACTCAATCAGGGATGAAAACAGACGCCTGCCAGCCTAATGTGCAACAAGCAAACCAGACACTCAAGATCTGTGTCCCAAAATTTCTGAAAAAGGAGTTAATCAAATTAAAAGATAATGTCATAACAGACTTAGCCTTTGGAACAGAACACCAAGGTAATAAATTACATACAATGCAACTGCAAACATTAATCTGAGGCAAAAGGCCATTACCTGAAAGCACCATCCATCTCCAACAGATTTTCTGAGCACTTAGAAGTCAAAACATGTTTTAGCTACCATGAAAAACAAAAAGCAGCTCAAAGAAAGATGCCCTCGTGACCACAATTAAGAACCAAGAAGCCAGGACAGTGCTTACCACGCAAGCAGTGTCTCTTGGCAGGAGTGAGGCGTGATAAAGTGGGGGGGAAAACCCCACACATTAAACTGAGTCACGAGAATCACTGCAGAAAAGGTTTGACAATTGAACAACTGAGGTTTGAAGGTCAATTCCTGCTATTCTGCGTTATCCTCCTTGAAGAGCAGTGATGGATGTGAGGGCGTCATCCCCAGCCTCCCTGCCTTCAGAGGCTTGACAAGAGGGAAAACACAAAAGCCTCTGTTGAACAGTGTCTGCAGGATTGGAGCAGAGACAAGGAGGGAAGATGGATCAGAAACCTCCCAAGACCCTCCTTATAAAGTCTCTGCTAAGTCACAGAATTGTCTGGGTTGGAGGAGACTTTTTAGCTCATCCAGTTCCACCATCCACTAGACCAGTGGTTTTTAATGTGATCCCTGACAAAAAATGTAATTAATTATACATTAGACCAGGTTGCTCTAAGCCCTGTCCAACCTGACCTTGAACATTTCCAGGGATGTGAGACCTGTGCCAGGGCCTCATTACCCACACAGGGAAGAGACAAGGAACTCCTTCTCCACCATGACACTTCAAGTCAAGGACTGAAATCTGAACAACCTCTGCAACTACAGAAACATCTACAGAAACGTGATTTGACTCAATGATCCTTGTGGGTCCCTTTCAACTCAGTTTATTCTGTGATAATTCTGGTAGAGAGGGGTTTTTCAAAGTCATAGAACAGCTTTTTTTTGCCATCATCTTAGTTGCAACAACTATAAAATACGGTCCAAATTCTAAATTAGTTTTAGAAGATTTACTGATTTTTAAATATCTACATTCTTTTCTCTATACAATGAATGTCATTTAAAAAAAAAGAAATTATACCAAGCTTAAAACTTCACTATTTGTGCTTGGTATTAGAATGTCCCTCCATGATACGACTCGGTATTGTGATCTTCTTTCTCCTTCCTCAGCACTGCAACGTCGGGAGCACGTCACTCCCCCACACTGACTCACACTGAAGATGTCACAAGCAAATCTTCCCCCCCAGCAGCATGAGGGGCACTGCAGTTGCTCAGGAAACCACCTCCCTGGAATGTGCTGAAATTTGCCTGAAGCCTTAAAATAAACATTTTGATACCGAGCAAAATTTCACCTCTCGGCATCTCAAATTGAAATCATTATTCCTATATATGCAGAGTAGCTCATGTTCTCTATTTCTTTGCTATTTAGTGTTTTAAACTGCTTTCAAGTGTATAATTAATTACATTTTTTTGTCAAGGATCACATTAAAAACCACTCCATCTCCCCTCCATTGCCAGGCAGATCATCAGCCTAATTTTCTTCCTTCTTTCAACTCACACCGTTATTCTTGGAAATGCTCGGGATTTAGCACTGTGTGCTACATCTTCACAGGATGCACACATTTTAGAAGAGGGTTAATGTAAGCCTAGCACAGAAGAAAGGAGTTGTGTTTCCTTGGAAAACTGATTCCAGGCAGTGCCTGAAGCTTTGCCATGACCCAGAGTAGGACTTTTCTTCCACCTTCCAATCAGGAGCTGGATGCTGTGTCCCCTTTGGGTCCTGTGGGTTGACACAACTTAGCTCTTTCTTTCTTTCCCTCTTTACACAAGGATCCTCCCCCAACCACCTACTTCTTCCAAGGTGGTGTATCTCGAGCTTGGAATCCAGCAAAACCTCCAGCCCCTACATTACTGCTGCTTTCACAGAAGGATCCATAAATTTGGGCACTTTCTTCCCTGAACAGCTTCAGAAATCCTTCCCCGATGTATTCTACCCTCCCCTCTCCCCCTGCCTGTCCCAGCTGCCAATATAAACCTGGCCACAATCCCTGGACATGGCACACATGAAGAGAGCAGCTCCCTAACGGGTCCCTGGGGTCACATTTAAAGAAACTGAAACAAACCGAATTCCCAACCTGCAGTTTCTACCTTGACTCCAAGTCCGTGCCCTTCTCTGGCATGTACTGTTCTGCTCTTATCTCATTTCCCTTTTCCAAGTACACCAAGATGGCACTTGGGGACATAGTCTCATGGTGGCCTTGGGAGAGCTGGGTTTGCAGCTGGACTCGATAGCTCTAAAGGGCTTTTCCAACCTTATTGGTTCCACTGTGACAACTCCGCCATTGTCACTTTTTTCCTTCCTTAATGACACTTCATGTTTCTTTAATGACGCTTCAAGGCAGTACAAAACTCCACTTTTCCTTTCAGATCACTAAACTATCAGCAAGAGAAGGAGATCAAATAGCAGAACAAGAAATTAAAGAAATTGCAGATCCCATTATCAAAGCCCATCCCTGGGCTTGGCAGGAGCCCTGCCCTCCAAAGCTCTGGAAGAGGGGAGGCACATGGCTGGGTGTGGGAATGTGGAATTTATGGTTTTTTTAATCTTACAATGCAATGATAATTCTCTGTGGATGCAATCATAATAAGTTTATAATTATTAACAATTATAAACATGACAGTTGAAGCCGTTCAGTTAGAAAAAAGGGCTGCAGCAGCACAATTTTAATTGTAATTCACGATGATTGAAAAAGGAGCAGCACTTTTCAAGGCAACTGTGGTCTCAAATTAGGCATTGCCAAGCACAGGAACTGTCTTTTGATTTTCTGAGACAACTTCTCTTTCAGACAATACATTCAAGAAAGCCCACATTCAAAATCTGGACAACATTCAATTAATTCCTCCAATTTTGAGTACTCTACAAGTACTTCTACAAGTTCATCAGCCACGGGAATAAGCAACACCCTGATTTCACAGTCATTTATTAACACGACCTCGGCGACTTTAGCTACAGATTTCAGAGGCAGATGTCACACATTTGCACACCACTTCAACATATTAAACATTCTTTTTTCCATCCAAAGCCTGTAGTGAGTATGGTTCGTTATCAAGGAAAGCCAGGGGAAGAATGTGCAGAATTCAGCACAGAATCCACCACAACACTTGCTGCTGTTTTCAGCCTTCTCCCAGCACCTCCACAGTCTCTAGCCTTCCCCAGGTTGCCACTTCCAAGTGGAAATGATACTGAGCTGCAGATTCCAGGCACTCACATGTGCTGGGTTTGCTGGGGCTTGGGGGATTTAGGTAAAGCCTGCCCGAGCTGACAGACATGAACAGGGTTGAGCCAGAAGGGGACATGACCCACTTTATTTATTTTTCAACCAGAGGCCTCAAGCAACATGTATGCATTTCAGAGCAACTGCTACAGGATACACAAATTAGAAGGTATTTCTTAACAAAATAAAAGTTAACACCTCAATATTCCTTGATACAGGTAACAAGGTCCCATGGTTTTGCTTTAGCTGATTTAATGATGTTTCTGAGACGTGGTTTTATTCCAGCCTATCTGCAGACCAGCATTAAAAATTAAATCTAAAGCAAGTATGATTATTGGCTCATTTTTATCTTCTCAAAAGCAACTTTCTACACCTCCTAAATTATTCTGAGGGGATAGCAGCCACATGCAAAATTGCAAGCAACAAACGTAAATGGGCAATGATCAGAAATTAATGCTTATTCGATTTCCAAGTCAGTGAAACTTGGTTAGGGAAGGTCCAACCAACCATCTAGCCAAAGGAGCCATATAATACATTTAAAAAGTCTTTCTGCCTGTTGCCCCTGTTTGCACAGAGCCTTTGCATGCAGCTTACCAGGGCAGAATGCATCAACGTCCAGCTTCTGGGCAGAGAGGGTTGGGGAGCCAAGCTCAGACTCTGGGATTCGAGGGCTCTCAACAAACTTTGCTTTCCTCAGAGGGGCTAAAGGAGGAGGGGGAGAGAAAAAGAGAGGTCATGAGTAAGGGAAATAGCAAGCAACAGATGGAAGCACTTAACTAAACGACACTGTCAGACTCATATCAGGTTACCTTTTTTTTTTTTTTTTGCCAGGAAAAAAAATTATCTGCATTCTTTACAAAGGAGATGGCTCTTGGTTAAACTTTCAAACTGCACAGGCTGACTTTAAAGTGTGTGAACACTGAGGCACATTCCTGATACTCTAAAACATTTTCTTTCCTCCTACTTTAATAAAATTTTTTATAGGAAGCAAATGAGCCTGGATCCAGCCAGCAACTGTGGAAAAGCAAAGATCACAGAGAGGTACACAGAGCCCATCAGGTTTTAAGATATTTAACTGTAAATATCTGAACTGAACACATAAATACTATGTTCAGTAATTGTTTCCTTGAACATAAAATTTGAATTTCAAGACAGTCTCATTGTTGGACCAAACAGGTTTGGTGTTCAACACAAAAGAGCAGAGCAAAGCTAACACTGTGCAAGCCAAAAAGAAGCACTCCACTTTTATCTTTGCAAATCCATAAAAGATCAAGAGACTTAACAGAGGATGGGGAAAAGGTAAAAGTGTCTGTAACAAAGCATCACTGTCCACTAGTGCTAGAAAAATGGGATTTTCTCCACATTTTAACAGTCTGAACTCTAAAAGACATGAAATTCTGTACAACATTTTTTTTGGATTAAAATTAATAAAAGTGGTTTCATAAAAGTCTTTAAATATAATCCAGACCAAAGAAAGAGAACTAGAGAAAAAGTTACATGCAGAGATTGTCATATTGCATTTCCAAGTTAAACTCATGCCTATTACAAAGAAAGGATAATTTGAAAAGCCCCTCAGCACTGATTCTGGGGGTCAGTGGCTTCTGCCCCTCCATTTACATAATTTATATTTATAAGTTCCCTGTCTTGCAAATTAAATTTGGGACCTGCAGCTAAAGATTGGGAGGTTGTTCTTTTGCTTCTCCTGTAACAAAAGCTCAACAAGTCAGAGAACGATCTCTGAGGCAGCAATAAACCTCTTGGTTTTAGGGAGCTGCTGTGGTGCTAGGAAAGGCTGAGAAGGTCCAAGGATGGGGAGCCTGACAGACAATGCACAACCAGATCACTCAAACTGAGCTACACATTAGTGATCCCAGTGTGCAAAACACAGGTACAGCCTGAGGTATGGTTTTTCAACAGAAAGTCCCTGTGAGGCAGAAGAAAGGCAAGGAATCGACCCCCCCATCTCTGCACCAAAATAGGTGTGCTAAAACCCCCTCGTGATCCACCTCAGGAGATGTGCTGAGGGAAAACAGGTACCACACTTCCATTTTACATAAAAAATCCTGGATGAATACGAGACATATTGCCAGCACATTCCCTGCAAGGCCATCAGGGCTGCTGTAACAGGAGCCCTGCAGGGCAGGAGGAATGTGAGAAACTCAGCAAGATAAGGACAGGCTGCAGCCCCTTCTCCCCCCCATCCCACCACGGTCATGGATGTGCAGCACCACTCAAACACACAACCTGATGCTCAACACTGCAAGCCAGCAGTCAATTCTATAGAATCCCCCCCCGGAAAAAATCCCACATGTGCACACACAAACACCCCACAGCCACAAACTGGCCAACACCCGAGAAAAATCAGTCCCAGTAACAATCTCATGCCAGATCCTGATGTAATGAAAACGTTTTAATATTGAAAAGATTATTGCTAAGGCCTGAAAATGGTTCAAAATAATAATTCTGCGCTGGTCAACCCTTTAATATTTAGTTTGTAATTGCAGTTTTAATAAATATGCTTTACCACAGTCTCAGTAACAGTCATTTCTAGAATATATATTAAAAATAGCCTGTCTTTTCTTTATCATTTCTGGCTGACACCAGGACCATCTATCATCCCATGCACATGTGGCAGCGCTCACTGTGTTCTAAAATACAAAACCCACAGAATTTTCAGAGCTCAAGAAATGTTAATGACTGATGGGATTGTCACTAGAAGGTTCTGCACTAAAAAGTATTTTTGAAAAGATGAAGGAGAATTTTAATAAACATGGAGAGGGTAATGTGACCACTACCCCACTTGCTGCGTGGACACACAGGTCTGTGGAAGATGCAGGACCTGCATGTTTTGACAGATCTGCACTGAACAGTTTGCCTCTCACCTGTAAGGAAGGAACTGATCTTCTATTCCATTGGGTTTTATTTCTACATTTACTCTGGATCTCTTTTACTCCTCGCTGAGGTGCCCATTGCCCCACTAATTCCTGCCTGCTCCACAGAACTGACTGATGACCACAGATGTGGATCATGGATCCAACAAACTGATCCAGCATTTCTTCTCTTGAGGGCAATAAAGAACATCCTATCACCCATGTGGTGAAATCTCCATATACTGCGAGTTCAGCCATACACATAATTTTAATGCATTTCATATTGTCACAAAATCACAGACTGCATTGTGTTGGAAGGGAATTTAAAGCTCATTCAGTTCCACTCCCTGGAACTGGGCAGGGGACACTTTTCACTACAGCAGGCTGCTCAGAGCACTGTCCAGCCTGGCCTGGCATCTATTTTATTATGTTTTTGTTCCCTCAAAAGCATGACTTGAGCCTTAAAAACACAATTCCATCAGCCAAGACACATCATGTCACCATGACTCACAGACAACGGTTTACTCCAAAAGGCTCAAGTCAATACAATCCTCTCCATGTAAATACAGGTGAGGAAAAATCACAGAAGGAAGAGTTTCTGTTATTACAAATCCCCTAAGTGTGGAAAAGACAAAAACTCCTCCTAACTCACCCATAACCCGATTACAGGAAAGGAGGATTTTCACGTACAAGTATTAAGCACCTCTGACTCATGTTCAAATGAAGATTATCCTGACAGATTCAGATTTGGGCATTAGTCTTCTATTGGGATAACTAACAAATGGAAGTATCATAAACTCTAAAACCTGGTTTGACACTCTACAGCCAAATGTTAAATGGATAATGCTGATCTTTTTATAAAAGTAGCTTTTCAAGGCACAACGGTTTGTCTTGGTCCTGAGAGCAAAGGTAAATCTTATGATCATAGTCATGGGATGAGCTTCTGACACAAACTATAAAAACTAACAAAAGCATGAAACAATTATTTGAAGTACTCTGTACCTGCTCATTCCTTTAGGCCTCTTATTCCTGTAAGGATTTTCTGTATGAAACTGACCAACTCCAGGTGTTAAACAGCATGAAAACAGCCCTTCATGTTACACAACTGGAGCTTTTCTGAGCACAGAAAATCATGTCTTCCAAGAAAACCAAAAAAAAGGATGTCTGCAATAACCAGTTATAAAAATATAATGGATTGAGTAAAGATGGCAGTCGCTGCAAAACTAGCATTTAATTCAGAAAAGCATATTGATTACATGGAGCCTAAAGTCACAACCTTGTTCCTGTCACCCAATGACAGCCCAGGAGCTGATGGCTGCAGCCCATGCTCTGTGTCCACCTCACAGGCCAGTCCTTGATGCCAAACATGTTTTCATCATATAGGAACTGACTCGCTGCTACTGAAGAAGGAACTTCAGAGTCAACGGCTGAGATGTTATTTCAAACCAATTCTGCACATTTTTGGGGCCAGTTCTGCAGTTCTTAGTGATATTCATCCCCACTGGTGTCCAAGCCAGCAGAACAAAACTGAAAATCCTTCTGTAGATGCAAATAAAATTCTCATTTGACTTTGCCAGCAACTCTTCCTGCACGAGGAAAGTGATGCTTATTCCGGGTAGGAATTAACTATGTAATGCAAAACACTTAGCAGGGCCAGTAATCAGAAAATTTAATTAGCTGGCTCGTTTATGACACTTTCTGCAGCAGGTTGTCTGTCTTCCAGTGGGGACAAAGTCTGTTCCTCGTGGGAGTGGGGAGGCCCAGGCACAGGTGCCCAGAGAAGCTGTGGCTGCCCCATCCCTGAAGTGTCCCAGGCCAGGCTGCACAGGGCTTGGAGCAACCTGGGACAATGGAAAGTGCCTCCACCATGGCAGGAGATGGGACCAGATGGGTTTTTTAAGGTCCCTTCCCACCCAAACCATGTCTGGGATTCTGTGATAGGGAAAGGATTTCATTAGTAACTGCAATGCCAGCAGCCTGACTTTTTAAGACTCTCTTTTAAAACAGGGAGCAAACTTTGGAAGCTTAGATTTAAAGAGAGGAAAAGTGGGTGCTCAGCGCATCCTCCATTCCCATCTTTCACTCATGCCAGAGCCTGACTCATGTTTGGAAGTGCCCCAGCAGCTCTGCAGTGCTGTGCAGAGCTGACTTTATTGAAGTCTCCCTCGAACTGAAATGTTTTTAGTGCTGCAGAGTTATTGATCCACGGAGCTCCTGGAACAAATAACTGTCACATTCAGCACAGCTGCACAAAACCCAGCAAAGCTTCATCACCCATGTCCCAGAGGCCCCTTCATTTGGCTGAGGTAAGAGGCATAAAAAGGAAATTATGGACCACATGAATATTTTTGCTGTGGCATTAATCCTGGAACCACAGAATGGTTTGGGTTAGAAAAGAACTTTAAAAAATGATCCAGCCCCACTCCCTGTCATGGGCAGGGACGTGTTCCACTAGACCAGCTTGCTCCAAGCTCCATCCAACCCAGCCATGAACATCTTCAGGCATGGGGCAGCCACAGCTTCTCTGGGAAACCAGAAGAAATAATATACCAGCTGTGTGAAATAAGGATTTTTAGGTATATATTTAAAAAAAAATTAAAATTAAACCAGTGACAATACCTACAATGAAGGTTAACATCCTCTTTACATAATCCAGCATTATTTTATAGAATCCATTGTGTAACAGTTTTTTCCTCTTCTATTATTTGAGACTATAAAAGCTTTTTAAATTACATTCCCCAGCCTCTCTCCTCTCATCCCACATTATCACAGCAGTGAGGGCAGGGCAGCACAGAAAAGTGGTGAGAACAATGTGTTGTCTGGAAACATCATACTCGTTCCAAAACTTTCAGAAAACATGTTTAGTTTAGGAGATAAGGCCCTGAAACAAGAAAATGGAAGGAAACATAGGTGGAAAGAGGAAAAGAATAAATAAAAGCAGGAAGAGAGTTCAGCAAGCTGGTGATGGCAGGACAGCAATGGGAAAGGAGAGCTCCAAAAAAGCTCAACTACATTAATAGAGAAATTCTTCTTTAAACTGTAGATGTCTGTAACACAAAGGTTTTGTCTGTTACTGCCCCTGAAATTTATTTTTCCTTTGCAAAACTGAGGAACAACCTTCTCCAAAGCAGTGGATTCTGCAATCCCATGGGACCACAGAAGCCTCCTGGAACATTTTCCTCCTCTCTGTCTCTCTCCAGAGGAACAAGGCACAGAAAATATCAGCAAGAATAAATTCAGTGACCTCAAAAAGGAACGAGTCTTCTGAAAAAGCATAATTAAACCAAATCATTACCTATCTAACCAAGATTATTACAAATCCTCCCAAATAATTGATCAAAATGATTTTCTGTCTGAATAGACATCCCTAATCAATGCTCAAGGGAGAAAATCACCTGGTTTTGAAAAGGCTTATATGAATTTTAAATATATGTAGAATAAAATAATACAGATTTCTGCCTGAAGTGTTCAATAATGGCAACACAATGATGCTTACAATACCTTTATATATTCAGAGAGAAAATTGTGTTTAATTAATATTATTTAATTAATATAAAGACATGGCAGGGGGAGGAGATGGCACTCTGCTCTTCCCATCCAAACTCATCAAGTCTTTCTGACTCCTTGGGGCTGTGGCACACTGTACACATCTCCATGTCATTTCCCATGGAAAATTCTTCTTTTCAGCATCTTCTGAAGTCTCTCAGAATTGCCTTTTTTAGCAGAAATTCCTCATCTGTGACTCAAGGTAGAACCCATGAGATGAGGAAGATGAAAGCAGAGAAAGGAAGGCAGCATCACTTGCTCCAGCTTTCTAAGTCATCTTGTTATGAAAACAAGCAATAAATTTCTGTTGCAGTCACTCTTGAAGTTTCAGGCTTTGTTTGCACTAAAAAAATATAAATAGAGTGACTGGAGAGCTGGGACTAGGGGATGAAACCACGTCATCAATATTTTAAGCTTACGTAAGATCTGCTCCAATACCCCAAAGATCCTCCCAAAGACAGAAACAGGGAAGAGCTGGAGGGGAAAGAATTCTTCAACCCCTTGTATCCCTTTCCCCAACAGTTTTATTTCATTAAATGTTAAATTTAAAACAGGTAAGAGGAGAATACTACAAAACACAAGTACTGAATTGCATTATTCTCATTCTATCTCCTACTGTCCTGGAGTTCTTTCTGTAATTCAGTGAATCAGATACTGCACTGGCACTAAAAATGAGGAAAAATGTCCAGAAAGGACCTGGATGTACTGTAAAGGACATTTAGTCTACAGAGAGCAGCAAAGAGCTCTGTCACTTTAATCAAATTAAAGGCAACCCTGGTAATCCACTGGTTAGAAAGAACCTGTTACACCAATTTCTAACAATGCTCAGATTTCAAGCTAAACTTTCAAGCTGACAGAAATCAGAAACTAACCAAGCACCTGCTGAAGCAAACACATTTCCCTCTGTCTTGCATGAAGCTGACAAAGCTCAGGGAAAGGTGCCCAGTGTGCCCACCAAGGGGCTTGTGTCTCATGGGGCTTTTTAAAATGGTCTATGCTGAACATGCCAGTCAAATCCTTTCTGGACATTGACAAGGCTTAACTTAGGCACTAGAAAAAGAGAAAATATCTTTAACTGATGATTCTTCCCAAAGAAGAAAAGAACAAGTGAAATACAAACAGCTCAGAAATGCAGTTTATCTCCCTTGTGCTTTACTCTCTTACACAGCTCTTCTAGAACAGCCTTAAGGTCCCTTCTCACCCAAACCATTCTGCAAATCTGTGATTCTCTCAGTTTTTCTTTACACTGAGAAGTGTACACAGGAAGATCTCCCTGCCCATGGATTCCTGTTAAGGTCCTTTCCAATCCAAGCCATTTTGTGACTCTGTGATTAGAGTCAGACCTGCTCCTACTCACGTGTTCCACATCCACACCAGGCCAACGGGTCTGCAGCTCCCCAGAGCTCCCTCCAAGCCCTTCTTAGCACTTGATGCCACAACCAGCACCTGTCAGCTGCCTGGTGCTAAGAGAGTTATAAATGAGCAGTTATCCAGCAGAGAGGTAATTCAGCACCCTTGGCCACCTCCTGCCCAGCCCAGTTTGCTTTCATGCCCTGCTCCACCTTCCCAGACAAAGCTCTGCCATCATCCTGTCTCTGCAGTGCCTGAACCCACACCCTGGGTACCCACGGCTCTGACTCTCTGTAATTAGAGCAGTACAAAATTAAAACCTGCACGAGGGGTTTGGAAAGGAACTGAAAAAGAAATAACAAATGCGCTCCAGACAGCACTGCAAGAGTGCTGCTGAAGTATTTTACAAGGAGCCAAGAATGATCAAAGGTAGGTATCAAATGATAGCAGCAAATTAAATTGGAACAGGAGTGGCAGGGCAAAGGCCAGCAGTAAGCCTAAGCTGCACGTAAACAAAATCTCATTCATTCTCCCACCATATCCTTAAGATCAAACCCAGATATTGTAACCATAAAAGAGAGAAGAGTAAACTGTAAAATATCTGACCATTCACAGCCCAAGTAATCCCAAGTTAGAGCACGTGAGAGACTGGATCCTGTTCACTATATAAAACACTGTTTATGACCAGGACTACACAGCTACAGGCCAATAAATATTCACTCCTTGATAACAGCATTTTATAATAAAGGCTGATTTTATAATAAATGCAAGAGATTAAGAACAGCTAAGGTAATTTTATTTCTGCACAAGTCATTCAAATTTTGTGATGCTAAAGCTAATTTAGTTGGGTTAGTTGATACCACCAGAGCTGTAATTACACTGACACATATGCAAAACTGTTCCATTCATGTGAAACTGGATTTAGGATCCCTGTTGCTCCACTGGTAGCAGCGTCACAGAATATTCTATCCTTAAAATGAATATTCTAACCTTAAAATGAATATATCCTGCTTATCTTGCAAGGCACAAGCCTGAATTAGCTGAACTTGTTTGTTAACACTTGAAAAACTGCATTATGCTGCATTTACAAGGTGAGTTTTACCTAAGAAAATTTCTAATTCAGTCATCTGTAATTTTCAGTAATGTATTTGCTTTTCCAGTTCTTCATTTCCTTGCAAAATTAAAGGAACTTTTAGAATTTTCTGTTTTGAGGAGTGATGACTGCTCATCATCCTTTCCTTCCACAGAGGAGCAGGGACAAGGACACATGTCATGCCTCAAGGATTTAATTGAAATATCTAATAACCATGAGATTATTTGTGTGAACACAGATGGTTGAAGCAGACTGTCACTAACACAGGACTGCCACGCTCCTCATCACGAGCGGATTTAAGACCCAAAACTCCTCTGAGGCCTTGGTGCACACGAATCCTGTGACACCACCAACGTCCCAGGACCAGGGGACACCAAAGTGTAAATAATGGGAAGGCAGCACTTGCAGGGCCCCGTTCCAAGCTGAAAGGGCAACAGCCATGACATGCAACAGAGCCAGGACCATTTACTGACAGAAACACACCCAGCTGGTGACTTCCCTTCTAAAAACCACTTTCTCACTTACACCTACTCACTTCCATGGCTGAGAAGATAAAAAGAAAAGCGTAACAGGGATAAAACCTGTTTTGTCCTAATCCTGCTTCATCTCTGCAGAGGAAATGCTTGTAGAAATTTCAAGTTTAAGCCTCCCACCGCAACCAAAAGGGTGGGGACATCTTCCACTAGCCCAGGTTGCTCCTAGCCCTGTCCAACCTGGCCTCGGACACTGTCAGGGATGGGGCAGCCTGTGCCAGGGCCTGCCCACCACTGTAGGGGAGGATTTCTTCCTAATATCCAATCTAAACCTACCCTCTGCCAGTGTAAAGCCATTCCCTCCTATTCTGCCACCACAAGCCCCGGTAAAAACTCCTTCTCCATCTTTTCCTCCATCTAGGAATCTAGGAAATTTATCCGGCTCCAAGCTATCTAGGAATTACTGAGCATCAACAGCTACTCCAGGAAAATCACCACAGAGCAAGGAAAGAGAAGTGCCAAAGCAATGGTCCAGAGCCAAAGATCCATCTCAATCCTCAACCTCCTGTATGGTCTGAGCATCAGTCAGGGGATCTCTGATGAAAACTTGGCATGTGACTCTGCAATGACCCCACCAGGACCCTGTTCATGTTGTGCTGGAACATCTCACACGTGGCATCATCCCAAACTTGGTGATAAGACCATGAGTTTAATTGAACCTGATCAAGGTTTCCCGCATGGTTAGAGCCAGAGCCAGGTACAAATCCCATCAGAAATTAACTTCTGCAAAAGTGATGCTCAATCTTTGGGCAAGTGACTCAACCCAACACTTCTGTGTGGTCATTCCTTCTTCACACAGGAAGAAGTTTCCAAAACAGGCTGTCCTGTGTGACAGAAGTAGGAGAGGACCAAAGAACATGCCCAGCTGGGGATGAGGCCTTTTCCTTAGAAAACAAGGAGCCCAGGAGAATGCCAGGGCTTGTTCCACATGAGTGTATGCTGTGAATGCCTTTCTGCTCCCAAGTGCACAGGACACCTCTGAAGGCACGTTCCAGGAGTAGGAGGAAAGACGTAGCCAAGGGAAGAGTGATGGCCTGATTTAACTCCACAGGAGGCTTTCTACACCACCTCCTCTTGCTATAGAAACCTCTTAGCTATGTCTAAAAATTAAAAATTCTCACACACCAGAAGTGTAATCGTGACAGATGCTCCATTTTGTGCAGCCCCAGTGTGAAATAAGGACAGTTTCTTTCTCAGAGCATCTGAAAACCCATGGAGTTAAAATGCAATATTTTTTGCCTTTTAAACACTAGCTACGCTAGAGAAACTTTTGGGGTTCTCCCTCTGTTTCAGCATCTACACAAGTGTCTAAAATGCAGAGCTATTTTCACCTTTTCCCAGCTCCAGTGCTGTGATGACATGTTTACCACATCCTCTGCAAGGCTGAGCATTCCAACAGCCTTGATGCAAATAAAAATAACCTTGGGAAGAGCAAATTCTAAAGGTTCTGCAAAAACCTCACACCACCACCAAGGGAAAAACAAGGGATTTTCTGCCTATCTCTACTGCAATTTCTGCTCTGTCAAAATCAAAGACAGTTGGGTGTCAAAATAAGACAGATAGGGTTTGTCTTGAAAACAGCAAGGAAAATCCATGCTAGAACTGGTGTCTTTCAAAAGCCAATAAATATGATATGCCAGCTTTTTCCTTCCCTTTATTTAAGAAAAATAAAAGTTACATCCAAACTATCCTGAAATTAATGCAGAAATATCATGAGTTTGACAGGTCTCCAACAAACAAAAACCCTTCAACACAGGATTTGGTTTAATTCCAAAAATTACAAACAGACACACTATTTATCGGAATAAATTTCAGGGGACAGTTTTGGAGCTCCAAAAAATTTAAATCAGAAATGTTCTCATTTCCCACAAAGAATTATGTTGGTTTAATAGAGACAAAAGTCCATCTGTGAGTACACAGGGACACATTCACCCACCTGTTTCATCTCTGCAAGCCCAAATGGTTTCCATCTGAGTATGAGCCTATCAAAACAAATCACATGTCCCAAAACAATGGATGAAGAATCCCAAAAATGGATAGTAAGAACTGACACACCAGGAAAAATAGACTCAGCATATGTTATTGTAACTGAACGAGGATCCTCCTTCTCCAGCAGGTTTCATTGCTGGAGACAGAATCCCAGAATCACTGAGGCTGGAAAAGTCCTCCAAGATCATTGAGTCCAACCTGTGTCTGACCCTCATCTTGCCACCAGTCCACAGCACTGAGTGCCACATCCAATTATTCCTTGGACACCTCCACCACCACCCTGAGCAGCTCCTTCCAGTGCCTGACCACCCTTTCCATGAAGAAATTCTTCCTGAGACATCAGGGTTTGCCACATTAAGAGCATAAAACAGGACCCAAAATCCAGATGGCCAAACCACAATGAAAAGTTGTGTGCATTTCAGGTCATTTTTTGAAAAAAGGGACAACTCAGTTATTCTGATGAAACACAAGTTTTCTACTCATGAAACCTCTAGGCAGACAGAGATTGCACGGGATCAGGGAAACTTCAATAGAAATTTAATTATGCCCAATAAAAATACATTACAGACCTGGAACCACTAAAATCTAATGGCACTTTCCAGGTAACTGGGTCCTTGGCACTGCTCTGCATTCTGAGACACGGGGTGGGCCTCCCACCCAACCTCCACTCCTACACAGGAACAGGAATTTCAGATCAGTGTCATGCTGACAGCATGACAGAGAATTCAATGAAAAGAAATGTAAGCCTACTGCAAACACTATGGGATAAAAATACTTTAAGAAGAGCAAAATCTCTCCTCACACCAACAATTTTAAGCAAAATATCCTTCAAAAATTAGCTTCAACATGAGCGTCAGGCACTTCAACAGCTTCTCCTCAAATTCTACCTCGGTAATGATTGTTTATTTACTTTTATTTCTAGAAGCTCACTCTTTCAGTGAAAAGCAAATATTTCTTTCCCTCAGCACAAAGGAGTTTTATAATCCACTCAAATCGAATTTGTGGTCATTTCAGAACACAAAAGGAAAACATTATCTCAATCCCATTGTTCTAACATTTTGAAAACAAACGACTTGGTGTCTGTTGCATTTTCAAGTCACTCCTCAGCAGCTCTATTTCAGCAGTGCTCAGAAATCAAATTTTCTCATTGCACATTCATTTTATGTTTTGTATGAGAAATTCTGCCCATCTGAGCGAGGAGGTGACAAACTCAGATTATGTAAAACGATTGCAACAACTAGAACACAAATAACCACCAGCAGCATCACTCCATCTGACACTAACTCCCTCCTAGTAACGGCTTCCTTACCAACTAGGAGCCCCACAACCCCTTCCTGTACGTTGATTTTCTGCACTTAGAGGAATGCCCAACACAATCCCAATCAAAGACCGTGCACGACAAATCGTCCAAATACTCACAGGGCTTTGCTTGCTCTCCCCATCAGCCAGGCTGGGAATTCAGGGGTACTGCTGCCTGGAGAGCACTCTGGCACAGATCCTCCTCTGATCCCTCCCTCTCCCTAGCGCTGGCTCCATCCTGCTGCTCCCCACGTCAGGCTGATGTTACAGGTGACACCTCCCGCTGCTGATGTCAAGCTCTGCTCCCAAAATCACCAGCACCGTCTCCCTGCGGCGCTCGCCGCTCCTACAAAGCATCACCTGCACATCCTCTGGGTGCCAGGAAACGAGCTCCAGCAGGATTCCAGAGAAGCTCATGGACACACAACAGCCTTCCCTCTTCGGCAAGTCTCCCAGGCTTACAGAGCTGCTTTAATTCCTACCAGAACGCTGCAGCAAATGTAGCCTCTACGCCTCCCCTGGGGGGAAAAGGAAGGATTTTTTTACAGTTTCTTTCTGTGGTGCAGCTTAATTTGCTCTTTTCCTAGAGCAAACTGCTGAAAGAAAAGGGAAATAACGGATCAGGGGAGCAGAGTGACTGACTCATGGATGCTCTCCCGAATATTTCGGAGTAAGCTGAGGGGTTGGTGATGCAGCCCAGGACCAGAGCTGATGAATGGCGCAGTGCTGCTGTTGTCATGGCAACGAAGAGGAAAAGGAAAAAAAGGCAGCACCATATAAGGAGTTGTGACATGGATTCTGGGAACAATTTATACTAAAAGGCTCTAAGCCCTAGGATACTTTAAAGCTGCAGCACCCCCTTGGTTGGGGACAGGTTTCATTGCTCACGTTGAAGCAGTCGGCACAAATTTCTGACAGGATCGCTCACATCCAGCCCAGCCACGATTGCACTGGGAGGGCTGCACCAAAACAACACGATTCTGCAGTGTGTGCAAATCACTGGAACTGAAATAACTGAAACTGTGACATGGCTGGACACTAATAAGGACCCAAACTAATATCTGTGAAAACAGAGTACCCACGGGTAGGCACAGCCCCACACAGGTGCGGAGCTCTGTCCTTACAGAGCGAGGCTGAGATGAGCCAAACTGCAGCACCATCAGGTGGCTGAGGACCTGAGTGGCACTGACACCAACACAGATCCTGCCAGGCCTCCCAGAGACAGGAGAACATTCCCAAATTAACCCATAACCCAGGCACTGCTGGGCAGGGGAGGCTGGCAGAGCCCCCAAAGCATCTTCAGGCAGGGCAGAGCAGGGAGTGCCAGCTCACACACACCTGCCATCACAAGCTGTGAGCAAGGCCAAGGTTTGTATTCCATGAGTAACACTGGGGAAAAACACATTATTCACCAGAACCATCACCAGCTGCTTTTCACTTAATGCATGTGCTCAAACAAACAAGACACAGTGAGGGAGAGAATGGCCACTGTCCACCCAGCACAACCACAACACTGCAGGGCTGGAGCCTGGGCTCAGCAACTGAAACTTTGTCAGAAATCCTTCCCATTGATGATTTATTTTATTTTAAAACACAGACTCCCAGAATGGCCTGAGCTAGAGGGGACATTAAAGATCATCCAGCTGCCACTGCCGTGCCCATGAGCAGGGACACCTTCCACTGTCCCAGGTTGCTCCAAGCCTTGTCCAGCCTGGCTTTGGACTCTTCCAGGGATCCAGAGGCAGCCACAGCTGCCCTGGGCACCCTGTGCCAGGACCCCACCACATTCACACCACAGAATCACTGTTATGGCTGGAAAAGACCTTGAAGATGATCAAACCCAACCATCAACCTTGCAACACCATCACATTCCACACCAAACCGTGTAATCAAGGGCAAGAGCCACACGGGGTTTTTTTTTGAGCACTTCCAGGAGTAGTGACTTCACCACTTCCCACATGTGCCAGCACTGACAGCTTCCCCCCAGCACTCCCACCCCTGAAGCTGTGCCTCATCATCTCTCACGCTCCCACCCAGCTGAGCTGGTACGACAATCTGGAGAGAACGTGTGGTCCTGGGGGCTGCAATCATTAACCTGGGCTCACCACCACTAAACAAGAAACAAAGTTTTCAAGTAGAGAGTTCTGAGCTTTTTAGTCCAACAATTACAGTTAACATCAAACAATATTAAACCACTTGCTGAAGATACAGAGAAGGGAGATGTGACACTCCTCGTGGCTACTCCCAAGCGATGCAAGATATCCCACGAGGGATGGAGAGAAGACAAGACCCCAGCACTACAAATGACAGGTGTGATGGTGGCACAGAAAATGCTGTGTGTTGAGGTCCCCAGCCCAGATGGACCTGGAGGGTGTTGAGAACCACAGTGCTGAGTCCTTACTGGCATCACTGGGAAGAGCAAGTCCCCACTCAGCCCTGCCCTCACCATCTCTGAAGGATTTAGTGAAAAAATACACATCTTCTTTAGGAAAGAGGCTGCTATTAACTGCCTGAACCCACTGATTTATAGGAATATTCCTACTGATTTATATGAATTCTATTCTTAAGGGAAGTTCCCACATTCCCCAAACACAAGGGAGGAATGCTCTCAAAGAGAGGATCTGCAATGAAACCAGTTCCCCAGGCCTGTGTCTTTGAAGACACTGAAGCAGCTAATTCACAGTGGATGCAGCAGGATCAGGCCTCTGGGAATCCAAACTGAAACATCCAGGCCAGGTTTTTGTTAGAAAAACAAGATTTCTTTCCTAAATTTCTTGCTAATATTCTCCTCCCCTCCTCACTCTCTGCACAGGCACTCACACACATGCTCTTTCTAAGAGAATCCCAATGCTTGCAATCTGTCATTCAATAGGAAAAAAATAGCAATAGCCAAGTACAGTGATGAATAAAATTATCCCTGCGCATATAAATGTACAATATGCAAATGAACACTCCTTCCTGAGGAGGAGGAGGAGGAGGAGGAGGAGTGGGATGCAGCACAGAGCTTTGTGCAAACCCTCTGCAAATGGTGGGTTCCACAGGAGTGGAATAAAACATCATGAGCTGACTCTTTCAACCCAGTATCTCCTTTATTAACCTAATGCACGTATTTTTGGCATCAATTCCCAAAAGCACTTAGATGCATTCATCCCTAAGCACCCTCCTGGAAAGCACTGCTGTCCTCAAGGCAGGTATACAGAGCACCTGCATTATTTTCATCACAGTTATGGCTTTGAGTCAGCAATAACACACCCTTGATGTATAGTGGAATATTTAAGCTCATTGTTTCAACATCAGCTGCTCTTTGTGCAGCAAGCACGGTAACTTTTGAGTGCTAATTTTATTGCAGGACACAAACCAAAATGGTGTCTTTCATTACTTAACCTGGGCTGGGAGGGTGGGGAGTTTTCCTTCCCTTTATTACATATTTTTCACATTATTTTTGTTAATAAAGTCCCTATTATAAAGAAAAATTAAATAACACAAACTGAGATTGAATGTGCTGATTTAAGTATGTTTTCAGCCAGTGCTAAACAAGAGGTGGCAGGAGGGGGAGAACTGATTACTTATGCTGACTATTACTTCACCCCTTAGAATGACAATTTTTTTAATCACCAGACTATTCAGCAGAGTGGAAATTGCACCCACGTGGAATATTTATCACCCTCTGAACCCAGCCAAGTCCTCATATCCAGCAAACCCAGATACCAAGACGTGAGTGAGTGGCCTGAGTTCCTCTGAGTAGAAAACTTTCACTCTGTGGAATGTGCTCCTGAGGCTTTTTACCAAAAATGGACATTTTAACTTTTCTGTGGATGAAAAGCTGCCTTGGTTAAAAGCAGACAGATTAGGAACTTCAAAAGATTATATTATCATAGAATTATGGAATGATCTGGGTTGGAAAGGACATTAAAGCCCACACCAACATCTTCCACTGTCCCAGGTTGCTCCAAGCCCTGTTCAGCCTGGTCTTGGACACTTCCAGGGATCCAGGAGCAGCCACAGCTGCCCTGGGCACCCTGTCCCAGGGCCTGGCCATCCCCACAGACTGGAATTTCTTCCACACATCCAACCTAAAATCTCCCCTCTTGCAGTCTGAACCCAATTCCCTCTTGTCCTGTCGCTCCAGTTCCCAAGAGAAGGTCCCTCTTTGGGTGTAAGCTCCTTCAAATACTGATAAATGATCCTAGGACGTAAATTTTTATTTAAAAAAATAAATAAAATTTAAAAGATAAAGCTTTTTATGTACCATACAGGTGAGGGTCCCATCCTCTCACTAACCACACTGCAGAGGCAGAATTATGACAGGAATAGAATCTCTCCCCCATCCTTTCCAAGTTCTCCTTTCACCAGAGGGCAGAGGAAACAAAAGGCACCAAGTGCATCAAAGCACCCTTTTGTACACATAGATCAGATTATATTCCATCAAACCTCTTTTTGGAGATTTCCCTCAGCACAAGCACAGGACCCTGGCTGACCATAAAGCTGGGCACAGAGGGGGTCAGACTTTATGCAAAAAGCGAGTTTTTCAAAAACTGTTACCAGTAGAAATACTTTATTTCAGGCTTTTATATGGATGTTGGACTCCAAATGCTTTTGAAAATCATCTACTACTGCATCATCTCTAGGTGTTCATACCACAGTCCTGACATGTTAGATAAACAAAGCAGTATCTAAAAATATGCATGAACCAAACAAAAAAAAAAATCTGTCATTCAGATTTTTTTTTTAGCAAAGTATAACTTTGCTATAGAAGTTCATAATTTCTCTGATGTTCTCTCAACATTCAAAATTTAAGCATCAACTTCTTTAAAATCACTGTAATGCTTCCACAGTGCATAACAGCAACACAAAGTGGAACTGAAACACACTCTGATAGACATTTCTCAAAAATGAGAGAATATTTGTAAACCAGAGAGACCTTTTTCAGCAAAGAAAGATTTCTCTGTCAACACAAAAATCCAATCCATCCCCAGGTTTGACTGAAGCCGATGCTGTAACAAACAAGCGAATGACTTCCATACAGAAACCATTCAAAGCTTTTTTCTTTTTCTTACAGATTTTTTGCACCAATGGACCTTAAAAGCCCCAGTGAACTTTATTTAAGTCCTTACCAGTTAACTTCTTCACAGGTTGGAGCCGAACACTGATAGACTGATGTGTGAGTAAGGGGGAGGATGGAAGGGAGCGGGACATGCCCTCCATTATCCGAATGTGCTGCATACCTTCGGTCACTGGGAGTGGCGGAATTGCGTAGTCGGGTTCAAAAGCACAGTCGTTCTCTGTGGAGGTGCCTAATGGGGGGAGGAAAAGAAACACCAATGGGTCAGAATGCAAGGATCCTGCTTCCATCATGCCAAAAGGGCTGGCTGGAGGGAGCCCTGTGCAGAGCTGACTTGTTCCAACTGCTTGTTCCCCTTTGCGCGCTCGCGACACGTCCCTTGATGTACCTCTCAGTACCTCTCTCTATATGATGAACACCAGAACCATGAAGAATTTCTTTCAATGTTCTTAATTTGTCTGTCAGAATCTTTTAATCACCAGACTATTCAGCAGAGTGGAAACTGCACCCACGTGGAATATTTATCACCCTCTGAACCCAGCCAAGTCTTCATATCCAGCAAACTCCAGTTTTCAATATAATGACCGTAGTCTTTAGGTTGTTGGTTTCTAATAAAAAACCTCCTAGCTAAATTAAACTTAAATAGGAGGACCTTTAGCCTAAAAAAACCCACAAACCCCAAATAAAATGAAGAACAAACGCCTCTAAAAACAGCCACCAGCTCCAACTCTCTCAAGAGACACAAAAAGCCCGTGTGGGGGGTCGCATCACTACACATCCACAATGGAATACATGGAATAACATGAGAACAAGTGAAGATAGAATAATATAAGGACTCAACCCTAATTGTAATCAATATTAATGAACAGTGAAGGGAAGGTGCTTCAGATCAGCAAGAGTCAGGAGCCATAAGGTTCCTCCTGTTAGCAGCAGATATGGAAACCTTGGGGTCGAGGACACCTGGATCTCCACTCTTGTCAGTAAGATGAACAATCTAACCCAGACAACTAATAATTCATATGCAAAACCAACCCAAACTGTTATCATTAATATTACACTAATTTTTCAATAATGTGAGAAGGCCAGACTTGTGTCACTTTGTTACAAGACAGATTTTAGCTCTTACTGAGTGCTGATGTTTTCCCCTCCATAAAGATATTCCTCACTGGATTTCCACTGGATAGCTGTGCTGTTCTCAGTGGCTTGTGAGAGTGTTTTTAAAAGAGAAAATGTTTGCTGGCAGAAAGGGAGATGGGCAAGAGTGGGAATAAGACTGAAGGGTAAGAGCCTCAAATGCATGGTACTTCAGAGGAGATGGTGGACGAGCTGTATTCCCAATATCCAAAGTACAATGTGAACAACCCAACATATTGCTTACAATCAGCAGAAAAACCCATGTTGAAATAACCATCAAAAATCTTGGACCAGTTCCCAAAGGGTTCTAGAGGGCTGCAGCACCAGTGGCTGAAATGCAACCATTCCTGGTGCCAGCAATCAGGAATGTCTCTCAGCAGTTCTGTAATGCTCTTTACATGAAAGCCAAACAAGCACTAACACCCCTCACACCTTCACTGGCTTTGACAGTTCAAAACACATCTCACTCCCTGCCTGCTCATCACTCACCAGTTACCAGGAGCTCTCTGCAGGCTCTGCCAGCCCAGCCAGGCTCACCAGGAGCGTCAGGAGCCACCATCTCTGCCAAAACTAGCACCCAAAAAGCCAACCCATGATGGGTTTTTAAAATACATTTGGCACCAGGCATGAAGAAACAGATTCTTAAAAATAACTTCAATTGCTGCAGGCTAAATTTTAGGGAACCATGGGCATCTCCTGCAGCTTCAAATCTGGGAAAGACTTACAAGTCTATGTGCATTTCACTGGTTATTATGGTGTAAGTTCCCAGTGTCTTTGATCAATCTACTTAAAATCAAAGGCAGTATGTTATATAAAAATAAAGTAATTATAGGTGGGCGAAGTTTTCCTTCTTAAAATTCAAAGGCTTTACAACAAAGCAGTGAACTCACAAAACATCCACAAGGTACTACCTTCCTTTCATACATACCAAAATTCCTCTCTCCTCCTTGGCAGAGTAAATAAACACACAAGCAAAACCCCTGAAACAGTCTGAAATTTGTTTTGATCAGAAAGAATATTTGGCTTATCAAACCCTGGAATTAGGGCTCATTGATGGCTGAACTGGAACTATAACAGTTTGGTTATATAATATGTTACTGCAAAGTGAATATTTGAATGAATAAACTATTTCTTGGAGTTTTACAAGATTACCACAGAATCATTCAGGTTGGAAAAGACCTTTAAGATCATCAAGTCCAACCATCAACCCAGGCATCATCACTATGCTCACCACTAAACCATGTCCTTAAGTGTCACATTCACACGTTTTTGGAACACTTCCAGGGCTGGTGACTCCACCACTGCCCTGGCCAGTCTGTTCCAGGGCTTGACAATTCTTTCCATGAAAAATATTTTCCTAAAACAACCTAACCAAAACCTCTGACCTAAACCTCCCCTGGCACAACTTGAGGCTGTTTCCTCTTGTCCTGCCAATGAAGATTTGAAGACACCTGGGCATCACACATGGTAGCATGGAAGGTCAGACAGCAAGAAAACAACTGTCCAGTTTCAGCTGGATGCTTTATCCAAGGATAATAAACTTCCTCGACCCACCACAATGAAAAATACCCTTTAGCACGTGCAGACAGATTTCAAGTGATGGACACAGAGCTGGGAAAAGTTAGAGAAAATGCTTCTATAGAGCAGAGAGACTTCTCCTTCCATGCTGCAGAAAGCCTGCCTCTACTATTGCATCCACTGATCCAAATGGAAATATTTAGCTCACAAGCTTGTTGCTCCAAGAACTTGGAAGCTTTTTAACCCTTTCCCCTTCCATTCCCTCTCACGCTGAAACTTCTTGCTGGTTGCTGCAGTTCCTTCAGTCAGTCACCAAAGAGGTACAGATCAGTGATTTTTGAGAAAGGAAAAAAGATCCCCTCTTACTCTGCCAAAACCCATGCCTTTCCCACAGCAGCAGAGATCCAGAATAGATGGGTTGAAAGGGAACTTGAGAGAACAGAATGTGTTCAGATAGCTCCCAGCAGCAGCTGCATCTGAGCTGCTCTGCCCCATAACAAGAAACCACTGGACACAAGCCAAACACAGAGAAGGACATGCCAGGCACCCACAGCAGAGCCTCTAGCACAAATACACAGCAACAACTTCATCTGAGCTCAGAGTGGGAAAGAACAGCCACTCTCTCTGAACACCAAAGCACTCCTCCTTCTATGCAAGCTACCATGGAATATGCACATATGCCAAAAATTACCTGGTTCCTTCCTAATTTTACTTTAACTCTACTTAAAACAATAACATTAAAAATAATACATTTAAATGCAGTAATTGAAAGATCCTATGTGAAAAGAGCAGTTGACACTTCTGAGCTTCAGGGTTTTAACTACCAATTCGGATCCCCCTAATTCTGATCACAGCTTCAATGACTCAAAATCATCTCACCCAGGCAACACTGGAATATTGCCAAGAAAGGGCAATTCTCTGGAGAAAATGTCCCCATAATAAGTCATTAGGACACCATGACAACAACAGGCTTGAGCTTAAATGAAAGCAAAATTATTGCTGCAATCCCAAAGACAGACTAAGTGAATGGGCATAGAACCAGGGCCCTTATTCACAAAAAATGCTGCTTGGTCTCAAAGCTGTGTGAGAATACAACCTTTTCACAACCCTCACAAATGAGAAAATGCTTAAAACTTAGTAAAGCTGCTTCAAAGGACACATAACCCAGCACAGATCTAAGACCAGCTGCTGTCAGGGACAGAAATCCCCATTACAGGACTCTGTGTGGTGTTAACCAACCACCAACCCTACTCTAAGCGATGGACACTCAACAAAAGAGTCTGCTGGATTGTTATTGAAAGAACATAAACCCTGGGTTTAGTACTTCCTTCCTTGGACCTTTTGTCCTCTTCCTGTGGGATGAAACAAACCAAAGCAAAAGATGTAACCAGACAGGTCCACACAGGTCCTTCTCCACTGCATCCCAGGGCTTGGGGAAGGATAACCTGGTTATGGTGAACCTGCCTGAAGCTCTTTGATAACCTGGTTATGGTGAACCTGCCCAAAGCTCTTTGATAACCTGGTTATGGTGAACCTGCCTGAAGCTCTTTGATATCAGGGGGAAGACAAGTAGAAACTTGGAAACTCAATGCTGGTTCGGGCTGGTGTGTGCTGAAGAATCCCAGCTCCAACAGAAGAACACTCTGTTCTTCTGTTCTTCGTGTGGCTGCAGTGTGGAGATACCGTGCTCTGCAGGTCCACCTGTGCTGCACCAGGAGTTGGGTTAAACTCCTTCAGCCACTCAAAGGTTGTCTGGTTTGTCGGTCTCAGAGCTGTGCGGACAACAACCACGGGTGCAAAGCCTGTCAGGTCACACGGTTTGACGAGAAACACAACACGTGGGGAATGTCAAAGGTGAACAAACGAGACGAGTCCCCCGAGGCAGAACAACACTCAGGTTTTACCTTGCCCAGCTCGGCTCTGACGGGAGTCTACACTTGCCTGTCTTCGGTCTGGTGGCTCCTCGTTCCCTCCATCTGCACGAGAACCAAAACAGCACAAGTAGAACATCATAGTGGACAGGTCAGGCAGATGCAACTTTTCCTTGAGTCCCATCACCTATCTCAGAGGAACAGCAGGACAAAAGGTCCCTCTGGCAGAGTGAAACTGGGGAAACTGCTGCTTGACTCTGCTGCTGCTTCCACCTTTGCCCCAGCTCACTGCAATGAAATCCATGAGGTCCTCGGGGATAGAAGGAAGGTTTTACTTGCTCCTACTGATGCCACAGACATCTGAATGAGATAAAAACCAAATTGTGCAGCTTCAAAGAGCTCCTTCACTTTGGACTTTTATATCAAAATATAAAAATATTAAGCACTGGAATTAAGAGCTCAGAAAAAAATTAAAAATATCTGAAATATGAAATTTGAAACTGCGTCCCTTTAAAATCATTTGTCCGCTAAAACCCAGGAAGGCTGGGAAGAATAAAACCTCTTATTACATCCTCTTGAAACTGTTTAGGAAAGCAGCTACAGTTAACAAACCCCAAATCCATCTGTGTAAATGCAGAGTGGGACATTGTGTACAATATTATACAATTAATTACAGGCTGCTCTTCATTGATCAACTGACCAGATTAGAAACAATAGATACACCCATCAATACAGATGCTTGAGTACATGGAGTCTCTGGCAGCTGAGAGCAAAAAGAAGCCCAACTCCACAAAGTGGGGAAAAAACAAACCCAGGGATTTCAAATTCAGGCTGTATTTCAGCAGCTCTTTCCTTATGGCAGGGGAAGGGGAAGCTTTTAAAATCTTTAAAACAGTTTTGAAATAACTGAATTCTTAAATAGCGGTTTAAAAACTCGATAGCCAGTTTAGCATCGATGTGTTTTGATGACACTAAAAGCAACTGCATTTTGATATATTTGTATCTCTGGACAGCTCTATAGAAGTTATTTGGTGAAGGGGCTTGTTGTGCTATAACTTTATCAACTCCTGCTGCATCTGAGCTTTATCTGGCTCGATGGGAAGTTGTGAATTGCAGCACAAGAGAAGAACTAAAATGGGGACTAAAAATTTTAGTCTACCCCCACCCCCAAAAAGAGGGGAACCACACCCCAGGCCAGGAGAGGTTTTCTGTTCCCTCTTCCCTCGGTGAAATGCTCCCAGCCTTCAGTTTTCTTGAAGCAATGCTCAGGCACCTTGAACAGATGCCAGGCAGGCCATTTCTGTCACCTCTGCATCCTTCCCTGCTGACACAGCAGCTGCATGTGAAGGTCATCTGGCTACAGCAGCCCAGAATCCTGATTTTAAACGAGCTGCACCCACCCCAACAAGCCAACAACTGCCAGGGAGGCCACAGACCGTGACACTTATCCAGTTCCCTTCTGCACTCTGGTTGCCAGAAGGATGTCACACTGCAAATACAACTGCAACTGCAATATCATCATCATCATCATCCCTAATGGCCCCTGGCTATGAGCCCCCACAGGCAACCTTTAAGTCATGGAAAAAACAAAACCCCTTTTGAGCTATGAACATAAATCCGAATGCAAAATAATTCTAAGGACTAAACATTTCAAAAGACAAGAAAGTCCCAGTATTAAAACCAGGAGTAAAGCCCTGTATTTATCCAAAGACACACAATCATCAGCAAAAGACAAACTCCCTCCCTGAAAGTTTCATCATCCTTGCAAGTGTTTGACACCAAGCTACGTGGGCCTTGGTGGGTGGAACTGGATGAGCTTTAAGGTCCTTCCAACCCAACCCTGAGGTCTCTGATGGTTCTATGAATCAATCTCCTTGATCACATGGAAACACAACTCCTCTGGTGCACTGTTACCCAGGTGTACCAAACCCTGCCTTAAGAACAAGCCATGGCCAAGGGAGGGGCTGGGGACAGCAGATCTGCTCCCCAAAATGCTCCAACACTCAATGGTGGGACAAAGAATGGTGACAACAGGCAGCCAAAGCCATTGGGTTGGAGAAGAGGAACGGGAATCAAGAGTCTGGGATGGGTCTCCCTGCAAGTTACACAACATATTAAGGGAGAAAGAAAGCTCACAGTAAAATAATCTCCAAAATGCATTTAGCTGGGGTACTGCTCCCCAAAATGCTCCAACACTCGATGGTGGGACACAGAATGGTGACAACAGGCTGCCAAAGCCATTGGGTTGGAGAAGAGGAACAGGAATCAAGAGTCTGGGATGGGTCTCCCTGCAAGTTATACAACATATTAAGGGAGAAAGAAAGCTCACAGTAAAATAATCTCCAGAATACATTTAGCAGGTGGGAAAGGAAAAAAATACATCGGATGACTCAGCAAATATTAAATCTTCAGTCAGCATACAACAGCTGCTGCATTTGATTTGGATGCAGCAAAGGTGGAGCTTGGTGGAAACCAAGGATGGGAAGGAACAGCCACAGTTAAGAGCTGAATCACTGAACTAGTTAATTCTTTTTCTCTTCACTACAAATAAAAATGTTGAGCATAATCTCCTCCCGGCAGTGGAGGAGCAAGGTTAGCAGGGAACAATACCACACTTAATTATGAAGTTATCTCACTGTACATGCAGAAAAGGGGAGATTACAGTTTCTAAGGGAATATTAATTCTCACATTTTTTGAACTCCCAAGTGCCTGTATTTACATCCACCTCTGTGTGGGCATCGGGACTCTGTCATCGCAGCAACACCCCTAGATATTTTATTTATGCATGATTTTAGGTAGTTGTTACTATTTGTTTCAGCAATAGCTATTGTTTATAGACATGACCTACTATATAGACAGCATTTATGGACAGTATCACTCCTGAAGTTCGATTGACTCAGTTGCTGTAATGATTGCCAGGGTGGTGAAACACCAAAGTTATTGACAAATCCTTCAATGCAACAGCTAAAATAGGTCACCAGAAGTAAATCAGTTGTGAAATCATTGCTAGAACACAGCTATCTGTGTTAATTTAAAATAAAGACCAACACAGACTGAGATGAACCTGTTTAAGGAGCTTTACAGAAGTTGTCAAACAAAAGAGAAAACAATCAAATGCCATGAGGGAAGTAAATAATGTTGTAAATATTGACTCAGTAATTCATATTCTCTTGTATCTCCCTATGAAAGGGAGAAAAACTTTTGTGATCTTTAAAAAATCTCAGTGTTAAGAGAATCCATTAACTCTTCCACAGCATTTTAGTTTTTGAAAGCTGCTGTCCCCTCAGTGTCCAGCATCTGTCCACCTGGGATGCTGGACACAGGTCAGAAACCCAACAAGGCTTCTGAGTGCCTGATTCTGAGTCAAGAACAGAGTAAACAGTCATGGCTATTAACTCTTTCTCTCAGTTACAAGGAGATGAAGGGATCTCAAAGATCACAATTAGTCACAGGATCAGCAGAGCAGCCTCTCCTGCGATAGCCAGGTATGAGAAACACTCCTGCTTCCTCTTCTCCCCCCATCCCCATTCCACCAGTTCTCTGTTAAAACCAACGACACAACAAATCCTCCCCAATATACACAACTGGATTCTTTGAACTGACTGCTATGACAGGGAAAGAAAATCTCAAGGTTTCAGCATTCCTAAACAAATCCCCTGCACAAAGCACCACAATTAGTATGAGGGGGCTGCAAACAGGAGCCAGATCTGCACCAGCATCTGCACCAGCACATCTGATGTCAGTAAATCCCACAGCACCTCTGGCATCAGCTCTGTCAGCACCTCCTGCCAGGCATTCTCGTTAAAGGCAAACATAACAAGTTTCATACGAAATCAAGTGCTAGCAGCCCAGTATTTCTGGTTCCCTATTTAATTAAAAGGCCTTTAAAACCCACACTGTGAGTAAACGTCTCTCAAGATCTCCGATCTGACAAAGCAATTTTTAAGGCAGAAGAATCCAAGGGTGGGTGAGGCTGCTGCACGCATGCTGGGGAATCTGCGGCAGGAACCGACTGCATTGGATGCGCTGCTGCTCTCACGGCAACCAGCAGAGCACACTCCACTGTTAAGAGCTGATAAATCAATAGTTTAAATCCATATCGTATCAAAATGGTATCTGGAAAAGGTGGAACACTCACACAAAGCCAGTCAAGCTGTTAGGGACGGATCCGATTCCATCCCTGCAGAAGCATCCCCGCACGCACGGCACGGCGCCTGGAGATGTGGCTCCCAGCTGCCATTGTGCTCCCAAAACAAAGACACAGGGGGAAAAAAACCACCTTGAAATAAATAAATCAGACAGCTCCAGGGGCTAGAGCCCACCGGGAGGATCCTGGAGCTGCCGGCACCGCTGCTGCTGCAGGAGCCAGCGCTGAGTCTGACCCTGGAAGCCGCCGCAGCGATGCCGGCGGAGGAGAGGGAGCTGCAAATCTTGTTCTCAGCATTCCCGATGGATTCCTGCCTGCTAAGAAATGACACGTGCCACATGATCTGCCTGCTGCTCTCCCAGGGTGAGATGTGCTTGGGAAGGGGCAAAGTGTTTCCCAGCCGGAGCAGGAGAGAAGAGGGAGCCCAGTCTGGTACTGGAAACAATTATTTTAATCAAACATCCTTGTTGATCATTTAGTTTGTGAGTATTTTTCAGCCTCAGAAAACAATATGCACCCCCATTACAAATTCTTATTACGCTATGATTAATTCTATTATAAATTCTATTAAATACTCCATTAATTCTATTAAATATTCTACTAATTCTATTATGATTATTATGATTGTTTTTGTTGTTGCTCTATAAAACAGCAACGTGGCTTAAGAGGCGTTGCCAATTCATAAACATACTGAAGTCCATCCATTTATCATCCAAGTTCCCCTGCCTTTGAGGAAAGTCATTTGGGCAGAGCAGGAATTACAGATTTGTTTGGTTTATTGAGGCAGCTCTAACACAGATCCCAGGAAGCATCACCCAGCAAATGTGATGCTAAAATGCCTCAGCACCTTCCAAAAGTTGGCACTTTTTTTTCTCCACCTGCTCCTGCTGGTGTATGCTTCAGCTACATTTTTATGGCAAAAACCTCCCCTTTTTAGGAGCAGAGCATGGACACTTGCTGGGACTTGCATGACAACACAGGCACTTCCCAACAGGGTGCCCAGAGAAGCTGTGAAAATCCACAGGGGAAAAAAAAAACCCAACAAAAAACCAACAATAAACCCAACTCAGTGGTCAGAGGCCGAAAGACTTCTTAGAGGAGACACAGATTAATAAAAAAAAGATTCTTTGCCTCTGCAAGTACATTTGTGTTTATTTCTATTGCTGCAGTACTTGGAAGCCTGAACTGAAATTAAGGTCCTACTGTGTTGGCAGCTTGTACAAAAAACATAGCAAGAAAACATCCTTGTCATATTAAATTTATTAACTTAAGTCCTATTCCTACAAGAGACATTGCCAGCATTCTGTATGTTGGAATCATGAGATAATCCATGATGTTTATTTGTTACTTTAAGAATGGTCCAAAGGTTCAGTTCAACAGATTCGTTTTGTCTACCAGCAAATCAGCAACGGAGTCTCAGAGGAGAAGTGATGGCTGATAATCATTCTGAACTCACCTGAAGAAGATTTTCAAACCTATTTAGATGACAAAAGGTATGTTCAGCCGAGGTCTGAACACCTTATAAAGCTTCTAATAAAATGTCCATAGCTTGCTTCAATTTTGAGAGGTTTTTGTACACTAAGAGAATATGGGTCGGCTTCTATACTGATCTCATCCTCAAAAAGAAAATTACATAAAAGGAAACATAAATCCTCCCACTTCAGAAAGATCTTGCAGCAAAAATTTCCACAATTCCTTCAAATAGGTCAGTTATAGATGGAAGCTCTAGCAAAAATTATCTATGAGTTATCTAAAAATACATCTGATACTAAAAAAAATAGTCCTCACAGACATGCTGAGAGGAGAAGTTTGTGCAAGCAGTAGAAGAGGCTGAAGAGGAGAAACTCCTGAAAAGGTGCAGCTTAAAAGTCAATCCTCTCCCAAAGAAAAGATGATTTTTCCATTAAAAGTATTAGTAAGTTATAGACATTTACTCTTCCTTAAGGAAAAGAAAGGAAAAAGGGCAACTGCAATGCCAAAAAGAGAATTTAATAATGGAACTGCAAAGTCATCCCTCACACCTGGCACAGGTACTTCCTGCAGCCAAGAAATAATTTATGTGATCCTGGGGCCAGGCCTCTTCCAGCAGGAAACCCCCAAGTTATGACATCTCAGTGATTTCTTACTGATTTTCCAGATGAAAACGTTGAATTCACTGAAATACACATTATTTTCTCAAAAGATTTGATGGGATTTTTAAACTCTTACAGATATACAAATCCTTAAGGTTTCCTCAGACATTCTGGAAAGGACATTTCACCTTCCCAACAGTTTGGCTGAACAAATCCCTCAAATTGGTATTATTTCCCTTTGAAGGTAGTGTGTATATTCTCTTTGAACTGTATATTCTATTTGAATTGTATATTCATGTATATGAATAAGAAGAGACAAGGTCATTTGATGTGGGAAGATGTAACTTCATCTCCTTTGCACACCAGCACAGGAATTTCAGTGGGATTTGATGGAAAACTCCTGCTCCCTCTACTGGCTTCACTATTTCATCACAAATCTGTCAGTAAATGGGAGGAAAGCCATAAAATCCCACATGTGAGTACCCAAAATGTGAGTCCTGTGTTCTGGGGTCCTCCCTGCAAGAAAAACCATGTCCAGGAAAGGGAATGGAGCTGGGAAAGGGGCTCAGCCTGGAGAAAAGGAGGCCCAGGGGGCACCTTCTGGCTCTGCAAATGTTCTTAAGAGTTGGTAATAGCCACTCATGTGAAAATATTTGTCAATCAGAAGGAAATAAATACATATTATTCTAATACCGGCTGCTAAAATTCCCTCTAGGATAGTAGCGCAGGAGAGAAGCAGAAGCTTCATGGTCCAAACATCTTGTATTTGTCTGGGAAGAGAGTTTGGTACGTGAACAAGACATATTTTGATCAAATAAATCAGAATACTAGAAACAGCATGCCCGTGTACATAAACACCTTCCTGATACGTTGCCTTCTTCAGAAGGAAACTCTGAATTACATAAATGCAAAACAAACTTTCAGGAAAGGTCAGTTCATGCTTAAACAAACTCAAGGACAAACTTTACTGTGGTCAGAGGATTTGTCAACATACTCAAGCCTTGTTTAAAAATGGATTTATGAAAAAACACCATCTTTGTGCAAGAACCGGATCTGATTTATTATTTGGGTGGCATACCTTGAACATATGGATACAGTCAGTATTCGGGACCATAATACACAATGGGTCTTTTAACACTTTATTCAATTAAGTTACTGTGGGGGCCCTAAAGGGCCCCTGTGCCCCACTGGCTCCTTCCCCTGTTCCTGTGCCTGGGCTCCTGGGGCCCTTGGGCCCTTTTCCCTGGTTGGGCCTCACCTGGGTGCTGTCTGGAGGCTGCTGGGAGGCCCCGGGGGGAGGGACTTGGGACCTTGGGAGGAAGACGGGATGGAGGACGCAACACCTACGCCGCGCGGCTGAATTAAACATCTATGGACATTGTGCAAAAGTCTCTTCTGCTTCTTTACCCCGGACTTACTAGCATTTTGAATTACAACAGATGGCGCTCAACCGGACGAACCCCGACAATTTTCCTACCCCATTGTGGTGAGTTTGAGATTTTAGTTCCTTCCTCCTTGTACTTTTCAGTGTTGGGAAGAGACTGAGCTAACATGGAGACAACACTCACCAACGCACAACAAGAAATTTACCTCTATCTTAAAGAGTCTTTTCCTCAAGAAAACTTTTGGTCTTCAGATAAGGAGTTGAAGTGTTTTTTACAGTTATTATTTAAGCATTTTCCTCATATTTCGCAGAACTTAGTCTTAACCGATGAATTTTTACAAGTGCTCCATGAAAAGTCAAGAGCTAACACAGAACTGTGTTCTTTATTTGGTATGCTGTTAAAATGCGCTGTGAGCCTTGGGGAGGGACATCAGCTGAAAACCGCTCCCCGGGGTTCTCCCGTCCGGACCCCCGCTGCCCAAGATGGCGCAGACCGCATGGCAGAAGCCGTGTGGTGTCCCATTCCGCCCCCTGCTCCCCACGCCCCCTCTGATGGACGCGTTCACCTGGGTTGCTATAGCACCACAAGACATGGCGGGGGTAGCAAGAGTCAGAGCCCTTCCGACGGGGCTGCCACCGCTCCGAGCTGCGCTACGGCTGTCCTCCCGCGGAGAGCCCGCGGCCGCCCCGCCGCCACCGCCCAGCAGAGCCAGAGCGAGTAAGCCGATGCTCGCTGTCCGGTGCTCCCTCGAGCCGACGGCAAGCGAGTGAGACTGGCGGGCCTGAGACGCCGCTGCCGCAGCGCAGGACAGCCCCGTCGGGAGATGGCTCAGAGCCGCAGACTTGGCAGAGAAACCGCCGCCCCCCACCCACTGCCACTGCTCCGGGAGCCCCGCGCGGGCCCGAGACGCCGCTGTCGTGGAGCGGGCGGACAGCCCCGTCGGGAGATGGCTCGGAGCCGCAGTCTTGGCGGAGAAACCGCCGCCCCCCGCCCACCGCCACTGCTCCGGGAGCTCCGCACGGGCCCGCGACGCCGCTGTCGTGGAGTGGGCGGGCAGCCCCGCCGCGGGGTGGCTCAGAGCCGCGGTCCTGGCGGAGAGGCCACGGCCGCCCGCCCTCTGCCACTGCTCCGGGAGCCCCGCACTGGTTCCGCCCGCGAACACCGGCTGAGACAGACGCCCGGGAGGGTCCGCCCAGCGGAGCTGCCCAGCGCCGGGAGCGGGACAAACTGCACACAGCAGCGCACCCACAACGCATCCAGCAACGCCAACACAAACCCCCTGGCAAAAGTAAGAAAGTCCTTGCCATGAACGTTTTGGGGACAGTAAAATGGTTCAATGTAAAAAACAAATACGGTTTCATAACCCGAAATGATAACAAAGAAGATGTGTTTGTTCATCAGACTGCTATAAAAAAGAATAACCCCAAGAAATATCTCCACAGTCTAGGAGATGGAGAAATTGTGGAATTTAATATAATACAAGGAAGGAAAGGCCCCCAAGCAGCCGACGTGACAGGACCTGGTAGAGTTGCAGTTCAAGGTAGCAAACATGCACCAGACTACAAACCTACAAAATACAGAAGTCCTCCACACACCTACCAAGGAAATAGAACCCGAAACCAACAACCATCAAGCCCCAGCACCAGAAGAGCACAGAACATAGGCGAGCTGTCCTGCATTCGAAAGCCCATGTCAATAATGAAAGAACCTTCCAGTCTGATAAGTCCCATTTCTTCTAACACCCTTCCCCAATTCCTGTGGCCTTCCTGGCCCCATCCCATTTTCCCTTTTCCTTTCCATTGTCCTATTACCCCCTTTTTATGTTCCCACCAACTCCAACCACCCTTTCCCATCTCCCATTGTCTGCCTCCACTAATCCCTTTCCTCAGAGTTCCTCCATAATACCAGAGGGAGCGTAATTAGGAGAGAAAGAAAGGAAATGTCCCTAAAGTAACCACCCCTTTTTTTTTTCTCTTTGAAGTAATGATTTCTATTTGGAGTTTCCAACAAGCACACCACCACCTAAGCTGCCTTGTGCAGAGTCTATCACAGCCGAAACCTTCTCCGGACTCAGTTTCCTGAAAAACCGTGCTAAAACGCCATATCCCTCCTGCCTGCTCTAAGAAATCTATTTGGACACTGGACACTCAGAATTGTTTACATTTTGAAAGTTGTCTTATGTTTTTGTCATTTTGTGTTAATCCTTCAGAAAAGCTTTCTTAATAATGTAAAAAATGGGGAGTTGTGGGGGCCCTAAAGGGCCCCTGTGCCCCACTGGCTCCTTCCCCTGTTCCTGTGCCTGGGCTCCGGGGGCCCTCGGGCCCTTTTCCCTGATTGGGCCTCACCTGGGTGCTGTGTGGAGGCTGCTGGGAGGCCCCGGGGGGAGGAACTTGGACCTGGGGAGGAGGACGGGGTCGGAGAGAACACCTATGCTGCGTGGCTGAATTAAACATCTATGGACATTGTGCAAAAGTCTCTTCTGCTTCTTCACTCCGGACTTACTAGCATTTTGAATTACAACAAGTTACCTGATATTTATAGGACCCACCATTTAGATCTCAGCAATTTCTTTCAGAAATGAAACTGAAAAAGCAACCCTCAAACTCTTCTGGGGTAAAAGTTATTCTCAGACTTCCACAAGAGATCAGATAGATGAGAAATTGCACAGAGATCTGGCCAGGCAGAAATGAGACCTTCACAGAAACGTCTTTTATCTTCCAAAGGCAGGAATCCAAGGAGAAGAGCATTTAACAGGGGCCCTTTCAGTCCCAGAATTAAAATATAAAGTGGCAGGTTCCAAAAAGCCCTATAAATACATTGGAATTGAGAAGTAATTGGGTCTTCTGCAAACCAGGAAAGAAGAAGATGTTTTTTAAAACCCTGCACCAAAAATATTCTGAATGACAGGCAGGCTCCTGGCTGGGAAGCTCCAGATAAAAATTGTGCATTTTATAGTCAAGAACAAGCAAGATGTAAGTCCTAACTAACCCAGAAGGGAAAAGCAGACCCTTTGGGCTAAGGATTACATGCCTCAGATTTTAAGAGTACTTGCCTTGCCTTGATTTGGTTTTTTTTGTTTTTTCTGTGTGTGGGTGGGGTTGTTTGCTTTTCTAGTTTAGTTTTGTTGTTATTGTTATTTTCTTGTTGTTTCTTTTTTTGTTTCATTGTTCTTGTTCTTTTGTTGTCTTTTTGGTTTGTTTTCCCCCTGGTTTTTTTCTTTTGTTTTATGTTACATTTATCTTGGCCTCTGTCAGAGATAAACAGCACAAATTCTTGGGGTTACTCCTCACAAAGTGAAGGGAAATACAAAACCAAACAAAACGTACAGTTTTGCAGCTGAATTTTACCAGGTTCTAAAGGGAATCCAAACCCTTCCAGCAGCATCAATTTAATGTGATAATGTAAGAGGGAAATAGTCCATCTGCTTGGAAAAGAACAAGGATAACTGTAACAGGTGGAATGATGAATCCCTTACATGGACTTATTTCCCTAACAGGATACTGGAATGAATACAAGTGGATTGATCTGATGTGCACTGCTTCAATACACACCCAGACCAAGGAATGATTAATACAGGCAAGAAAACTGCAGATAAATGAGACAGGTCTTTAACAAAAACACATGAAAACAACAGAGAACCTCATAGTCTCTGGATTCAGAGAACAGAACTGCCCCAGAAGAACTGAACTGGGGGGAAGAAGCCACAAATATCTCTTACAAGCAGCAGCAGCAGCAGCAGGTTTGCCTTTCTGCAGATGAATACACCTGCTAGCCCTGATCATAGGGCTCTGGCCACAACAATCCTGCTGGATCTTCATCCAGAAGGAATAAAACAGGAGAAAAACACAGTCCTTTTATACTTTAAAACAAACACATCTTACATAATATAGCTCTGGATATAAACACATGAGAAAGCCTGTATGTCTGAGTACCTCTAAATTAATTTACACTGGGAAAGCAAAGGTAATCTGCAACTATACTGAGATCAGATTTCAGCACCACAGGTGCTATCTGGCAGCTTTGTGGAATATCCATTTATATCAGAAAGAAACGAACCTAATGAAAATACTGATGCAGGCATTTTGTGTCCTCTAGGCATTACTGCAAACCATCCTGAGCACTCTTCAGTCAGGGGAGAGTTTTTCTCAAGACAAGGCATTAATTATGTGCACACACATGTGCACTGAGCACTGTGTGTCCAGAGCAAATACTGTGAAACTCCAGCACTGAAGCTCTGAAAGGACACCCAGAACCCAGAATTAATCACAGGAGATTACACAGGCTGATGCTGCAGTAGAAATTAATTGATTTTAATTAGCACTACTGGATGTAACTGTCTATTCTGATGCATGTAATTATATTCTTCTTTTATAAATATTTCGTGTGTCACTGAATCATAACACCATCAAGCAGCAAAGGGGAAAACCCACCCTGGCTGAGGTAAAATAAATGTTAATCACAGTTCTCAGAGAAGTTGCTTAGCAGTTTCTCAAGGAGGAAAATTAAGAAGGCTACTGCTGTCATTACCAGTGTTCATTTAATCACCAAGAATTATCAAAACCACATCACATCTAGGAATCATTAGCTTGACTCCACTGCTCCTGTTTGTCAAGTGCTACTGCAAATGAAAGACATAGCAAAGCACAGGAATTTCAAAGGCCAGTGTGCTCCTTTGGATTCATTCCCCAAGAAAAGAACACAATACCTTTTACCCTGCTTCAAAGGTTTATTCCCACACTGGAATGCAAAATGACTGGAGTGTAGAAATGAAGACACAGTACAATTTCACAGAGCCAGCTGGGTGGGCTGTCACCACCCCACAAGACTCAGACTCAGTACATGGCACACCTGAAACCTCCAACAGATGATTTTCCTAACGTGGAGTTTAGGATTTTATTCACATCTCTCAGAGATGGGTGTAGATCTGACGGGGCAAATCAGAGCACCAAAACCATCAGGGAAGCCTAATTTCCAGCTTCTAATTAGCATTATAATCTTTTTAGAGCACTCGAATGAGAAAAAAATCCAAAACCTGCAGTGTCCCACCCTATATTTTATATCCCTATAGAAACTGCCAAGACAAAACCCACCAGCGAAGACAACACTGTTGGAGGGACTTGAAGGACAACACTGAGTACCAAAAGTACCAAATTTGTAATCTGCCAGAACTGCAAAGCAAATAAATACAGCAAGTTTCAGGCTTACAGTACTGTATGCAACACAGAAAATATACACAGAAGATTTACTGATTGTTTTCCTTACTGTGTTGCAAAAAAAATACAGACTTAAATATATTTATCTAAAAAAAGACCTAGGCAGCAATGAATTTCATCTAATGTCATATAAGAGTTTAGAAGATTACCAACTATGTGAAAAATTACTATGCAGTGCAGGGATGTTTGCCACTTAGTCACAAACAATATAAACAAACCTGATCATCTCATTTTCCCATTCCCTCTCTCTTGCCCTGAAGAATGCCAAACAGAAATTCTCAATAAAGCAACTTATTTCAAGGGCAGAATTGCAGTAAATTTAACATACACTAGGCATTAGAGAGAACCTCAACAATTCAATTCTGTCATATTATTTTCCAATATATGAATGAGAAAACCCATCTCCTCTTCTGCTTTGCCCAAAAGCAGACTGTCGAATCTCGGTACTTCAGAACTGACATTTTTCATTCACAAAATAAGAAACACGTATTTGCAGAGCTTGGCATATACAAAATCCTTCATATTGCTTCTGGGAGATAAGCCAAAAGGAATACCAGGGCCCGTTAGCAGCACATCTGACAAAGAGAGGGCTTTGTACAGAAATCACAAGTTAAGGTGATTTGTCTACATACGCTTTTCTAAAGGTATCATCAAAGGACTTGTACTTTCAAAGAGCAAACGTGACACAAATCACAAGAGGACGGAGCCATCTGCTCACATGCCTTCCACAAACCTGTCTTTTCATGCAGGAAACTCCCTCACACCAACCACTCCTGCTACAAGACACTGAGGAGTTCCTGTGGGAAGGAAATCTTCTCCAGAAAAGCAATGAGCAGCCACCACCTCAGGCCTGAATTCTTATGGTGCCTTTGCAAAACAGACTTTTACCTGCTTTGAGATCCACACCACGGTGCATGCTTGAAGTGACCAGGACCAACCAATGCCCCAAAATTGTCACCAGACACGGAATAAGGGACCACTGATGTCCAAGGCATCAGTGCTGCCCCACAACTCTTCCCCAAATACAACATGGCCAGGAAAATATTAACAATGGCCAAATTCTGGCAGTGTGAGAATCACAGAACAGCTTGCTGAAACCAAAGGAAAACAGCCCATTTTCCCAGTGCCTTTACCAGCACTGTGTCTCCTCATCCTCACCTCTGGTTTCTCAAGGAACATCCATATGAGCATCCGTAACATAAATATCCACGTTAACACAGATGCACGGGCACAAATAAACACTGCATCCCAAAATATTTAAAATGTGCTGCCAGATGGCTTTAAAATTCAAAATGAAAGATCTAATTAAAAGCTCTTCTCCTGCCAACACTCCATTTTTGGAAAAAAACCCTACAAAAGTTAAATAAAAATGGTTTAAAAGCCTATCAATATTTTGTAATGTTTTGTTTTACAGTTACAATCTCCCTCAATCTCTGTCATGGATGAAACAAGCCAAGTCACATGAACCAATACTAACTATAAACTTCTTTCCTGAGATGGTGGAAAAACTAAATTGCCATAAATGATGACTAAATTTGGGCAATTTCTCCTTTTATTTCAACTATTCCCATTCCCCTCTCTCCCTCCTGTTTAAAAATAAAAGCTTAAAAGAAATTGCTGCTGCTCTCACAAGTTTTGCCTGTAATTAAGCAGGTTTCACTGCCACGAGTCACCACAGACATTTCAGAAGAAAAAAAATTTCTTACTTTCCATAAATGAAATGTGAACCTTGGTGCTTGTTTACTACAAGATTATGTACAACTCTTACTCGGCTTTCCCTGCATCTCATCACCCCAATAAAACCAGATGATGGTTTTACATCCATTGAAAAACAAATATCCATCTAGTTTCCAATTAAAAGTACAATATTCAAATGAAGTGTAATGATGTTTGGGAGTCTACAAGATCGTCAGCTGAGTACATCTGTTCATGAAGAAGGAGAAAGTCCTGCTGAGACCGAGACACACATAAAAGGGACGGCTTCAGAAGCGCCAGGATTCCACATGCACGGGGAGGTGACGGTTACTTACCGCTGGACCTGTTTTTGCGGTTTGACTTCCCTCCTGTGAGAAGCATCTTGAGACTGTTTCGAAACATGGCGATCCTGTTCCGCTTGGTTTATTGCGAACACTGTGGAAAAGCAGAACAACAGACACACAAAATCAGCGCTCCCATCTGGACCGCTGGAAGACGCTACGGAGAAGAGGTAAAGAAGAGCTAAAACCAAGGTAAAATGATGAAAAACTCTTTTGCCAATGAAATTCCTAACAATAACATCCACATAAAGCCTACCATTGAGTTTGCTTTCAGTTACCTAGGCTTTATTTCCAGGACAACACAATTCCAGTGCTGCTGGAAGAGCCATAACCAATTTTACCAAATAATTTATTATCACACAGAAGTGGGAAAGACACAGCATTTAGCAAATTGCCTCCCATTTCCCACCACTATTAAAGCCAAGCCCATCAGAAGAAGCTGCTGCCCTTCCTGTTGCCCAGAAAATCAATCCTGCTGACACCAACCACAACTCCAGATGCTCTGCAGCTCCTGGGCTGGTTGACTGTCAAATTCTCTTGTGAGTTGAATAAATTGTCATGAGGAGACAAGTCACTCAATCCCAGAGTAACTGATGGAAAAAAATCAAACAGAAACTTTATCCCTGTATTTTCCTTGCTGTATATGTCTCGGGAGGAAAAAAAAAAGGTTGTTTGAGTATTGCTGAAGATGAAAGAGTGTCTGGGATCACCAGGCACACTGACAGCCTGTGCTGGGGAACAGCCACTTATTAAAGCATGTAAAGCATGAAAACACCTACAACAAAAGCAGTTCAAACCAGACCAAAAGAATTGTGAAGAGTCTTTGATCAGTACATACAATAAACCACGATTTTCTTTCTATTGTACACACGATATTCCATAGTTACAAGATAACACATTCATCCTGTAAAAATAATGAATCTTTTTTTTCCCGTGACAATATTTGGTTCCTCTTGGAGGATGCTCAGCAAATGCCATCTTGCATTTCTTCACATTTGTCTGATACTTTCAAGTCTAAATATACATATAAAGCTCTTTGAACTGAGCATTATTATATTATTAAAGCCACTGAAAGTCCTTTTAACATGGTGTACTCACTTACTGAGAGACACCAGCATTCCAGGGCAGCGGCTCAGAGTACATCCATCCCAAGCCCCAGAAAGCAAACAGGGATGGCAGCAACTGCAGCCCTTCCTGACACAAGCTCCCATTCCCAACCCCACAAACAGACCTGGGAGTCTTGTGTGCCTGCATGGATGAGTATTTAACATGGAATCAATATTTCCTTTGCATTTATGAATCACCTGAGCATCCCCCCGCACCCTTCTTGCCACCAAAACACAAGGAGGTGGTGCTCAGGCTCATTCCCAAGGCTCCTAAACAAGGCTTAAGTCCCCTTCAGAGCATCCCACTGTTACATGACTATCAAAAAAAGAAAATTCCACCAGGGTACACAGACAATTGTTTAGGGACTTTCCCCACACTGGCTTGCACGGCAGAGAGAACTGAGCAGAGCTGTGCCACCAGTGCTGAGCTACAACTGAATTCAACCAAATTCTGTCAAGGAAGCCACCCAGCCTGGGGCTAGGCCATGCCAAAGGCAAGCCTGATAGTTTGCTAATAACTATATTTACCTGTATCTTGCAAACAGGGCCAGGAGGTGCAGTGCTGCTACTAGGGCTGAATTAAGGCTCTGCATAGGGCACAGAAAGAGCCTCCATGAATTTGCTCCTGAGAACCCCAGAGTGGAGAGAGAACTGATGTCCTGCATAAAGACCCTGGGTTACCAGCCAAGGGACATCCCAAGGACTAATTCCATACTCTCAGGGGATGGCTGGACTACAGGAAGATGACTCTGCCCATGCCAGGGGGTTGGAACTTTATCCCTTTAAGGTCCCTTTCAACCCAAAGCACTCAGTGATTCTGCGACTCTGCTTTAGCTGCAGTTCCTGACGTGGCTCCTCATTGTCACTTACACACAATACTGATGTATTCCAAGTGTAAGCACTCATTAGACTCACATCCTGATTAGTTAAGGTGTTCACAACACAGAGGAGCAGGTGACCAAAATCAGCTGCTGGTTTTCATTTTCATGCACAGCTGTGTCCCTTTGTGGCTTTGAGCAAACATGGTCACAGCTCTTCCTCTGTTCAGCCAACACCACTAAGCCAGAAGTAATATTTAAGAATAAGCACTCTAAATTAAAAATCCTGTTGGCTGTGTTAGTTCATGGAATTAGAAGCATTAAACAGCAAACAGAATTAGAGTATTAGGAAGAGCTGGATCAGAGAACTTTTCATCCTAGCCCGTGAATTCCTGAATGCACCTCAGAGCCCAGGTTAATGCCTTTCTCCAGGATCAGCAGCAGCTCTGTCACAGCAGAAGCAAAAGATGCAGGAATGTGATGGGGATCCTTCACACCTCCACTAGCACAGGATGCCTCTGGCAACAATTTGGGCAACCAAGAGCTACCGCACTTGATTTGTCCTTTACCTTGTCATTTGTAAGTTTACCAAACAAAATGAAGACATTGTATGAGCACAAGTCCCTAAACAGGATCAGCAGATGAATAAAAATGATATAATCTCCATGCAGCATTTTTAGAAAAAACAGCTCAAGAATCTCCTGGTTTATGTCCAGACACTCTGACACATGTTGCTTGATCTTCTAACAAATCTAAATTTCACTGAAATACACAAGCAATAATAACTTTCTGGAGCATGAGAAGGCAGTAGTACAAATATGATGAGGAAAAAACCACAAAGTGGAGGGGGTAGAGGCAGACTGAGCTCTGCAAGCTACAAACTTAAATGCTAAGCTTGAAAAAGGCAGCGACATCTCATTAAATCCTTCAGGATGACTAAGGCCTATTTCAGTGTTTTCTTAATCTTAAAACAGAGTTTGTAGACAGGCTGCAAAAACCACCTCATGTTTTTGGTGGCTACACGTTATTTCAGCCCAGAGAAGTAACTTTTGCCTCTTTTTATAGAGATATTGTGTGTCAGACACAGAATTACAAAATCAAAGCAAATTTTTTTGCCTATATACCGCCAATAGAACAACCAGATCCCTGTATTCTCCTCCTCTCTGATGGCCCCACTAAAAATAAAATTTTATTTTATATAAAGCCGATTAGCAATGCTAAGCTCTTGTTCAAAAGAGTGTTTGATGTCCAGTGAGTCGTACAAACATTGCTGGCAAATTTTGTGCATGTCAGCATGAGAAGCTATTAAATGTATATCTTAAGATTAGAATTCTGTGTTTTTTCCACTAAGACAAATTTCTTGACAAGTGGCAGGAGCTCCATGAACTCCATGACGATCAAATCCATTAAATCTGCCTCACCACAGGAGTGGGAATAACTGATTACAACAACACGGATGTCTAAGGAAATATATATTTATGAGCTTGGTCCATGCACATTTAAACACACAGGAGCAGAATTTAAAGATTCAGTTTAGAGATTAAATATTTCCAGGAACTTTAGGAATGAAAACAGCACTGTTGCGACCTAGCAAGTTTGCCAAGAACTTCTAGGATTATTTGGAAATACAAAACCAGCAAAAGGTATTAAATGCACTAAACCCTACCAATTAGAGGTCTTTAAGCAACTAAGAGTTTATTAAACAGAGTTCTCTAATAGGCTTTGGAACAACAAAATTAATTGTTTGATGTTATGTTTCCTCACAAAAGCCTGAACACCAATAACTGTCTTGGGGGGCTTGACATGAAGGCAAATCTGCAGATCCACTCTTGAACAAAATACTTGGAGATGTCTAGACAGGATTTTTCCTACAGATCCTGCATGGACTCCCATAATCCCAGAGCCCCTGCACTTGTGCTGTCTCCTGTCCTCCTGATATGACCCCAGTGTCTTTGCTTCTCCAACTATCTCTGACAGAAATACATAAAAATACACTCGTGAAACACCTAACAGTATTCCCACAGGAAAAACGTGTGCAGGAGGTCAACATCATGTTTCCAAGGAAGCAGGAGGTTGGCCTCAATCCCTGCTTGTTTTATCAAAAGAAGCAGCTGTTAATGCTCCAGTTAAAAAGCAATTCTGAGAGCCTAACAAAGTAATATTCCCATGTTTGTGAAGTTCCCAACAACAGCCCTAAGGTGAATGTGGCCATACAAATTTCTTGATGAATCTGTGGCGATGATGCTCACTCAAAGTCTGTGGCATTTATGTTCAGAGGTAATTTTTATACAGTTACAGCCTGGGAGGAAGGAGACAAGCACTGTATTATTATGGAAACCCACACGATTTAGCAGAGGAACAGCTCATTTTGGAACACAGCACTTCCAGAGGCTGAAGCCGTTTGTACCTGGAGCTGCAGCACCAGGAAGATGCAGTGCTCAATCCCTCAGCACACACCTGCTCTGAGCTTCCCCTTCTCTGCTAACATGAGATTGTTTTTCTTTTTGTCTGGAACACAGTCATAACTTCAAGTAAGGACAAAGGAGAACAAAAGCACGGCTGCTCTCAGAGAAAGACTGCACTGACAGACAGCTTATGACTCACTCTGAATCCAGAGAAACTCACTACTCTCAAACAATAACAAAACTCATGAGATAACCCTGCCTGCCACAGAAAAGCAACTTCGTAACCATAACTTTTTGGTCAACATTTGAATTTGCTTTTCTGGGAAAAAGATTTCTGCAGCAATACTAAAGTGTTGACATTTAACATCTATTTAAAATGAGATCAGAAACACTGCAGAAAATAATGCAATCACTCACTAGGAGAAAGCCAAAAGTCAGTTCTCACCTCAACATGAAAATGGGATGACCTTGAAATTCAGGAAATTTAATTTTGAAGCAGGCTTTGTCATTTTGCATAACCTGGTTTCTAATTCTAGATTAATGATACAGACTGAATTCCCAAAGGACACTTCCATTCTCCATATACAACGTCATAATTATCCAGCCTTGGAGAAAAATGACAACCAAACAAAAGCTGCAAATGCCATCACCTCACTTTCATCAATTCACCTGTGGTGCTTTTAGTGTCTTCTGTGTTGCTCATAACAGGAAAAATTATTGCTTTGGTTTTAAATATTACTAGTAACTGCCTCTATCAACAAGCAAGGGAATAGGTATCTAAGCTTGAAATAAAATGTGGCACAGTTCTGCACAAGCTGAGTCTTGCTAAACTGCCTTGAAACCGATTTTAGGGCACTTCCTTCAAGCTGGAATCATAAAATGGCCAAAGCTGGAATGGACATTTAAGTTCACCTAGTGGGACATGGGCAGGGACACCTTCTGTCATCCCAGGCTGCTCCAAGCCCATCCAGCCTGGCCTGGGACACTCCCAGGGATCCAGGGGCAGCTGCAGCTTCTCTGGACACCTCACTTCCCTCACATGGAACTGTTTCCCAATCTAATCAAACCTAATATGTGAAAGCTCTTACATCTTTTTCTCTAATACAATCAGGTTAAGAACCTGTTATAGAAAGACAGTGCCCTTGTTCCACTTTCAGGTGATCACACATCAACAAAGAAACAACAGAAGACAATTGCGACTCTAAACAATTAAATCATGCCTGCAAAGAACACATGGGGATTGTAGGAAGAAAAAAATTTCCTACCTTGATATCTTTAGACAAGTTAAATCTTTAGCAAGAAGTGTCCTCCATTCACTGCAAGTCCTGAAAGACAAAGAAATGCAAGATAATTTAGCAGCATCTTCTCAGCACCCTCTGTGCCCCACCCTGTCCAGATGCACACACAGAGATACAATAATCCCATCCCAGGAATAAACCCACAACTCTTCCAGAGGATTACTGTGTAAGCATCAGGCAGACCCCACTCTTTATCCTTACACTTCAAAAGTGAGTGCTCCTGCTTTTAAATCCCTGTTAATCAATGCTAACTTTGGTCACTTGCCTCTTCCTTTTCACCAGTTTTCAAATGGGAAGAGAAAAAAGCAGATATACTGCCCTTTGACACACCTCATATAGTACATGATTTAACAAGTAGATTTCCCTTCATCCTACCAAGTTCTCCTGCTAAAAGCCTACAACCTCCCCCCGTGTTTTTTTTAAACTCAATCCTTAAATAAACATAATTCCCAAGAGGGATCCAGCACTAAATCAAGGGTTCAGTACTTGGGCCTTTGCTCTGTCATAATCTACTTGTAACATGAAGTTCATCAGCGAAAAGCCACAAGAAATATATCTTGCCACTTACTGAAAAAGATGACAGCAGCTATTTTATTCCCAGCCTGTGTTTTATTTGTGCTGATGATATTGTATTACAGCCTTCACCAATCTATTGTTTTAGAAATCTCATTTGAGAACCAGCAAGTAGAAGGAAATAAAGACACATTTCATTTGTCATCCAACAAACAAACAAACAGAATCAAAGTAAACTGAGGCCACCTTGTATTTGCAAGTTTAAAGCAAAGTAGAGTAAGTGTTCAACTGCACCAGTCAGGTGTTTTGTTCTCCTGCAAGAGGATACTGAGAAGTCATTGACAGCTTTACTTGGGATTCATGGTGCTCCCAGAACCATGACAGCAACTTCCCCTATGGTCTTAGATTAATAGTTTTGTATCTAAAACTAAGACATCCTATAAATTAATCTAAACCCCTGTTTTATTTCCCAGGGCTGCCAATTGTCAGAACTCAGCACATCCCTCCGGGTGTCCAGAGCTGCTGAGGACCCCGCTGGGGGGCTTGGAGACCCTGGCACACAGCCCAGAGCACCTGGGGATTGGATTGTGACCCCTGGAGCAAGTTGCCAGCTTTGTATGAGGATGTGAAAGTCACAGAGGTTTGAATGGTGTAATAATAAAATTATCACAGGGTGGAAATGTAGATTTTATGATTTTTGGTGTGGGGGTTATGGGGACAAGATGAAGGAACTTGGGCGTGTCCAGCCTTTCTTCTTCTTGTTCTCCATTTTCTGCAGTGATGTTGGCACTTTGGGATTGGTTTAGAGTAGAAGTGCACTGTCTAACATAGGTGAAAGGTATTGGGAATTAAGTGTAAAGATGTTATACGTAGTTTGTAGTATAAAAGGACAACACAAAGAGTGCCTGTGGCTGCCCTGCTGAGCAGATCTCAGCCGGGCAGAAAGAAAATTTTATAGATAAGAATTAATAAACAACTTCAAGCCTGAAAAGTGAAGAGTCCAGACTCGTTCTTCAGCCACACATCTCGGGGCAGCAATTATCAACAGCAACCCAAGAGCCAATTACCTCCCTGCTTTCAATTTTTCATTTCTCTGGGAACAGAAACAAAGAGCTAGTAACCAGCACAGCCCTTCCATGGGAGGAGGGAGGTTTCCCACAGTCAAGCAAGGAAACACCTCCAAAGGCAGCTCATCCTGCAGCACTAAGGGGGATCCCTGTGATGGGAGGAATGTCCCACAGCCCCTGCCAGAGACCCCAGCTCCCACACACAGCCCTGGGCTCTGTTCCATTCTGCTGCTCTGCCAGAGGATGCTCCTTCTTCCAATTCCCTTTCTGGCTTTTACAAACTGCCTGTGCCCCAAATCACCTGAATGCCCAAGCATTTAGCCTTTGGCAGAAGCTGTCTGCTCAGAAAGACTCTGCTACAAATTTTTCAGTGTCCAATCACACAGAGCACAAGACCAGCATGGAACCTAAACCCAAACAGGCTCAGATCAAGCAAGACTTTTATTAGATATTGCCTCACATGATTTAAGTCCCTAGAGGGGGTCTTTGTAAGGGCATGGAGTGACGGAACAAGGGGAGAATGGCCTCAAGCTGAGGGAGGGCAGGGTTAGATCAAATACTGAGCAGAAATCCCTCCCTGTGAGGGTGGGGAGAACCTGGCACAGGGTGCCCAGAGAAGCTGTGGCTGCCCCTGGATCCCTGGAAATGTCCAAGGCCAGGCTGGAAAGGGCTCAGAGCAACCTGGGATAGTGGAAGGTGTCCCTGCCCATGGTAGAGTGTGGAACTGGATGAACTTTAAGGTCCATTTCACCCCAAACCATTCTGGGATTTTGTGATTCTAAAAAAAAACCCCTCTATTCCTTAGATCCTAAATAGACAAAAGCAGATCTTAAAATAAATATTTGGCCTTCTCCACAATTCTTTTAAACAGTCCAAATCTGGGTACTTGCAAACATCTCAGGTGAGTGAGTGATTTTTTTCAAAAACAGGAACATTACAATTTTTGGAAAACTGAAAACATTCATGGAATAACTAAAACGAAATCCTTATAAATGTTTCAGTGTGCTGCCATCTATCTTCTTAATACAGCTCTAAATGTGATAGCCTGTAAAACAAAGAGCAGGAATGGCCTGTGCTGTGTGAGCTGCAGACAAGCACTTACAACCCATCAGGAACTCCCCATCTGCATTCCATGAGCAGACCCAATGAATCTGCTTTGCATTGAGCTTTTAAACAGCAGAGCTTTTATCTGCTCACAGGATTACATTCAAAATCTTTATGTGAATGCAGCAGATATTAGTGGGTTGTCAATAAAACCTGAATGTCATTAAAGTGCTTTAATTCATTAAACGCCTTTAACCCTCTAATTATATTTGTAAATTCTGCTATTGAACTGTAAGAAAGGTATGAATTCTGACATGTTGTATCACAACAAATACATTTAGAGACTAATACACAAACAGCTTTGGTGGGAAAGAATCACTTTTAGAATCATTCCCTCTTGATTAAACACACAAATCACCAACTAGCACACACTGTAGCTGCAATATTTTCCTGTCAGGCTAAAATACATGAAGGAAAAAAAAATTAAAGCTTTAAGATTCGAGGCAGAAACCAGAAAAGCTGCCTCCATGGAAACTTGACTACATGGTCTGAAATCACACCAGAATGTTTGATTTCACAGCAACAAGTTTGAGAAATGTCTTGAGATATCTTGAGCTGAATACCACTCATCCTATATTTGAAAATATTGAAAATTAGTACTGAGAAACATCTAAATAAAAGGCTGAACTAAGACTAGTTTTCTATTCATCCTAGAGTAAACAAAGGAACCTTTTTCCCCCCTCAATCCAAGCAAGCAGGTAAAAATTCACAGCAATTTTGAAAAGCTAATTGAATCTGAAGCCTCTGGACCAAACACAGCAAAGGTCACATGTATCCTGATCTCAACAGCTTAATTATATTTTCCCAGAGAAATTAGCAACTTACTCATACTTTTATCAACAGAACATTAATACACAGACATGAAACACAATGGCCATCTGTCTTTGAAAACCAAAACTACCCCAATGATCAGAACATGCTGCTCAACCAGTCCTGCTGGAAAGCAAAGGCTCTAAAATGCTCTCATGAATAGGGATTTCCATCTTTAAATGCAGTTATTTTTCTAGTTTTGGCTGTCAGATGCACCAGCTGGTATAAATTGAGCAAGCCTGGATGGTATTCTAAAATCAAATCAAATCACAGTTGAAATTCTTTGCACATACATACGTGTTGGAAACAAAACACATACTGACTAAAAATAATCTTGATTTCAGTTCTATCTTGCATAAATTAGTTTTTAAGCAAAATGTGTGTTTTAAGGATGTCTGTCATGTAACAAATCAAAGATCAGGAAAATGACAGCATTCTTTAAATTACTGTCATGTAACTATGACTGACCTAATTTTACTGGGGACTAATCTGGAAAAAAAGTCTCATGTTTCCATCTTGGCAAAGAGTTTGTCTTCTTAACCTCATATTCTCTAATTAAAAGTAAGATTTGAATCATATGTTGCCATACATAATGGCTGCACTTACACAGTTCATTACACAGGAAAGTAGACCATTGATAAATCAAGAATTCCACAAATAAAACCATACAACATAACACTCCAGTCCAGAATTAGATACCTCTTGGCTGATTTTCAAAAGTATTAAACAAGCATCCACTCTACCATATTTTAAGCTGGCAACAGTTTCTTCATGATCATCACTCTAAATAACTACGGGAAAGCATCCAGACCTCAATGGAATAATGAAAAAAAAATAAAATAGAAAACTGACCATGATTTGAATTAAGATTCTTTTGCTTATCACATATGCCTTAAAAAAAACCCACCCTGTGTGTGAAATCTGGATGACACCCACATTCTGCTCTTCACAACTCAGGCTCCTGCTTTTATATTGCAATTATAAGGAGCTCCCATTTTATTTTCTGCTCACAAATAGTTCCAACCTATTCATGAAGGATTGCAATTTTCAGCATCTTAATCCCGTTTATCCAAATTTACAAACTTACCTATGTACCACCTTTTCCCCACCAATCTGGGGGCAGGAGCTGTTACTGTTTTATGGTACCTGGTGCTCCCCAGCCCTCACCTCTCTCATATTTTCACAGTCTAATTACCATCTTAGGTTTAATAACTCTGACACAGAGAGACTGTTAGAGCAATGTAGGAGTTAGTGGTGGTTCCACAGCAGAAAGGAGCAATAAGTAAGTGTAAGTCTTGGGTCATGCTAGAGAGAGAACAAGTGTGAGTGAGTGTTGATTATTTCTTCACTGGTTTTCATTTCAAGTATTCCAACACTGCAGGCTCCAGAAGGAAAAGCAAGCCAGTTATTTTTGCTGTTTCTTCTTCTTGTCCCTGGTTGTGCATGCTCTTCAATGCCAAGAAATGGACAGGATTTGGGATTTGCCTCAGTTGAATGATGACATAAGTTATTGGTGATTCTACATGCCTATGTTTGCCTTTGAAATGTAGGGGGAAATACATTCCCTCTCTTTCCATCTCCAGGAGCCATTAGATTTCCTCCTAAGATATAATTTAAAAAGTCAGTTTGTTTTTGTAGTTATGCAACTTTATGGAACAATCTCACCCACCACTGCCCAAAGTTTTATTGAAGCTAAAAATGGGGGAGAATGTAAAGGCTTTGCCTAAAACCCGAAACCAACACTGCTGTGTTATCACTGACTTCGACACACACTTTCTGATACTCCTTGACTACATCCACGAGTCATGCACTGAGAATTTCCTTTCCCAGAATGAAAGGGAGCATTCTGGGGCTGGAAGGACTCAGAAAAGCACTGGAACTGCACCATCACCACCACCCCTGCTCACTTGAACTCTCTGTGAAACCAGGGAAAGGACTGTGCAGTAAAGCAGGCAGCAGGGGTAGGGAAAAGTCAATTGCACCTCTGGTTTTTCCAATGCTCCTGTACAGGAGCATTGGAAAAACCAGAGGTGCAATTGACTTTTCCCTACCCCTGAAGTGATGAAGGCACTTCTGAGCCACAGGCAAGGATCCTGAGGCCAATATAATGTTTTGGTTTTCAACTGGGATAAGTTAAGAGGGTACTTGGCATTCAAAGCCGACTTCCTAAGCCATGGTAATGTCGTTTTCAGGAGTCACATTGAAAGTAACTCAGTCTTGGATTTGGGAAGTGCTCAGCTTACTCTGGCTCTCTCACTATGAATGTTTTCTGCCTGCTACTGTTTATCTCCTCAAGGCTTTGTGGACTTGGTTCTTTGATTCCCTTTTTGGACCCCCGAACAGCTTGCTCTATGGTTAGCTGATTTCTCCTGTTAAAAAAAAAAAGAATCTCACTGGGTTTTCAGTTCTCACACTGAGGAACCACAGTTGTTTTTGCCAGAGCTGTAACTCTGCGTATCTCCATTTTTGCTGCTGGTTGTGGGATGAAACCATAAACTCCTGATTGTGTTGTTAGCTGAGGAGGACAGCGTGAAGTGGAGTTCGTGTATACAACACTGAATTCTTTTGAAGCCTGTTATGTGCTGCAATTTCAAATGTACTCACACAATGGCTTCATTTATAACTCATAGTTTAAACACACTGTCTGAAGTAACCCCTTTGGTTACATTCCCAATTCATTGGTCTCAGCCTTGAACAGCAGCCCATTGTCTCCTTTGCTGTAGCTAACGTAGCCAAAATGCCTGATTCACCTTTATTATGCTCTGAAACAATGTCTATTAAGAAACAATGGTCTGAAATTTCCTCAGGCAAGTTCTGCAGAAAAACATTTCTGACATCAAGATGCGTTACAGCAAATACAGCAATCGCCTGGCTGCATCACCACCCATATCAAAAAGGTTTTCTTCTTTAGCAAGAATGAGTCAGAAACATGAAAAATAGTTAAATGTTCAGGATCTTGTGGCTAGATCGGATTATCTTACATCTAAATTAAGTATGGATAGCATGTTTTCCAAAGTTCATTGCTTTTAAAGCCAAATAATGCAAATGATACGGCAGAAACCACTTCAAGATAGTCTTAACACAAATCTAGAAAAAGGCATATTTCCTCAGCTATCAGAGAGCTTTTATGCTCCATAAACACACACAAGGAAAGCAAAGGAGGAAAATCTCTGCTCTCAGCTTTTGGGCTCTTGTACTAAAGCAATATTCACAATCCCTACTGCCCAGCTGTGTGATACAGTCATTTAACTTGTTAACCTTTAGAGATCACAAGACCCATGAATAAATCCCTCCTTAATACATGATGGAAGCAACTCCCCAGCTCAGCAACACCTCCCAAGCAAGAAGATGAACACAGATACTAAAAAACACATGAAAAGCAGCATGACCTCACTTCCAGCAAGGATTTAAAGGGCATCATGCTGAGAGACAAGCATGGTACATACCATGTACATACGTATATTCCACTTGAAATCCGTGCTTCACACACTCTTTGCCAACAACTGGTTTTAAAACACATCTTCTCTGCTACACAGCTCCTCTGTACTCCATCATTCCTTTGCTACCTAAGCCATGTCCTGTTTCAAGTCTTCCTCAGCTCTAAAGTATCTTCTACAAAACAACTGAAACAGAACAAAAGTGACTCTTAGGGAAATTTCTTGGTTTACTTTAGCTACAAGTTTGTTTCTATTAACCAGACCGCTGAGCCACTACGACATCCCTCCATAACAACTGATATAGATCTTAAAAATTCCTTTAAGGTGAAAACTATTAAAATACTAAGGGCAAACGTAGGAAAGCTGATGACTAAGAAATAATTTCTCTGCTCTATAAAGCCCAGGCAGTTAAGATTACAGTAAATGAAGTCTGCAGTAAAAAAAGCCAAAACTCTTCCTTCTCCCAGCAAGCTCATTGTGCAGAGCCAGTAGCAAGTGTTTGCCTTTGGTTTTCCGGGTATAGGAAGTGCATTTCCTCTGCTGCTCCTGCAGGAGAGATTCACAGAGCAACAATGACCAGGAAAAGAAACTAAAATAAGAAAATCTCAACTGACTCAACACTGAACCTAAAATTACTCCTTCGGTGTCAAGCTAAGGTCTCTGCTGTTAAAAGGTGACTCTGCTCATGAGTGACTTTTTGTATAATAATTACTTTTAATACACTAATACACACAGGCACAGACAGTGTGGTTTTGTTGTAGTCCCTATGCTGCTCTATCAAGAAAAACAAGGATTCTTCCACTTGCACCAGAATAAAGAGGCTTCCTCCTTTCCAACACAGTCTGAATCATGTATCAATACGTGACATATAATACAGATTCAGTGTTAGTTTTAGGTAATTTGACAGTAGAGAATTAGATTCTGAAGTTGAAATCCTTCTAGGAAGTTATTACTGCTGCAAAATTACTGTAATACGACTACTGCAACAGTTAATTAAAAAGATCTGTCACCATGTTCAGGAAAGAATTTTTCACAGGCTGTTTTTTGCTACCAACTCCGCCTGCTTTAAGTACTCACACTACACTGGTAGTAAAGTGGAATGCTTAGTTGAATCTATGTAAGCAAACTTAAAATAACTACACCCCTGAAGTAATTAAAAGAGGAAGATAAGGAATGAATTTCAATATTATTAACAACACTCCTTCTCTTTAACTCTCAATTATATTTGTTTGTATAAAATCATTTGTGTCGGGGCACATTTTATTAGCTTGCTCTAAAACATCTGTAGAAAACTCGGGCAGCAATTAGACAGATTAATATCGAATACTGAAGAGTAATTTACCCCATTCCCCACTGTCAGTTAAGAAATGCTACTTAGCCCTCCCTAAATGCACTCTTGCTACATTTCCCAGACTACTGCAGAATGTAAATTATGGCTATAAATACATACACATACAGGAATTTTAAGGACTCTATCAAATGGTTAGAAAAAGGGAAACCATGTAAAATTCTCTCTTAAAGGTTGCAGTCAACAAGACACCAAGTCCCAAAGACCTTATTACAAATACACATAAACAACATGGTAAATTCAGAAGAACTTGGGGGGGGGAAATGTAATGAAGATTTACCAACTTCCAATACTCAGCTAATAATTAAAGATGTGAAAATCCACTAAACATCCACTGAGAAGATGCTGCTTAGAGCAAAAGATGACCTGTAACCTTTACTATGAGGGTGTGTAGAAAAATAATGCTGATTGGCATTCCAATTCAGTCTCAAGCCTGCCTGCCCTGCAGATAAGATAAATGCATCTGTAACACCAGGCAGTTTTCATCAGAAAGAAATACACAACTACATTCCTTACAGCTCAGTCTCAGCAGCACCCACCCCCTGAACCACTGCCCCACATACATAATGCAAACAAATTCTTGTGAAAAGTGTATTAAATAAAATTTAAAATTCCTTCCCTCCCATTTATTTGGAAATCATAATAATTTTTAAAACCTTTGATCCAAGGTGCCATGAAAGGGCAGTATGTGTGCATTCAAGGAGAAAAAGCAGCTGCACACTGATCCATCCTTGATAGCAAGTCACCCTGAGTGCAGTGATCCATTCTATTCTGAAGGATGTTGACTGGCATTTGTAGCACAGGTAGAAATGTGTCAAAATCCTGTTTGACTTCTAAATCACTCAACCAAGTCAGTCCTAATCTCCAGATGAGCTTTTGTTCTCTCTAAATGCTCCATTAGTGAGGCTGTAAAGTCGTTCTGCCCACCCAGGGACGCCAAAATATTGGAATAAAATTCCAATATTACCGGATGGAAAGTGCCTGGGCTCTTCTGTCCCTCGCTGCTTGGCCTGAGACAGCAGCTGTGGTGGTTTTCACCACAGAGATACCTCTGGCTGGCTGGATGCAGCGGCTGGGCCACCCAGGCTTGGAGGAACTCAGTTTACCTCTGGGAGAAAGTCCTTAGGCGAGGTGAAGAGGAAAAGGAGCGGATTCAACGGAGCTTTAAGATCCAGACTTTTATTCCAAGGTCACGGACATCTGAATATCAGGAATCTGCTCCATTGAACAAAACCACGTGCTCGCAGTCGGTTTTAAGGCCCGGGCAGGGGGAGGGAGGGGACAGGTGAGCCACCAACCAGGTGGGAAGGGCAGGGTCTCAGGGGAAGAGTGACACCCAGGACAGGCCAATGACCTTGACACTGAGGGGCATCTTTTGAACTTCTGCCAACCAGAGGATGTCCCTGCAGGAATGTTAGCTTTGACTGACAGCACTTAGCAGGAGACAAAGGGGAGGGGGAGGAGGAAGGTATTGCCACACCTGGGAGGGGCTGGGATGGCTGGGAGGAAATTACTTCACGCTGCAACACATTAGAAGATTGGGAGCCTTTTTCAAACAAGCTTTTCAGAATATATTAGTAATAAGTTCACCACTTTTCGGTTACTCTTCCCACCAGCCTATCCACATATTTATTTACATGCAATTATCTATTCAGGAAACACATTTACAAATTCAGAAACATCTTGCTGCTGCTCTCTTCCTCAATGCCATCTTCACTACCTGAGTTCTCCAATAATTTATTTGCTCATCTTCCTTCACCCTCAGGATGCACAAGACAATAGTGAGAAATACAAGCCCTGGTATTTACAGACCTGCATCTGCAGGAGCAGCTCACAGCAAGGGAGAAGAAAACAACATGACTCTCACACACAGGCAGCTCCTGGGTCATCTTGTCAAGCAGGACAACTCAGGACGGACAAGTATCCAGGAATGCTGGAAAAATACAGAGATTGCCATCCCAGGAAAGATTTCCTTTCAGCCTACTGAAAGGCACAGAGCAGAAGCCAGAGTTCCCATAAAAAAAGACTCTCACAGAACAGGGATGATGACCTCACATCTTTTTGGGAAGCTCACAGGATGAAGGACAAGCAGATTTGCTCAGCCCAAGGGTGTTTTGAAGGTGACAATGCAAATAGCAGACACACCACTCAGTCCTGCACACCAGCACAGACTGGTGCCCTTTGGAAGAAGAATAATTTCTCACACACTTCCTTTACTGTCACACACATGTAATTCTCTCAAGAAACACTTTCCCATGGCTGCTTTTAGCGGTTTAAAAGTTTGCACGTTGATGGAAGAGGAAAGTGATAAAGAGCTCCTCTCTTTGTGATTATTTACTTAAATCCTTCCCATTACTAACAAGCAGAATGATAAAAACCACCTCAGCACGAGGAGGTGCAAGACATCACTTGGTACAAATGTTTTCATTTTAGAAGATCTGAGCACGCACGAGCAGAAGGGAAATCCTTGGTGCTTGTGCAGCAGGTGCTGCCCAAGGCTCTGCTGTCCACCCACAGCTCACTCTGCACCCAGGGAGGGACCAGAGATCAATTCAACCACGCCACAAAGATAAATAAAACAACAGCAGGATGAGAAGGGGGAGGGAGGAGGAAGAGGAAGAGCACAAATAGAGGAAGGAAAACCAAGCTGATGTTCCTCTAATGAGCAACGTGCAAATCTCGTCATCTGATATCTATACTGGGTAAAAACAACTTTTGGAGGAAAACAAACAAAACACAGTTGGGAAAAATACCAGGTTCTTTCTGGAGCTGTCTTACAGTATTTCCAGGCTAATTCACAGTAAGTATTTCTACATATTATTTAGTAAAACACTGCTAGCAAGCTGCACACAGATAAAATCCATCTCCTCAAAGAAAATCTAGAATTCCCAGAGGTACACAAGTAACACAATATGAAATCTGGAGACATCTTTCCTTTATCTAACAGACAAACAGATACAAATATTGCATCTTTCCATCAAATTAGGCACATTAAACATGTCAATGAAGTGACTAATATTTTAAGTGGTTTCTTATTTGGAAGAAAATAATACAATTCAATTTTATGAAGTATTTACACTTTCAATATTCATTTACTGTTTCTGTTTAATATTAAAAAAAATGAGATCAAATCCCACTAGCACAGGCACTTCAGATAGAACAACTTGACATCAGGAATGGAAACTCAGGATTTTTCAAGAGGGAGAATGGACATAGGGTGCTTTTTCCTGGGCTCTCTCTGTTTATATTTGATGTGAATGATGCATTACAGAGCATCTTAAAAATACAAACATGCATCCTACACGACAATTTTGCAGTTCCTTTTAATCACATCCTGCAGTTTACACCCCAACCAGCCACGCCGCATCCTTTCTTACCCATAACATTAATATTTATTCAAATTTTCTTGAAAAACTTATCTAGAAATCAGTCAGTCAACAACTTGTAGTGATTTATAGTTGGTTTTTTTTTATTCCTAGCTATTCACAAAGAGCCTGAGCTCAGAATATGGAATAGCAGGCCTGCTGCCAGCAGACTTCCTGCGCTCCAAGCCTGAAGCATATGGATAAGCTCTTAATACAATACAGAAAGACACTTCTTGAATGTAAGCAGGCAGGATTGCTTTGCACAGAAGTTCAGCACAAGTGTACAGACTATGAGGAAAGTGCCAGCAGATATAAATCTGGGGATTTATGGTATAGATGGTTGACAGGAGAGGTTTAAGCTGCCCAAATTCCAGAAGTGCACACTGCAGCCAGCACTCACGTCCATCAGACACCAGAGCACAGGTGGCAGAATGGGACATCTGAGAAGGGTAAATAAATGTCCACATCCACACTCAGCTCTACTGCATCCACAGCTAAATAGGTAATCACTAATACTAACATTATTCTGCATATTACATTACTGATAAACTGAGGAAAACCAACCCAGAGCACACAGTACATAAAGATGGACTCGTCACTTGGAAGCTTTGTATGGTTCCTCAGTTTCCAGATATTAATCTTCCCTTAAAGATTGTTTTATCCAAACTTGGAAAGGTTTTTCGTTTGCCTCCATTTATGAAGAATGTTTATTTGCATCTGATTTTCAGTAGTAAAAAACCTTGACTAGACAAAAAGACACGTACGTGTCACCAGTAAAGGTGACAGCCAGCTCCTTGTAGGGCCTGATCTGCTTTTTCAGCTGCCTGGCTGCAAGGACAAAAGCAATGCAAAAGTTTATTGTAATGGCTTTCTTAGTGCAAAATTTCAATTGTAACCAAGCAACGTTAGAGAGCACACAGTATACGGTTACATCAGCTATACCATGGATTTGGTTTAGGTGAGTGCTGAAACTTGCTACAAAAAATTAACTAATTAAGGTGACTATTCCAAAATGGAATATCTGACAAACTGTATTTCTTAATAGAAATAATTTGGTAAACAGATTAAACAACATGCACACACTTACAAAATAGCATTTGTTAATTCACTTAAAAAATCTGCACATGTATCCACCAATTTCAGCTCAGATTTCTACTCCCAAAGGTCCAAACTACAGTAACACAACATGGAAAACTGACTCAGTGCAAGGATTAGGGATGTATTCAGTAGGCTTGGACAGAATCTTTATTGACCAGATTTGGTAAACTGAGCTTCTGGACATTTACAAGAGGCAGAAGCAGTTAAAAAAAAAACCCAAAACCAAAACAACAACAACAAAACCACCACACAAAGAAAGCGGCGAAATCAGAGTCCAAAGCAAAGCTTAGACACGTCATGAGGATTCCTGCAGCCACAGCTATGCAGGGAAGACCCTGGCAAAGTCCCTGTGCTGAGACAATGTACATGGACAGGAAAATCTGATGAAGACCAAAGCCCTCTTTGAAAGCCTCTCTGTGCCTGTGCAGAAATTTTCTCCACACTCATCCAAGGTATTGACAGAGTCTGAGCAAGTCCACAACAAGAATCCAAGTCCGAAAAAGGGCACAAATTCACAACTCCCCCTAAATTTCCCTTGCTCCGAGTAGATGCAAAGACCCATTTGAATCTAATCCTTTCTTCCTATCCCTGCAGCTCCTTGAAAGCCAATGCCATCCACAGGTTTTACCAGTACACTCTCAATTCCTCCATCCAGGTTACTAAGCAGCCACTGTACTGCACTTCTGATTATGCCACATCCAACTTTTCCAACAAAAATACCACAGGCCACCATACTGAAGTGATTCTAAAAGCGAGATAAGAGAGTTTTCCACCTCATTACAAAGTTTCTCTAATTTTAGAGCAGCAATTTGTTCAAGACTAGTTAATAGTGCCAAAGACTGAGATGTTCAGTCCCCATTGGGTAAAGTCTAAATCAAATCAACAGCCTTCAAAAACAATTCCCCAGTTTCACGGATTCATCAAGTTGAGGCTTACATAATACCAAAAAAAAAGCCAATTTTTTTTTAGTGCCTAGGAGCTGGTCTAGCAGGCATCACAGCCACACTCGTCTGACTTACTCCCCTCACACTTTCTCTCAAATGCCAGCAACTAAAACCCCAGCAGAGCCCCCCATGACTGAAAATACTTCTCAAGTTGGCAAAAATAAATACTTGCATCTCTTTCCCTTTGAAAACGTACGCTGATTTAGAATGACACCATTTGGCCTGTGATCACAACTTGTAACTGGCAAGAACTCCCACTGTTATTACTTTTTGGGATAACTGCTACCCACATAGTGCCAGATGGTCCTTTCCACCTCTGCTGAGGAGGTGGAGCAGCACTGCCTGCTGTCAGCATTACAGCTTCTTCACTTTCTCTAAATCAAGACAGAGATGATATTACCAGAATGAAGAGAAAGAGGGTGGGCACTTGTAGCTCCATTGCAGTTTCAGCCTTCAAAGAACAATAATCCTTTCTTTCATGGTGCCTGTTACACTAAATCCCCACTCCTGAAGACAAGAAAACAAGGGGATGTCATGGCTCCCATGCAGGTATTAACCAAATAAAAAGCTGTTAACCAATGAAAAGCTGTTCAGAAAGATTTCAATCAAACACAGATGTTCTGACTGTGAAGCTGAGTATCTCATACTAACAACTGTGTGAAGCAGCAGGAAACTGAGTTGGGGTCTTCTAATCAAATCTTATACTGAAAATTAAATAGGAAAATCATTTGAGTAAGAGGAGGAAAACCCATTAAGCAAGAAAATGGGGAATTTGTCCCTACATAAAATATAAATTATCTGTTAAACTAAGATTATGTGGAACTGTAAAAGCTGCTGGGAAAGATAATCAGCATTAGACTCCAGAAAGTAACAGATGAAGCAGCACACAGCTACACACACAGAGTACCTGCCACAACCCAAATCATTTTGCAAATATCCTTAAAGTCACATGAAGAACACCAGAGCCTGCAAGCTGGGATGAACCAGCAAAATCTGCAGACACAAGCATTTATTTTCATCATTCAAATCACACTATCCACCTGCATTTGCACCTCTTCACAGACTCAGTTTAACAACTCCCATAGAAGTTCCACACACTCACACACATCCTTTTGTCTCTGTTCTCCAAGCACCACTGTTTTCTAAAAATCTATCCTGGCTATTTTATTTTGATTTTCCCTCTCTCAGAACCCCTTGAATATTCACCAATAAAGTGAGGAACTCAGAGAAAATTGATGCATTTACCCTATTCATTGTTACTTGGGAATTTTTCCTCAACTGTCAAGCTATTCTGTATTTTAACCTTAAAAATATTCCCTGCAGATGAGGGTAAAAGATGTAGTTCAACTAGTCAGCTGAATTTCATTAGTGGTGTGATATGAGCTTCAACTATTACACACTGGAAATGTGCAAATCTGATCTCTGAAAACCAAGTCAATGGCAGAAAATCAGGACATATGGAAATCTGGCTATAAAGACAAATAATTTCAAATGGCAAGCAGACCTCTGCCGTCTCGCATGCAGCCTACTCTAAAAGAAATTATCACAAATTTATCAACTAAGAGCAGCAAGAAGGCTTGTCTCCATCCTTCCAAGCTCTGGGATAATGGCAGCCACACTTTTGGTATTTGCAAACGCTGGCAGCACAGCGAGGAACAAACAGAGCTTTCAGCCCCTCCGCTTTGATCGGCACAGTAAGGTCACAAATGCTCATCAGATGACTTTTCAGTAACTTCTGAGAAATGGGGCACCATGAATGGAACTGCTTGTGGTGCAAGAAAGGATCATTCATCCACCCCAGGTCCTCCACTCCGGACATACCACTGGATTCTTTCTCATTAAGTACAAGTGAACAACTAATGAGCAACAAGTTGCTCCAAGACTCTGAAATTATGGGTCTGAAAGATCTCTCACAACAAATCCCTCTGCAGCCAAACAGTGAAATTAACAGCAAGCCTGCCCTCACCCTGCAGAGCTCCCAGCCTGCTCAGGAAGATGTTCCTTCGGTCACAAATATGTTCTTTTCATAAAGGACAAATAAATAACAAATACTGGTAAGAGCTGAAATGTCAACATGCATGATTCATTGCTCTCTTCATTAATGATGCCAGCACCACTCTCCCAGATTACTTCCCTGCCATTAGCTCACACAACATCACTCCTCAGCAGCATGCAGGGACCTGCCTGGATAGGAATAGTAACATGAACTCACCAGGATCCTGTGTGTTCCTCAAGTATCTGCATGTGCCTCTGCCAAATTGGCTCTGAAGGATTCCTACCTCAGGTTACTTCTTCAGTAAAGCTAAATAATCCTCATCTTTACAATGCAGCAGGACAGATGGGAGAGGAAGGGCAAAAAAAAACAAGCTACTCAAATTTTAAGTTCAAAAAAAGCAACATTTTTAGAAAATAAGCCCTACACTCAGAGCAGGAAAAAACTTCGCCAAAGTGTTATAAAAATTACTGAGGAAGCAAAACTTAGACCAAAGTTTGCTTTATGCAGAATACATAGAAACCCAGCTATTACACAGATTTTATAAAAGCCATGAATAAGTAATGATTCCTTCAAAATCAAATAATGATGCAACATGGCACAAACCCAAAGCTGAGTCAAAGAAGCACACGGTACTTTTTATGTTTTATCATTACTAATTAATGTTTTCTTACAGAGTATTTTTCAAAACAGAGTTTCTCATGCCACAGTACAAATTCTGTTATTTGATGAATTTTGGAAGGATAGGGAATAAATGCAACCTAGGAAGAAAGCCAGGCTGCTCAGGGGACTCAACAGATGATTCAAAGATTTCTCTTCCTGAGGAGCTGAAACACCACAGCCCCATTATCACAGCACCCAGAACATAGAGCATTTTTATTCACAACCCAGTAAAGTAACTTCTGCTCTCTCCTCAGAATCCCACAGGGGATTCCATGCCAAATTCCTCTCCAATGTGTCCTCTCCATCCTTGTTCAACTAGATCCTTTCATCACAGGCTGCTGAAGTAGAAACCTGAGGAACCCAAGGATGGGACAGATTCACAAGGGTCTGGGCTCTAAATTCCCAGTTTCTCCCTTTCTAATGCAAGTCCACAAAACAAGTGTTATTTCCTCTAAGCAATGTAGAGTTTGCATTTAAAGTAATTACTTTTCAAATTAATGGAAAACAAACAACTGCATCTTAGCCCCATGCAATAACAGGACTGGAACCATTCTAAGGAACATAACTAGAATTTGGTTTTTCCGAGCTCATAAAACCAAGCTGGCAAATAAACCAGAGACAAATGACCCAGTTCACTGGATCAAGTATTTCCAGGTGCAGCGAGCTCCAAGCACACTAATTTATCTCCAGCGAGTGCAACAGGCACGTGCTCCACTTTCCAGTTAAAATGAAGGTGCCATTCTGGGTTGGCTGCAGCTCATTTTCCTCACAGGGTCATGTTTTGGTCGAAGACTTGAACTACGAGAGTCAAAAACAACCAGTGGGCTGGTTACCAGCTGGTTACCAGTTCTGTCTGTTACCAGTGACAACCACGGTAACCTCCCAAAGCCCTTACTGGCAATGTCACCATGTCCTGTGTCACCACGGAGCTTCACATGTCCTGTGGATGCTGAAAGAATTCCTGGAGGTGGGCACACATTTATCACAGGGCAAACAAAGCACAAAACCTGAAATTACTGACCAGGGTTATAACCAATGACATAACAAAGGCTGCAAGGCTGTGAGTATTTGTGGAGTACCAAAAACAAACCACTCATTTCCTGTACACCAAAAGGCGCCATTTTAAGGCTTTGTGCAACATTCCGGACACAAATTCCCAACTGGCATCAAACCATTCAGAAAGCTCATAAAGGATAAACCCAACCACTCTATTTCCTACTCCTGCATCCTCCTCCTGTCACTTTCAGGCTCCGCAGGTGAATTTCAGTTCGTTGATCCAGCAAGAAATTAACTCCACAACATAAATAGCTGTCATTCACACAACAGCTGCTCAAAAGTTCAATGCAGCACATGACAGAGGGTCCACAACACTGAGGGTGGGAGAACAGGACAGTGATTCAGCACCACTTCTTAAAATGCGCCCAACCTCATCGAGAAACAACACCCAAAGCCATTTGCCTGTCTGGATGTCAAAGGAAATTACCTTGTCAAGGGAAATCACCATTGTGCTCGAAAGAAAATTCATCCTCAAAAGTTGAAAGAAGCAATGTTTATACATCAAAGAGACAAGAAACAAGGATTTTGCTTTTGAAAAAATTTCAAAGCAAAAGACTTTTTTTTTCAATAGTGCAAAATATGGGATTACAGGTGTTACCAGGCTCTCAGCTGATCTCATGCTTAACCATCTCTAGAAAAGGCAAACCTTGATAAAACATAAGAAAGGACATAATCCTTCTCTTTTTCTAGTGACAAAAACCATGCACAAATTTGGGAGAGTCACAGGTCCATTTTTTTTGTTGTTTTTAATGTGCCAAGGGGTTGTTCTAGTTTTCTGGCTTCCCTCTTGTTTTTCTTTTGCAGTCTAACAAAAAAAGTAAGATACACTACTATGAATTTAGCAAGCATCCTGAAATTAAACAAAATACAAGATTATAAACTAATGAATACACAGTATAAATAACTTAAATGTGTCACAAGCAGGCCTGGCACCAAAGTGTTCTTCTGGAATTACATATAAACTCACACCTGCAAAACTCAAGAGTAAACAGTGCATAATGCTGTGTGTGATACATATTTGGGCCTTAAACCATTTGCATTTATGGTCATTAATATTAATAAGCAAAAAAATTTGCAAGCAGGAAGTTAGGGATGCTTGTCTGTAATGTATTAAAAAATTCACCTTGCAAAAATTCCCTGCACATAACAGGTATGCTCATGGATTTCTCAACATTAACATATATATCACGGGTATTTCTAAAGGTTTAGCTGAAAGTAAATCTACTGTATGCAACCTGAAATTTAAAACAACCCAGAAGCTCACACAGGATCATGGGAAAACCAATGGAAAAGACAGACAGATGAGAACAAGAGAGGAATTGCTACAAGGCAATCAATACTGATAAGGAGTTTATTTTATAAAATTATATTAGTCATCCAGTTACCCTGAATATGTAACCAGTAATTCACACAGTAATTACAAGTCTACATTGCAGGCCATTATGCTCCAATATTCCATGGCCACAGCAGAGATCCAACCAGGATACGACCCTGCCACTCCAATGAAATTGGGGTAAATTTGGAATACACAGTCTTTCACTGTGTAGGATGCCCTTAGGATGAGTCACTACAGAAAAGAAGCACAACTCTTAAGTAGTTTGTTTATTTTCTTAGAGTCATAAAAGCCACAGACCTCAAACTGGCTAAGACAGCCTTTGCCTAAGCATTGCTGCTCTCTTTCCACCAACAGTTTGTTTGCAGGGTCAAAAAATGAGATTTAGGTTATGGCAAACGGCAATACATTGCACTTTCTTCATTCAACCACGGTCTATCGTGCGTTTCATAGGTAAACATTCCTCCACACCAACTGCCCATAACCTAAGGTGTCTCTCACCACACAGTAAAAAGCTTCATGTGACTGTACCCAGCAAAGCCTCTTCAAAATCATTCTCACCAAAAGGCACTTCTTACACCAGCTCCTTTTTCCTTTTTAATTCACGCCTTGGGAACGGATGCTCCCAGGCGCAGGTTTGGAAATTAGGTTCTGAAGATTAAATAAGGAAAATAACAACCTTCAGCATTTTGCAGGAATCATTCCACGCTCCAGCCTGAGCAATGCTGCTGGCAGGGTCTCTCCTGGCCATGTTGCTGCTCTCCACAGCACGCTTGCAGTATTTCTTCTTCTTCTCCTCCCAATCCAACATCGATTTGCCTTCGCTTCTATACCGCAGCTATGTTGCACTGCCCAGCAGCGCTAATTAGCCTCCATAATTTATTTAAGTTCTCCAGCTATTTCATTTTCCTTGCGCTATTTTCACCTTGATACCCACGCTGGTCCATCACTGCCTAAACCAGCTCCGGAACATCCCAACACAAACGGCGACGAGCATCTGCCTTTTCCCACCAAAACACCCATCTGAGCGCCGTCTGCCTCATCATCTCGCATCGCTTTTTTTTTTTTTTTTTTCTTTTTTTTTGCATTTTAGCCCCCACCGACCAACCCACGCCTGTAACGGAGAGCTCCGGCGTGTGTCATTGGACTCCGCACGCCTTACTCAGCCCTCCGAGGGCGCGGAGGGAGCGGGTTTGTTTAACCCTGCCGGTGCCCGCAGCGGCGGCGGCGAGCGCCCGCATCACGTGCGCGGTACCTGCGGCACCTCCCGCTAAACACGGCGCGGGGAAGAACGGCCTCGCCACAGCCTCCGCCGGGCCCGAGGGCACGGATCGGCCGGAAAGAACACCCATCGCTGACCCCCGCACGCCGCCTTCCCCTTAAACAAAACGGTCGGTTTCCTTTCCGAGCGAAACGGTCGGTTTCTCATTGAAGGAACAGAATTTTGGGGGAACTCGCCGCTCGTGCCGACCCCGCCTTTCCCCGCATCCCAATCGAATGAGCGAGGCAGCGACAGCGCCGGCTCCCCCTGCCCGGGAATGGCGGGGAGGAGCCCCCCGCCCCAGCCCTGTTGTTGCGGTGCCCTCGGCCCCGTCCCCCGCCCGCGGGAGGGGCGTGGCGGGGATCGCGATCTCCCCCTCCACCACCATCACCCCCCTCCTCACCACCGCCGGGCGTTGCCCCCTCACGGTGTGTCCCCGTCGTGTCCCACCCTCACCCGCGGCCCCCGCGCCCGCCGCTCCGCCGGTGCTTACCTGGCGCGGGAGGCTCCCGGCGGCCCCTCACAGAGCGCGGCTGCGCCTCCCTCTCACCGCATCGCCGGGAGCCGCCGCCGCCGCGGCGAGCGCGCGCCCGAATGGGAGGGGACGGGGGGCGGCCGGTCTCGCCCCTCCTCGGCGGCTCCTCCACCGCCCGCCCGCTACAGCGCCCCCTCCGCCCGCCCGTCCGTCCGTGCCCGCCGCGGCCTCCTGGGGGGAGCCGCCGCTCCTCCCCTGCCGCTTTCCTCTTCCCTTCCCCCGTTCCTTCGCTCGCTCGCTCGCTCGCCCCGAGCTCGCCGCCGCCGCCGTCTCACGGGAGCCCGCGGAGGGCGGGGAAGGGAAGCGGCGCGCGGGCGCGCGCGCTCCCGGGGCTCCCTTCCCCACCGCCCCCCGTGAGCGCACCGAGGGGCGCGGCCCAGCGCGGATTCGTGACGAGGGCACGGTTATACAAAACAGGCGCGCCACGCTCCTCCGGAGCGCAGCGCTGCTGTCGGCTCCGCGCTGCCCGCATTGCCTTTCCTTCCTTTCCTTTTTCTCCCCACCCCTTCCTCTCCGGCCGTACCTGGCGCGGCCGCGGAAGGCGGCGGGGGATGCGCCTCGCTGACACCCGGCCGCCTGTACTCAGCCCCGGCCGGGAGCGGGGGAGCAGCGCCCGCGCCCGGCGAGCGACGGAAACTTTGGGGGCGGGCGGGGGCAGGACCCGCCGGGGAGGGGGGAACGCGGCTGTGGCCGTGGCTGCGGTCGTGGCTCTGGCTGTGGCCGTGGCTCTGGCTCCGGCCGTGGCTCTGACCGTGGCTCTGGCTCTGACCGTGGCTCTGGCCCTGACCGTGGCTCTGGTCCTGACCATGGCTCTGGCCCTGACCGTGGCTCTGGCCCTGACCGTGGCTCTGGCTGTGGCCATGGCTCTGGCCCTGACCGTGGCTCTGGCCCTGACCGTGGCTGTGACCGTGGCTCTGGCTGTGGCCATGGCTCTGGCCCTGACCGTGGCTCTGGCCCTGACCGTGGCTCTGGTCCTGACCATGGCTCTGGCCGTGGCCGTGGCTGTGGCCCTGACCATGGCTCTGGCCGTGCCTGTGGCTGTGGCCCTGACCATGGCTCTGGCTGTGACCATGGCTCTGGCCCTGGTCGTGGCTCTGGCCCTGACCGTGGCTTTGGCCCTGACCGTGGCTCTGGCCGTGGCCATGGCTCTGGCCCTGACCGTGCCCGTGGCTCTGGCCCTGACCGTGGCTGAGCAACGGGACGTGCCCGAGCCATGTGCTGCTCTCGCAGCCCGATCTACCCTGGTTTGCCTTCCCACTCCCTGTGGGCAGCAGGTCCAGGGCCTCTGCCCCGCTCAGGTGAGACCCCACCTGCAGAGCTGCCTCTGGGGTCCCAGGAAGGACATGGACTTGGTGCCTCCTCTGGACTCCCTCCAACAAGAGCAGCTCCAATTGGAGCAGCTCTGCTCTGAGGAAAGGCTGGGAGAATTGGGATTGTCCAGCCTGAGTGACCTAGTTGCTCCTTCCAGTACCTGAAGGCTCCCTACCAGAAAGATGGAGATATTTACAAAGGCCTGGAATGACAGGACAAGGGGGAATGGCTTCAAACTGGATGGTCTTCAAGGCCCCGTCCCACCCAAACCATTGTATGGTTCTGTGAGCTGCAGGGTGGTCACCCACAAAGAAGGGAGCAGCAAACACTTTCCAGGGCAGCTCCACGGGCCAGAACAGGTCTCTGGCAGCTCCAGGCTCTGTCAGGACCTGCACAGGGCCAAGGTACCAAAGCCACCTCTGAGGGTTGAACCTGTTCCTGCAGGTACTGGGCACTGACACGTCATGGTGTGGTGGAACACGATGACCCCGGTGCCTGTGTGCTCCTCCAGGTACCTCTGCAGGTGTGCCAACACCCTCACTGGCTTCCACTGGCTCTTCTTAACAAATAATTCCTGGGAATAATACCTGGAAACCGAAATATTTTACTGATCATCACATACAGTTGAAGACCAGAGGGACAAGGAGCACACAGGAAATGCTGTATTACCTGTTAAAGCTAATACAAACATTTATTTAGATTACCTAAATAGTGTAAGGTAGCCACTGAAACCAGCGATCCAATCAGCATCTTGGCATTGCTTAATTGCCCATGTGAATAAAATGTAACTGACAGAAATTTGGGGTTCTCGTCAAACTGAAAAACATTATTTTTGTGCAATAAAAATGTATGGTAAACAGAATATTGGGTTTTCACTGGCTATTTCCCTTTAAGAAAAATAATATTTATGTCTTAAGTCAACAAAATAATCTTTTTAGTCCAGTACAAAATGTTCCCTTTAATTAAATTATCTCCACTCCCTTGGGATGGATGCCTCATTAAACCTCCTGGGTGCAGATTGCTTGCCTCCATCTCACCCTGGAATGGTTAAGAGCTTTACATCACATCTGCCCACAGTGCCAAATTAATCACCAAATAAATGAAGCAACAGGGTAATCTTCAGTTGTGAGTCAAGAAAATGACTTGTACAGAAAAATAAACTGCAATAGAAGGAATCCTACCTAGGAGGTGTTAATGAAACCCAGAGAACGCTCTGGTTTGGGTTTTATGCATGTTTGTAGCAGAACTGATGAACAAGATGCCAAGTTTCTGGAATGAAGGTGGCATCAGATTGAATGCAGACTTGTCATCCACATTATCTGTCAGTGCAGTCGCTGCGTTTGCCATCACAGGAAGCAGCGCAACAAGCACTTAAACAACAAGTTACAGTAGGGAAATCTTCCAGGAATGTTTTCCTCAAAATCTATCCCCTCCTGCCTCTCTTGATCCCTATGGGAATGGTTTGGCTTTCCTCAGCATCCCATCCTCGTCGCTTTTGAAGTCCACAGAGGACAGTAAGGGACAGGGACTGGTGACAGTGTGGCTGTGTGGCTTGTGACAGTAAGGGACAGGGACTGGTGACAGTGTGGCTGTGTGGCTTGTGACAGTAAGGGACAGGGACTGGGGACAGTGTGGCTGTGTGGCTTGTGACAGTAAGGGACAGGGACTGGTGACAGTGTGGCTGTGTGGCTTGTGCCACCCCTGAGCCTTTTGTGGCACTTCTTCCCTAAAGGAAGGTGATGTGATAGACCAAACCCCTCTGTACACAAACAGGCACTCCAGAAGGAGTTCAAGCCAGAATAATTCAGACCATGACTGGAACCTTTCAGCCCATGCCTAGAGCTTTGCCATGCCATTTTTTTATCATGAATATCTGTTGTGTAACAGCAGATACTTTGCAGCTAATTTTTTTTTTTTTTTAAGGTAAATCATATTTGAACGGAATCAAAAATAAGCAGGAGCTAAAATATCTGCAGTGCTGGGGCTGTGCCAAACACCCACAGATTCTGTACCCTGTACTCAAGCCTTGTCAAGCAGCTCAGCACATCTTTATTCTAATCATTTACTTTCATTTTATGCCTAACAGAGAATTGTCCTGATTACTCAAGCAAAGCACAGCAAGAAAAGCACAGAAAACATTTGGTCAGCTTTGGGTCCTTGGTGCTCCTGGCATAGCTTGAGCCTCCACAGTCTCTCAGCATGAAATATTTTGGTGGATGTGCAGCGATCACATAGCTCTTGACTAGATTTCCACTAAATCTCTTCAATAAGTGATTGGATCACTCTAAGCAGTGAGGCAGCAAGAGCTGCTGGAGGCTATAGAGTGACTTGAGCAGCTGGAAGAATCCTGAGGTTCATAACTCTTTGGGCAATGCAATTCAACCAGGAATTTATTGTCACACTCCTGACCATGGACACCCTGATACAGCAGGGGATGGACTGAACTTCGACAGCTCTGCATCTCTGCACAGACGCTGTTTGCTTAGGTGAGAAAATCACAGAGCCAGGGAATCATTAAGGTTGGAAAAGACCTCTCAGTTCATTTGATGATCCTGGAGGTCTTTTCCAACTTTAATGGTTTTAGGATCATTGAATCCAACTATTAGCCCAGCACCACGTTCACCACTAAACCATATCCTCAAGTGCCACATCCGCATGTTTTTTGACCACTTCCAGAGATGTGAGGCCACTACTGTCCTGGGCAACCTGTACCAATGTTTTACAACCCTTTCTAGGAAAATATTTTTCCCTAATAACTAATCTAAATCACCCCTGGCACAACTTGAGGCAGTTACCTCTCATCCTGTCAAACACAAAGGCGCTTAGTCCACATTATAAAGATGAGCATTATAGAACACCCATCTTACAGACAGGGAGAGGTGCAGAGCAAGATGGACAGGCAGAGCCTCAGGGACCTAATGAAGGGAACAGAGTCCCCAGCCCTGCTTGCCAGTGCTCTGGATGCAGCTGGGAAAGGAGCTGCAGCAACCTCAGCTGTTGAGTGAAGATATTTGGCAACCCCAGCACCAGCACCAGCCTCCACAGACAAGTCCGTGCAGCCTTCTGCTCATCTGGCAGCTCCCTGGCATGACCAGCATCACCATGGGAACGTTTCTGAAGTCATTCTAAAGAGTTCAAAAAAATCTCTGTTCCAGTGAGAATGGGCACGGTTACAGAATCCTGGAGCGGTTTGGGTTGCTGTGCTCACGTTCACCAGGGGTGGAGATCATTCAGATCATTCTCACTCCAGCACCCGGGCTCTGGGAGAGGAGCTGCCCCAGCTGTCCTTGCCAGCACTCTGGATTTGTATGCACAGGGAATGCTGACTGTACCAAAACAAAGAACTCCATGATAACATGCCCAGCTCAGAGTCTGGAACAGGGAGAAAGGCTGAGAGCAAGGCAAAACCAAACAGAAAATGTATAAAGTCTTGCTGTTGGGGAAAGGCTGAGAGGACTTTGTGCTGCAGAGCAGCAGGTGTAGGGCCCAGGGCGCTGCAAATGGCACTGAGCTGATCAGAATGAGTCCTTACATCAGAGACCCAGGAGCACAACCCTCTGCTTGTGCTGTGGGCACTGCCTGCAGCTGTCCATGCCACTTCTTGAACTGTCCTACCCCCAGACACTCATTTTCACAGAAGTGCCTCACCTTCTAATACTCAGTTAATGATTGACTTTTTAAAGTATTCCTCGGGTCACAAAAATAATAAACCTGCCAAATAGTGTGACCTGAGGGGGAAAAGTAACCCTGTCCTCCATTTTTCAGAGCTAGAACTTCGGAGCTGGAAACGTTCGGGTGCAGTCGATTAAAAGTTAAATCAAAGTTAGAAGAATTAACTTCAAGAAAAAAAAAATTACAAATTCTAATCATACAAGTACTCAAAGTTAAGGTGGTCCTGAAAGGAAGAAGCCTGAAATTGTACATGAGCACTATTTGAGCTTATGAGGAACTAGAAAATGCCTATTGGGAAGAGGCCATGATTTCAGTGTATTGTGGTGGAGCAATATCTCTGCTACATACAGGTAATACATAGAGACTCCTGGTGAGATTATTTGATCAAGGCTGGATTTCTTAGAATAGGAAAAATAAGTATATGCAAAAAACATCTTAGATTAAAAGGGGAAAAAAACCCACAAAAAATCAGCTGAAAAACAGTCATTTGCTGAAGCAGAAGGATGATTTTCCTGGGACAGAGATTACGTGCACCAAGGTGAGGCACAGGCAACCCCATGTGCCCTGCTCCTCACCACGTGCCCCCATGCTCAAACTCTCCTGCATCCCCACTGCCTCCTTTATATTCCCTTTAAATACAGGGAAAAAAATCCATGACCTGACAAATGCTGATAGTACCATCCCAAATCTCCATATTTACATCCCTGAGTGCCGCTGTTATTGACGGAGCCCTTCTCCAGTGGCTGCCATCAAACCAGTCATTTATTCAGCCGGCACTGTTCAAACACAGATTGTTTGTTCAGTTACTGCTGACATTTCCTGCAGTTTGTTTAATCCACCACAGGGACCCCAACAGGGGAGAGGGGGCATATTCACCACCGGTGGGAGATCCTGTCACAGCTCCCCCAGCCTTTCCCACTCGGTTTTAAAGCAAGAGGTAATTTTAGCAGCATTCCTTTTGGGTTTTTTCCTCTGTTTAGACAACAAAACCTTCTGAGGAAGCTTTGGGAGCTTGCTTGCCATTAAGAGCTGGAGAGCTGCATCCAGCCCTGGGATCCCAGCCTAGGAAGGACAGGGACCTGCTGCAGTGAGTCCAAGATGATCTGAAGGATGGAGCAGCTCTGCTGTGTGGAAAGACTGAAAGAATTGGGATTGTTCAGCCTGGAGAAGAGACCAAGGGTGGCCTAATTGTGACCTTCCAGTACCTGAAGGGAGCCTACAAGAAAGATGGAGAGAGACTATTTACAATGCACTGGAATGATAACAAAAGCTTGTGTCTCGGACAGAGAGTCCGAGCCAGCTGGGCTGTGATTCACCATTAATTAGAAACATCCACATGAGACCAGTCACAGATCCACCTGTTGCATCCCACAGCAGCAGATAACCATTGGTTACATTTGTTCCTGAGGCCTCTCAGCTTCTCAAGAGGAAAAATCTTAAAGAAAAGGTTTTTCATAAAGGATGTTTGTGACATCCCTTCCTACTCGAACTGTTCTGATTCTGTGATACCACGAGTGATACATTGACCTCATCAGCAGCAACACAACAAAAAATCTTGGATTCTGGATCAGAGTTCAGAGCTGTTGGGACACTTGCTGAGGGCAGGAGCTGCCAATCTAGGAGATATTTGCCTTTCAGCCAACGCTTTCATTCACACACAGTGAAGGTTTTCCCCTTTTTCATTGCTTCCCACTGGCTTTCCAGATGCTATTTGGCTGAGTGTTTGCCACAGAACTGCTCAGAACTGTAAAAAGCCAAAGGTTTTTACGCCAGCCATTGAACCACGTCTGCCACAGCTCCACTGGAAACATCCCAGCTTCACACTGGGGCTTTGACAGCTCAGTGTAAACACACAATTGCAGGCATGCAGGTTAAAGGAATAATGAGCAGAGAACAGCTGGAGACAGGAGTCCAGTGCAGCATTACCTCTGCTTTACACACTGAGTTATTCCTGTGCAGTCAGGCTGTGGAATTCCTGCAGCAGTGACATGGAGGTGGTTGGTGCATTCTTGGCCCTGTGTCAATAACAACCCAACAGGTGGTGGGAAACAAAATGAAGCGTGTAGCAGGGACAGCTCAGGCCTAAATAATGAATGAAATCAATCAGGAGCCTCAGTTTCCTCATTTTTTAAGCTTAAATCCTTGGCTTTGCAATTCTAACATCATTTTCATTTAATGCTTAATATTATTTTCCTAGAGTCTCTTGGTTTGTTATTTTTAGAGGAATAGGAAAAGGAAATGCTCCACCCCCTACAGGACAATTAAAATGGGTCAGAAATTTTTTACAAAAGTATTATTATTAGGAAGATAAGATTTAATTTAATTGCAACCTTTTTTTGAAAAGTAAAATTTTTATTAGTTTAATTTTATTTCATTTCAACTGTACTTGGAAAAAGATCGCTTCCAAACATGTTTCCAGGCTTTCGCAGAGTGAGCAAAACATACACGCACACTTCTCTACTATTTTCCAAATTTTTCCAGTTGGAAGACAGTAAAAATATGTGGGAAATGCCGTCAGGCTATGGAACACTTTTCAAATTAAAATAACTTCCCGTTTTGAAAGCAGCACTTACCAGGTGTTAAGTGTTTGATGGTCTCATTTTTAAAATGACTGACTGCATACCCCAGGGTGGTTTTTTAGGCTATTTGGGTACAAAATGTCAGAGTCCTGCTCCGAAGAAGCTCCAGAGCTGTTCAAGACAAGCAACACTTTTCTAGAAATGGAAAAGATGCTGTTTACAGGAGGGGACATCAGCTGGACCACAGGGCTGGAGAGCACCCACCTGTGCAACACACAGATGTGGATTGTATTGCCCAACCAGCAGAGGTTCAGGCTGGACATCAGGGGCAATTTCTTTGGAGAAAAGGGTTCCCAGGCACTGCAAGGACCTGCCCAGGGAGGTGATGGGGTTCCCATCCCTGGAGGTGTCCAAGGAATGACTGCACGTGGCACTCAGTGCTCTGGTTGACAAGGTGGGAATCAGGCACAGGCTGGACTCAGTGAACTTGGAGGTCTTTCCCATCTGCAGTGATTCTTGGGTTTTCTTAAAGCGCTGTGCTAAAAGACATCATCATTTAAGAGTAGCTGATGCATTTTTTTTTCTTTAATCAAATCAAGTGCGGATCTATGTGATTACATGATGAATTATGCAGTAATATTATGACCCTGCCATAAAAATGGAAAATCAGTGGGCAGTGTGTGAACTCAAAGATTCCTAAAAAAACAACCCGTAAATATCTGCAGGGGAAGCAGCATCTTTGGAAAACAATGATTCATACAGGTTTTGTTTTCTTTCCTTGCCATCCTGAGCACAACAGGGAGCTAACATGGATAGTAGCTGCTAGCATGTTTGTCTTACACCAACTGCTTCATGTCTGAGAGGAAAAGGAATCCTTTAAAACGTGATAAAGATAAATATTTGTCCTGGTTCTTTTTTTCTTCTTATTCTCCCTTGGATGAAGCACTCCATTTCCAGTCACTTATTCCCCGCGTGTCCTGGCTTTTGATGCTTTGTTTCTCTTTCTCAGAATTCATTAAATTAACATTTTGCCATAAAGAGATTCCCAAATAACCTGGAATGTGTTCAGATGAGGGGGACTGGGGGAGGGGGGATCAGAGAACACAGAATGAAAATACAATTCAGTCCCAGGTGTATGTCTGAGCAGGATGGATTCTCTCAGCATAACCCAGAGCGGGGGAGATGCTGACCTACAGGTGGATCCTTTTAATTAATATACAGACTGAAGTAGGAAAAGCTTTTCCACAGCAATCACCACCTGGCATGGCTGTGTTACTCCTGAACAAGTATCTTTAGCCTCACTGTGATAGAATATCTAAAATGAAAGTAATATACTGAATGTTGACATTAAGTCATGTGAGAGTTTGAGCTGGGAGGGTCCTGAGAGCTCATTTGGTTTCCACCCCCTGCCACTTGACCAGGTTGTTCCAAGACCAATCCAGCCTGGCCTTGGACATTTCCAGGGATGGGGCAGCCACAGCTTCTCTGGGCAACAAATCATTGCAATGTTACCCTTTATAATCTAAAACCATTCAGGCAGAATGCCTCCAGAAGTATGAAACAAACCAGATTTTAAATCGGATTTACAATGCTGGCGATTCGCAGGCAGTCAGAATCCAGTCACACATACACAGATTGTGGACAAATGGGAAATTGTTACCTTTGGAGCTGTCTGTCCTTCACTAGCATTTACTGCAGAAGATTAAAAGGACCAGTTACAGCTGACAGCAGACTGGATTGAAGCTGTGCAGGTACAGGAATCTGCTCTGCTTCAGTGAGGCTGTGACACACCTCATTGAAATAACATTTTTGTGACGGTGATAAAAATGTATTCTCTCAAATCAACAAAGATCAACTTTCACAATCTGTTGGCTAAATAGGTGGAATGTGAAATTACTTCCCCTGACAATGAGCATTCTAGGGGGACAGTACATGCACAGCACAACACAACAGGAAATTTGAAATAAGAGCACACAGGGCATTATTAAGTGTCACCATTTGTTGGTGCTGACATATGGGACTAATCACAGTCCCTTTAGAGTTGATGTTAAGTTTATCATTTTTACAAGGATTGAGTAATGTTAAATACCACTGTGGGCAGGTATAATTGTTATTTAAAAGAAAAATGATACCAGATATGAAGGATCACTTCTACAGTCGCTGTAACAAGCTGGTACTGCCTCTTTCAGGACAGCAGAGTGATTCCAAATAAAATCATAGAATCACCATGGGTTGGAAGTGAAACAGGTCACTCAAATCATCTAGGAGCCTTCTTGCTGTATCCAAACAAATTCTCACATGCTGCTAAAAAATCCTCCAAACTCAATATAAAAGCTGTGCCACCAAATACAGTGTTTACATCTGCCTCAAGAAGCACAAGCACAAATTAATCTCAGGCTTTGGCATTCACGAATTCCGTGGCCAAAGTTAAGGGCTTGCCCTTGAGTTCAGAATATCCATTAAATGGATCATCACCATCTTCATGATTTCCTATATTTTACTAATTCACATCCTTCTCCACAAGCAGATTGGTATCAAAACCCCTCTAAGTTCTGGGGAGATAAAACAGAAGGAATGAGAATCAGAGCAGAAACTAAGAGAAACTTCCAAAGAGCATTTCAACACCTGCATTTTGGGAGGCTTGAGCTGGAACATGACATTGGATCAAGTGCAAGACCTGCGAATCAAAAGATGCAGCTCTTCCCACCCTGGCAGATGGTCTACCTTTAATCATTCTTCAGCAGCATGTGTTGAATACAACCTTTTTTTTTTGTTTGTTTTTGGTAAAGAAATGGACTGTTGACTTTGCCTTCCTATGAATGTTCCCATACTGAAAATTCATGTGAGAGAAACCATGGATGGGGAGGTCCCCACAAAACAAGGATCTGTCTGTAGTACTCCACAGCAATTATTTTGCATCAGAAAGACCAAAGTTGGCAAAATGAACATATGATCAAATTCCTGGGTAATATTAAAAAGCACTGGCTGCATTTCCTAGTTATGGGAGCATAGGAGTGGGTTGCTTGGTAACAGCTCCTGCCACGATCTGCTCGGAAATCAGCCTTAAAAGCAACTCCCATGCCATTGCAGCGTTGCTACAGCAACATGCACAAGTGATGGATCCCAAGTTAGAGACACACCTTAAGCAAAAATATGTTTCCTGTCATTTTAAACTCTTTCCAACCCATAAATACGTGGTGTCTGCCATTCTGAGCAGCTCCCAGCAAGGCTGGCTCCCAGGGGCTTTGCCAGCATTTGCATTGGTTGAGAATTCGTACGTGCAGGGAAGCAATTAGCAAGGGGAAAAAAAAAGCCCAAACCATGATGTCTGCAGCCCTGGATTGCAGCACCTCATCAAACACTGAGGTGCCAGCACAGCAGCTGTGTCTCTGCAGCCACACAGGGCGTTCAGGAGCACAGGAGAGGTTTCTCCCTGTGGGTGTGAGCTGCCCTGGGCTGCAGCAGGGACCGTGTTCCAGTGGGGTTGTGGGGTTGTGGCTTAGAAAACCCTTCAGGGGCTGAGCAGAGGTGCTGCAGGCCCACCTGTGCCTCACACAGGTGGGATCTTTGGCCCACAGGAGACATCTGCAGCAGAGCAAGCGTAGGTCTCAGCCCATGGGCAGAGTACTCATGGGTTAGAGGTGAAGCCTGAGGCAACTGACCAAGCAGGGAGGATCTATTTTGCAGGAGAGCAAATCACACCTTTGGATGATTGACCATGAACTTGATGTTCAGGACCTCTGAGTGACCCAGGATAAACAGCTCAGATGGAGATACCTGTGTACACCCACTTTGATCTGAGAACCTGTCCTGCTGCTCTCTGTAACAGAGTTATATAGCATCATGGCATGGATTGAGTTGGAAGGACCTTAGAGCCCATCTCATTCCACATTCCACCAGCCCAGGCTGCTCCAAGCCCCGTCCAACCTGGCCTGGGACACTTCCAGGGATGGGGCAGCCACAGCTTCCCTGGGCACCTGTGCCAGGGCCTGCCCACCCTCACGGGGAAGGATTTCTCCCCAATATCCCATCCAACCCTGCCCTCTGGCAGTGGAGAGCCATTCCCCCTTGTCCTGGCACTCCAGGCCCTTGTCAAAAGTCCCTCTTCTGCTCTCTCAGAGCCCCTGTAGGTGCTGGAGGGATCTCTAAGGTCTCTCCAAACCTTTTCTGCTCCAGGCTGAATACTTGCAGCTCTCTCAGTCTCCATAACAGAGGCGTACCAGCTCTCTGATCATAAAAACGAAATCAAGAGCTGCCACGTCCTATAAAAACAGTCTGATGGGGAAAACCTTTACTACAGCCGTGCAGAAGAGTAAGTTTATTGACTCCCAGAAGTAAGTCTTTGCCCTGAAGTGGAAGAGTTCAGTCACTTTGCAGCGTGTCAGCCTTCACCCAAAGTGCGCTCCCTTGGCTCCAGCAGCTGCTGGCCACCACCTCCCCTCCACACAGAGATCCTGCCACTAAACCAGACACTCACTTTGGCAGGGAGCTTCACTTTTCAAAGCCACTCAGTGTTGTGCATAACAATGTCAGGTCCGTGTTCTTGTCACGGGCGGTGCTGGGTCCTCAGGCAAGTACCAAGTGCAAATGATGAGCACAGACACTGAGCTCCTCTGTCTGCGCTGCCACACGGCAGTGACTGGCAGCTCAGAATGAAGGGGGTTAACAAAAGCTGAATTATTTTTCTCTGAAAACGTCTAAAATGGCCCCACGAACCAAAATTATAAAATAATTACACCCCTGCCTTGAGCTGAACACAAAAAGGTTATTCACTACAAAGCCCTAGCAACCATCTTAGCCTTAAAGGAAAAGAAAGCAGACTGCCAAAGCAGTAATGAAATGACACACAACTGCTAATTTCATGTCTGTTTTTCAGAGGTCTGTAATAATAACCAGTAATTCCTTACAAAGCATCCATTCTTGCTCCCTAATTCCCACCTGAGGATATTGAAAGGCTTAACCATTCCCTGGCTGTATCTTTTAGGAAGATAATGTCCACTTCATGCCTAAAGTATAGGTAGGCTTATTATTTTTTAAGGGAAAAAAAATCAAGTTTATAAGGCTCTATAAAGTGGTCAAGTGAGTCCAAAGGGCTAAACAGAACCAGCAATGACACCTGGACAGGTGGATTTATTTATTCTGTGGCCCAGCATGTGGCAGTTCAGTGGCCTCAGCACAGTGCTCTGGGGCAGAAGGTCACCTTGCAGAGCCTTGACAGCTCTGGGCAGAAAAGAATGAGACCTGCAGCAAACAAAGCTGCACAGGTTTATGTTGTAATTAGCTGCAAAATCTACTGTTTCATCATCACCATTTGTGTGTCTTCCAAGAGGCCGTGTATTTATTACCGAGTAAACAGAGATCTGAAAATAATAGCAAAGACAGGCAGGATTGGGAAGAACTCCTCTAATTGTGCCTCAACACAATGCTACCACACAATCACAAAGAATTCCGTTCCAGAAGCAGAAATCTCTGTGCAGCTCCTGTGATCAGCCACTTGAGAGATGGAACTGCCTCGAAAGATCGATCCTGCTGTCTGACTCAGGATTGACATTAATGGGTCTGCTGGTCTCACCCAGCTGCTCTGATGCACGCAGGAATAAACCAGGCTACAAAGATACTTGTGGTGTCAGAAAAACACCAAACATATTCCCGTAAGTTCCCTCCTCAACATAAACAGATGCAGGAACAGAAATGCTGTGAGGTTAAACAGGAGGAATTTCAGCGAGCAGCCACCAACAGATGGCTGCCGCTCCTTGAGAATTCATCCAACACTCATTCACCTCCTCAGCACCCAGTGCAGGTTGTGCTCTGGTTTGAGTTGGAGAAACCCTCAGGGTGTTTGGGCAAGGCTGTGGCTGCACAGGCTCAGTCACTGTTGGAATTCCTGGGGCTCCAGGACCGAGCTCCTTGTTCTCTTTGCAAAGGGCAAGTTGTGCTCTTCATCGGTGGGATGCAACGATCCAACCCTCTGCAGCAGCATCAGACCACCTCCATCACCTCTCAGCTGCTTCCAACACTAATCAGCCCCTGAATTCATGGGTTTGGTCCCCAGGGCCAATTTCTGCCTCATGTTCCCTAGGGATTCTGAAAGGTAACCTAGAGCACAACACTGCAACTGCTCTCTGTCACTCTGTGCTGACTAAAAAGCAATTCAATGAGCATTTTATCTTATTTACATCTGAAAGAGCTGAAGTAAAATATTCTCTGCAGACTATGCATAAATACACAAAATTTCTTGTTCTTCACTAATGAACTATTGTGTTTAATAAAATTAATCTCATTTCACCCGCGATAGATCTGGTTTAATTTTTGAAGCGGGGAAATTTATACGTGTAATTTGTAGAACGGGGGAGCCAAAATTCAAGAGATTCACTTTAAACCAATCAGGCAGTTGTTTTATTTATGCAGCACCCTTCAGAAGAATTATCTGAAGGCACTTGACAATGCAAAAATAACTCCACTTGGCAAACATCCAGCAGGGTGGTTGCTGCTGCTGCTGCTGCTGCCCATGGCTTCAGATGCTGCTTGTGTGGCAAGCAGATTCCTCAAGGTTGGCTTTTTCTACCCAAATTTGCTTTGTATCCTAAAGTTACAACTCCAGCCACTCCACACAGATATCTGTTGAGAGCTCAGGCGCACAGCTTGTCTGTTGGCCAACCCCAGCTGGTCCGTGGGCTGGCGACTCACCTTCCTCCCCCATCATTTGGGATATCAGTATTCCCTCCTATGCTCCAGGCAGGGCTCTGGTTTATTTCTGCGTTTGAGAGGGCGATGGGAGGGGACAGGAAGCTGGCTGAGCCCCTTTTTTTGCATTCTGCATGCGCTGGTGCAGCACAGGGCTGCGTGTCCTGCGAGAGAGGAACTGCAGGACAGACGCTTTGGTGAAGCTTCGGAGAAAACACTCACGCAGCAGAGTGGAGCTCCCGGAAACACGGCGGAGCCTCAGGAAATGCTGTGCTGACTTGTGCCAGCAAGCCCTGCATGTTTTCATTATTTATAGAGAGCTGGAGCCGAGCACAGCAATGTGCACTAGGTGCAATGCGCTGTGCAAGCAAGAGGCAGCTCCGAAAATGCGCGGTCTGGCAGCACCAAAGGAGCTCCAAAATCAGCACAAAACACGCTGGGATGCAGGGCAGCGTTTTGGGTGGGAAAGTGCCATGGGATAGGGTCGGTTTTAAGAACCATTTTTAGAAGAAATGTGTCTTTGTGAACTCTGGATTAGAACAAAGGGAAAAGCACAAAGCCAGGAACAGTGAGAAAAGAGGGAGAGAAAGATCGTGAGCTGTGTAGGACTCAGGGTGCCAAAGGCACTGTGGATGCACATCAGAAGAGAGAGCTCAACGGCACCTTGATGAGCTGGATCGTGGGATGGAACACATCAAGAACCTGAACCTACTGAACGAAGCAGCACAAGATGTTTTAAACAAGGGGAAGCGAGCCCTGGCACAGCCAGTAGATGCTTCACTGTTCATTTTAATTTAGAGGCCCAACAGCGAATCTGGAGCTTGAAGCTGTGCTATCAAATGGCATGTCAAAATACAAACAGTAGCACTGGCGTTTAGGTTTATGCACGGTCATATGGGATCAGTTGCAAATGGTTTTTTTGCTATGTGGCTTTGTCTTCTCTGCACAGCTTTCAGAAGGAACTGCTGGGATTAGGTTCAAGCTAAAATTCAGCCTCAGCTGTCATAATCTTCACTACAAGATCTACAAAGCATTATAACGAGATGGAGAGAAAGAGCTTCAATGGGTACAATGCAACAAGTGCATTTATTCTGCAAAGATTGATGCTAAGGATTTTTTCCAAGCATTTTACCACATTCTGGATAAAACCTCTTGTGCACCACAGACAGACTTGACTAACAAAGGCCTCACATGCAAAACCATTTAATTCAATCCCTTCACTAACCTGGAGGTGCTCCTGCCCCAGAGTGGGATATACAATTGATGACTGGACCCCAAATCCTCTCCGTGGGGAATGATATCCCTACAACTGTTAAGACCTTGATTACAGCATTGTCTTTGCATCTCTTATCTCCACTCTGCATAAAATCCTTTGTAAAATGCTGATGTCCCTTAGTTTCTGTGCTGAGCTTCTGGCCACGGCTGAGTAAAACACCCTCCAGCAATAACAGTGTTCAGAAGGTCAAAGGCAGGGAATTGAGGCTTTGGTGTGCACTGTGTGTACAGCACTCGTGTTTGTACAATAAGGTGTGTGTTTAGAGGTGAAAAGCAGATTGTGTTGAGTAGTTAACTCTCTGGTTCCCTGCTGGTATATCAGATTATCCTAAAGGCTCTTCAATATTTTCTCCTGATCACACACTACAAAAATATGTGCTTCAGCAGGGGGAAAAAAAAAAAATTGGCAATTGCTGGCATTGACCCAAAAGGCATCAAAGGACAGATCCTGAATGGCAGACAGTAAAGTCAGTGCGAAATCAGGTCCTGCAGCATTCCAAGAGCAGCATTGGAACAGGTTGCCCAGAGCAGCTGTGGGAACCCCATCACTGACTGAGGACAGGCCGGGCTGGACGGGGCTTGGAGCAAACGGGGACAGCGGAAGGTGGGAGGGGAGCTGGGTGTTCTATAAGGTCCCTTCCAACCCAAATCTTTCTGTGATTCTGTGATTGTATGATCACTGGAGGGCAACAGTTCCTACAGCCAAAGGGACACCCTGCTTTTCCCAAAAAACTCAAACACCACCAGTGAACTGACGAGTACCATTTTCCCTCTCTGAAAAAAGCTGTCTCCAAGTTCCTGATAAGTCTCTCCCGACACATTTAACACCTAATTTGGGACAGGGAAAAAATGGTTAGAGCCCATTCTTTTCCTCAGGAAAGTCTGTCAGTTCCTCCTTCCTTCTATAGGAGGGGTTAGTCCCAACATTTTTGAGGGAATGATGCTCAGCAGGCTGGAACAGGAATGTGCCATGCCAGGGGAAGGGAGAACTTTGTGCCCCAGCCTGAGACACTAGGTTGCCAATACATGCAACACTGTCAGACAGACTGGAAAACTCTTTCCAGCAATTCAGAATTCCCCTTTCTCTTCCCAAGTGAGGTGGCCAGAACAGGAGAGGTGACACAGCCCAGAACAGTTGGCACAGAGAAGCTTGTCCCGTTCTTGATGGGACAGACTGTGCCCAGTGTAAGCGGAGGGTTTTTCCTTCACTCTACACATTTCCCTGTGTATTTTGCACGCTGGTTTTGTTGGTTTGGGTTTTGGTTTGGTTTGTTTTTTGGTTTTTTTATTGTTTTTTTTTTTTTTTTTTGGCTTAAGACATGTTGTTCAACAGAGCTTTTTCCATTCTTTTCTGGGAAGAACACACTATTTTAGGGAATTTTCATCCGATAACCACTAAAAGGAAGGAAAGCACAGGAGTGAAAATCAAGAAGTTCAATCACCTTAGAAGCACCAGCTTTCTTTTTTTTTTAGAAATACTGGATAAATAGATTACTGATTCCCTCCCCACCCCCTGCAGAAGTGAACATTTTTGCAAATTTACACACATGCACTGTGTATCTACAAGACTCAAGCCAGTAATAGACCCCCTGCTTGCAAAAATATCACATAACATAAATACATAATATAATAACATATATAACATAAAAATGTTTCGTGAGCTTGAAAACACTTCAGGAATCGCTTTCTGAGGCATGTGAGCAAGACACAGAAAATAAACTCCTCAACATCCTCTGGGGTTTTAACATGTGTTTGTCTCTCCTTCTAACCTTCCTGAAAACACATGAGGTGTGAGGGGGGGAAATACATTGCATTGCAGTCAGAAGGATGGAACATGTCTTCCTGCTCTTCATGAAGTTAATGCAGAGTTTGTAACTGAGCAAAACCAGAACATGACTGAGTCAACCCATGTCACAGACAAAACCACAGAATATCCTGTTTATTGTTTTTAAAGTATATTTTCTCCACTCACTGCCTGAAGCTCCATTAAAATTCTTGAGGCCATACCAAAAGGAAATTCTGCCAAAAGCTGCCCATTAACAAGCAATTAATATACAAGCTGTAAAGTACAAGGTTGCTCATACCATCCCACAGAATATATTCTTTGCCTGCTATTTCTCACTGGAGACATTTTTTTTGACAGAACATTCAAACTCTGCCAGGGATTTCAAAAAGTAGGCTATAATTCTCAAGAAGAATAAAGTCTATACTTGCTCACTCTCAAAATACTTGATTAAACTTCAATCTTAAAGGCTGTTTTCTGGCCCAGTTAACAACTGATGTAGTAACAGAAATGACACCATTAGCTCTGCACAATCTGCCAGCTATCAGACCAGGGGAACAAGGCCATTCAAATATAAATCCTGAATATGTAATTTGTAACATGAGGATTTGGGGGAAGAGCGGGGGGACCATTTGGGTTTGCACCATCAGCATTTATAATGTGGTCTCACTATATTCACCAGGCAATGAAGTTCTGTCTGACATCCCAGCATTTCTTTGGATTGATGATTCTCAGTATGGGAAGCTGCAGAGATGAAGCAGCAGAACTTGTGCTTCACATCTGATCCCTGTGAGGGCGAGGGAGGCTGTAAGGAACAGAAATGGTTTTTCATTTCAGTTCCTAGTCATAATAACTACTTTCAATGGCTGACCATAGCTATTTATTCTTTAACCAGGATAGGCTGGAAGGTCTGAGCTGGAATCCTCATCTGCTCAGGGCTTCCACCAACGTGGTGTCTGTGCCCAAGTTCCTCTGTCCTTACCCAGCAGCTCTGAACCTGCACAGTCAATCCAAGAACAAAAGCATAAGCAGAAAACCCCATCAAAAGGGCATAAATACAGCTCCACATTCCTCAGAGGACAAAGAATTGTTGTGGTTTTCTAAGTAAAATACAGCTTATGACAAAAAAGAAAAAAAAATCAAATGGTGTGTTTTGCCTGGTAAGAAATAGGCTGAGGCCAGCAGCAATTACTGGCCCATCCCTCAGAGTCCAACAGTGCTGGAGCTTCTCCAGCTGCAGCATTCAGACCTGCCAAGTGTCGCTCATTGAAACTGAAGCATGTCAGTCTTTTGGCTTCCATCAGCAAAACCCAAAAGGCCTCATTGCCTCAATTCTGCAATACCAGGGCTCATACTAAGCTTAGCCCAATGACCTTCATCGTGTTAAGGGACACAGAGCTGACTTTAAAAGGTTTTTTTTATGACAATGTGAGGTTTTGGGGTGACCTGCTGCACACACGCCTTGCCCACTGCCCTGCTCACATTGATTGTGACAGACAACAGCACACAAAGGGATTTCCTCACTTCCCTGCCATTCCTGCTCCTGCCAATAACCAGTCACAGGTTTCCTGAGCCACATGTTGCATTAAGACCATCACAATATTCAGCAGTAACTGATGGACCCACCCTTTGCTCAAGTGGAGAATCCCTACCTCAACCTATTTATAAGCCTACCCTCCATGGGACCACTTCCATCTTTTAATTACACAGCATTTCATTAGTTTATTCATCAAAATGAACAAAAACTCGTGGGATAGAATTCAGTGCATCAAACAGTGATTACTTTTAATTACCTTGAGACATGCATTCATTAAATGTATTTATTCTCATTCTAACCACTATGCCTTGTCTTATAATGAATTGTTTTCAAAGCATCTTACTCTCATTCTTCCTTTTTCTGAATTTAAAGTGTAGAAGTATCAAAGTACCAAGGTGGTTTTAGCCAGCAAGATCGGATTTTAAGAACATCCTACAATGAAGCACAACTATTCCTTTATTTTTCATCTCCAGCTTTTCTCAACTCATTTATGTTTGCATGCCAGTTTCACGCAAGAGAACGCAGTTTTAGAACATGTTCAAAAAGTTGTGATCCTCTAAGAATATATCAATTCCCAGATGGTAAAAAAATAATCTAAAAAAGATGTTCATGTTAAGGTACAACTCTTAAAAGTTTCCCCCTGGACAGTGGGGAAGCCTGCAGAAATGCAGAATTTCAGGAGCCAGATGGCCACTCTGGCCCTCAGGACCCCAAAACACCAACCTGGGCTCTTTTCCCTGGGAAACAAATCTCACCATCCCAGGTTCCTGATGCCAGATTGCAGGAGCCCCTTGGCACTGCCAAACCAGCCCGAGTTTGGTGCCAGCTTGGCTCTGGGAGGCATCCTGCGAAATGCGGAATTTCAGGAGGTAGCCTGGGGCCAAGAGAGGGGAGCAAGGACAAACACCCACGTTTTGGCAGTTCTGTCCACCCTCTGGCGTGCCTTTCACAGCTGCAGTGTGCCTGGAGCTCGAGGCTTTGTGGTTTAAAAACCCCTAACCCTAACTCTAGGCAGCAAGAGCAGCCTTGGGCCAGGGCTGGTTGCAATGAAGCAGCTGTGCAGGAAGCCACCTCGTGGCACTTTTGTGTTCTCCTTGGGATGCTTTCACAGCTGCTGTGTGCCTGGAGCTCGGGGCTTTGTGCTTTTCAAAACCCTAACCCTAGGTGTAACCCTAACCCTAGAAAAGAAAGCAGACTAGGGTTAAGGCTGTTTGCAAGGAAAAAGCGGTGGAGGAAGCCACCTTGTGGCAGTTTTGTGTTCTCCTTGGGATGCTTTCTGCAGTTTTGTGGTTTTCAAAACCCTAACCCTTGGTGTAGCCCTAACCCAGGGTTCCAGGCACACTGCAGCTGCAAAAGGATGGACACAAAACCATTCCCCTTGGGATGCCTTTGGCAGCTGCAGTGTGCCTGGAGCTCTGGGCTTTGTGGAACAGCAACACCAGCCCTTTTCCCTGGCAAACAAAACTCACCTGTCCTGGTTCTGGGTGGCAGATTGCAGGAGCCACTTGGCACTGTCAAACCAGCTCCACTTGGCACTGGTGCCAGCTTGGGTCTGGGTGGCATCCTGCAAAATGTGGAATTTCAGGAGCCAGACGGCCACTCCTGGCCATAACCCCCCAAACACAAACCTCAGCCCTTTTCCTTGGCAAAAAAACCTCACCATGCCAGGGTCCTGATGTTTGTTTGCAGGAACCACTTGGCACTACCAGGAGAACCATAAGATTTTTCTGCTGCAGCTTTAGGCGCCCTAGATATGGGCTTCCATCTCCTAATCCTGACATTGTCCCCTCAATCCTCTTCTACCGTATCTCCTCTTTCACCCCTTTACTGTACTCACATCTCCACCCTTCACCTGCCCTTCACTCCTCCCCAAAAACCTTTCCACAGGTGCCATCAATGACCCCAATGGTGGGACAGCCCCAAAAACCCTTCCACAGGTGCCATCAATGACCCTAATGGTGGGACAGCCCCAAAAACCCTCCCAGCAGGTGCCATCAATGACCCTAATGGTGGGACAGCCCCAAAAACCCTTCCACAGGTGCCATCAATGACCCTAATGGTGGGACAGCCCCAAAAACCCTCCCAGCAGGTGCCATCAATGACCCTAATGGTGGGACAGCCCCAAAAACCCTTCCACAGGTGCCATCAATGACCCTAATGGTGGGACAGCCCCAAAAACACTTCCAGCAGGTGCAGGCAATGACCCTAATGGTGGGACAGCCCCAAAAACCCTCCCAGCAGGTGCCATCAATGACCCTAATGGTGGGACAGCCCCAAAAACCCTTCCACAGGTGCCATCAATGACCCTAATGGTGGGACAGCCCCAAAAACCCTCCCAGCAGGTGCAGGCAATGACCCTAATGGTGGGACAGCCCCAAAAACCCCTCCCACAGGTGCCATCAATGACCCTAATGGTGGGACAGCCCCAAAAACCCTTCCACAGGTGCCATCAATGACCCTAATGGTGGGACAGCCCCAAAAAACCCTTCCACAGGTGCCATCAATGACCCTAATGGTGGGACAGCCCCAAAAACCCTTCCACAGGTGCCATCAATGACCCTAATGGTGGGACAGGACAAAACCCCCTGCAAAAAAGTAGGGATGACACCCTCCGTGGGCTTTGTAAGGATATTCTAGGGGTTTTTTTTAGGAATTTTCTGGAATTTAGGAGTTTTCTGGGAATGTTAAGATACTATTAGGGCTTTTAAAATATTTTTAGGGTATTTCAAGGGGGGGGTTTACTACATTTTAGAATTATTTAGGGATTTTTAAGGTCTTCTTGGAGCTTTTTTTAGGACTTTTGAGGGTATGTTGAGGACTTCTTTAGGACTCCTAGTTTCCCCCCATCCCGGATCCAAGTTCAGTTTTCCCCATTATTCCTACAGAGAATTCAGCCCAGGGGCGGCTCAGGCAGGCCCAGATTTCCCGTGAGGAGCTCCTGTGAGTGGTTCCTCACCCAGTGCACAACCCCTGAGCTTTTCCAGGCCTTGGTGCTCCCACCGAAGCTCCCACCCTGCATTCCCTGCCCAGCACAACCTCCCACATCCCACAGCAGCTTCCCCAAATTTCCCTGAAGGATTTGGGCAGAAGGAAGTCTGGAGGAAGAGGAAAAGGAGGAGAAAAGAGGAGGCAGCTGGAGGTGAATCAGGGAACTCTGGCTCTGCAAATGCTCTCCTCTCCCCCTGAGCTACACCCCCTGCTTCCCATGGGCATTCCCAGCAGGAATTCCCTGCTCCTTTACCATCCCAGCAAAGCCAATTAATCCCAGGACAAGATCCACATCCTCCCAAAATCCCCCTCCCTTTCCTCACCAACACCTCCTGCTGCTGCTCTGCTGGGAATCAGCACAGGGCCTGCACACAGCTTGGGGGGGAAAGCTGGGAATTCTGGGCTCCCAACCACAATTTTGGGGATAAAAAGGCAATAAAAGGGGAGGGGGCACCCGGATTTGAACCGGGGACCTCTTGATCTGCAGTCAAATGCTCTACCCCTGAGCTATACCCCCACCTGTATGGGACACCCAGGTGAGGCTGCTTGTGGCCAGGTGAGGCTGCTTGTGGCCACTGACGTGGCTCTGTCACATTCCAGGCATGGCTGTCACACACCAGCTGCTCCCAGCCCTGCCTGGCACACCCAGCCCTCCCTCACTGCCCTCACACCAGGGCTCTCCCCATAATCCAGTAAGGCAGGTACTGAATTCCCACCTGATTCCCCCTAAAAAACCCCACATGTGGCTCCTGCTAAGGCAGGTACTGAATTCCCACCTGATCCCATCTAAAAAACCCCACATGTGGCTCCTGCTAAGGCAGGTACTGAATTTCCCACCTGATTCCCTCTAAAAAAACTCCAAATGTGGCTCCTGGTGAGGCAGGTACTGAATTCCCACCTGATTCCCTCTAAAAAACCCCACATGTGGCTCCTGCTAAGGCAGGTACTGAATTCCCACCTGATTCCCCCTAAAAAACCCCACATGTGGCTCCTGCTAAGGCAGGTACTGAATTCCCACCTGATTCCCTCTAAAAAACCCCACATGTGGCTCCTGCTAAGGCAGGTACTGAATTCCCACCTGATTCCCTCTAAAAAACCCCAAATGTGGCTCCTGCTAAGGCAGGTACTGAATTCCCACCTGATCCCCTCTAAAAACTCCAAATGTGGCTCCTGCTAAGGCAGGTACTGAATTCCCACCTGATTCCCTCTAAAAAACTCCAAATGTGGCTCCTGCTAAGGCAGGTACTGAATTCCCACCTGATTCCCCCTAAAACACCCCAAATGTGGCTCCTGCTAAGGCAGGTACTGAATTCCCACCTGATTCCCCCTAAAACACCCCAAATGTGGCTCCTGCTAAGGCAGGTACTGAATTCCCACCTGATTCCCCCTAAAAAAACCCAAATGTGGCTCCTGCTAAGGCAGGTACTGAATTCCCACCTGATTCCCTCTAAAAAACCCCAAACATGGCTCAAAGGAAAGGAACGTTTCCAGCGTTGACTTCAAAATGTCACCACAGGCTCTGTTTGGTCTCAGGGTGTTCCTCAGCCTGGCTCAGGAATTACTGCAACACCAAAATCCTCCCCCCTCCAAAAATCTTTAATCCAACTCTGGGAGCTGTGGAGAAATCCTTCACAAAGCAGGAATGTTAAAACTGACCCACAAGAGCAGATTTATTGGGGTGGTTCCTTACACAGAGCAGGTCCCTGTGATGCCTTGAGAAGGCTGAGCTGGAACTGAGGCCAGAATTACAGAATAAAGCAGAGATTTATTCAAAGCATCTCCTCCATGGATCCACCTTGGGCACCACAAGAGCCCAGCCAGGGCTGCACCCAAGGTGAACCAAAATGGTCACGAAATGAACCCAAATGGTCACAAAATGAACCCAAAATGAACCCAAAATGAACCCAAATGGCCCCAAATGGACCCAAAATGAACCCAAATGGTCACAAAATGAACCCAAAATGAACCCAAGTGGTCACAAAATGAACCCAAAATGAACCCAAGTGGTCACAAAATGAACCCAAAAGGTCACAAAATGAACCCAAAATGAACCCAAATGGACCCAAAATGAACCCAAATGGTCACAAAATGAACCCAAATGGTCACAAAATGAACCCAAAATGAACCCAAATGGTCACAAAATGAACCCAAAATGAACCCAAAGGTCACAAAATGAACCCAAAATGAACCCAAATGGTCATAGAATGAACCCAAATGGTCACAAAATGAACCCAAATGGTCACAAAATGAACCCAAATGGTCACAAAATGAACCCAAAATGAACCCAAATGGTCACAAAATAAACCCAAAATGGCCCCAAAATGGTCACAGAATGAACCCAAAATGAACCCAAATGGTCACAAAATGAACCCAAAATGAACCCAAATGGTCACAAAATGCACAACTGCTCATGGGGTCTTGCACCTTTATAAGTTCTGCTCCATTTGCACATTTGAGTTCATTGTCCCATTCCAGCTTTAGCCCAGGCAGTCCCATCCTTGTTTTTCTCTCTCCAGCCCACGGTGTTTGTGCTCCTGGGCTGAGATTTGGATCATTTGTCCTTGGTGCCCAGCTGGAGCAGGAATTGTTTTGTCTCCCTGCTCTGTGCACAGAGCTCACCATCCCAAAATAAAAAGCCCAGACCCACACACTAAAGCAGCACAGAATCTAAAAAAAATTATAAAAATTAAAAACCTGAGGCATCACCTGCACTTCTGGAATGATGGTCGCTGCTTGGGAGGACAGAAATCCCCTCCAGCTGCATTTTTGGGGTGTTGGGATCACCCCCAGAGCAGTGCTGGGGACAAATGAAGGCTCCAGGCAATGATCCACCTGCTCCAAAACTGAAAACAGAGGCAGCGACCCTCGGCATGAGCAAATCCTTGGCCAGGTTTGCTCCTGCTGTCTGTCCCCGGCTCTGGGATAGCCAGGAATATCCAGGAATGTCCAGGAATATCCAGGAATGGTCCGAGAGGTTTAAAAACCCCGCCCAAAGCAGGGATTTGTGCAGCCTTGCCTGGGATGCAGCTGCTGAATCCAGGAGGTGTCGCTGCCTTCCCGCTGTGAGCGCGGCACGGAAACGTCGGGAGCGGCAAAAAATCATCGGGAACGGCACAGGAACATCGGGAATGGCACAAAATTATCGGGAATGGCAAAAAATCATCGGGAACGGCAAAAAAATCATCGGGAATGGCACAGGAACATCGGGAATGGCACAAAATTATCGGGAACGGCACATAAGGCATTGGGAACTGCACAGGAATATCAGGAATGGCACAGGAATGTCGGGAATGGCACAAAATGAACCAGGGATGGCACAGGAACATCGGGAATGGCACAAAATTATCGGAAACGGCACAAAATTATCGGGAGTGGCACATGAGGCATTGGGAACTGCACAGGAATATCAGGAATGGCACAGGAATGTCGGGAATGGCACAAAAGGAATCAGGGATGGCACAGGAACGTCAGGAATGGCACAGGAATGTCGGGAATGGCACAAAATGAACCAGGGATGGCACAGGAACATCGGGAATGGCACAAAATTATCGGGAATGGCACAGGAGGAATAGGGAATGGCACAAAATCATCAGGACTGGCATAAAACGCATCGGGAGCGGCCCAGGAACGTCGGGAACGGCACAAAAGGAATCAGGGATGGCACAGGAACATCGCGGGTGGCACAGGAACATCGGGAATGGCACAAGAATGTCGGGAATGGCACAGAGGGCATTGGGAGCGGCACAGGAATATCAGGAATGGCACAAAATCATCAGGAATAGCACAAAAGGCATCAGGGACGGCACAGAAATGTCGGGAATGGCACAGGAGGCATAGGGAGTGGCACAGGAATATCAGGAATGGCACAGGAACATCGGGAATGGCACAGGAGGCATAGGGAGTGGCACAGGAACATCGGGAATGGCACAGAACCATCAGGACTCTCCAGAAGTGCAGCTGGAGGTGGGAATTGCCCCCTTTCCCTGCCCCACGATTTGGGGTCAGGGCAGGCATTCCAGGCACTGGGGCCCCAAAACCAGAGCCCCAAAGCCACCCCACTGTCACCTGTGGGGCCAGGGATGAGGTTCCCCCATCCTGTGGGTCCAGGAAATCCCAGCTCCCACCCAAACCATTCCTCCTTTTGCTCACAAACAGCCCAAGCTCTGCTCAGCCCAAGTTCTCAGGTGCAGTTGGCACCGAGGCTTCAGCTCCAGCCACTCCCCAGGTGACAGCAGTGGCCTCCCCCTGTCCCCATCCCTCAGCTCCCTCTGTCCTGCAGCTCAGCCTCAGGCACTGTTTCACTCTGAACAGTTAAACTGCTCATTCTGGAAGAAAATTCCAGGATTTCTCCAATTCTGGGAGCTCCAGCACAAAAGCACAGACTCCTCCCACCTCCCCTCACGATCACTAAAATTTGAGCCACTCCAGGGATCCTTCAGGAACAGAACTGTCAAATCCCCCAATCCCATTTTCCAGCTGGAGCTCCATAAATCACCTCCCAGCACAACCCTGCTCCTGTTTGGAATGAAAACACCACAGAGTTGGTACGAGGAGTTTTATTCTGTGTCCCTGGCCAGGGTCAGGATCGGGGTCAGGCGATGCTGCCGGCGTTGGAGGCGATCCTGGGCCACAGATCTGCACATTCCTTGGCCACGGGGCCTGTGATGGCTGAGCCTGCAAAACAGGGACAACAGCCCAGGGTCAGTGAGGCTCACCTCATCCCTGGGATGCAACTCCCAGAGAAGCCCCTGGAAGTGTCCCAGGCCAGGCTGGAGCACCCTGGGATGGTGGGAGATGTCTCTGGGATGAGCTCTGAGCTCCCTTCCAACCAAACCATCCTGGGATTTTGTGATGTAGAGCTCACAGGTGGTTCAGGGCAGCATTTCCCAGCCAAAATCCCACTCTCTGAGGGGAATCTTGAGTCTTTTTTCCCCTCATGGGACACAACTGCCAGGCTCACCTTTCATTTCCCCTTTGTTATTTACAATCACTCCCGCGTTGTCCTCGAAGTACAGGAACACCCCGTCTTTTCTCCTGTAGGATTTCCGCTGCCTGATCACCACTGCTGGGTGCACTGGGAGGAAAAAGTGTCACAGCCCTCAGGAAAAACACACATTCCACCCAGATCCCACAGGAATCCAACCCAGATTCGGGGTGGGTGTTGTTTTGCACCTCGTATTTGTGGTGTTTTCCTCAAAAGTTACACTTTAGAGTTAACAATCCCATTAAAACTGACTATGAAATACCTGCTCCATCTACACTTGGAAAATCCACGGTTTTCCCACTTTTGCACCTTTATTTTGAAGGAAATTATTAATTCAAAACAATATTCAGCAAAAACTCCTCTGGAGCAGGAGCAAGCCTATGGCAGGGGGTGCACCTGGATGAGATTTAAGGTTTCTTCCCACCCAAATAATTCCATAATTTTTAATTTTACGGATCCATGCGACATCATTTCTCTTTTACTGATGGACAGCTGGGCTCGGGAGGGGATTTAGGGAAGGAATTCCTCTCTGGCTGAGGTTACCCAGAGCAGCTGTGGCTCTCCCTGGATCCCTGGAAGGGTCCAAAGCCAGGCCTTGGAGACACCTGGGGCAGTGAAAGATTTCCTTATCCGCGGATAGGATCGAAGGTCCCTTCCCACCCAGCCCATTGCAGGATTCCCCAACCCTCTGTCCCACCGCTGATTGAAATCAACAGCACCAGCAGCTGCCACTTCACCCAAAAGCGGCGCCTTTGCTCTGCCCTTCCACGACAACTCCCTGAGCCACGGCACGGACCCAACGAGTGCTTTAGAGAAGGGGGGGGAGTGACTCGGGGGCTCTGCGGGGACTCTGCCCCCGCTTCCCGAGACAATCCGGGAGAGGAACATCGCCACTCACCCTTCTTCCTCAGCTCCGGCTTGCCCTTCTTCACCGTGGCCATCACCATGTCACCCACGCCGGCCGCCGGCAGCCGGTTCAGGCGGCCCTTGATGCCCTTCACGGAGATGATGTAGAGGTTCTTGGCCCCTGCGGAGAGCGGGGCCAACGTTATCCCGGGACACCGGGGACACCCCACAGCGCTGCCACTACCACGGGCCCAGCGAGAGATTCCAGAAGGAAAGCGGAGGTTCGGGAATTCAGGGAACACCTCACCCTGAGGTTATGGAGGGGGGCCTTTCCCAAGGGGCTTCGCCGGTTCCTGAGGGGCTCTCCCGCGTCCCGAGCCCGCCCCAGCCCCGCACTCACCGGTGTTATCAGCGCAGTTGATCACGGCCCCCACCGGGAGACCCAGCGAGATGCGGAACTTGGCCCCGGACGAACCTCCGCGTCCTGCGGGTCGAGAAGAGCGTTAAGAGCCCGGTACCGCCTCACGGAGCGGCCGCGGCCTCACCGGGGAGGGCGACGGCGCCATCACCCGTGATATCCGCTCCCACCCGGGCTCAAGAGCCTCTCCCCGGGTCCCCGCTGCGCCGGGGCGGCCACGGGGACGCCGGATGGCGGCGGATGGAGGCGGATGAAGCCGGATGACGGCGGAGAGCGGCGCCGGCCTCACCTCGCTTCGACATCTTGGCGGCGGAAGAGGCGGCGGATGTGACGTGACGCGCCCGCCCCGCCTCGCTCTGCGCGCGGCGCCCCTTAGCGGCGGCGGGAAACGCGACACCCTCACCGGTACCGGGAGCACCGGGAGCACCGGGAGCACCGGGAGGGGGCGGCGGGGACGGGAAGAGCGACCAGGGATAACTGAGGCGAGAAAACTTGGGATGAAGGGAGAAAAAAAATAAACAAAACAAGGGGGCACCCGGATTTGAACCGGGGACCTCTTGATCTGCAGTCAAATGCTCTGCCACTGAGCTATACCCCCACTGGCTAAGAATGCCCGCTGGGTGACACTTTATGGGTTGTTCAGCAGTTCTGTGCATGAAATGGAGGCTGGACGTGCGTGCAAATGCGACTCGCCCGCCTCAAACCCTCCCCCATCCCCCGGAAATGCCAACAAAAAAACGAAAAAATTGGTAAAACACTAAAAATACTCTCTGAGGGGGCACCCGGATTTGAACCAGGGACCTCTTGATCTGCAGTCAAATGCTCTACCACTGAGCTATACCCCCACTCGCGCCGCACTGCGGCCAGGAATCCCCTCTACGGTTGTCGCGACCCAAAGGTCCCTGGCTCGAATCCAACCGCGCCTTCAATGCAAATTTCTTGCGGTTTTTACGCCGGTTTTCGCCCTTTTTAGGGGTGTTTTAGCTCGGCGCTGCCTCCCTGGGGGTGCGCGCCCCGCTCGCACGCGCGTTACGTGTGCGCGCACGCGTAGGTGCGCGCCCCGCCCCCGCGGCCCCTCCCCTTTCGTTTTTCCCACCGCCTCCTCCCCTTCCCGACTATTTAAAGTCGCGACATCGCGGGCGGCGGCTCAGTGGAAGAAGAAGAAGGCGGCGGAGGAGGGTGGGAGTGATATTTTTTTTTATTATTTTTTTTTCCTTCCCCCTTCCTCCACGCGAATTTTCCGCCATGAATCCCAACTGTGCGCGCTGCGGGAAGATCGTGTATCCCACGGAGAAGGTGAACTGCTTGGATAAGGTGAGCTCCGCAGGGTGGCACGTGGGGACAGGAACAAGGATTTGGGGTTTTTCCCATAGGATCGCCCCTGCGTGGGATGGATTTTCCCCTCAGCCCTATTCCCGGGGTGGTTTTCCACAGGATTTCGTTGTTTTTGGGGGGTCTCTGAGAGGATTCCAGCCCCCCATCCTCCGCGGGTGGCACTTCCTTATGGACGCGGCTGTCCCCCCGCCCTATTCCCGGGAATATTTCCACGCTTCCCACTCCAAACCCTGCTTTTCCCGGGGGTATTTCCACGCTGGATCCCCTCGTGGTGGGATGCCAGGAGGTCTGGGTCCGTCTCGGGGGGATTTCCACGTCCCCCCACCATGTCCCGAGGGTCCCCAAGGGGAGGGGACGGGGACGGAGCTCTCTGCCCTGGGGGCTCCGGCAGCATCCCCAGCTCTTCCTTCCATCGCAGATATTTCTGTTTATTGGGATATCTCCCATTCAAAGGCGGCACATCCGTGTGGAGGCCCAAGGAAAGCAACAGTTAATGCTTCCCTGAAGCCGGGAACCTCATCTGGTTTCCATTATCGAGCTTTTTCCCCCCCTTTTTTTTTTTTTCTCCTTTTTTTTTTCCAAATCTTCCATCCCAGTTGCTACTTCCCTGTTCCAAAATCCCATCCCTACACTCTGGGGCTGCCTCCCTTAACCTGGAATATTGGGTTTTTTTGAGTATTTTCCCCTCAAAACAAAAGCTCCGGTGGAAGCTGGAGGTGGGGAAGGTGATGGTGGGGCTCCATTCCCGCTGCTCTTCCCATGGGATTTCCTTTACTCTCCTCCCCCTCCTCTCCCAGGCTTCTGGGACAACCAGTTTAGGGACTAAAAAAAGTAACTGGGAAGAACGCTCCGCTCTCCAGCGGCATTCCTGAGCTCCGGCAGACCCTGTTGCTCGCATTTTTAAGGGATGATGCTTCTTCCTGAGGCCGGGAATGGCTGGGAGCTGAACTATCACCCCCTAAATCCTGGGATTTGGGGCTCTGAGTGGCTCTGGGAGCCTCCAGGAGCTGCTGGGTGTTGGGATTGGGGACAATAGGAAGGGGAAAGGGGTTGGGGGATAACTGGAAGGGAAGAGGGGTTTGCGGGTGGTGGATATTTGGAAAGGAAGAAGTTTTGGGATTTGTGGATATTTAGAAGGGAAAAGGGTTTGGGGGGTGTGGATATTTAGAAGGGAAAGGGGTTTGGGGGTTGTGGATATTTGGAAGGGAAAGGGGTTTGGGATTTGTGAATACTTGGAAGGAAAGGAGGTTTGGGATTTGTGAATACTTGGAGGGGAAAGGGGTTTTGGTGCTGTGAATATGTGGCAGGGGAAGGGCTTGGGGATAACTGGAAGGGAAAAGGAGTGCTGGGGTTGGGGATATTTGGAAAGGTTTGGGGATTGTGGATATTTGGAAGGGAAGAGGCGATTTGGGATAACTGGAAGGGAAAAGGAGTGCTGGGGTTGGGGATATTTGGAAAGGAAGAGGGGGACTGGGGATATTTGGAAAGGAAGAGGGGGACTGGGGATATTTGGAAGGGGAGTGTTGGGGTTGGGGCTGACAGGAAGGGGAAAGAGGTGCTGGGATTGGGGATAACTGGAAGGGGAGTGTCAGGATTGAGGCTGGGAGGGAAGGGGGATCCCAGGATTGCTGGCAGGGAAGGGGATGAGCCGTGGCTCCCTGGGCTCCCTGAGCTCCAGGGGAGGCTCTGTTCCAGCTCTGGGGAGCCTGCAGTCACCATCTTGTCCTCCTCGGGCTCCTCACCCACTTCCTCTTCCGAAGAGCCGGGGCTCGGCCCGCTCGTGGTGCGGCTCACCCCGCCCCGGAGCGCCTGCGGCTGCCCTTTTCCCGGAACGCTGCCCCAGTTCCCATAAAAACGTGGGCAGGCCTTGGAGTGCCTCTGTCCCTGCCTGGAATTCCTGTAGCCCTGCTTTTCCTGGCCCTTGGAATTCCTCTATTCCTGCTTTTCCTGGCCCTTGGAATTCCTCTGGCCCTTGGAATTCCTCTATCCCTCCTTTCCCTGGCCCTTGGAGTACCCTCCTCTGTCCCTGCTTTTCCTGGCCCTTGGAATACCTCTCTCTCTGTCCCTGCTTTTCCTCTATCCTTGCTTTTCCTGGCCCTTGGAGTTCCTCTCTCTGTTCCTGCTTTTCCTGGCCTTTGGCATTCCTCTCTCCCTGCTTTTCCCAGCCCTTGGAATTCCTCTATCCCTCCTTTCCCTGGCCCTTGGAGTACCCTCCTCTGCCCCTGCTTTTCCTCTGTCCCTGCTTTTCCTGGCCCTTGGAATTCCTCTGTCCCTGCTTTTCCCAGGCCTCGGAGTTCTTCTAGTCCTGCTTTTCCTGGCCCTTGGAGTGCCTCTGTCCCTGCTTGGAGTTCCTCTATCCTTGCTTTTCCCAACCCTTGGAGTTCCTCTCTCTGTCAATGCTTTTCCTGGCCCTTGGAGTTCCTATGTCCCTGCTTTTCCCAGCCTTTGGAGTTGCCCCTATGCCTGTTTGGAGTTCCTCTCTCTGTCCCTGCTTTTCCCAGCCCCTGGAGTCCCTGTTCCCTCTGCCTCTCCCCTCTCCTGTTCCTGTTTTTCCCGGGCAGAGTCCGAAGGGCAGCCTGGCCGTGCTGGCAGCAGGAGGGCACAGCCCCAACCTTGGTGTGTCTGGGATGTGCTTTTCCTTCCAGAACCAGGGAAACCCCACTTCCTTTTGGGATTGATGGCAAACCCAGAGCCTGACCACTTCCCCACAGCCCTGATGTGCCCCGAGTGGCTTTGGGGACGCCGCTGTCCCTGCCCCCATGGGGACAGTGCCACTGCTGGCTCTGGCTTCCGCAGGGGAAGTGACACCCGAGGGCTGGGCTGGGCTCACCCTGAGCTGAGCCTCACCCTGGGCTCGTCTCCTCCAGCCCAGGGGGTTCCTCTGGGGGTTTTCCTCAAATCCTGGGGGCTCCAGGGTGTGGGGTTTGTCCCCCTGGGTTATGGGGTTTGCCCCCAGCTATGGTGCAAAGGCTTTGCCTGGTGGGAAAAGAGAAGCAGTGGCTGCCCCTGGATCCCTGGAATTGTCCAAGGCCAGGCTGGACAGGGCTTGGAGCAGCCTGGGAGATGTCCCTGCCCATGGCAGGAGGTGGCACTGGATGGGTTTGAAGGTTCCTTCCATTCCAAACCACTCCATGATTATAAATCCAAGGAATCCTTCGTTTCCCCAGCATGGATTACCTCTGACCCACTCACCTGGATAACCTGGAAAGTTTTAGAGCTGTTTTCCTTTAAAGTCTGTGATTTTCCACTAAGGTTATGTTGGTCAGAAGGGTTTCCAAAATGTGTGTTCACACTCAGAAATAAATCCAGTCCAGCCTGCTGGGATGTGGGATCACCTGGGATCCCCTCCAGGCTCAGAACTGGGAAGCACAGGGAGTTCATCCTCCCCTAAAACCCCATTTGAATCCTGTCCTCTTTCCACAGCGAGCAGAACGTTCCTGGACCTGGAAGCTGAAATAACTCCTGCTCCCCTGTGTCCAGCCCTGCTCCAGCCTCCTTTTAGTGCTGCCTCAGATTTTGTGGATCCAGCATTAATTCCACTCTGTTTGTGAGACAGGGAGCGGTGGTGGTGAGGCTGAGGACAGGGAAAAACGCTCCATGGGCACTTCCCAAGGGATCCCAGACCCTAAAATCTCTTCCCAGATCCCTTGGGAAGAGCATCAGGCTTGGAATGGCCCTGCTGAGCAATCCCCTGCTGGGGAATGCTCTGGGATGGGAGCAGAGCCTGCCTGGGAGTGTGGTCCTGCTGTGGGGTGGGATTGGGATCAGAGGGATCTGCTGGATCCCAGGGATCTGCTGCTGTTCCCAGATCTGGGATTGGGATTCTTTCCCTGCTGGATCAGAGGGATCTGCTGGATTTGGAGATTGGGATCAGAGGGATCTCCTCCTGTTCCTGGATTTGGGATTGGGGTTGTTCCCCTGCTGGATCAGAGAGATTTGCTGTTTCCTGGATTTGGGATTGGGATCAGAGGGATCTGCTGCTGTACCTGGTTCTGGGATTGGGGGTTTTTCCCTCTGCCTGATCCCAGGGATCTGCTGCTGTTCCTGGATTTGGGATTTGGGATCAGGGGGATCTGCATCTGATTCCCAGATTTGGGATTGGGGCTGTTTTCCTGTCACAGGGGTCTGCCTGCTGTTCCTGGTTCTGGGATTGGGGTTGTTTCCCTGCTGGATCAGAGAGATTTGTGCTGTTCCTGCATTTGGGATTGGGATTTTTCCTCTGGCTGTGCCAGATCCTCCTGGGAGCTGGGCCATTCCTTGAGGAGAAGGCCTCTGGGGTGGTGCTCAGTTCACCCCTGCAGACCCACGGTGCCATCCCTGCTGGGAAGGGCTTGCAAAGGGCCCTTCACCCCCTAGGACAGCCCCAAAAAATTCAGGATCCAGCTGCTGATCCATCCTGCAGGAGCCCCAAAAAATCTGGGGAAAGGGGCCAAAACCACCCTGGGAGAGGATGGAGGAGCAAAGCCCCCTGCAGCTGGAGGAACAAATCCGTGTCTGAGAGCAATTCAAAGGAGGAGAATTGTCCTCTCCAGGGCTGAGTCACGTCCCCAGAGCCTGGCAGTGTTTGTGCACGGGGTGTGGCACCTGGGGATGTGACAGCAGGGCCTTGGTCCCTGCGGGGGACACAGATCCAGGCTGGCCTTGGAGAGGGAAATCGGCTCCTTGAAGGGTTTGAAGTGGAAATCCCAGCAAAAAGCAGCAGCTGGGCGCGATGGCTGGGTGTTAAAGGACACTTGCCTGTCCTCTAATTAGTGCTTGGAGCTGCTAATTGGGCTTTTGGTAGAGTTTTCCCTGATTTTTTGGGGGGTTGCCCTAGGGCAGGACTGGCTGTCAGGGTGAAGGTTTTGCTCCAGGCTGTGCTTTCCCTTTTTCCCTGCTCCAGGAGGAAATTCCCATTCCTCTCTGGTCCCTGGGAATTCCCACCAGACCCCACAAATCCCCATGGAAAAGTGGAGTCTGGACTCTGGCAGGACTTTGAACTCGGTCTGTGTGACCTCAGCATCACAAAATCAGAATAATTTTACTCCCAGATCATCAAATCCAACCTTTAACTCCAGCTCTGAGCTCTCCTCAGGTTCCTCCCAATCTGTCCCAGGTGGGAATAATTTCTTTAGGAGCAGCCCTAAAAAAGAACCTTAAAATTCTCCTTTAGGGTTTGTCACAGCCCAGGCTGTGGGGTCAGGGTCTGGCTTTTTGGGGTTGTGTCTTTCTTGTGGATCTGTGTCTGCTTCCCATGAGAACCTTTTCCTGCTTGGCTCGTGCAGCCTCACCTGACCTGCTCTTCTGGCTGGCACTGAGCAAAGAACAGCAATAAAATAAAATAAAAAAATAAACCCAAAGCAGCAGCTTTGAACCTTCAAACACAGCTGTTCCCTCTGCTGAGGTGTCACTTGCAGAAGGAGCTTTTCCTATCCATGAATTTATGGAAGGAAAAAAACCTCCCCTGGCACTTGGGAAGATCAGGAGAGATGGGATTTGATCCTAAATTAACCAGGATATTCCCTGTGCTCATTTAACCAACCTTTTCTTTTTCCCTTATCCGGAAGGATCCTGATTTGTGCTCCCCTTTCCTGGCTGGTCCTGAGCTCTGTGGAGCCAAAATGTTTCTTAATATCTAAAAAAGGAGCTTGGAAATCCCTTTTTTGTAGCTCCTTATGCACTGGCAGTTCCTTGAAGGAAAATTTGGTTTTCCTGGGGTCTCAGGTGGTACTGCTGCCATGCTGGGTGGGAACTGTGGGGTCCCAGCGGGGTTTTGGGATCCCTGGTGCTGATGGTTGGGTTTTTTTTTGTGTTGCAGTTCTGGCACAAAGCATGTTTCCACTGCGAGACCTGCAAGATGACCCTGAACATGAAGAACTACAAGGGCTACGAGAAGAAGCCCTACTGCAACGCGTGAGTGCCCGCTGGGGGGGTCCTGGGGGGTTTTATGGGGGGATCCCTCCTGTGGGGGACCCTCCTGGGTGTGATCCTGCTGTGGGATTTTTCTGGGGGATCCTGCTGTGGGATTTCTCCTATGTGTGGGGTCTCTCCTGTGGGGCCTTCTGTGGGTCTTCTGTGGGTCTTCTGCTGTGTGGGGATCCCCTTCTGTGGGGGAACCTCCTGTGAGGATCCTCCCATGGGATCTCCTGTGGGGTCCACTGAGGGTCTCCTGTGCTGTGAGGCATCCTCCTGTGGGAATCCTCCTGTGCTGTGGGACCTTCTGTGGATCTCCTGCTGTGGGATCTCCTGTGGGGTCCGCTGAGGGTCTCCTGTGCTGTGGGGATCTTCCTGTGTGGGCCCCTCTTGTGGGGGATCCTCCTGTGCTGTGGGATCTCTCCTGTGGGGGATACTCCTGTGGGACCCTCCTGTGTGGGGATCCCCTTCTGTGGGGTCTCTCCTGTGAGGATCCTCCCATGGGATCTCCTGTGTGGGGCCCTGTTGTGGGGATCCTCCCATGGGATCTCCTGTGGGGTTCACTGAGGGTCTCCTGTGCTGTGGGGATCCTCCTGCATGGGCCCCTCCCGTGGGGTCTCTCCTGTGAGGATCCTCCCATGGGATCTCCTGTGTGGGGCCCTGTTGTGGGGATCCTCCCATGGGATCTTCTGTGGGGTCCACTGAGGGTCTCCTGTGCTGTGGGGGTCTTTCCTGTGGGGATCCTCCTGTGGGGGTCTTCTGTGCTGTAGGAGATCCTCCTGTGGGGACCCTGCTATGGGGGTCTCTCCTGTGGCGGATCTTCCTATGGGGTCCACTGGGAGGACCCTCCCGTGGGGGATCCTCTTGTGCTATGAGGGGTCTCCTGTGCTTTGGGGGTCTTTCCTGTGGGGATCCTCCTGTGTGGGCCCCTCCTGTGGGGGTCTCCTGTGCTCTGGGGATCCTCCTGTGTGGGGCCCTGTTGTGTGGGCCCCTCCTATGGGGATCCTCCTGTGGGGGAATCCTCCTGTGGGGTCCACTGGGCCTCTCCTGTGCTGTGGGGGATCCTCCTGTGGGGTCTCTCCTGTGGGACCCTCCTGTGTGGGGATCCACTTCTGTGGGGGACCTTCCTGTGAGGATCCTCCCATGGGATCTCCTGTGTGGGGCCCTGTTTGTGTGGGCCTCTCCTATGGGGGTCTCTCCTGTGGGGATCCTCCTGTGCTATGAAGGGTCTCCTGTGCTGTGGGACCTTCCATGGCATCTCCTCCTGTGGGGGACCCTCCTATGAGGGGTCTCTCCTGTGGGGGAATCCTCCTGTGGGCTCCACTGGGCCTCTCCTGTGCTGTGGGGGATCCTCCTGTGGGGTCCCTCCTGTGGGGGATCCTCCTGTGCTATGAGGGGTCTCCTGTGCTATGGGGGATCCTCCTGTGCTGTGGGACCCTTCTGTGGCTCTCCTGCTGTGTGGGGGATCCTTCTCTGGGGTCTCTCCTGTGGGGGATCCTTCTCTGGGGTCTCTCCTGTGGGGGATCCTCCTTCTGTGGGAGCCTCCTTTGGGACCTCGTGCTATGGGGGATCTTCTGTGGAGTCTGCTCTGGGATTTTGTGGGGGATCCTCCTGTGGGATCTCCTGTGGGAATCTCCTGTGGGATTTTCTGTGGGGTCTCCTATGGGATCGCTTGGATATTCCTCTCTCAAGCTCCAGTCCTCACCCTGGAACAGGCTCTGTGGGACACCCCGAGCTCTGCAGGAGCAGGGGACAGACCCCCAGACCCCGAAATTCCCTCTGTGCAGGGGACAGACCCCGAAATTCCCTCTGTGCAGGGACCAGACCCTGAAATTCCCTCTGTGCAGGGACCAGACCCCGAAATTCCCTCTGTGCAGGGGACAGACCCCGAAATTCCCTTTGTGCAGGGACCAGACCCCGAAATTCCCTCTGTGCAGGGACCAGACCCCGAAATTCCCTCTGTGCAGGGACCAGACCCCGAAATTCCCTCTGTGCAGGGACCAGACCCTGAAATTCCCTTTGTGCAGGGCTCACCAGGCCAGGCTGGGCTGGGTGCAGCCACCTGAATTTCCTGGCAGGGAAAGAATCCCAAGGTAAATAAACCTGGGAGGTGAAATCCTTGGTGTGGGGGATGGAGGCAGGGCAGGGGTGGAGCAAGAGCTCAGGGCCCTTTTTTTTTTTTTTTTTTTCCCTTTATTTTTTTTTCCTCTGTGACTTTTTTTTTTTTCTTTCTGGGCCTCTTTTTTTCCCTTGAGCCCCTTTTTCCTCTGGCCCTTTTTTTCCCTGGCCCTTTCCACCTGTTCCTGAGCACTGAATGTTCCCTTCCAACCTTTTTAAATTTTTTCCCTTATCCAGAAGGACCCTGTGGACCCAAAATGTTTCTTAATATCTAAAAGGCAGCTTGAAAATCTGATTTTTTTTAAACTGCTCCTTATGCACTGGCAGTCCTTCGAAGGAAAATCAGAGAATATAATTAATGTAGTTAATTTCTTAGTGCTGGATTAGGGTGGTCTGTTCACAGGGTGCTTTAAAAATGCTGATCCTGACAAAATCCCTGTAGGATGGGCGTTGGACTCAGGGAATTCCAGGGGGATTTGGGTGAGAAGGGACCTTAAATCCCATCCAGCCCCAAGGGCAGGGACACTTTTCACCATCCCAGGGTGCCTCAAACTCATCCAAACCCATCCCTGGGACACTTCAGGGATGGAACAACCTGTGAAAGAGCCTCACAGGGGTGAATTTCTTCCCAATTTTCCTGATTTTACTCTTAAAGTTTTTATTTTTGCTCTTTAAATTTTCTCTTCTGAGTTACACCGAAAGGAGAAGTGGTGAGAGCAGAGCTTGGCCAGACCCTCCCATTTCCGTGGGGTTTTTTTTAGGTGTTTGGGGTTTTTTTGGGTGTTTTTTGGGGTTTTTTTTTTTGTGCTGGGGGTGGCTGTGGCTTGTCCAAAATCCAAGAATTCAGCTGGGCTGAGAGGAAATTTGTTCAATTCCAATTTGGGCAGGGAATGGCATTTCTTGGGGGTCTCACCAGGGCAACAGTGCAAATAACTGGTTGAAAATAAATTGTTTTTTGTTTTTTTGGTTTTTTTTTTTTTTTTTTGTGGGGGAACAGCACTGTTGGAGCTCCAGTTTTTTGGGGGAAAAGCAGGAAATTTTGAGGTCTTTTTGGGGAGGATGTGTGTGCTGAGCAGGCAGGCTCTGCATTTGGTGGGGGTGATGATTTTGGGGTGGGAAGGGTCTGGCCTGGCAGAGCTGTTCTGAGTGTCCTGACCCAAAATTTCCCCCCCTGGCCCGTGGGATTTACCCATCCCCAGGCTTAGGGTCCTGTTCTCGTGCTCTCCCTGCCAGGGAAGTGGGATAATAATGGGAAATTCCTGACATTCCAAGGAGTCTGCGCAACCTCGGGTTCTCACCCCCCTCTCTGGGAGCTCCCTTTGATGCTGCTGCTGCTTTTAACCCTTCCCAGCCCGGTTCTGAGGATTTTGGGGGCAGTTTCTGAGCTTTTTTCTTCCCATTTTCCTGGTTCTGAAAGCAAAAGGGAGCAGCTGGAATTTGCTGGAGGATTTTCCAGTGGGTTGGGATGTGGAAAAAAAGGGAAAATTTCATTTTGGGGGTTTGGGGTTGGTTCTTTCTCAGCTGCTCCCAGGAGTATCCTGGGACAGCAGAAAGTCCAGGAGAGCTGTGCCTGGCTGGGGACATCCCAGCCTTCCCAAATTTCCTGGATTTGGAGGGAAAAGGTCCTCTGATCCAGGAGAAGGGGGTGGAAAAGCAACGTTTATCCTGGCAGGGAAGAGGCTGCTTTTCCAAACAGGGTCCTCTCTGTTCGAGCCCGTGGCCCCCTGCCAAATTCCTGAGTTTCTTTCTTCTGGGAGAGCAGGAGGAAGAGGGCTGGGCTTCCTCCAGCCCTGCCGTTCCCCCAGCCAGAAATCCAGCAGAAATCTTTGGGAATGGCTGGGTGGCAGATGGGACGGTCCCCAGCCCCCTCCCTGGCTCCAGCTGGGCACTGGGAGGGACTGGTGGCTCACTGGAAGTGACATTCAGGGCTGGGCTGGGCTCTTGGCCTGAGCACTTGGAGCTAAAAGCAGGAGAAGGGGAAAATCCAGGGAAGTCTGAGACTTTTCCCAGATGAAAAGTTGGATACAAGAGACAGGCAAGGCTGGAGTTCCAGCTCCAGCTGCTCCTAAACGCACATTTTATAGATATTTTATATTAAATCTATTTTTTTTCTAAATACACACAAATATTTTGTGTATTTATTATATATATATTGAATTATATTTTATGATTTTTTTTATGTTAAACTTGCTGTGCTGAGGCTGAGGGATCAGGGATTGGGGTTGTTTCTGTGCTGGATCAGTGGGATCTGCTGTTCCTGGATTTGGGATTGGGGATCTGCTGCTGCTCCTGGATTTGGGATTGGGGTTGTTTCCCTACTGGATCAGTGGGATCTGCTGTTCCTACTTCTGGATTTGGGATTGGGGTTGTTTCCCCACTGAATCAGGTGTTCCTGGATTTGGGATTGGGGTTGTTTCCCTACTGGATCAGGTGTTCCTGGATTTGGGATTGGGGTTGTTTCTGTGCTGGATCAGTGGGATCTGCTGTTCCTGCTTCTGGATTTGGGATTGGGGTTGTTTCCCTACTGGATCAGGTGATCCTGGATTTGGGATTGGGGTTGTTTCCCTACTGAATCAGGTGTTCCTGGATTTGGGATTGGGGTTGTTTCCCTACTGAATCAGGTGTTCCTGGATTTGGGATTGGGGTTGTTTCCCTACTGAATCAGGTGTTCCTGGATTTGGGATTGGGGTTGTTTCCCTACTGGATCAGAGGGATCTACTGCTGCTTCTGGGCTTGGGATTGGGGTTGTTCCCTGCTGGGTCACAGGGATTTGTTGCTGCTCCTGATTTGGGATTATTGGGGCTGCTGGAAATTTGGGGGTGGGATTTGGGGATAAGGGATGGGATGGGATGCATCCTGCTGCACCCAGAGCTGGTGAGCAAATCCCCAATCCCATTGCTGGCCCCAAACCATTCCTGGGATTGGCCTGGCCATGGGATTGGCCTCTCCTGCCCACTGGGACAAATCCTGGGGAAATCCTGTCCTGCTGGGCTCTCTGGGAGCAGCTGGCCCAGCCACCCTGGCAGCTTTTCCCTGGAAACCCTGGGAGGATCCCAACCCTCCTCTGCGCCCATTCCCGGTGGGATCTCTGCACGCTGGGGCTGATTTCGGTGCTGACAAAGGCTCAGTTTATTTTTTAAACTCGTCCCCAGCCCTTTGAAAGGCAGGATGTGACCTCGGAGCCTCCTGGCAGAGCACAGCCAATTGCTTCCTTTGTTTAACTCTCCTCTGCTGAATCCTCCCCCAAATCGTTCCCAAATCCCTGAGCCAGCTGGGGGGGGGGGTGCAGGGACAGGGAGTGTTTGCATCCAGGGCTGCTCCTTGGGTGCCAAAATCTGCTGTAAAGCCTCAATGTAAGCAACACTCTGAGCTCCCGAGGTTTTTCCAAACACTCACATCATCCATGGGTTTTTTTTTGGGATCAGATTCAGGGTTGGGGATGCAGGGTCTGCTCCTGGGGCTCCCAAATCCCACCAGCTGTCTCTGGAGAGCAGCTGGACCATGCCAGGCTGCACTCCCGGGAGTTTTTAGTGGTGTTCCAGGATTTATCCTCATTTCCAGCTTGGGAAAAGCTCCAGAGGCGGCAGCTTGAGTGCTGCTGGTTGGAATTGGGAGGGTTTTTGGGGGAAATGCTGCTTTTAGGGCAGGGATGGAATTGGGTTTGAGTTCTGGGGGATTCGCCTCCATCTGGAAATGGGATTGCTCCAAACCCCTCTCCTGCTGTGGGGTGGGGAAGGTGGGAAATTTGGGGGATACAGGTCCCAAAAAAACGGGAAATTTTGGGGGATACAGATCCCAAAAAACCAGGAAATTTGGGGAATACAGATCCCAAAAAAACAGGAAATTTGGGGAATACAGATCCCATGGAAACCAGGCATGGTGCTGCTGTGGGAAGGAAGGTCTGGATTCACTTCCTGACATCCCTGTGGAATTTCTCTGCCTGGGAAGGTGCAGGAATTGCTGGTGGCCCCCAGAAGAGCCCTTTACCACATGGTGGTGGCCTTCTCCTGGAGGGATGAACTTCCATCCCCTGGGAATGGCCGTGCTCAGAGGGACAAATTTCCATTCCCCAGGAATTGCCAGGTTCCTAATGTGGGAGGGATGAATTTCCATCCCTCAGGAATTGCCAAGCTCGGCCTCCTTCTTCTCCCAGAGGGATGAACTTCATCCCCTGAGAATTGTGCTCAAGGGGATGAATTTCCATCCCCTGGGGATCTCTGGGCTCAGGGGGATGAATTTCCATCCCCTGGGAATCTCTGGGCTCAGGGGGATGAATTTCCATCCTTGGGAATCTCCAGGCTCGGGGGGATGAATTTCCATCCCTTGGGAATCTCTGGGCTCAGGGGGATGAATTTCCATCCCTGGGAATCTCCAGGCTCAGGGGGATGAATTTCCATCCCTGGAATTGCCGGGCTCAGCCTCAGCCCGCCCCTAATGCCGGCGCCAGACGGGAGCTGAGCCTGGGGAGATTCCTCTGACCTGATTTAGCAGCGCCACAAAAGCTGCCTGGTCTGGGCTGCTGGCAGCAGGAGCCGGGGTTTTGTAGGGTTTTTTGAAGGTTTTTTGGGGTTTTGAGGGTGGAAAGTGTTGTCCAAACATTCCTGGAGCTCTGGGACTCGCAGGGATCATCAGTCCAACCCCAGGCCCTGCACAGACACCCCAAAATTCCACCCTGTCCCTGAAAGCTTTGTCCAAACCCTCCTGGAGCTGTGGCAGCTTCAGGGCCGTGCCCATTCCCTGGGGAGCTGTTCCAGTGCCTGAGCACCCTCTGGGGGGAAAAAACCTTTCCCAAAATCCAGCCTGAACCTCCCAGGCACAGCTTCACCCTTGTCCTGTCCCTGTCCCAGAGATCAAATCTGCTCCTCCACTCCCCTGTGAGGAGCTGCAGGCCCTGAGGAGTCTCCCTCGCTTTTCCAGCTGCATCCAGAGTGTGGCTTTTTCCTTAGCTTTCCACCTGGTGAGCTCAGGGAGGGTTTCCTGCTCCATCCCTGTGTGTGCCTGGGATCCATGGGCAGCAATTCCAGCAGAGGATTGTGCGCAGACTGCAGGCAGGGGGATGGATGGATGGATGGATGGATGAAGGGATGCCAGCAGTGAGGAGAGACCCCAAAGTTCCCCACCCAATCCCCCCTGGCTGTCTGTTGGCTCCATTCCTAAGATCTCCCTGCTCCTCTCCATCAATCCCTGGGATAATCCCTGTCTGGCCGGTGCTGGGGCTCCTCACACCCACAGCAGCACCAACCCAGCGTTCCCAACACCCACCAAAATCTGGCCTCCATCCCAGATCCCCCTCCTCCAGCCTTGAATTCCTAAGGAATGGCTGAAACACCTTCTCCCACAGGGAACTGGGGGGAAAAAAGCAGTGCCCAATCCCTAGGGAGGATCCCAATTCCTGCAGGGCTGAGGGAGCAGCTCCTGTGCCCAATCCCCGGGGAATCCCAATTCCTGAAGGGCTGAAATGCCTCTTCTCCCAGGGAACTGGGAGAAAATGCAATGCCCAGTCCTGGGGAAGGATCCTGAATCCCAAATTCCTGAAGGGCTGGAGCGCCTCCTCCCCAGGGAACTGATGAAAAGCAGTTCCCGATCCCTGGGGCAGAATCCTGAATTTTGTTCATCCCCACACCCAGCGCAGAACGGCTCCCTCCTGCCTGCTAACTCAGGGGCTGAGCAAAAGCTGCCTCGAATCCTTGTGAGATTTCCTCAAAATCCAAAGGAAACCTAATCCCAGCTTCATCCTTGGCTGTCTGCTGCTCCCCCAGGCCTGGGCTGGAGCAGGACACGGGCGCTGCATTCGCTCCAGCCAGGCTGCTTGCTGTTGTTGTCCGGGTTGGTTTTCATTCCCTCCTCCTCCTCCCGCGGTTTTCCCCCCGTTCCCCCTGAGCTGCACAGGGATGGATTCTTCTGCCTTTCCCAGCCCTCCTGGCCAGCGGTGCCTGATCTCCTCCCTGTTATCAGTGCCTGGGGCAGGGATGTGTTGCCATGGCAATGGGAGATTCCTGGCTGGAAGGGCAGGGATGGATCAGGGATGGTGGGGCCAGCAGGAGCAGAGGGGTCATTCTTCCCCTGGATCCATCACTGGTGAGGCCACCCCCCGATTTAGGAGAGGCTGGAGAGTGTCCAGATGAAGCAGTGAGGCTGGTGAGGGGTCTGGAGCACAAACCCCTCTGAGGAACCCCTGAGGGAGCTGGGGGTGCTCAGCCTGGAGAAAAGGAGACTCAGGGCTGCCCTCACCACTCTGCCACAGCTCCTGAAAGGTGCCTGTGCTCAGCTGGGGCTGGGCTCTTTCTCCAGAAACTGACACAACCAGAGCACACAGCCTCCAGCTGCACCAGGGAAATACAGGTTGGATAGCAGGGAAAAGGTTTTTTACAGAAAGGTGATAAAGTTCTGGAATGTTCTGCCCCAGGGAGGTGGTGGAGTCACCATCCCTGGGGTGTGTTTAACAAAGCCTGGATGTGGCTCTGGGGTGCCAGAGTTATTGAGGTGTTGGGGCTGGGTTGGACTCGATGATCTTGGAGGTCTCTTGGTCATTCTGGGAATTCTGGGACTGAGGAGGTGGTGGAGTCACCATCCCTGGATGTGTTTAACAAAGCCTGGACTGGCACTGGGTGCCAGAGTTTATTGAGGGGTTGGGGCTGGGTTGGACTCAGTGATCTTGAAGGTCTCTTCCAACCTGGTCATTCTGTGGGTGCTCTGGGCTCTGGCTGAGCTGCTCTCAGAGGTCCCAGAGGATCCTCTGCCCTTGGCTGGGCCGTGTCCCTCTCCGTGCCTTTCCTGGGGGATATTGGGATGCTCACATTGGAAATATCAGTAAAAACCAATGCTGAGCCACAGGGAGAACCCTCAGGGTTTGTAAAAACCCCAGGCAGAGGTGCTGGGAATGCTTTGGGATTCCCAGGGGGAATTCAGATCTGAGATCTCCCAGAATCCCAGGAATGGTTTGGGCTGGCTCTCCTCACAGGGCTGGGAATGCTCTGGGATTCCCAGGGGGAATTCACATCTCCTCTGGGCTGGATTTCCTCCCAGGGCTTTTCCTGGGAATTCCGGGCCATGGAGGCCCTGCCAGGCTGGGAATGCTCCTCTTGCTCCAGCAGAGCTGTGGGACCAGCATGCAGGGCCTGGGGGTGAAGCTCCATAGCTGGGGGACCAGCTCTGGCTCCTTGGGAATGGGACAAAACCCCTGGAATGTTCTCAACACCCCGGGTGTGGCCCTTGGGGACACGGGTTTGGGGTGGCACCGTTGGGCTCGGTGATCCTGGAGGGCTTTTTCCAGCCTGGATGACTCCACAATTCCCTGAATTCCATGGTGGGAATTGCTCTGCTGTGCCTGGGCAGGTGGGGACAGGGGACAGTGGCATTAATGGGACAGGGGGACAGTGGCATTAACCCTTTCCTTCCCTCTGCAGACACTACCCCAAGCAATCCTTCACCATGGTGGCAGACAACGCCCGAGAACCTGCGCCTAAAGCAGCAGAGTGAGCTGCAGAGCCAGGTGAGCCCCTCAAATTCCCAAAATTCCCATGGGAAGAACCCACACTGACGTTTTCCCTGTTGCATTTCTGTCTCTGAGGGTTCCATGGTTTGGGATTTCTCTGGGTGCCCCTCAAATTCCCATGGGAAGAACCCACCCTGACCTTTCCCCATTGCATTTTTGTCTCTAAGGGTTCCATGGTTTGGGATTTTTCTGCAGTCCCTCTCCAGAGGGGCCCTTCCAGCCCTGAAAATTCCCTGATTTTCTGTGTGCTTCCCAAATTCCCATGGGAAGAACCCACACCGACCTTTTCCCGTTGCGTTTCTGTCTCTGAGGGTTCCATGGTTTGGGATTTCTCTGGGTGCCCCTCAAATTCCCAAAATTCCCATGGGAAGAACCCACCCTGACCTTCCCCTGTTGTGTTTCTGTCTCTGAGCGTTCCATGGTTTGGGATTTCTCTGCATTCCCTCTCCAGAGGGGCCCTTCCAGCCCTGAAAATTCCCTGATTTTCTGTGTGCTTCCCAAATTCCTATGGGAAGAACCCACACTGACCTTTTCCCGTTGCGTTTCTGTCTCTGAGGGTTCTGTGTTCTGGGATTTCTCTGGGTGCCTCTCAGATTCCCAAATTCCCATGGGAAGAACCCACACTGACCTTTCCCATTTCTGTCTCTGAGGGTTCCATGGTTTGGGATTTCTCTCTTCCAGCCTTGGAATTGACACTTCCAAGCCCATTGGAATTCCATGATTGACAATTCCATGATTCTCTGACTGTTTCCCAAACCCCTCCCTGCCAAGTTCCCACTCCAACCCATCTTTCATAATTCTACTTCTCCCAAGTATCTATAGTCTCATTGACAAAACCCTTCCAAATTGTCAGGATGAGAGGAAACAGCCTCACCTTGTTCCAGGCAAGGTTTAGGGTGTAAATCAGGAAAAAACCATTCCCTGGAAGGGTTCTCAGGCATTGTAAGGGGCAGTGGTGGGGTCACCATCCCTGGAAATGCCCCAAACCCAGCTTGGGCACGTGGGTTAATGGTGAACTGGGGCATGCTTGGACTCTGAGCTCACAGGGCTTTTCCAGCTGTGACAATTCCAGGTTTTCCTGGGCTCTGGCTGTGCTGGAGCATCCCCTGAGCTGTGCTGAGAGCTTTGATGTCAGCCCTGCTCACGAGCCGAGCTCACTCTGCTGGAAAAATCCCATCCAGAGGCAATCCTGTCAGCCAGGAGAGCTCCGTGGGGCAGCTGCCCTGGGATCCCTGCTCCCAATTCCCTTTTTTCCTTGGAAAAGGGGCACTGGGACAGCCCAGGGTGATGGCAGCAGGGCCTGCTGCCTCTGCTGGGCAGGGATTTTCCCTGATGGGGTTTTTTTTGGGATTTTCCCTGCTGTTTTCTGAGATTTTTTTTTCCCTGCTGCTGTTTTCTGGGAATTTTTTTTCCTGTTGTTTCCTGGAAATTTTTTCCCTGTTGTTTCCTGGGATTTTTTTTTCCCTGTTGTTTCCTGGGATTTTCTCTGCTGTTTTCTGAGATTCTCCCTGTTGGTTTTCTGGGATTTTTTTTCCCTGCTGCTGTTTCCTGGGATTTTTTTTTCCCTGTTGTTTCCTGGGATTTTTTTCCCTGCTGTTTCCTGGGATTTTTTTCCCTGCTGTTTCCTGGGATTTTCTCTGCTGTTTTCTGAGATTCTCCCTGTTGGTTTTTGGGATTCTCTCTGCTGTTTTCTGGGATTTTTTCCCCTGCTGTTTTCTGGGATTTTTTCCCTGCTGTTTCCAGTCAGCTTTTTGGGATTGGGATCAGATCCCTGCCTGCTGTGTGCTCTGAAGGATGCTGTGACATTCTTCCTTCCCTGCCCATTACCCTGAGAGTGCCAGGAGCTGCATCCTTGGGAATTCCTCCAGGAGGAGGGGGAGGATGGGGGAGCCTCACCTGCAGAGGACCAGGGACAAAATGGGGTCCCCAAAGCTCAGCTTTTGTCCCCAAAGCTCAGCTTTTCTCCCAGCTCCGAGCTGAGCCCAGCCTGGGGCTGGATTCGTGTCCAGGCAGCGATGACAGGGACAGGGGGGTGACAGGGACAAGGGGACACCGTGGCTTTTCCATGGCAACCACGGAGCTGCTGCTGCTGCTGCTGCTCTGGAGGCTCCAGGCTTTCCCTGGGTTGTTGTTGATGGAAGCAGAGCCTGGGGAGGGGGTTGAGCTCTGCCTGGGCTCTCCTGAGCCTGGGGGGGACTCACAGCCCCTCAGGCTGGGTGGGGCACAGCCCTGGAGGGAGGGGGGGCTCTTGTTCCATGGGTTGGTCCCCACAGCTCAGCCCCTGTCCCTTGTCCCCTGTGCCAGGTGTGCCCAGCTCCTGGGGCCTGCCAGGCTCAGGGGGGACAGGGATGGGACACTGGACACCCTCAGGGATGGGTGACAGGGATGGAGCTGAGTGGGGTGACAGGGATGGGGTGCTGGGATGGAGCTGGGATGTGGTGACAGGAATGGGGTGACAGGGATGGAGCTGGGTGGGGTGACAGGGATGGGGTGACAGGGACAGGGTCCTGGACACCCTCAGGGATGGGGTGACAGGGATGGAGCTGGGTGGGGTGACAGGGATGGGGTGCTGGGATGGAGCTGGATGGGGTGACAGGGATGGGGTGACAGGGATGGGATACTGGACACCCACAGGGATGGGGTGACAGGGATGGAGCTGGGATGTGGTGACAGGAATGGGGTGACAGGGACAGGGTCCTGGACACCCTCAGGGATGGGGTGACAGGGATGGAGTTGGGTGGGGTGACAGGGATGGGACACTGGGCACCTGCAAGGGTGGGGTGACAGGGATGGAGCTGGGTGGGGTGACAGGGATGGAGCTGGGATGGAGCTGGGGTGGCTCAGAGGTGGAAGAGCCTCCTGCAGGGCAGGGCAGAGGCTCCTCAGGGTCACATTCCCAGCAGGATGAGCTGCAGAGGGGATTTCTGTGGGTGCTGGGCAGGGGGAAGCTCTGGGGGTGGGATCCAGAAAGGGAGGGATATCAGAGATTTGGGATAATGAATGGGGGGGATATCAGAGATTTGGGATAATGAATGGGGGGGATAGCAGAGATTTGGGATAATGAATGGGGGGGATAGCAGAGATTTGGGATCCAGAAGAGAGGGGGATACAGGAGGTTTGGGATGTAGGAGGTTTGGAATAACAAATGGGGGGATATCAGAAGTTTGGGATGCAGGAGGGCTGGGATAGCAGAGATTTGGGATGCAGGAGGTTTGGGGTAATGAATGGGGGGATATCAGAGGTTTGGGATGCAGGAGGGGTGGGATATCAGAGCTTATGGGGTAGGGTGACAAGGATGAGGAGCTGGGTGGGGGTGACAAGGATGGGGTGACAAGGATGAGGAGCTGGGTAGGGGTGACAGGGACAGGGTGCTCACCACCCCCAGGGATGGGATGACAATAATGGGACAATGTGCTGGGCACCTGCAGGGATGGGGTGGCAGGGGTGGGGTGGCAGGGACAGGGTCCTGGACACTCACAGGGATGGGGTGACAGGGGTGGGACCCTGGGCACCTGCAAGAGGGAGGTGACAAGGACAAGGAACTGCAAGGATGGGTGACAGGGATGCGGCGTCAGGGATGGGACATTGGGCACCTGCAAGGATGGAGTGACAAGGATGGGTGCCAGGGACACAGTGTCAGGGATGGGACCCTGGGCACCTGCAGGGGGAGGGTGCCAGGACAGGGTGGGTGACAGGGCCAGGCCACAGCAGTTCCAGGTCCCTCCTCTGTCCCCTCTATTTGTGTCCCCGAGGAGGCGCCTCCCGTTCCGCTCACGGGAAGCTGCTGGATAATGATGTCCTGCCAGGCCAAAAGTGTCCCCAAAGTGCCACCCTGGTGCCCACAGGCTGCTTCTCCCAGCCCACGTGTGGCAGGCAAATTGCAGGTTCCCTTCCTGGGGCTCCTTTTCTGAGCTTTTCCTGGGGGGGAATTTGGGCACAGCCCTTCCTGCCCAAGGGTCCTGTGTGGGGGTGGCAGTGCCACCCCTGTGCTGCTGTGCCAGCCCCTCTGGGAGCACTGGCACCTCAGTGCTGGTGACAAAAAGGGGAGGGTTGGATGTGTGAAAGGATTTTAGGATTTGATGTATGAAGGGTTTTTTGAAGGTTTTTTTCTGGCTCCCTTCGATAACTCATGGATGCACTCGGAGTCACAGCACGGAGGGAGCAGCTCCCCCCCGAGGAAAATTAATTGTGGGGTTAATTAATTTGTTAAATTATTCTCATCATCATCATGGGGATGCTGCCAGGTGTTTTTTTAGGGCTGAATTCCTGTGTCCTGACCATCAGCAGGGTGAAAAACCAAGGGAGATGGAGCAGGGTGGGATTGAGGAGGGTAAAACCACCAGATTTATCAGAGGATCTGCCCTCCCTTGGGATTGGCTCCTTGCTCAGTGATTCCCTGTCTTTCCTGCCTGGAATTCTCAGGGATGTTGAGGGATGTTGAGGGAGGCTCAGGGATGTGCAGAGATTCACTGGGAATGCTCAGAAATGTTCAGGGATGCACTGGCAGGCTGAGGGATGTTCAGGGATTCTCTGGGGATGCTTAGGAATGTTCGGGGATGCATTGGGAGGCTCAGGAATGTTGAGGGATGCACTGGGATGCTCAGGGATGCTCAGGGAGGTTCAGGGATGCACTGGGGGGTTCAGGGATGCATTGGGAGGTTCAAAAAGGCTCAGGGATGCTCAAGGAGGCTCAGGGATGCATTGGGAGGCTCAGGGCTGTTCAGGAATGTTGAGGGATGCTCAAGGATGTTCAGGGATGTCCAGGAATGCTCAGGAATTCACTGGGGATGCTCAGGGATGCACTGGGATGCTCAAGGATGCTCAGGGATGTGCAGAGATGCACTGGGAGGTTCAGGGATGTCCAGGAATGCTCAGGAATTCACTGGGGATGTTCAGAGAGGCTCAGGGATACACTGGGATGCTCAAGGATGTTCAGTGATGCTCAGGCATTCACTGGGGATGTTTGGAGAGGCTCAGGGATGCACTGGGAGGCTCAAGGATGCTCAGGGATGTCCAGGAATGCTCAGGAATTCACTGGGGATGCACTGGGATGCTCAGGGATGTCCAGGAATGCTCAGGAATTCACATGGGATGTTCGGAGAGGCTCAGGGATGCACTGGGAGGCTCAAGGATGTCCAGGGATGTCCAGGAATGCTCAGGAATTCACTGGGGATGCTCAGGGATGCACTGAGAGGCTCAAGGATGCTCAGGGATGCTCAGGGATGTCCAGGAATGCTCAGGGATTCACTGGGGATGCTCAGGGAGGCACTGGGAGGCTCAAGGATGCTCAGGGATGCCCAGGAATGCTCAGGAATTCACTGGGGATGCTCAGGGATGTCCAGGAATGCTCAGGAATTCACTGGGGATGTTCAGGGATGCACTGGGATGCTCAGGGATGCCCAGGAATGCTCAGGGGATTCACTGGGGATGCTCAGGGGGTGCCCCTGGGCGAGGCAGGAGCCCTGGCAGGAGCTGCTCCCCTGGTTTAGCCCTGGATGTCACCCTGTCCCTCCTGTGCCCGCTGCTCAAACACGTTCTGCTGCCGCCCCCAGATCCGCTACAAGGAGGAGTTCGAGAAGAACAAAGGGAAGGGTTTCAGCGTGGTGGCCGACACCCCCGAGCTGCAGAGGATCAAGAAGACTCAGGATCAGATCAGCAACGTGAGTGGCCTCTCCTGCCGGCCGTGACACCGCGGTGACACCAGGGGGAGCGGGGAGGGGACAGCTGTGACAAACAGCCCCGGGGTCACGGGTTCCTGCAGCCCTGGCACAAATCAGCCTCTGGGAGGAGAACAGGGGAGGCTGGTTCGGTGATCAGGATCCGATTTTATCGTGGGGTACAGATGGTTATAGTAATTAGGCATTAATGGGGATTTTAGGGAGAGTTAATGGTGATTTTAGGGGAATTTAATGGTGATTTTAGGGGAATTTAATGGTGATTTTAGGGGAAATTTAATGGTGATTTTAGGCAGACCTCATAGTAATTTTAGGGAAATTTAATAGTAATTTTAGGGAGACTCATTATTTAATTAGTCTCCCTGAAATTCGTAATGTAATTGTTATTAGTAGTAATATAATAATTGTTATTGTATCATAATAGTAATATAATAATTATTGATAATAATAATAATTATACTTATTATTTATTATATTAGTGATATAATAAATATTATATAAATATTAGTAGTAATATACTAATTACTAATAATGAGTAATTGTTTGTAATAATTACTAATTATTTAATAGTCATTTTAGGGAGACCATTACTTAATAGTAATTTTAGGGACACTACTAATTAGTTAATTTCTGTATCAAATCTCTGATAGGGATGGACAGGGATAGACAAGGATGGACAGGGAGGCTCTGGGGTGCTCAGGGATGGACAGGGAGGCTCAGGAATGCTCAGAGAGGCTCAGAAATACTCAGGAATGGGCAGGGATGCTCAGGGATGTTCAGGGAGGCTCAGGGATGGATAGGGAGACTCAGGAATGGGCAGGGATAGACAGGGATGCTCTGGGGTGCTCAGGCATGGACAGAGAGGCTCAGGAATGCTCAGAGAGGCTCAGAAATACTCAGGAATGGGCAGGGATAGACAGGGATGCTCAGGAATGCTCTGGAATGCTCAGGGATGTTCAGAGAGGCTCTGGGATGGACAGGGATGTTCAGAAATACTCAGGAATGGGCAGGGATAGACAGGGATGCTCAGGAATGCTCTGGAAGGCTCAGGGATGGACAGGGAGACTCAGGAATACTCAGGGATGTTCAGAGAGGCTCTGGGATGGACAGGGATGTTCAGAAATACTCAGGAATGGGCAGGGATAGACAGGGATGCTCAGGCATACTCTGGAGTGCTCAGGAATGTTCTGGGGTGCTCAGGGGTGGACAGGAATGCTCAGGGAAGCTCTGGGATGGACAGGGAGGCTCAGGAATGCTCAAGGATGGGCAGGGATAGACAGGGATGTTCAGAAATGTTCTGGGGTACTCAGGAATGGACAGGAATGCTCTGGGATGCTCAGAGAGGCTCAGGGATGGACAGGGAGACTCAGGAATACTCAGGAAAGGACAGGGATAGACAGGGATGCTCTGGGAGGCTCAGGAATGCTCAGAGAGGCTCAGAAATACTCAGGAAAGGGCAGGAATGCTCTGGGAAGCTCAGGGATGCCCAGGGAGATGGTGCCAGGGGAAGAGAAGGGGTTTGCAAGGCAGGGAGACGGTGCCACACCAGGAGCTCCCCCAAAAACCCCAGGGGGATTTTTATTCCTTCTTTTTCCGCTCCCGTTGCGATGGATCCACGGAACCCCGGGCAGGGAATGGGATCCAGGCTGGGAGGTTTTCCCTGGGGCAGCTCTGAGCTGGCAGCTGCACTGGGGCTGGGTTAAAAGAAAAAATCACTATTTAAGGAGAAATACACTATTTAAGGAAAAACTCTATTTAAGGAAGGGTCACTATTTGAGGAGGCGAAGGAGAGATATGCACATCTTAGGGGTGATGATCATTAGTCTCTAATTTATTGATTAGGTTACACACTTTTATAATAGTGTTAATAAGCTCATACATATTCTGTAACCTAAGCATTCTATTCGTTAAGCTAAACATCAACTCTTCTTCATTCTTTCAGTCTTGCATTCTACTTTCTCACGCCTCTCTGATTCTTTGTTATCACATTTAGAGATGTCCAAGGACACAGTATTTTCGCAGGTGCAAAGACTCAGATCAGAAGGCTAAACACAGTACTTTTTCAGCTTCTAATAACTAACATTCCCACAGGGCTGGGTTTTGGGGTGGATCCATGCGGGTTTGGGGACGTGAAAGGACAGCACAGAGCCCAGCCCCGGTGGCCCTGCCCTGCCCCTCACCCTCTGCCAGCACTTCCAGCAGCTTCCCGTGCCTGGCTGCCAGCCTGGCTGGCCCTGACCCACTTAGGGAGCCGCCGCAGCCGCCGCGCTGTCCCCGGGGCCAGGGGAGGTGGGGCCGGCCCGGCCCTGCCCCAGAACGGCCTCGGGGGTGGGGACAGGTGAGGAAAACCGCTGGGAATGGGGCTGGGCAGGGCCTGAGCCCGTCCTGGGGCTGTTCCTGAGCCCATCCTGGGGCTGTTCCTGTTCTTCTTCCTGGGGTGCTCCTGCTCCTGGGGCTGTTCTGGGGCTGTTCCTGATCCTAAACCTGCCCTGGGGTTCTCCCTGGGGCTGTTCCTGAGCTCATCCTGGGGCTGCTCCTGGGGCTGTTCTGGGGCTGTTCCTGCTCTTGAACCCATCCTGGGGCTCTTCCTGAGCTTGTCCTGAGGCTGTTCCTACTCCTGAGCCCGTCCTGGGGCTGCTCCTGCTCCTGGGGCTGTTCCTGAGCCCATCCTGGGGCTGTTCCGGCTCCTGTTTTTGTTCCTGGAACTGTCCCTGATCCTGAACCTGTCCTGGGACTGTTCCTGAGGCTGTCCCTGTTCCCAAATCTGTCCTGGGGCTGTTCCTGGGGCTGTCCCTTCTCGTAGGGCTGTTCCTGAGGCTGTTCCTGTTCCTGAACTTGTCCTGGGGCTCTTCTTGGGGCTGTCTCTGTTCCTGGGGCTGTTCCTGAGGCTGTCCCTGCTCCTAAACTTGTCCTAGGGCTGTTCCTGGGGCTGTTCCTGCTCCTGAACCCATCCTGGGGCTGTTCCTGCTCCTGAACCCATCCTGGGGCTCTTCCTGGGGCTGTTTTGGGGCTGTCCCTGTTCCCAAATCTGTCCTGGGGCTGATCCTGATTGTTCCCAAGGCTCTTCCTGATGCTGTCCTCTATCCCTTATCCATCCCTGTCCCTGGGCTGTCCCAGCCTCCCAGGTGCTCTCTCTGCCCCAGCCGTGCCCATGCCCAGCTCCCAGTGCCCTCCAGCCCATCACTGTTTAACCAGGGCACCTTCCCAGGCTCCAGCTGCTTCCTGGTGGGAAATCACTCATTAACAGCGAGGAGTTGATTGGGAATTTTTACCCTCACAGCCCCGTGGCTGGGTTAACCCTTCCCTCCTGTGTCCCCTTTAGCGTTGGGGGTTGCACACCAGGATTCCTAAAGGGGATTTTTGCTCGGTGTTCCCCTGGTTTGGGAGGTGCACGTGGGGCTCAGTCTCATCCTGAAACAATTCTTGACAATTAATTCTTGACAATTAATTCTTGACAATTAATTCTTGACAATTAATTCTTCACCACAATTCTTCACAACAAATTCTTCACCACAATTCTTCACAACAAATTCTTCACAACAAATTCTTCACAACAAATTCTTCACAACAAATTCTTCACAACAAATTCTTCACAACAAGTTCTTCACAACAAGTTCTTCACAATTCCTCCTGTCCTGTGTGTGTCTGGAACCCCTCCGGGCAGAGGGGGAGTGGGGAAGGAGCCCCCGGGATTTGCTGGGGTGGCAAAAAGAGCTGAGCTGGGATGAGGGGAAGGATCCAGAACCCTTCAGGCTGCAAAAGCATCGAGTCCAGCACTAACCCAGCCCTGCCTCACCAGCATCCCATGGGCTTTTAACCCTTCCAGGGACGGTGACTCCCTTTTCTGAAGGAATTCTCCCTCATTTCCCACCTGAACCTGCCCCGAGGCCGTTTCCTTGTCCCAACCCCTCTTCCCTGCTGCAGCAGGGCCGAGCTCTGAGCTGTGCCCCCTCCCTGCAGATCAAGTACCACGAGGAGTTCGAGCGGAGCCGGATGGGGCCCAGCCCCAGCGAGGGCTCGGAGCCGGAGCGCCGCGGTTCCCCGGAGAGCGGCGCCTACCGGAGAGCAGAGCAGCAGCAGCAGCAGCACCACGGCCAGCCCGGAGCCACAGGTGGGCTGGGGACAGCCCCGGGGCTCCTCTGCATCCCCCAGAGCCCCAAATCACAGTGTGGGATCCAGCCAAGTCCCAGGGCATGGATCCATTCACATCCCAGGATCCAGCCAAGTCCCAGGGCATGGATCCAGCCAAGTCCCAGGGCATGGATCCATTCACATCCCAGGATCCACCCAAATCCCAGTGCAGGATCCACCCAAGTCCCAGTTAATGGATCCACCCACATCCCAGTGCATGATCCATCCTTCCCTCCACATCCCAGTTCATGGATCCACCCAAATCCCAGTTCATGGATCCATCCTTCCCTCCACATCCCAGGGCAGGATTCACACAAATCCCAGTTCAGGGATCCACCCAAATCCCAGGGCAGGATCCACTCACATCCCAGTTCATGGAGCCACTCAAATCCCAGTTCAGGATCCATCCTTCCCTCCACATCCTAGTGCAGGATTCTTCCAAATCCCAGTTCATGGATCCACTCAAATCCCAGGGCAGGATCCACTCAAATCCCAGTTCATGGATCCACCCACATCCCAGTGCATGATCCATCCTTTTGTCCACATCCCAGGGCAGGATCCCTCCAAATCCCAGTGCAGGATCCCTCCAAATCCCAGTTCAGGATCCATCTTTCCCTCCACATCCCAGTTAATGGATCCAGCCAAGTCCCAGTGCAGGATCCCTCCAAATCCCAGTTCATGGATCCACCCAAATCCCAGTTCATGGATCCACCCAAATCCCAGTTCATGGATCCACCCACATCCCAGTTCATGGATCCATCCTTCCCTCCCCATCCCAGTGCAGGATCCATCCTTCCCTCCCCATCCCAGTGCAGGATCCCCTGTCCCTCCCCATCCCAGTTCACCCCCTGTCCCTCCCCAGTTTACCAGCAGCAGCAGCCGCCTCCATCCCAGTCCTACGGCTACAAGGAGCCGGCTCCGGCCTCCTCACAGCGCAACGCCCCGGCCGGAGGGGGGGTGAGTTCAGCCCGGACCCCCAAATCCCCACCCTGGGGATCCCTGTGCTCCCTCAGCCCCCAAATCCCCACCCTGGGGATCCCTCAGCCCCAGGAGGAGCCATTTGGGGGGTTTGGATGCTCAGTTTTGGGGGGGATGGATGCTCAGTTTGGGGGGGTTTGGATGCTCAGTTTTGGGGGGGTTGGATGCTCAGTTTGGGGGGGTTGGATGCTCAGTTTGGGGGGGATTGGATGCTCAGTTTGGGGGGTTTGGATGCTCAGTTTGGGGGGGTTTGGATGCTCAGTTTGGGGAGGTTTGGATGCTCAGTTTGGGGGGTTTGGATGCTCAGTTTTGGGGGGGTTGGATGCTTAGTTTGGAGGGGTTGGATGCTCAGTTTTGGGGGGGATTGGATGCTCAGTTTGGCGGAGTTGGATGCTCAGTTTGGGCACTGAGAGCCACCCGGATCCAGCTCTCAGCCTTGTCCCTGGGCTGTGACCCCTCTGTCCCCAGGGAGGGGCTGTGCTGGTGACCCTCATGTCCCCTTGGGCTGTAACAGTGACCCCCTGTGTCCCCTGAGGCTTTTCCATGTCCCCTGGGGCTGTGACAATGATCCCTGGGGCTTTTCCATGTCCCATGGAGCAATTCCATGTCCCCTGGAGCAGTTCCGTGTCCCCTGGGGCTGTGACAATGACCCACCCCCATGTCCTATGGAGCAATTCCATGTCCCCTGAGGCTGTGACAGTGATCCCTGGCGCTGTGACAATGTCCCCGTGTCCCCACAGAAGCGTTTCCGTGCCGTCTATGACTACAACGCGGCGGACGAGGACGAGGTGTCCTTCCAGGACGGCGACACCATCATCAACGTGCAGCAGATCGACGACGGCTGGATGTACGGCACGGTGGAGCGCACGGGGGACACGGGCATGCTCCCTGCCAACTACGTGGAGGCCATCTGAGCCCTGCCCCGGGTCCCCTCCCTCTTGTCCCCTCCCTGCCCGCGTCCCCTCCGGCTCCGGGTCGGGTTTCTCTCGCCACTTCTGCTCCGTGGTGGCCCCGTGCGTGCGGGGTGGGGATCAAAGCTCCGGGGCATTCCTGCTCCTGTCCCTCCTGATCCTCCCTCCCGGCCACGGGATGCCAGGAAAGGGAGGGAGAGGCCAAATTCAGGACCAAATTCCCGCTGTGGGGTGGGGGAAGCAAGGGGGGCTCACCCCGAGCTCGGGCTGGGCTGGCAGCTCCCCCTGCTCGGCCCAGCTCTGGCTCATCCTGCTCCTGGCTGCCCTCAGTGCCCAGAGCAGGAAAGTTTTCAGTCAAATCTCCAAGCAAACCTCTCTGCTCCGGCTGCTCCTGCCTCGGGCTGGGCTGTCCCGAGCCCTCCGGAGCAGGAGCAGCCCTGGGGCTCATCCTGGCTGCAGGGCTGGGCTGGGATGAGCCCCCCTGAACTGGGATCAGGCCCCCTGAATGGGGATGAACCCCTCTCTGGGCTGGGATGAGCTCCTAGACTGGGATCAGCCCCCCTGAGCTGGGATCAGCCTCCTAGACTGGGATGAGTCCCCCTGGACTGGGATGAGCCCTTCCAGACTGGGATGGGTTCACTGGACTGGGATGAGCTCCCAGACTGGGATCAGCCCCCTGAAGTTGGGATCAGCCCCCCTGAACTGGGATGAGCTCCCGAGACTGGGATCAGCCCTCCCAGACTGGGATGAGTCCCCCTGGACTGGGAACAACCCCCTGAACTGGGATCAGCCTCCCAGACTGGGATGAGCCCCCTGAACTGGGATGAGCTCCCCAGACTGGGATCAGCCCCCCTGAACTGGGATGAGCTCCCGAGACTGGGATGAGTTCACTGGACTGGGAACAACCCCCCAGACTGCAATGAGCCCCCTGAACTGGGATCAGCCTCCCAGACTGGGATGAGTCCCCCTGGACTGGGATGAGCCCCCTGAAGTTGGGATCAGCCCCCCTGAACTGGGAACAACCCCCCAGATTGGGATGAGCCCCCTGAACTGGGATCAGCCCCCTGAACTGGGATCAGCCTCCCAGACTGGGATGAGCCCCCCTGAACTGGGATCAGCCTCCCAGACTGGGATCAGCTCCCCCAGAGCTCCAGCTCACTCTGGGGGTCCCCTGGGGGAGCTTTTTCTCCCCCCACCCAGAATTTTCCTGCTTTTCTCCTCCTGCTGCTGAGTGCTGCCCCCCCTCTGGGCCCATCCCGGCTCACTGTCCCCTGGGGGATGTGACGCCCCCAGCCAGCCCACACTGGTGGCAGCTTTTTGGGACCACTTTGGGATCGGGTCATGGACCAAAACGTCAAAGCACGTCCCTGTCCCCTTCTCCTCCGGGCTCCTGGGGGGGATCAGGGTCGGGTTAAACTGGAACTGGGCAGGGAGGGAGGAGCAGGAACCTCAGCGGGGCTGTCCCAGGGGGAAGCTCCACCTTTGTTATTCCCACTGGAAAATCGGGAATAAGGGACCAAAGCAGACATTCCCTGGGACACCTCCCTTCCTCGGGGGCTGGGAAAAGGGAATTGTGGCTGCAGTGGGGTTGGGGACGGGGATTTGGGGCAGGAATCCCAGCTGGTGCTAAAACAGGGAGCACAAGGGCAGGGGGAGCCTCCTCTCCCTGCTGAATCCTCTTCTTCATCACGTTCTTGTTCTGGGAGTGGGTGGGGGGGGAGCCTCAATGTGAATAAACCCTTTTTTAATGGACCAAATAACGCAGGAAATTCCCTTTTGGGATACAGATCTTTTTTTAATCCTCCCTCAAAACCGTTGTCCCGAAATTCTCCCCTCCCCGTGCTCCTTTCACCCCCCTGCCATGGGAAACAAACCTCTTACTGCTTGATTTCTGCCTTTTCTCTCAACTTTATGCACTTTTTTGCCTTTTTTTTTCATAGCTGAAAAGCACCTAAACCTGTATTTAAAATAAATAAATAAATAAATGAGTTAAAAAAAGAAATTACAAGGAAGAAGAACAATTAAAAAGCTGAATAATTGCTTCTCATCACGTGTCCAATAGACCTCGTCCATCCCAGCTTCCCTGGTTGTGTCTCAGTGCTGAGCTTTAGAACGTGTTTTCCTCGGGATCTGTCGCTTCATTGGGGTTTTGTCCTTGTGTCCTCCTTCCTGGGTTGAGCACCCACCAGTAAAAAACAAAATTTTACTAAATTATTCGGCGTTTTTATAAAAATAAAATAAAATAAAAAGAAAACCCACGGAATGGAACAACCCGACCATCGATTCTCTCTTGCTGGTTTACTTAGACTGAAAATAAAAGTTTAATTTTTACCTGCTGATTGTGCTGGCTTTGATTGTGGCCGCTTTTTCCTGTTTGCTTGGGACAAGGGGCGGCTTCCAGAGCTGGGGTTCGGGACACACCTGGGGACCCTCCTGGGCTCATCCCCTGCCTTCGGATGTTTCGGAGCCCCGGCAATGCAGGTGCGATTTCCAGCGGGGTTTCACAAACACCTGGCGGCTGTCTGGGCTCGGATGTTGTTTATCAACAGCTCAAAGAGCGAGAAAAACGAAGGAAGGCGAAGAGCGGTGCTGGGGCACCCCAGGCAAAGTGACTTGGGGATGGGGGCCGCGCTCATTTTCTCATTTTTCCCCAAAAGAACGGGGTGGGGGCTCATCCCCTTGAACTGGGGAGCGGGGACAGAACAACCCCCGCGGGGACAGACGGCCCCAGGGCTGGGCTGAGCCCGGCTGCGGGTTGATCCCGCAGGAAAAGCGGCTCCATCAGCTCCGGCATCGTCTCTGCATCCTGAGAGGGGAGGACGCGGGGGCGGCTCTGCCCAGCAGCGCTGCCCGCAGCCCCCGCCGCCTCCTCCCTCCCTCCCTCACCATGCTGGACATTTTCATCCTGATGTTCTTCGCCATCATCGGCCTGGTGGTCCTGTCCTACATCATTTACATGCTCTGAGGAGCCCGAGATGCGGCTCAGCAGCGGCCTCGCCCCCCGAGCGGCGGCCAGGTGAGCTCCGAGCCCCTCCAGGTGCGACTTTCAGGGGAGGATCGTGCCGGGAAGGGGGGCACGGGCACTTTGGGGGTCGCTGCTGTTGGATTTGGCCGCCTGGGCTGGGAGGGGGGCACGGGGGTGATTTTCCAGTCCGGGCCGCTCAGCCGCGGGCGCTGCGCAGCTGCTGCCGGGTTTATTGGCAAAGCCGCTCCCGCAGCACGGCCCGGCGGCTTTTGTTGCTGAGCTGGGGGGAAATGGAGCGGCTCGGGGAGAAACAGGGCGGGATCCCGGCTGCGCCATCAAAGGAGCCAAAGGAGCCTCCTGGGACCGGCTGCTCCAGCACGGAGCTGCTCCATCCATCCATCCATCCATCCATCCATCCATCCATCCATCCATCCATCCATCCATCCATCCGTCCATCCATCCCCTGTTCTCCCGCACGGAGCTGCTCCATCCCCTGTTCTCCGCAGCTCCAGGCCCGGCTCTCTCACACCGGCCTCTCCTTTCTCCTTCTCTCCCGCAGCCTCCGCCCGGTGCGCGTCCCTCGGAGCCTTCTGGAACAGCGTTAACCTCTGCGAGCCCGGCGCGGAGAACGGAGCGGTCACGGAGCCAGGAACGGGAATTGGGGGGGACACGGGAGGGGGCTCCGAGGGGCTGTCCCGCAGCCGGGACCCGGCTAATCCCCCTGCCAGAACCTGTGTCCTTCACCCTGCCAGGACCCGGCTGATCCCCCTGCCAGGACCTGTGTCCTTCACCCTGCCAGGACCCGGCTGATCCCCCTGCCAGGACCTGTGTCCTTCACCCTGCCAGGACCCGGCTAATCCCCCTGCCAGGACCCGTGTCCTTCACCCTGCCAGGACCCGGCTGATCCCCCTGCCAGGACCTGTGTCCTTCACCCTGCCAGGACCCGTGTCCTTCACCCTGCCAGGACCTGTGTCCTTCACCCTGCCAGGACCCGTGTCCCTCCCGCTGCTCCCGGTGACGCACGCGGTGTCCCCAAGGGGATGGGAAGGGTCCTGTCCCCCCCTTGTGTCCCGTCCCCTCGGTCCGAGGCCGCTCGTCTGAGCTTAATTTTAGGAAGTGGCTTCGATTTTTGCTGAGCGATGTTCAGGGAGCGGAATAAAGAGGAATGACACGGGAGAGGGGAGGTGGCTCTGGTGTCACTGCAGGGATGGGGTGGGGGACACGCGGCTCCAGGGACAAATCCCAGGAGGGCAGAGGGAGCCAGGGCATCCCGGGAATGGCAGAGATCGCAAATCCAGCCTGAGGCGCCTCTGTCCGGGGTCCCCACCCGCCTGTCCCCTCCCTGAGTGCCCCCACACCTCCCTCGGGCTCCTCTCCGGAGTTTGGGGAAGCTCCAGGAGGCCTCGGATAGGAAAAGGAACGCTTTGAGCACAATGGAAATTTCTGTGGGATGGAAAGAACATTTCAGAGCTTCGTTTTTTTCCCCCCCCACTTGGAGATGCCCGGGGAGGTGTTTGGGGCATCAGGAGCATTTTTCCTGTTCTTTTTTGAAGCCCTGCATCCATCCCTGCTCTCCCACCGCCACTCACGGGCAACGACTGAAAGTTTCATCCTCCTAGAGGGCAAAATTTTCGCATTCTTTTTTTTAAACAATAAACACCTGAAATATCCATAATGGGGAAAACTTTATGCCCCTTCAGCTGTCCCTGGAAGCTCCACAGGAGCGTGTGAGAGAACAGGATCCAGGGAGAGCAGGGGGCCAGGAAATGCTGGAATGGGCGGCTGTGACTTCCAGGAGAGGGAAAAAAAAGAGATTTCAGAGCTTGGGAATGCTGGATGTGGTCAGCACTGCCAGCTGAACGCTCCACACTGCAATTTCCTGCCAGTAAAACTCCCGAGAGAAACTCCAGGCTGGGGATTTCACCCCGGGGTGGAACCTCCCACTGAGCCCCCGAGGTGAGGAAACGCTGCTCCCTCTCTCCAGCACCAAATATAGCCGGGAATGGGGAGCCTGAAACATTCCGGGAGGAATTTCTGCATTTCTGCAGGCACAAATCGCGTTCTCAACAACCTCCCCTCCCTCAGGCCGTGTGTGTGCGGAGCCGACATCTGCGGGGATGAGTAAAGAGGAATGTGAGGAATGGAAACTCAGCTGAGTGTGAAACCAGGAACGATCCTTTCCTCTGACTCCCAGGCCTCCCAGAACTGCCGGCTCTGCAGAGAAATCCCTCCCTGCAGGAAGGGCTGGGAAAAGGGAAGCAGGGCAGGAGAGGGGTTTGCAGGCAGCCAAAGGGGCACAGAGGGCAGGGACACAGCTCAGGATCCAGCCCTGCCACCCTGGCACGGGGAATTTGCTCCTGGCTCTGGCTCTCCCCTGCAGCTGTTCGAATTTGGCAGCAAAAGGAAAATCACCCTTTCCCCAAGTCCCCCCATCCCAGCTCAAACCTGGATCCTCTCGGTGTTTGAGCTGATCCAAAGGGAGCTGGAAAAGGAGGGAGCAGGGCTGGGGGCATTTCCCCGTTCACCCCAAACTGGGCCTCACCCCTTTGGGAAGGGAAATGCTGTTTGATGGAAATGTGACAAAAAACTGCCACCAAACATCCCTGAAGTGTCCCAGGCCAGCCTGGACGGGGCTTGGAGCAGGACAGGAGTGGCACTGGATGGGTTTAATGTCCCTTCCAAGCACTCCCCGAGGCACTGGGAGTGAGCAGTTAATGGCAATTAATAAAGCCATCAATAATTGACCGGGAGCAGCGCCGGGCTGACATTCCAGCCCCGCCGGCTGCTCCAGGGAATCAAAGAGCTCCCTTTTCCCTTTTCCCTTTTCCCCTGGCTGAGCTCTCATAAAGGCCCCCCTTGTGCCCGGCTGGAATTCCTGGCCGGGAATGACCCGGGACACGGATGGGGACACACAAAGGGCCGGGCTCTGCTCCCATCCGCTGGAATTATCCATCGGTTCCTGAGGATAAAGGGACAGACAAGGACCCGGGCTGGAGATTCCTGGTGGCTTTTTTCCCCTTCTCACATCGAGGCTGTTTTCTCCTCAAATTTCGGGGTCACTCCAGACACGTTCGGTTCGCGGAGTGGAAAGCAAAGCCTGGAATTTCTCTCCCTTCGGAAATCACGCCCTTAAAACGTCACCTTCGAGCAGCCAGAGGAGGGGAAAGGGATAAAGGGATGTTCCCAGCGTGCTGGGAAGGTTTCACCTCTGCCATCTACCGGCACCACCGCCAGTGCATGTCCCGGAGGCAGATCCTGCCTGGAATTGTGGATTCCACCAACGCCGCCAGGATTTTGGGCACACAAAGTTTGCAGGTGGCGGCTGATGGGAGCAGGTGGGGACAGCTGAGATAAATCGGTGCCGCTGCAGCTGTTCCCACAATTCCCGAGCTAAACGGGGGAAAAGCTGGTGTGAGGGAAGGTTTGGGAAAGGAATATTTGCTCTCCAGGAACCTGGAGGCTGCAAGCAGCACAGAGGGTGTGAGGGCCTTTTATTGCCATCACAGGGGTTGGTCTGGAAGGCAACAGAGCAGAAAATCAAACCCTTCTCCGAGCAGCAAACATTTATCCATTTAAATATTTGAATTTATCCATTTAATGAACCAGTGTTCTAGTTTAATGTGTTTAATGGGTGTCTTCAACTTGGCTAAATCCTAAAACACTTCAGCCTAGGGCAGGGGGAGAGATTTGAAGTTTCTTTTGCTTTATAAAACCTGGAGATTGAGAGGAAGAAATGCCTTGGTCGATCAAAGCACTGGAATTGCTTTCAGAAATCACCTTTCCCTAAAGCTGAATGGACAAACCACAGAGCATTCCTGTCCCAGAGCCTGAGTCAGAGGCCTTGGCAAGCTGGAAAAATGCAGCTCCTCAAATCCCATCCCTCCCTTTCTCCTCAGATTCCCAAGAGAAAACAAATTGAAGAGCTCAGAATGTTTTGGGTTCTGGGCTAAGACAACACGAGCTTCAGTTGGTGTCTGCACATCAGCTATGGAAACCATGTCATTTTTATTGTGTGTGCAAACATGCACAGTGGGAAAAGAATGCAGTTTGTGTTCCCAGCCCTCCTCCCTGGAGGAGCAGAGGGGATGGAATTCCACTCCCCAAGCCCTCCATGAGCTCACTCAGCTGGCCTGGCACGGATGGGCCCAACTTCTGCCACCCCAGCTCCTGCTGGGACGGCAATTTCAGAAATAATCTCTGCAAAAGTTCAAAGGAAAAGAAAGAGAAATCCAGCAGGGCCAGGGGAGGGTTCTGTGGAGCTCAGGAGGTGCTGCTGGCGCTGCCCATGGCCAGGTAGAGGATTTCCTTGTGGAAGTTGGCCTGTGCATTCATCAGGTGGAACAGGTTCAGGAAGCTGCTGTCCTCCTCATCCCTCTCCCCTGGCAGGGCACAGAAAAGGAGTGAGAGGAGGGAATTCAACCAGTGAAGGTCAGGAGGGGGATCCCCCTGAGGCAGAGCTCTCAGCAGAGGGAGGCAGCAGCCTGAGCTTTGTGCTGGGTTTATCCTCAGCCTCTGCCATGGCAGCACAGGAGGAGCTGAGCCTGAGCTTTGTGCTGGGTTTATCCTCAGCCTTTGGCCCATGGCAGCACAGGAGGAGCTGAGCTCAGCCTGAGCTTTGTGCTGGGTTTATCCTCAGCCTTTGGCCCATGGCAGCACAGGAGGAGCTGAGCTCAGCCTGAGTTTAGTGCTGGGTTTATCCTCAGCCTCTGCCATGGCAGCACAGGAGGAGCTGAGCTCAGCCTGAGTTTAGTGCTGGGTTTATCCTCAGCCTCTGCCCATGGCAGCACAGGAGGAGCTGAGTTTAGTGCTGGGTTTATCCTCAGCCTCTGCTCACTGCAGCACAGGAGGAGCTGAGCTCAGCCTGAGTTTAGTGCTGGGTTTATCCTCAGCCTCTGCCCATGGCAGCACAGGAGGAGCTGAGCTTTGTGCTGGGTTTATCCTCAGCCTCTGCCATGGCAGCACAGGAGGAGATGAGCCTGAGTTTAGTGCTGGGTTTATCCTCAGCCTCTGCCCATGGCAGCACAGGAGGAGCTCTCCCAGCCTGTCCAGGGACAGACAGGAACAACTGTGAGCCAGGACAAGGAGCTGGGCTGAGCTGAGTGGTTTAAATTCTGTCCCACCACAAAACTGGGCCCAAAGTCCCTTTTGGGCTGGGCTGGGCTGGGCTGAGCTGAGCTGAGCTGGGCGTTCCTCCCTCCAGCTCAGCTCCACCATTGTCCCTGAGGCTCCAGCAGGGCTGAGCACAGGCAGCAGCTGCAGCTGGTGCAGGTTTAGGCTCAGCCCAAAAGGGACTTTGGGCCCAGCTTTGTGGTGGGACAGATTTTAAACCACTGTTGGTTTCACCATCCATGGCACCGGGAATCCCTTAGCAATTTAGTAATCTTAAAATAAGTTTAAAATTAATAATAGCAATAGTAATAACAATAACAATATATAATAATAATATATAATAGTAAAATAAATATCTAAGAAATAATATAACAGTATGATAATAGAAATTATTATGTATAATAATTAAATAAATATGATTATATATAAAATAAATCTATAATAACATATACTAAAGTATATAATAATAATAATAACAATAACAATAACAATAATAATAATAATAATAATAGGAAATAAATATTTCTTCCTAACTATGACACTTGCTTGGTTACTTTGGTGCCCAGAGCAGCTGTGGATCCCTGGCAGTCCCAAGGCCAGGTAGGACAGGGCTTGAAGCCACCTGGGCCAGTGGGAGGTGTCCCTGCCATGGCAGGGGTGGCTCTGCATGAACTTCAAGGTCCCTTCCCACCCAAACCACCCTGAAACTCTGCAAATCTGGGATTTCATGTTCTCAGAGCCTCACCAGCCAGCACTGCCTGCAGCATGTCCATGAGCATGCGGGCAAAGGAGTTCTCCAGGCACTGCAGGAAGTTGTTCCTCTCCCAGGGAGTGCTGAAAACCTTGCAGACCTTCTGCATCATCTTCACAGCCCAGTCCATGCAGTACAGGTCCTTCTCACACACCTGGAGGGCAGAGGAAGGATTGAAAGCACAGATTTTATGGTGCAAGATCAAATCTCAGCGGTCACCGCTGGTTCTGGATCAGCTGTGCCAAGGCCTGGAAGATCTGGGGTTGTGATAAGGACACAGAGGTTGTTCTTGCTGGACAAAGGGAATTCTGAACCTGTGGAAACTCTCCCTAAAAAGTTCTGTGACAGGACTGAGAGATGAACAGGACTTTTGGTTTTTTCGATCTTCAGGTTGCTGTTTATTTTTCTCTTATCAACAGTTCAGCACTCAGTGTCAGAAAGGTCACCAGACACACAGGTTCAAGGTCTTTTAAAGCTGTTTTGTCCAATTAACTCTTTGAAGGGATTTTATTTCTACCTTTCTACCAATAACTAATTATTTGTCTGTCCACACAGCATCTGCATTGCAGCTCTTTCAGTGCCACCAACACTGCAGAAAATGGAGCAGACGAAGAACAAGAAGGAGATCAGACAAGGCCCAAAATCCTCCATCTTGTCTTTTATCCACCTCCATATTAAAACCCCAAAACTCTGATTTTTTTCCACCCTGTGATAAATTACACTATTATCTATTTCACACACAGTAGATGCCAATTCATCCCAATGTCTTGGAAGTTTTCTCCATGGCTGAAGGTTAAAAGCAGTGTTCTCCTGGGGCTCAGCACTTCTCAGGACAGGCAGAGAAATATTCCCTGTGCCCTGGATTCCAACATGAACCTTTTGCTGGTGGTGCTTCTCCTCAGGGATGCGCTGGACAGGGAGCAGAGAGGTGGAAGAGCTTTTCTTACAGCAGAAAGGAAATACAGTTCATGAGGGAAAAAAGTAAAAATAAAAGCTGAAAAATTGTTTTCAATCCCATAAATTAAAAACGAAGGGCAAGGGCTGCCCCAGACTGGGCTAGGTGGGATGTCTGCCTCAAATCTCTTTTCAGCTGCTGTTTGCCTTAAAACTGACTTTTTGCACCTTGCAATGGAGTGGGTTTGGTTCCATGGCACAAGGATGTGGAGGGGAGAGCAGCTCCCATCACAAGTGGAAATCAGGAACCCAGCTCCTGGCTGGATTTCTTCGTGTGGGGAAAACCCTTTCCAGCCTGAGGCAGCAAATGTGGGGCAGAGAGGCTGAGCTGTACTCACCAGAACCATGAAGACCATGAGCCTGGCCAGCTCCATAGCTCTGCCATTCACAGCTTTGCTGGCCATGAAGGTGAAGCAGATGCTGTTCCCACTGAGGAGCAGCAGCCGAGCGTTGTTCTCCATCAGCCACTCCTGGGGAACCACTTCAGAGCAGGGAAAAAGAGGATTTCAGTCACCTGAAATTCCTAGAAATCCATTGCCACTGTTGGAAATGGATTTATAGAAAATGCTCAGACCTTGACAGAAGGTTTACATGGTGTGTGTTTGGATGTAAGCTTTGAGATAAGAAATGTTAACTTAGAAATGCTCTAGAAAAAGACAGACATTGTTGAGAGAGAAATGGAACTAGAAATAAATAAATAAGACTAGATATTTTAGAGGAATAGAACTATGAAAGATGTATTGTACTAAGACCTAAAGGAGTAATTTTAGACAATTAGCTTTAAGACATTTACAACATAGTGTGACTAAAGCTGATAGGGTGAAAAACACTTCTAGTGCATTGTAATTAAGAAATAACTTCTGATTGTGATAGCATGAATTATAACATCTGTATTGTCTCACCCTCCTCATGAAAGTAAAAATAGAATAAAAGGTTTTAAAACACCTCTCAGTTGCCCCATCTCTGGGTCAGAAAAGGGTAAAGTCCAACAACCCCTGAGCAGAAAGGGAGCAGTGAAATTGCACCAATAATCCCTTCCAGTGGTGGTCAGAGCTCTCCGCACCAACTCTGGGACACAACCTCAGCCAAAACTCTCAGTGCAGCTGGGAAAAATGCTCAGGAGAATTTTGCCTGAGCAAATCCGTGTTGGGACAATGTTTCCTGAATAATTCAAGGCAAGATTTGAGTTTTAAAGGTCTGCATGGGTTCTTAGAAGATTTCTCCATGGGGAAAGACAGCCTGGATGTGTAAAACCAACTGGGTTTGTCTCAGCCCAGCCTGGCTTCCCAGTGGGATGACTTTTCCAGCTAAGCCTCAGCTACTGAGAGGAATTTTGCAGCACACAGCTGGGTTTGGAGGATGTGAGGATCCATAATCCCAGGGATTAATGATAAAGGTGAAAACACACCTGAGAGCTCATCCACAAGACTGATAACATCATCTGCTGTCCATTCTCTAGCTTCTGTACCATAGAGCAGCTTAATTGCATCAGCTAAACCCTTCAGACTGGTCTCATCTGTTGGTCCTTCTATCATTTTCTGCCAGACCACGTGTCCTGGGTGATATATCAACCACAACTGCTGGTAAGTGACAGTTTTTAAACAAGGAAGGTGCTAAACTGAGCCTCACAGCAGAGGCAGAGGAGAGGAATTCAGGTGACACCACTGAGGCTTTGTGATTATTTTCCATCTGTCATTTCAGTGAGTCAAACTTTAAAGAAACTCAGTTTTAATAATGAAGTGAGAAAATGTGCTTTCCTTCAGGGAAATGGGTGCTTCTTTGAGATGGATTTGAGTCTCCCCAAGCAGGGGAGAATAGAGGAACAGAGGTGTAATTTAATTTCTTCATTGAATTGTAACTTACATGTGTGTTTGTGTGCATAATTTATATATTTTCTGTATGTTAGTGACGCCTGGTTGAGCAGAATAATTTTTTCCCAATGGTTTCAGATGGGCAGAGGGCAGGTTCAGATTGGGTCTTGGGAAGGAATTCCTTCCCTCCCTTCCTCATGGGAGGATCCTGTGAGGGTGGTGAGGGGCTGCAATGGGGCTGCCCCATCCCTGCAAGTGTCCCAAGCCAGGCTGGATGGGGGTTTGGAGCACCCCACACTGGTTTGGGACAGTGGGAGGCATCCCTGCCCACGGCAGGGGTGGCACCGCATGAACTTTAACATCCCTTCCACCCCAACCCATTCCACAACTCCACGATTCCAACACAATCCCATTTTTTGGGCTTTCCTGCCAGAAGCTCTCCTCCTGGGGGCTCACCATCGCGGGAGGACACGGGCCCGAAGATGATGTAGAGCAGGCGGGCCTGGTTCACCATGGGCCAGGGCTTGAGGATGCGGGTGAGCCAGAAGGCGGAGTCGCTGCGGCGGCTCCCGGGCGACAGCAGCACCCCCCGGCAGAACAGGCGGATCCGCAGCTCCAGCCTCCGGGCGCTGCCTGCAAAACCGGCCGGGATCAGCGATTCCCCGGCCTGGATCCCTGCAAAGCGCAGCTTCTTCGTAGGGAGGGAAAGGGAGGGGTTTGTAACGCGTTTCACTCGGGTTTTGTCTCTTGCTGCCTGAGTTTGCTGAGTTTGGGTGTTTTTCCCTAATTCAGGTGGTGGGTGCATCCTCTGGGGTTTGGCAGTGGGAGGAAGGGTGATGTGGATGGAATGTTCCTCAGAAATTATCAAAACAAAACAATCCCTCGTTCTGGGGAGCAAGGGATCAAAACTATTTCTCCCTTGAGAAATTCTCATGAGGAATGGGAGAAATGGGAAACTTCCTTGATAGGCATTTGCCCTATCAGGGCTGGGGTTCAGAAAGGTTAAACCTCACTTTTTACTGCTTCATTCTAGTCCTAATTTTTATCTCTAATTCCTCTCCCATGGACAGCTTCTTCCTAGGGAGGGAAAGGGGGGTTTTGTGATGTGTTTCACTCAGGTTTTGTCTCTTGCTTCCTGAGTTTGGGTGTTCTGCCCTAATTCAGGTGGTGGAATCTGTGGGTGCATCCTCTGGGGTTTGGTTCCTGGCGTTTGGCAGTGGGAGGAAGGGTGATGTGGATGAAATGTTCCTCAGAAATTATCAAAACAAAACAATCCCTCGTTCTGGGGAGCAAGGGATCAAAACTATTTCTCCCTTGAGAAATTCTCAAGAGGAATGGGAGAAATGGGAGAATTTCTTGAGAGGCATTTGCCCTATCAGGGCTGGGGTTCAGAAAGGTTAAACCTCACTTTTTACTGCTTCATTCTAGTCCTAATTTTTATCTCTAATTCCTCTGCCATGGACAGCTCCTTCTTGGGAGGGAAAGGGGGTTTTGTAATGTGTTTCATTCGGGTTTTGTCTCTTGCTTCCTGAGTTTGGGTGTTCTGCCCTAATTCAGGTGGTGGGTGCATCCTCTGGGGTTTGGTTCCTGGCGTTTGGCAGTGGGAGGAAGGGTGATGTGGATGGAATGTTCCTCAGAAATTATCAAAACAAAACAATCCCTCGTTCTGGGGAGCAAGGGATCAAAACTATTTCTCCCTTGAGAAATTCTCAAGAGGAATGGGAGAAATGGGAGAATTTCTTGAGAGGCATTTGCCCTATCAGGGCTGGGGTTCAGAAAGGTTAAACCTCACTTTTTACTGCTTCATTCTAGTCCTATTTTTTATCTCTAATTCCTCTGCCATGGACAGCTCCTTCTTGGGAGGGAAAGGGGGTTTTGTAATGTGTTTCATTCGGGTTTTGTCTCTTGCTTCCTGAGTTTGGGTGTTCTGCCCTAATTCAGGTGGTGGGTGCATCCTCTGGGGTTTGGTTCCTGGCGTTTGGCAGTGGGAGGAAGGGTGATGTGGATGGAATGTTCCTCAGAAATCCCTTGTTCTGGGGAATGGGAGAAATTCTCTAGAAGAATGAGAGAAATGGGAGAATTTCTTGATAGGCATTAGTCCCATCAGTGCTGGGGTTCAGAAAGGTTAAACCTCACTTTTTGCTGTTTCATTTTCTTCCTAATTTTTATCTCTAACTCCTCTCCCATCGACTTCATTGTTGTAGGGTAGGAAAGACTCAAACCCACAATTGATGTGTAGGCACGAGTGATGCTTTGGATTGGTACTGGGATGGTTTAAAATCCCTAAAGGCCTCTCAAAACAGATCATTTCAGACACGTTACATTTTCTCTCTCTTGGGGAGAGAGAGAATTCCTGCTCTTGGGGAGGAGTGTCCACCAGGTGAAGCCCAGAACTGCTGTAGATGCCCACAGAGCCCCCAGCAGAGTCAGGAGACAAATCCCACAACCAGGAGCCATTTCCTGGCTGGCACTTTTGGTTTTTGGGGCTGAACTGGCATTTTTTTGGGATTCTGGAGTTACCTGGTTTGCTGCTGACAACCGTCTGCACCTTCCGGGCTAAATTGCTGAGCTCCCAGAGGAAGTTGAACACCCGGTGGCACTCGAGCTCATCCCAGCCCGCGGTCAGGATCTGCAGGGGGGGAGAAATGGGCTGAAAATGAGGAGGTTGAGCAGAAGGGTGGAGAAATGGGCTGAAAATGAGGAGGTTGAGCAGAAATCCCCTTCCCAATGCCAGCAGATAAAGGCGATTTTATCCCGCAGTCTCTCAGGAGAGGCAGGGAAGGGTCGTACCTGAGTGGAGGTGCTTAAGGACTTGTACTAAAATAAACTTTCTAACGTGATTTGAAGCATTAGAAAGCAGGGATTCATCAGGTGGTGCTTAAGGATTTGATACGAAAATGGGCCAAAAAAATAAAATTTCTGACATGATTTGAAGCATTAGAAAGCAGGCAGTTCATTCATCAGCCTGATGCCTCCCAGAAATCAAAAAGAGCTGAGAGTGTCCCAAAAATCTGATTTGTGGCTGTGATGTGGAAGGGATTTGCTACAAAATGTCCCAGCATAATAATCACCTGCTCTTCTAAGACAGGATTTTAATTTTTTTTTATTTGGTTTACATTAATTTTAAGCTACCACAAACAGGAAGTGTTCTGGCCTTTGTTGTGTGGAGCTATTTCCCTGGAAATGAAAGCATTTCTGCTCTTGGCCTGTGAATTTGGGGCTGTGTGATAAAATTCTCTCTTTCTCCCCTGTCTTCTTAGGTAATAAATTGCTAATTAAAGAAAAACAGACTGGCTGGGAGTGAAATCCAGGCCAAGAAATCCTCAGCAGTCAAATCAGCAACTTCCAGAAGCAGAAAGAAAACCCAGACAACTGTATGAATAAACACCTCCAAAAAAAACAGTTTATACTTAAAAAAATCTTGCAAAACACAGGTTAAGTTAGAAAAAAAAAGCCTGAATTTTCTTTTTTTAATGAATTTTACTTGCCTGGTGTGCATGGGGATACTGTACCTGTAAGAAAACCCCATAGCACTGCAGGCCCAGGCAGTGCAGGGGACTGGCACAACCATTCAGCTTGAAACAGGAAACCTGCAAGGGCAAACAGCAGTGGTTGGACCTAATTAGCCAATTTTTAATTGCTGTGATTGGGAATTCTCTGTGCTCCTCAATTCAGAGAGGTGAAGGAGGATTCCCTCTTGGTGTGAGTTGGAAATGAGATGTTGGAATGGGTCGTGGCAGCTGCTTTAGGGTTTGGAGTCAAAACTGGGGGTGTGCAAAAGGGTTTGGGGAAGAAAAACTCCAATTTTCATGAAGAAAACCCAATTTTCAGGGAGGAAAAGCCCCAATTTTCAGAGAGCAAAACCCCCAATTTTCAGGGAGAAAACCCCCCATTTTCAGGGAGGAAAAACCCCCATTTTCAGGGAGGAAAACCCCAATTTTCAGAGAGCCAAACTCCCATTTTCAGGGAGGAAAACCCCAATTTTCAGAGAGCCAAACTCCCATTTTCAGGGAGGAAAACCCCAATTTTCAGGGAGCCAAACTCCCATTTGCAGGGAGGAAAAAATCAAGAGGCAGATGTGGTTAAGGGATAAGGGGTTTTTACCTCAGGAAATATCCTATCCCAAGATAATTTAGGGTTTTCCAGCCTTTAGGATGTTTGGTCTCCTGGCCTAACCTAATACCAGGACTAAACTGAGTTATCAGATTTAAGGAATTTACAGGCATGCATGCTAAGAATACTTAGAGTTCTAGAAAGAATATAAAAATAAAAAGTTTAAATACATTTTTACATCTAAACTTTTAAAAAATAATAAGATTGAATTTTAAAATAAGCACAATAAATATGAATATAATTTAATAATAAGTGTTTTATGAAAGGTTCTATTTTATAAAAGGCAAAAAAAATTCATTTTGCCCTCAGACTTACCCCTGAGAGCACCTTGTGCACATACTTGAGCCTGTCCCTGGTGGGCAGCAGCAGGGTGCACCTCTTGAGCAGCAGCCCTGGGGCAGAGGAGGGCAACACACACAGCTCTGGGGGTGCTCAGACACTGCTGGAGCATCCTCAGGAGAGAAAAAAACATAAATATAGGCCCAGAGAAAAAGCTGCTGTGAGGAGAGATGGGGACTCCAGGCGGCTCTTCAAAATCTGTTTATGGTGTGGAAGAGGTTAAAGCAGTCACAGGTCATGGCTGCAGTTATAGGCAAGTTTTCATGGAGGAAAAACCTCAGTTTTAGGGAGGAAGAAGCCAAATTTTCAGGAAGGAAAGGCCCCAATTTCAAGGAGGAAAACCCCCATTTTCAGGGAGGAAAACTCCCAGTTTTCAGGGAGGAAAAGCCCCAATTTTCAGGAAGGAAAACTCTCAATTTTCAGGGAGGAAAAGCCCAATTTTCAGGGAGGAAGAAGCCAAATTTTCAGGAAGGAAAACTCTCAGTTTTCAAGGAGGAAAAGCCCCAATATTCAGGGAGGAAAAGTCCAATTTTCAGGGAGAAAGAGGCCAAATTTTCAGGGGGAAAAACCCCAAATTTCAAGATGAAAAGCCCCAATTTTCAGGGAGGAAGAAGCCCAATATTCAGGGAGAAATAAAACCACTTTTCAGGGAAGAAAAGCCCCAATTTCAGGGAGGAAGAAGCCTAATTTTCAGGGAGGAAAACCCCAATTTTCAGGGAGAAAATAAAACCACTTTTCAGGGAGAAAAAGCCCCAATTTTCAGAGAGGAAAACCTCCAATTTTCAGGGAGAAAAAACCCCCCAATTTTCAGGGAGGAAAAGCCCAATTTTCAGGGAGGAAAAACTTTTCTATATAAATATATAGAAATTGTGGACAGTTAGGGATTTGCGTGCGTAAGATCTCGGTCTGTACGGGCAGACTGCCCCTTCCCAGTGCAGGTGGGACACACCCTGCAAAGGGATCACCCTGAGCCAAGTCACAGGTCAGGGCAGATGCTTTGGCAATGCCACCCTGGCCAGGCAGAAAGGCAACGTCTGCACTGACGTGGTCGAGCCCGACCGAAAGAACAAGTGGGTCGTCCCATCCGCGTCAGGGATGCGGGTTTGCCAGAGATCCGGTGTGAGCCCTTGTGTGTTTCTTGCCAAATTCAGTGACTCTAACGACTTCTGTGTCCAAGTTCTGATCGTTCCTAGGGTCCTGTACCACCTCTTTGAAGAACCCAGCCGGCTCCACAAAAGAGAAATACTAACAGGTATAACTATCGCAATGCTGCTCGGCCTAGGAGCAGCTGGAACGGCAACGGGTGTGTCAGCCCTAGCGACCCAACACCAAGGAGTGTCCCAGCTGCAGATGACCATCGATGAGGACCTGCAGAGGATAGAGAAATCCATCTCCTTTCTGGAGAAGTCAGTCTCCTCACTCTCGGAGGTGGTCCTGCAGAACAAGCGAGGACTGGACCTCCTGTTCATGCAGCAAGGAGGCCTGTGTGCCGCCTTGAAAGAGGAATGCTGCTTCTACGCGGACCACACGGGAGTCGTTAGAGACTCCATGGCAGAACTCCGGAACAGACTGGCTCAGAGACAGAAAGAAAGGGAAGCCCAACAGGGTTGGTTCGAATCCTGGTTCAACCGGTCTCCATGGCTCACCACCCTGATTTCTACCCTAACAGGCCCAGTCACAATGATCTTACTAACCCTGATCTTCGGATCTTGCGTACTAAACAAGCTGGTGCTATTTGTTAGAAGACGTTTAGAAGCGGCAAACATTCTGTTTCTCGAGCGCCGACAGTTGCTTTAAAGCGTGCTAGTTACTAACACACAATTTTATGCTAATTCTACTAACCTATGAAATTTTGTAACCTTTACATTTTATAACTTTATGAGATTTTTACTAATCATGAGAGGGGGGGGAAATGTGGTCAGTCAGGGATCTGCGTGCGGAAGATCTCGGTTTGTACGGGCAGACAAGGAGCCCCCCCTCACCTCGCAGTCTGACCTTGGCTCTGCACCTGGCAACATCCAATTGGATGGAAGTGACACAGACTGCCGAAGCCTTTATAAACCCCTGAAACTTCTCAATAAATGCCATTTTGCTATCCACCATACTGGTGTCTGTAGCATGTGGACCGAGTGACCCTGGGCCTTGGGTCACTGTGCCAGCTCTAGAGCCAGGTCGCTACACTGCAACGGCAACACCCAACAGGGTTGGTTCGAATCCTGGTTCAACCGGTCTCCATGGCTCACCACCCTGATTTCTACCCTAATAGGCCCAGTCACAATGATCTTACTAACCCTAATCTTCGGACCTTGCGTACTATACAAACTGGTGCTATTTGTTAGAAGACGTTTAGAAGCGGCAAACATTTTGTTTCTCGAGCGCCGACAGTTGCTTTAAAGCGTGCTAGTTACTAACACACAATTTTATACTAATTCTACTAACCTATGAAATTTTGTAACCTTTACATTTTATAACTTTCTGAGATTTTTACTAATCATGGGGGGGGGGGGAATGTGGACAGTCAGGGATCTGCGTGCGGAAGATCTCGGTTTGTACGGGCAGACAAGAAGCCCCCCCTCACCTCGCAGCCTGACCTTGGCTCTGCACCTGGCAACATCCAACTGGATGGAAGTGACACAGACTGCCCAAGCCTTTATAAACCCTGAAACTTCTCAATAAATGCCATTTTGCTGTCCACCATACTGGTGTCTGTAGCATATGGACCGAGTGACCCTGGGCCTTGGGTCACCATACCAGCTCTAGAACCAGGTCGCTGCGCCGTAACGGCAACAAGAAATAAATAAATAAATCTAGAAAAACCAATAAATAAATAAATACATATATATATATAGTTAGTTATATAGTTATATATGTTATAACTTGCCTCTATATAACCATAGGCTAGTTATAGACATAACTAGCTGCAGTTATAGGCAAAGCTTGAAATTCCTTAATGTAAAACACAGCAGAGAGGGAAATTTATTCTCATGTTTGGGATGTCAGAGTCTGGAGCTCATTATCCTGAGGAACAGCTGGTTGTTGAGCAGAATTTCTTCTCCACTCCTGACAAGAAACTGGGTTAACAGCTTGCACTCAAAAAGCCTTTCACCAGAATAAAAAATATATATACTGCTTGTTAATTAATCAAGGCATCCTCTGAAAAGCTTGGAGTTTCCCAGGGGAAATAAATTAAAAAAAAATCCTAAAAACTCATCTTTTTTTTCCCAAGGTCAGAAAGTTTTTTCCTTTTCCCCAAGGCAGACAGGCATCATTTATTCATCAGCCTCAATTCTGCCCCAAAGCTCAGCCAAGTCCATTTTTTATTGACTAGGTCAGGCTTTGGAGAGCATTCCCCGAGGAGCAGCTAACTCAGAGGTTTTGGGATACCCAGAAGAGGCAGGATTTGTTTTCCATAAATCTGAAATTTTGGGATGCCCAGAGAAGGGGGGTGGACACACAGGCTTTGTTTTCCATAAATCAGAAATTTTGGGATGCTCAGAAGAAGCAGGAAACCCAGGATTTGTTTTCCATAGATCAGAAATGTTGGGATGCTCAGAAGGGGCAGGACAAGCAGGGTTTTTTCCAAAAATCAGAAATTTTGGGATGCCCAGAGAAGGGGGGACACAGAGGCTTTGTTTTCCATAAATCATAAATTTTGGGGTGCTCAGAAGAAGCAGGAAACCCAGGCTTTGTTTTCCATAAATCAGAAATTTTGGGATGCTCAGAACAAGCAGGAAACCCAGGCTTTGTTTTCCATAAATCAGAAATTTTGGGATGCCCAGAAGGGGTGGGACAAGCAGGGTTTTTTCCAAAAATCAGAAATTTTGGGATGCTCAGAAGAAGCAGGAAACCCAGGCTTTGTTTTCCATAAATCAGAAATTTTGGGACACCCAGATGAGGTAGAACACACAGGCTTTTTTCCATAACTCAGAAATTCTGGAAGAATTCCAGGCGATTCCTCAGCGCTGGAAGGGATTCTTTTACTCCTCTATTGTTTTTTTAGCCACACCCTCAGCATTCCCCTGGGCAGGAGGAATATTTGGGGTGAGTTTTGCTCTCACCTAGAGCTCTGTAGTGCTCCAGGATGGAGGCTCCCTCTCTCCTGGCAGGGAGCTCCTGGTGGAAGTCCTGCAGCAGCAGCCGGCGGCTCCCTGATGAGGTGGAGATGTAATTAATGAGGCGGCCGCTGATGGTTTTGGACACCATGCTCAGCATGCTGATGTCCTTCACTGCAAAAGCAAAGCCCAGGACACTCCTAAATCCCCTCTGCAAGGGAAAGATGCTGATCACCAGTCAATGACTCCCTCTGGTTTCAAAAAACCAGTCCATGGCTCCTTCAGCCTTCAAAAGAACAAGGCCAAGAAATGAGATTTATAAATAAAATAGAAATTAATGAATGTTGGTCTGCTTTGCCAGTGGACTGGAGTAATTAGAAGCTGACAGATCTAAGGAATGATTTTCATATTCGATAGGCAGAAAATAACTTCAAATCGATTGGCAAATATATATTGGTCAAATAGCGTTGCAGTTTTGGTCAGTTGGTTTTTTTTCCATTACTTAAAAAGCAGGAAATTCAGAGTTGAAGTCACATAAAATTATTTGAACTATTTCAAAGCGACAATGTTTTAAATAATAACGGTTTGTAAGTTTTAAAATAAAAAAATAGATATGGTAATTTTCAGATCTCGATGTTTCTGATCAGGTCCCCACCTGAGAGATAATTCAGCACCATTTGGAAGATCTCCAAGGGAAGGGTTTGGAAATCCCCCAGCGCTGACAGAGCAGGGGAATCCCTGCCCGGGCTGTGGCCGGAGCGGCGGCGGCTCCGCCTCTGCTTCTGCCTGGGCACCGAGGTGCGGCTGCTCCCCGCGCTCGAGGTCATGGTCCCCCTGCTCCCATACACCGAACCTGGAGAAAAACCCAAAAAAATACATTAAAGTCGGATTTTCTGAGGAGGAAAAGGCTCCCAGAATGAGAAAATGACTCCCTTGGTGTGTGTGTGTGGGGGGGGGATAAACTGCCTGGATTGAGTGAAAGCAATTTGCTAAAGAACTTTTAGTACATAAAGAATGAAATGTGTTCTAACTTCTTCTTCTTCTTCTTCTTCTTCTTCTTCTTCTTCTTCTTCTTCTTCTTCTATTTAATAAGAATAGTAAAATATATAAAATAATAAACATATATTATGTAGTATAAATAGTATTAAATATATTATAACAGAATATTATAATATCATATCATATCATATCATATCATATCATATCATATCATATCATATTGAAAGGATCATCACTGTTCCTTTAGGCTGATAATTACTGATTGTGCAGGACCAAAGCAAAGATTAAAAGCACCAAAGTGCTTCAAACCCTTCTTTTTCCTGCAGCACCCAGTTGGTGCAATGCTCAATTTAATAGAATGTATAAAAATAATTATGTACATGATATAAAAATAAATGATGCAGCATTGCCCCGTGAAAATGTCAGCGCCTCGGGCTTTTCCAAAACCATAAGGAGCAGAAAATGAGCTCTGAAAAGATCAAGAAATCAGATTATTTGCTTCACCTTCTGGGTTTTGAGTGTCTAGAACTTCAGTGTCAGGCAACACTGGGGATTGCTGAGTCAAATTTCTGTTTTCACTGAGATTTTTCACGCCGCTCCCTGATTCTTGCAGCTGAGGCTCCGCGGGCACTGCCAAGTGCAGGGGGTGATTCCAGGAAAAATCCTCCCTGAGAACAAACCCCATTGTTCCAGAGATTAAAAATGTACAAAATGTCAGACAACAAACTCCCAAACATCCTCCCTGTTTATTATCAAACAGCTCCAGCCAGACTCTCTGATATCCCACGGAGGGGAAACGGCCCTGGACACAATGGGGGCTCTGTTTGTGCAGAGAAATGGGGGAGTTTTGGGAATTTTGGATCTGGGGAGACTGGGAATGGGATATTTAAGGGATTTTTAATGTCATTTGGAACGTTTTTAACTTAGCTGCAGGGTATTTCTGGCTTGCTAAAGCAGCTGAAAACTTTCACAGGGCTTGGGAGGAAACGAGACTGCTGCTAAAATTAGTGGGTTTAGGATTTTAGGAGGGAAAATCGACAAAACACCCTGAAGAAAAATCACCTCTAGAAAAAAAATCATATTTAAAATGCTTATCTTCTAAAAGCAGGGATTTTTTACATGCAGAATTGTGGATTCCTGCTGTGCCACATAAAAATCAACCCATTCCCTGTTTATGAGCAGGCGCCACTAAACTTGGCTAAATCTGGCGCAGATTTCTGATCCAGGCTTTAGAAATAAAGTTGCAATCCTAAGATACTTTCTTCTCTTCCCACTCTTCTTTCTGTCTGAAGCTGTGGGGGTTTGTGGGATCTTTCAGTGATTCTTTTTTTTTAAATCTTACCTTGGCTCTCCAGTTGTGGAAGGAAAAAATACTTTGCCACCAGCGAGGTTTTTGGCAAGGATTTGTCTAATATTTGTCAGTTTCTGTCCAATCTGGTCAAGGTTAAATTGATTATCGCTGTTGTAATGCAGAGCAGAGCTAGATAAAATTAGTGTAAATAAAAATGAGTGCAAACAGACAGTTTTAAAGCCTTTTCTGAAAGCTCCCGTTTGCTTCCTCTTTGACTTAATGTGAGACTTTTTATTTCTTAGGGAGTTGAGCCAGAGCAGGGCAATGGGCTGTGCATCTCCATCTGCTGCTGGGACACCAATGTTTGGAGAACTGCTTAATCCACACTGGAAATTGAAAGGTAAACGTTAAATATTTAACAAGCTAAACTCATAATATTAGCTAAGAAGGGTCATCTTATTTGTGGCTATAAACTAATTTGTTTACAAGGCAGAAAGCATCAACTTCCACCCATGCTGGTCTTAAGCAGTTGCTAAACTCCTGCTAATGGATGCAATTTAGTCCTGATCTTTCTCGGAGCCCTGTGTTAGCATTTGGCAAACATTTATTGCAAAAAAGGTGTTTACTCTGGAGATTGGTTTGGGATGTTTCCCTTTCCCTTCCTCATCACCGGGAGCATAAACCCAGTGGCTTTGAATATTAACCCCAATGGGGGGGTTCTCATTTGTTTTTCCCAATTTTCTCTCGTCTTCTGTGGTATAAAAACGAAATAAAACAGAGTGGAAGAAAATAGAAGTAAACAAAATAACCATTTTCAAGTAGAAGCTGAAGTGGAGGATGACAAACCTTAGAGCACTGAGTGCGCCCATGGAGTTACCTTGCTACCCTTAACCTACACTGAAAATTTTTGTTTAAAAAGAGTGGTTTTATTTATGATAAAGGCTCTGTGTAAGACTGATGGTGCAAATCGGTCCCCAAACCTCCTAAACTGGAGAATAATGTGACTATAAAGCAGAGCTGAGGGTTCCTGGCCTTGTTGTTGATGGTGGCCAGGTTGGGGTGTGAGGGATCTGGCTCCCAACAGAGGTGGAAAACACTAAAAATGGTCCCTTTTTCCCTCACTTCAGCCTGGATTTGCTCCTCAAGCTTCAATATTTGATGAAACGTGTTATTTTAGGTTGGTTTTGGCCTTTTGCCTGTGGTTTTGAGTCAGATTTGGACAGGCTATGCCCTTTAGGCCAAAGGATGGGCCAGGCTGTGTCCTCCGCCATGACCCCTCTCCCCCAAGCTACCAAACTTTGTGGATAAAGGGCTGAAATGGGGGATCTGCACCCCGAAACCTACAGAAAATTAACAGAGGATGTCTCACAGTTGATGATACTCACACAAAACACTTTATCAGCCGTTTTTTACCTCACGGAAACCCCCTCTCCACAAACACCCCAGCCGGGCGCCCACAGCGAGCTCTGAGGGAGCAGCAGGGGATGGGGGTGTGGGGGTCACCGAACCCCGTGGCCCTGAGGGGGAAAGAAACCCCAAACCGCCATTTTAAAAATTATTATTTAAATTCAACTCTTCAAAGCCTTATTTCAGTCAAATGTTGCTACCTATCGGGGTTAAAAGGGGTTGTGGTCCTAGGAGCAGAGGCGGGTGTGTACAGGCAGCACAGCTGTGTTTGGGAGCCTCAGAAATGTTGGCAAATATTTAAAAAGCAACATAGCAAGTTTCGATTTGATAGCTGCCGATGCAGCCACAGACGCGTTGGAGGGAGGAAACGATCACCCTTCAGCGGTGTTTCGTTCGTGTTATTGGCAACTTTTTGCCCTTTTTTTTAGGTGAATTTATGCGAATTTCGGCTAATAACGACTTTTCCCGCCTTTTTGCCCGCGGGCCCCTTTAGGCCGAAGGGGCGGGGCGCGAGCGGCCCGCGCGCGGCTTTTCCCGCCCACGCTGTCCCCGCCCATTCGCGAATATTCAAATTTAGCCACGCCCCCCTCGCCATAAAGGGGAACGGCGCACAGGCTGTACAGCGCTCGTTAAGCCACGCCCCTTAATGAATAATCAATGAGGGAGCTGATTTGGAGGGAGGGTCCGGCGGGGCGAGGGGACATCGGGGGTGCCAGGGGCGACCCGGTGTCCTCGGGTAGGTGGAGCGGGGTAGGGCAGGTGTGGGCGTGTCCCGGGGCGGGGAGGCTCAGGTGTGTGGGGTGCCACAGGTGAGGGGTACCTTGGATGTGGGGTTCGGCAGGGATGGGGCGTCACAGGTGTGGGTGCTGCCAGAATGGGGTTCCACAGGTGTGTTTGGTGTCGCCGGGTTTTGGGGTGTCACAGAGTTTTGGGGTGTCGCAGGTGTGATCCCACAGGGGCGTCGCTCTGGGATTGGAGCACAAGGCACAGGCAGGGATCCGGGTTTCTCTGTAGGTACCTGGAACCCGGCCTGTGGACCTAAAACCCCACACCTTGCACAGTGGTTCTGCCTGAGCCCAGAGCCACAAAACCCATCTCTATCCTCCATGTCCAACCTTCATCTTCAACCTTCATCTCCATCCGTCATCTTCGTCCAACCTTCATCTCCATCCCTCATCTCCAACCCTCATTCCAACCCACATCTCCAGCCTTTGTCTCCAACCTTCATCTCCAACCTTCATCTCCATCCCTCATCTCCAACCCTCATTCCAACCCACATCTCCAGCCTTTATCTCCAACCTTCATCTCCAGCCTTCATCTCCATCCTTCATCTCCAACCTTCATCTTCAGCCCTCATCTTCAGCCTTCATCTTCAGCCTTCATCTCCAACCCACATCTCCAACCTTTATCTCCAACCTTCATCTCCAACCTTCATCTTCAGCCTTCATCTCCATCCTTCATCTCCAACCTTCATCTTCAGCCTTCATCTTCAGCTTTCATCTCCAACCCTCATTCCAACCCACATCTCCAACCTTTATCTCCATCCTTCATCTTCAGCCTTCATCTCCAACCCACATCTCCAACCTTTATCTCCAACCTTCATCTCCAATCCTCATCTCCATCCCTCATCTCCAACCTTCATCTCCATCCTTCATCTCCATCTTTCATCTATGGCCTTCACGTCCATCCCTCATCTCCAACCTTCATCTCCATCCCTCATCTCCAACCCTCATTCCATCCCACATCTCCAGCCTTTGTCTCCAACCTTCATCTCCAACTTTCATCTTCAGCCTTCATCTTCAGCTTTCATCTCCAACCCTCATTCCAACCCACATCTCCAGCCTTCATCTCCAACCCACATCTCCAACCTTTATCTCCAACCTTCATCTCCATCCGTCATCTCCAACCTTTATCTCCAACCCACATCTCCAACCTTCATCTCCAACCTTTATCTCCAACCTTCATCTTCAGCCTTCTTCTCCAACCTTCAAGTCCATCCCTCATTCCAGCCCACATCTCCAACCTTCATCTCCAATTCTCATCTCCATCCGTCATCTCCAACCCACATCTCCAACCTTTATCTCCCACCTTCATCTCCAATCCTCATCTCCAACCCACATCTCCAACCTTTATCTCCAACCTTTAAACAACACTAATTTTTCTCTTTTTTTGGCAATTTTCTATCAATTCTGCTTCAGGAGCAGCTGACTCGGAGTAACCGCAGAGGTTTTTGTCTCCCAGGACGGCAGCTGGAGCTCCTGGGAGAATTTTCCTTCCTTGCTGCTCCGAAGGCAGCTCCCATACGATGGCAGCAGAGGCCTGCAGCTGCTCTGAAGGAATTTTTGCCCAGTGTTTTTATTGTTTTCCCCAGTATTTTTATTTTTTTTTCTCCAATGTTTGTTTTCCTTCTTGGCTTGTTTGGTGTTTTTTTCCCTTTTTTTCCCCCCTTGTAATTTCACTAAAAGAACTTTTTTCAGAGAAGCTGAAATAGAAACAAAGCAAAAATCACCCTCAAATAGCACAGTCTGAGCACTGCTCCTTAAATTAACGAGATGATGACATCACCACGAGTGCAACATTTGTGCTGAAAAGTTAAATTAGATAAATGTACAAAAATAATGTGCTTTGGAGCAGAGCAGCACAGGGCAGGCTGAGCCTTCAGTGAGGCTGGTCCTGGGTTTTTTCCCTCCTGGGAGGAGGAAATTGGACTGAATATTTCCCTGAAATTGGATTTAATCTTGGATTGGACTGAATGTTTAACACCCAGAGCTGGACCTACACAAACACTGCAGTGATTGGGGTAATTAACAGGACGGGTTAATTGCGTTAATGGGGTGACAGCATTACCTGGTGTTTGGTTTTCCTTTTTAATCCAGTCAGGGTTTGCGAGCCGGGGCTGAGGGGAAAAGGCACAAAACCAAATTGTCCCAAACTCTGAGCTTTGGAGCCTCCTTTGTCTCATCCACCCCCAGGAGCAGCTGGGAATTCTGCTGGAAATTCCCATTTTTTGGTTAAATCCTAAAATCCTGGGATGGTTTGGGTTGGGAAGGATCTCAAATCCCATCCAGTCCCACAGGCAGGGACACCAATGTCCAACCTGGCCTTGGGCACTTCCAGCTCCGCAGAAATCAGCCCCAAAAATCAGTGTATTCCTGAGAATTCCAGCTCTGCACAAAGACCACCCCCCAAAAATCGGTGTATTCCTGAGAATTCCAACTCTGCACACAACAGCCTCAAAAATCAGTGTATTCCTGAGAATTCCAGCTCTACAGAGACCAGCCCCCCAAAAATCAACATGTTCCTGGGAATTCCAGCTCTATAGAGATCAGCCCCAAAAATATCAGTGTATTCCTGATAATTTCAGCTCTGCACAAAGACCACCCCCCAAAAATCAGTGTATTCCTGACAATTCCAGCTCTGCACACAAACAGAAACCAACAAAAACCAGTTTATTCCTGATAATCCATGAGCATCCCAAGCCCATCTCCTCCTGCTGGAATCGCTGCTTTTCCTTTCTCCTGCTCTTTAAGATGCAGCATCCAGCCCCAAACAGATGGGAAGCTGTCAGCACAGCACGGGATAATCACCCACTGGAGCCACGGGAAGCTCTGCTTGATCTTCTCAGCTTCCCTGGAAAAGGTTTTTTTTTTTTCCTTTGGAAAAAAACACCCAGAAAATCCTGGGTTTGGTAGGGATTAAATTCTTCCCAAAGTTGCTGCGCTGGTAAGGAGGGAAAACAGCCTGGTCTGCGCTATGGAAATGCCAAAAAGGCAAAAAAAAAAAAAAAAAAAAAAAAAAGAATTAATGTGATAATTGCTTCAAGCTTTTGGGTTGGAATCACGGAATTGTTGAATCATGGAATTTTTCGGGCTGGAAAAGAGCTTTAAATCAACAAATGCAACGGTCGAAGCAGTGCTGATGTCCAGCACTCACTGATGGCCCCATTCCTGCTGCTCCAAGCCCTTCCCAGATCCATTCCCGGTGCTCCAAACCCTTTCCAAACCCATTCCTGCTGCTCCAAACCATTCCCAGATCCATTCCCAGTGCTCCAAACCCTTCCCAGCTCCATTCCTGCTGCTCCAAACCCTTCCCAGATCCATTCCTGGGACTCCAAACCCTTCCCAGCTCCATTCCTGATGCTCCAAACTCTTCCCAACTCCATTCACACTCTTCCAAACCCTTTCCAGCTCCATTCCTGGCGCTCCAAACCCTTCCCAAATCCATTCCTGCTGCTCCAAGCCCTTCCCAGGTCCATTCCTGGGACTCCAAACTCTTCCCAGCTCCATTTTTGGTGCTCCAAACCCTTCCCAGCTCCATTCCTGGGACTTCAAACCGTTCCCAGCTCCATTCCTGCTGCTCCAAACCCTTCCCACCTCCATTCCTGCTGCTCCAAACCCTTCCCAGATCCATTCCTGCTGCTCCAAACTGTTCCCAGATCCATTCCTGGGACTTCAAACCGTTCCCAGCTCCATTCCTGCTGCTCCAAACCCTTCCCAGATCCATTCCTGCTGCTCCAAACCCTTCTCAGATCTATTCCTGCTGCTCCAAACCCTTCCCATTTCCATTCTTGCTGCTCCAGACCCTTCCCAGGTCCATTCCTGGGACTTCAAACCCTTCCCAGATCCATTCCTGCTGCTCCAAACCCTTCCCATTTCCATTCCTGCTGCTCCAAACCCTTCCCAGCTCCATTCCTGCTGCTCCAAACCCTTTCCAGTTCCATTCCCAGCGCTCCAAATCCTTCCCAGCTCCATTCCTGATGCTCCAAACCATTCCCAGATCCATTCCCGGTGCTCCAGACCCTTCCCAGCATCATCCCCACTGCTCCAAACCCTTCCCAAATCCATTCCTGATGCTCCAAACCCTTCCCAACTGCATTCCCATTGCTCCAAACCCTTCCCATTTCCATTCCTGCTGCTCCAAACCATTCCCAGCTCAATTTTTGGTGCTCCAGACCCTTCCCAACTCCATTCCCACTCCTCCAAACCCTTTCCAGCTCCATCCCCACTGCTCCAAACCCTTCCCAATTCCATTCCCACTGCTCCAAACCCTTTCCATTTCCATTCCTGCTGCTCCAAACCCTTCCCAGCTCCATTCCCAGTGCTCCAAAACCTTCCCAGATCCTTCCCAGTTTCTTTATGCTCCAAGCCCTTCCCAGCTCCATTCCTGATGCTCCAAACCCTTCCCAGCTTTATTCCTCATGGTCCAAACCCTTCCCAACTCCATTCCCACTGCTCCAAATCCTTCCCAGCTCCATTCCTGATGCTCCAAACCCTTCCCAACTCCATTCCCACTGCTCCAAATCCTTCCCAAATCCATTCCTGATGCTCCAAACCCTTCCCAACTCCATTTTTGGTGCTCCAAACCCTTCCCAACTCCATTCCCACTCCTCCAAACCCTTCCCAGCTCCATTCCTGATGCTCCAAGCCCTTCCCAAATGCATTCCTGGTGCTCCCAACCCTTCCCAACTCCATTCCCACTTCTCCAAACCCTTCCCAGCTCCATTCTCACTGCTCCAAACCCTCCCAGGCTCCATTCCTGCTGCTCCAAACCCTTCCCAAATCCATTCCTGATGCTCCAAACCCTTCCCAGCTCCATTTTTGGTGCTCCAGCCCCTCCAGGTCATGAAGTTCCCACTCCTGCTGCCCCCTGCCCAGAAATCCCAAATTCCCAGCACCAAATCCTCTGTTTTTCATGGATCCCACCCAAACTTGTGCCTCTTTTGACGTCAGACCCTTCCAGGAGCCATCACGGATCCTCATTTTCTCACGGATGTTCTGAGTTTTCCCCACCTCCTCCAGCTGGGAAAGGTGAAGGAGCTCAGAAATCCTCACCTTTAATTATTGTGGAATTTTAGGTTTTCTCATTATTTTGGGTTTTCCCTTTATTCTGGAATTCTGGGCTTTCTCATTATTCCGGGTTTTCTCATTATTCTGGGTTTTCTCATTATTCTGGGTTTTCTCTTTATTCTGGAATTCTGGGTTTTCTCATTATTCTGGAATCCTGGTTTTTCTCATTATTCTGGGTTTTCTCTTTATTCTGGAAGTCCCCTCCTCAGCTGGAGGAGTTAAAAATCCTCCATCAAGCAGGAGGAATCATGGAAAAAAACCCTCAAGGGCAGCACCAGGGAGGAACCTGCCTGCACCTCCTCACAGAGCACCAAACCCACAATTATCCTCCCAAAGCTGCTCCTTGCAGCCCTTACAAAAAGCAAATTTCAAAGGTTTTTTCCTCCTTTTTTTCTCGGTGATGTCATTTCTTTGCAGGGAAAAAAAATAAAAAATGGGTTTACATGAGTTCTGCCAGCACATGCTGGAGGTTTTGTCAGCTTTTTAAAAAATTTAGCAAAACCTCCTGTCAATGTTTGATGGCTGAAATCGAGGAGGGAACCAGGAAAATTTAGCTCAGTTTTCCTGGAAATGGGGGGGAAATTCCTGCCTGGCCTGACCTACTTGCTAAAAAATGGGATTTGCAGGGTGAAAAAGGGGAAAAGGGAAGAAAAATACAGGGGAAATGGAAGAAAAATAAATGAAAAATGCTCAGAAATGGGTTTTTTAAGTGGAAAATTATGGGGGGAGATGAAATTGATTTCAGGATCCCCTGGTGGCACCTGAAGGGAAATGTGCAGGTGTTTCCTGCTCCTTTAAATCCATTTTTTGGGGGGGATTGTGGTGAGAATTATCCCACCCTGGGATTCTGCCCTCTCCTCACCCCATTCCTGCCTTTTGGGAGGGCAAAAAGCAGCTCCTGCCTTAAAAACACCTTTTCCCTGCCAATCTCCCCCCAAAAAACCCAGCAAATCCCCAGGTTCTTTGCAAGAAACGAAACCATTCCCATCCCTCCCTGCTGAGTGAGGCACAATAAATCCATTTAATGCCCAAATTCCCCGCTCCCACTCGCACCCAGAGCTGAATTCTGCCTGGAAAATGCAGATTCAGAGCATCTATTTGAGGTTTTATTCCTCCACCCACGGGCCCTGCTGGAGCAATCTGCTCCCTCCTTGCTGTCAGTGCTGTTAATTATGGCTCAAGATGCTGCTTGGGACCTGGGGTTGCATTTCCAGGGTGAAAATCTGTGTTTATTTGCATGGCTGAGGTGATTTCCCCCCTATTTTGGGGGGTGTTGTTTGGTGTGGAAATCATTTTTTGACAGATTTTCAAATGGTTCTTTATTTTCTGTTAAAATTGGCGATTCACGTGTGTGTGTATGAATGGAATTTATCGTCAAAAAAAATTGGAATATTGATATAAAAATGGAATATTTCTACCTCTAATTGCAGATCTGCTGCTTCTCCACTCCAGAGAAATAGGACAAGGCACCAGGATGGGAGAATTCTTTAATCCTGATTAAATTAAATCACCTCCTACCTGTTTGCATTGTTAGCACAGCTTCTCCCAGCCTGAAGGAAAAGAGTGATGAACAAAGTGAAAGGGAAAATGGGAAAAAAAAATAGATTTATTATTAATTTTTCTAATGGGAATAAACATATTTTTAAAAAAGGAAGCCTGGATGTGAAATTATGCCCAGAGGTCTCAGGTTATGAATGACCTTGAAGTGATTTCTTTATTTTTTAATATTTGAAGGATTCCTCACCTGAAACCTTCCCTAAATCCGGATTTTCTCCCAAAATCCCAGCTGCAGCACAAACCCCAGGGACTGGTACAATTCTTGCTCTTTAAAATCTGTTGTTTCTTTAAATCTGTGGCATTTCAGAACTCTTGGATGTTTCCCAGCAGTTCCAGGGGCTGCGGGGGAAGAGAAGAACCCAAAATCTTGCTGTTCCCATGTGCAGGAAAACAGGAAAAACCAGGCCTAAAACGATTGGAATTAATAATTCAAAATTTAACCATTGGAAAAAAAGTGAAATCCAGAGAAAAATCCACATTAACTCATCACCATGATGAAGGAGATCAGAGTTGGGGTAAAAACTGGGTGATAAATTTCCTTTTCCTTCCCACTTTGGGGAAAAAAACCACAAATTTTTAGGGGAATTCTTGATTTGGGAATAAAACTTCCAAATCTGGGCATGATCATGACTCAGCTGGAGCATTTTGGTGGTTTTATATCATGAAATGCAGCAAAAATACTCCCCAGGGGCTGCAAGAAAGTCAAATTTGGGGTCTGAGCGCCGCCAAACATCCATATTTATCTGTAATTGTTCCATAAATTCAGCAGATGAGAAGGAAAATATTAATTAGACAGACCCTGCCTGTGGCACTAATCACCAGCAGTGACAGCTGAGCCAGCCAGGGGATAAAATACACCCAAAATTTGATTATCAGAATAAATAGCTGAGGAGCAGGAGAAAATTAAAAATAAAGAAGGGGGGGGGAAAATCCATAATGCAACAGCATTTTGCGGCGGGGGAATGAAAATTTACCTCCTGTTGGATTTGGGATTCTGGTTTTATTTTTTTCCCCTCAGTTTAGGGATTATTTTGCAGGTGAATCCTGAATTTTGTTGGCGCAGGAGGAGTAGAAAACGCTGAGAGGTCCCGAGTCAAAGCCTCCCTTGGGGTCAGGGGGTCCCAATATCCATCCAAAGCCGGGGGCTCGTCCAAAAATAGAAAAAAAACCTAAAAATGCTGAGGTTAAGGGGGTGATTTTGAGGTTTCCTGCAACGTCCAGGCGCTCCTGACGGATCTGAATCCTGGATTTAGCCCAGGATTTATCCCAGAGTTTTGTCCCTACATCCCTCTCTGTTCCCATCAGAAGAGGAATTTTGGCAGAATTTCTGATTTATTTCCCCCCCTCTCTCTGTCCCCTTCAGGGCCAAGGGTGACAATTAACAATTTAGCAAAATAATGAAGTGATTCCAGCACTTTGGGATGCGGGAGGCTTGGGATTCCTTGGGATGGATTCTTTGGGATTCCTTGGGGTGGATTCCTTGGGACAGATTTTCTGGCATTCCTTGGGATGGATCCCTCAGGATTTGTCAGGATTTCTTAGGATGGATTCCTCAGGATTCCTTGAGATTCCTCGGGATGGATTCCTCAGGATGGATTCTTTGCGATTCCTTGGGATGGATTCCTCAGGATGGATTCCTTGGGATGGATTTCTCAGGATACTTCAGGATTGATTCCTTGGGATTCCTTGGGATGGACTCCTCAGGATTTGTCAGGATTCCTTAGGATTGATCCCTCAGGATTCCTCGGGATGGATTCTTTGGGATTCCTCAGGATGGATCCCTCAGGATTTGTCAGGATTCCTTGGGATAGATCCCTCAGGATTTGTCAGGATTCCTCGGGATGGATTCCTCAGGATTTGTCAGGATTCCTTAGGATGGATTCCTCAGGATCCCTCGGGATGGATTCCTCAGGATTCCTTGGGATGGATTCCTCAGGATTCCTCAGGATGGATCTCTCAGGATGGATTCCCCAGGATGGAGCGCTTGGGATGGATTCCTCAGGATCCCTTGGGATGGATTCCTCAGGATGAATTCCTTTGGATGGATTCCTCAGGATCCCTTGGGATGGATTCCTCAGGGTGGATCCCTCAGGATGGATCTCTCAGGATGGATTGCCCAGGATGGATTCCTCGGGATGGAGTCCTCAGGATCCCTTGGGATGGATTCCTTAGGATGGATTCCTTAGGATGGATTCCTCAAGATCCCTTGGGATGGATCCCTCAGGATTCCTCAGGATGGATCTCTCGGGATGGATTCCTCAGGATCCCTTGGGATGGATTCCTCGGGATGGATCCCTCCGGATGGATTCCCCAGGATGGATCCTTTGGGATGGATTCCTCAGGATCCCTTGGGATGGATCCCTCAGGATTCCTCGGGATGGATCTCTCAGGATGGATTCCCCAGGATGGATCGCTTGGGATGGATTCCTCAGGATCCCTTGGGATGGATCCCTCGGGATGGATTCCTCGGGATGGATTCCTCGGGATGGATTCCCCGGGATGGATTCCTTAGGATGGATTCCTTAGGATCCCTTGGGATGGATCCCTCAGGATTCCTCAGGATGGATCCCTCAGGATGGACTCCCCAGGATGGATCCTTTGGGATGGATTTCTCAGGATCCCTCAGGATGGATCCCTCAGGATTCCTCGGGATGGATCTCTCAGGATGGATTCCTCAGGATGGATCCCTCGGGATGGATTCCTCAGGATCCCTTGGGATGGATCCCTCAGGATGGATCTCTCGGGATGGATCGCTTGGGATAGATTCCCCAGGATGGATCCCTCGGGATGGATCTCTCAGGATGGATTCCCCAGGAGAAGCGCTCAGCACTGCTCGGCCTCCACAAACCCCTCCTTCTCCTGGCTGGCCGCCTCCACCTCGGCGTAGGAGCCGTGGTTGCCGTGGTTCCGGAATTTCATGGCGGGCCAGCGGTGCGGCCTCCGCTGGGGACAGAAACAGGGGCGGGTGAGCAGCTGGGACAGGGCCCCGAGCCCCAATCCCTGCTGGGAAAATGGGGGGAAAATGGGGGGAAATAATGGGGGAAAATGGGCAAAAATTGGGGAAAAATAATGTGGGAAAATGATAACGATGGGGGAAAATGATGGGGGGAAAATGATGGGGGGAAGAGTCCTGGGCAAAAAGGGTGCTGTCAGTGTGAGTGTTTTGAGTGATAGAAAGTGAATTTTAAAATGTTGCTTCATGCTTCAAAAGGGTTCTTTGGAATGGATGGATCTCACTGGATGGGAAGGAAACGGATCCAGGAATCTGGGATGGGGGGAAAAGACACAGATCCAGGGATCTGAGATGGTGGGAAGGACATGGATCCAGGATCACAGATTGAGGGATCTGACATGGGAGAAGGACACAGATCCAGGATCACAGATCCAGGGATCTGAGATGGGAGAAGGACACAGATCCAGGATCATGGATCCAGTGATCTGAGATGGTGGGAGGGACATGGATTCAGGGATCTGAGATGGGGAGGATGTGGCTCCAGGGATCTGAGATAGGGAAGAACACAGATCCAGGATCCAGGATCACAGATCCAGGGATCTGAGATGGGGAAGGACACAGATCCAGGATCCAGGATCACAGATCCAGGGATCTGAGATGGGGAAGGACACAGATCCAGGGGATCCAGGATCATGGATCCAGGGATCTGAGATGGGGAGGATGTGGCTCCAGGGATCTGAGATGGGAGAAGGACACAGATCCAGGATCCAAGATCATGGATCCTGGGATCTGAGATGGTGAGGAGGACACAGATCCAGGGATCTGAGATGGGGGAAGGACACAGATCCAGAATTCTGAGCTGATGGGAAGGACACAGATCCAGGATCACAGACTGAGGGGTCTGGGCTGGCTGGGGAGGACCGGATCCAGGAGAGCGGGAGGATGAGGAGGATGGGCTGATCTGCTGGCTCACCTCGATGAAGAAGAGGGCGGCGCTGGACGTGGGGTGGCCGCTGATGTAGATCCCAGCCAGGATGGCCCCAGCCAGCACCAGCACGGCCACCACGATGCCCACCACAGTGCCCGTGGGGATCGGGGCGCCCGCGCTCCGCGAAGGCAGGCTGCTCCCTGGGGGGAAATGGCAGAGGTCAGGAGGCTTTCAGAAATCTGTTTAATTATTTTTTTTTAATTTACAAAATTAAAAATTATTAAAATTTAAAAATTAAAAATTTAAAATTAAAAGATTGACAAGTTTTTAAAATTCACAAATTAAGAAAAAATTACAAAAATACATTAATAAATTATTCAAGTGTTTGTTCTACTCCTTGTCCAAATCACAAATTATTACAAAAAAAAAATTTAAGTTTTAACAAAAACCCCTATACTAAGTAAAAAGGCCTTCCTTACCCTCTCCTCCTGCAAACTGGTTGAGTTTGGTGTCATCTGAAAGGAGGAAAACACAGCAAAACAGAAAATCCGGGGTTTTCAGTGATATCCTCGTGTTTCCCACCCAATTCCTCCCCCCAGGATGGGATTTCTGGGCAGGACACAGATCCAGGGATCTGGGATAGTGAGGATGTGGATCCAGGGATCTGGGCTGGTTGAAGAGGACACAGATCTGGGGACCTGGGCTGGTTGGACAGGACACGGATCCAGGGATCTGGGCTGGTTGAAGAAGACACAGATCCAGGGATCTGGGCTGGTTGGACAGGACAAAGATCCAGAATCCCCAGGCTGGTTGGACAGGACACGGATCCAGGGATCTGGGCTGGTTGGACAGGACACACATCCAGGGATCTGGGATAGTGAGGATGTGGATCCAGGGATCTGGGCTGGTTGAACAGGACACAGATCTGGGGATCTGGACTGGTTGGAGAGGACACAGATCCAGGGATTTGGACTGGTTGGAGAGGACACAGATCCAGGGATCTGGGCTGGTTCGACAGGACACGGATCCAGGGAGATGGGCTGGTTGAAGAGGACACAGATCCAGGGATCTGGGATAGTGAGGATGTGGATCCAGGGATCTGGACTGGTTGAAGAGGACACACATCCAGGGATTTGGATTGGTTGAAGAGGACACAGATCTGGGGATCTGGGCTGGTTGGACAGGATACACATCCAGGGATTTGGACTGGATGGACAGGACACACATCCAGGGATCTGGGCTGGTTGGACAGGACACACATCCAGGGATTTGAGCTGGTTGGACAGGACACACATCCAGGGATCTGGGCTGGTTGGACAGGACACAGATCTGGGGATCCAGGCGGGTTGAAGAGGACACAGATCTGGGCATCTGGGCTGGTTGGACAGGACACACATCCAGGGATCTGGGCTGGTTGGACAGGACATGGGATCCAGGGATTTGGACTGGTTGGAGAGAGGACACGGATCCAAGGGATCTGGGATAGTGAGGATGTGGATCCAGGGATCTGGGCTGGTTGAAGAGGACACACATCATCCAGGGATTGGGCTGGTTGGACAGGACAACAAGATCAAGGGATTTGGACTGGTTTGGACAGGACACACACATCCCAGGGATTTGGACTGGTTGGACAGGACACGGATCCAGGGATCTGGGGCTGGTTGGACAGGATCACAGATCCAGGGATTTGAACTGGTTGGACAGGACACAGATCAAGGGATCTGGGCTGGTTCGACAGGACACAGATTCCAGGGATCTGGGCTGGTTGGACAGGACACAGATCTGTGGGATCTGGGCTGGTTGAAGAGGACACAGATCTGGGGATCTGGGCTGGTTGGACAGGACACAGATCTGGGGATCTGGGCTGGTTGGACAGGACACTGCGGGCCCAGCTCCCCTCTCTGGTGGAGCTGCTGCTCCTCTGCAGTTCCCCACACTCTCTTCCCGCTGCAGCTGCCTTTTGCTCCCTTCCAAGATCACAAATTAGCTTCACGCCTCTGTGTCACACGGAGCCTCTCGTTCCTTTTTTCCAAGAACCGGCGATGGGCTGGAAACAAACCTCGCGGCGGAGTTTCCAGCCCTCCCCTCCCTCCTTGCCTTGAATTGCTCCTTTCAAAGTCAGCCCTGCCAGGCAGGAGCTCGTTCCCCCACCCAGCTCCTTCCCGGCGCTGAAGGACAATTAGCAACGCTCCTTTCTATTTATCCTAATTAGCACTCGGCGTTAGGGGCTATTAAGCAGCCAAATTGCGGCGCTACCTGCGCCAGGATCGGCGGAGCCGGCCCCGCGTTAATGGGATTATGGAGCTTCGGATGCCGCGGGTCTCCGGGGGAGATCGGGGCTTTTTGCGGAGCGGCAATCCCAAGAAATGAGCGATCCCCGCGGGAATTCCAGGCTGAGAGTCCTGGCACCGGTGAAATCCCAAACCCCTCTCTCTGGGACTGACCCCTTTAGGGTTTGGTTGCTCGCTGACCTTCGCAAATGGGTTTAAAAAGCTGGGAAAAAGCCAAAACTCTTCCCAGCGTGCCTCTTGGCTGCCCTTCCCGTCATCTCCTGTCCTCATCCCTCCCCAAGGACGGGGTTTGGACGCCCTGGGGTGGTGGGAGGTGTCCCTGCCCTGGGGATGGGGGTGAGCTTTGAGCTCCCTTCCAACCCAAATCCTCCTGGGCCTGCAGAACTTCACAGATCCAGGTGGAGAAATGGACTCGGGAGGGGATTTGGGGATTTTTGGGTGGGGATGGAATTCCCAGAGCAGCTGTGGCTGCCCCTGGATCCCTGGAAGTGTCCCAGGCCAGCTTGGACGGGGCTTGGAGCCACCTGGGGTGGTGGGAGGTGTCCCTGCCTGTAGGACTGGATGGGATTTAAGGTCCCTTCCCACCCAAACCATTCCAGGATTCTGCTCCAAAACCCATCTGGTGTTTCCTTGGATTTGGATTTTGCTTTTTTGAGGAGGTGAGAGACCTGTCCAGGGATCTGGGATGGGGATCACCTGTGTGGGGATCAGGATCAGGGATGGGGGATCACCTGTCCCAGGGATTAGGGATAGGGGGGTCACCATCCATGGGTCAGGATCAAGAACGGGATCACCTGTCACAAGGAACAGGATCATGGATGGGGGATCTTCCGTTCAGGGATTGGGATGAGGGATGGAGAATCACCTTCCCATGGATCAGGGATGGGGGGATCACCTGTCCAGGGACACCCCCGGGGCTGGGGTCACCATCCAGGGGTCAGGATCAAGGATGGGATCACCTGTCACAAGGAACAGGATCATGGATGGGAGATCTTCTGTTCAGGGACTGGAATTGGGGATGGGGAATTGCCCTCCCATGGATCAGGGATGGGGGATCACCTGTCCATGGATCAGGGATGGGGAATCACCTTCCCATGGATCAGGGATGGGGGATCACCTTCCCATGGACCAGGGATTGGGAATCACCTTCCCATGGATCAGGTGATGGGGGAATCACCTTCCCATGGATCAGGGATGAGGGATCACCTTCCCATGGACCAGGGATGGGGGGATCACCTCCCCATGGATCAGGGATGGGGGAACCACCTGTCCAGGGCTCAGGGATTGGGAATCACCTTCCCATGGACCAGGGATGGGGGATCACCTGCCCAGGGATCAGGGATGGGGAATCACCTTCCCATGGATCAGGGATCCAGGGATTGGGAATCACCTTCCCATGGATCAGGGATTGGGAATCACCTTCGCATGGATCAGGGATGGGGAACCACCTGTCCAGCGCTCAGGGATTCCCTTCCCAGGGCTCAGTTGTGCAGGGTCACCTGTCCAGGGACATTTCCAGGGCTGGGGTCACCTGTCCAGGGACACCCCCAGGGCCGGGGTACCTGTCCAGAGCTGGGGTCACCTGTCAGAGACACCTGTCCAAGGTTGGTGTCACCTGTCCAGGAACATCCCAGGGCTGGGGTTACCTCTCCAGGGACACCCCCAGAGCCAGGGTCACCTGTCCAGGGTTGGGGTCACCTGTCCAGGGCCAGGATCACCCCCAGGGCTGGGGTTCACCTGTCCAGGGACAACCCCAGGGTTGGGGTCACCTGTCCAGGGACAACCCCAGGGTTGGGGTCACCTGTCCAGGGCTGGGGTCACCTGTCCAGGAACACCCCCAGGGCTGGGGTCACCTGTCCAGGAACACTTCCAGGGTCCGGTGTCACCTGTCCAGGCACACTTCCAGGGCTGGGGCCACTTGTCCAGGACACTTCCAGGGTCGGTGTCACCTGTCCAGGGCGGGGGTCACCTGTCCAGGAACACCCCCAGGGCCAAGGTCACCTGTCCAGAGACACTTCCAGGGCCAGGGTCACCTGTCCAGGGTTGGGGTCACCTGTGCAGGGTCGAGGTCACCTGTCCAGAGACACTTCCAGGGTTGGGGTCACCTGTCCAGAGACACTTCCAGGGTTGGGGTCACCTGTCCAGGGACACCCCCGGGTTTAGGGTCACCTGTGCAGGACCCACCTTCGGTGGTGAGGCTTGTCGAGGAAGAGCGAGGCCGTGGGGGGAGGTGACAGCGCCGGGGGACGGGGACACGGAGCTGCCCGGGGGCGCCGAGTAGCGCCCGCCCTCGGCCAGATCCTCACAGCTCTGCTCGTCCGACTGGGGGGAAAAACGAGAATTTGGGTTAAAGGGAGAATTTGGGTTAAAAGGAGAATTTGGGTTACAAGGAGAATTCGGAGCTGGTTTTTGCCCAGCGGGAATTCCAGGAGGGCCCTGAACACTGAAGTTCAAACACAGAAGTGACCCAGAGGGAGGAGAAGGGGAGGAAAATTTGGGAAGGATTTCAGCAGGACAAGTGATAAATCCTGGGGACAAATCCTGGGGACAAATCCTGGGGACAAATCCTTTGTGCGCCTCAGGGTGACCCCACGTGGGTCCAGTGACCTCAGAGGGTCTGGCGAAATAAAGCTGAATTTTCAGTAGGAAAGTAGAATAAAAATCACTAAAAAAATCACCCAAAAAACCCACAAAAACCCAAAAACACCACCCCCAAAAAAACAACAACAACAAAAAAACCCACCAAACTAAACCAGAGAAAACCAAACAAACTAAATTTAAAAAAACCATCAAAATCGAAGCAAACAAACAGAACCCACAAAAAAGCAAACAAAAATAAGGAACAAAAAAAAAAAAAAAAAAAAAGAAAAAAAAAGAAGAAAGGGAAAAAAAAAGAGAAAAGGCCAAAGCAGAAGCAGATGTTTGGTCAGAGCTGATCCTGGTGAGTTTTTGCTCCAGGGACACAAACAGGGCTCGTTCCTTCCTGCCTGCAGTGAGTAAGAGTCACGCTCCAGGAGGAGGGGGGGAAAATGGAAATAAAGGGAAAACAGGAATAAAGGGAATAATGGGAATAAAGGGGGAAATGGGAATAAAGGGAATAATAGGAACAACGGCGGGGGGGGGGATGGGAATAAAGGGGAAAATGGTGAAAAAGGGAAAAATGGGAATAAAGGGGAAGAATGGGAATAAAGGGGAATAAAGGGAAAAATTGGGAATAATGGGGGAAATGGAATGCAAAGGGAATAAAGGGATATTTAAGGGGAATAAAGAATGATCTACAGGTGTATCTAAAGGGAGCAAAGGGATATCTAAAGGGAACAAAGGCATGTTTAAATGGATATCCAAGGGGAATAAAGGGGTATCTAAAGGGAATAAAGGGAAATCCAAAGGGGAAAAGGGAAATCCAAAGGGAAATCCCAAGGGATGCTCAGTCTAATCCAGAACACCGTGGGTCACACGCCCATTTGTTGAGCTGGGCCATGGATTTTCTGTGGTTCAGCCCCATTCCCTGCCCTCAGGAAGGGACTGGGACTGGGATTGGGATTGATTGGGATTGGGATTGATTTGAACTGGATTGATTGGGACTGGGACTGGGTTTGGGATTGATTTGAACTGGGATTGATTGGGACTGGGAGTGGGTTTGGGATTGATTTGGACTGGGATTGATTTGGACTGGATTGATTTGGACTGGGATTGATTAGGACTGGGATTTCTTTGGACTGGGATGTCTTTGGACTGGGATTGATTTGGACTGGGATTTATGGGGACTGGGATTGATTGGGATTTACTGGGACTGGGATTACTGGGACTGGGATTGATTGGGACTGGGATTGATTGGGACTGGGACTGGGACTTATTGGGACTGGGATTGATTGGGACTGGGATTGATTGGGACTGGGATTGATTTGGATTGGGACTGGGATTTATTTGGACTGGGATTGATTAGGACTGGGATTGATTGGGACTGGGACTGGGATTGATTTGGATTGGGATTGATTTGGACTGGGATTTATGGGGACTGGGATTGATTGGGATTTATTGGGACTGGGATTTACTGGGACTGGGATTGATTGGGACTGGGATTGATTGGGACTGGGATTTATTGGGATTTATTTGGACTGTGATTTATTGGGATTGATTTGGATTGATTGGGACTGGGATTGACTGGGACTGGGATTGGGACTGGGACTGGGATTTATTTGGATTGGGATTTACTGGGACTGGGATTGATTGGGATTGGGATTTATTGGGACTGGATTGATTAGGACTGGGACTGGGATTTATTGGGACTGGGATTATTGGGATTGGGAGTGGGATTGATTGGGGACTGGGATTGATTTGGACTGGGATTTACTGGGACCGGATTGATTGGGACTGGGATTGACTGGGACTGGGATTGACTGGGACTGGGATTGATTGGGACTGGGATTGATTGGGACTGGGACTGGGATTTATTTTGGCTGGGATTTATTGGGATTGGACTGGGATTGATTGGGGACTGGGATTGATTTGGATTGGGATTTACTGGGACTGGGATTTACTGGGACTGGATTTATTTGGATTGGGATTTATTGGGACTGGATTGACTGGGACCGGGATTTACTGGGACTGGATTATTGGGACTGGGATTCATGGGGACTGGGATTGATTTGGACTGGGATTTCCTGGGACTGGGATTATTTGGATTGGGATTTCCTGGGACTGGGATTTCCTGGGACCGGGATTTATTTGGATTGGGATTATTGGGACTGGGATTTCCTGGGACCGGGATTTATTTGGATTGGGATTATTGGGACTGGGATTGATTTGGATTTGGATTTCCTGGGACTGGGATTATTGGGATTGGGATTCTTGGCACTGGGGCTCTGTGCTCACCTGGCCGCAGCCGTAGCTCAGCCACTCCTCCCGGTACCGGTCGAAGCCACTGGAGCACCTGTGGGGAAAATCAGGATTATCCAGGGCCAGGTTACGGGAAATGGGAAATAGGAAATGTTTAAAGCTCAACAAAAGGTTCACAGAATGTACATTTACATATAAACTTTGAGATGAGAAATGTTGATTCAGAAATTATATTGAATAGGGCGGATATTGCTGAGAGAAAAAATGAAATTAGAAACAAGTTTCAAAAAGGTGGCCTGGCAAATAAAGCTGGGTACTTTGGAGAAATAGAACCATTTTATGTAATTATATATATATATAAAAATAAAAATATATATTGTGTAAGTTGTGTTGTAACAGGATCCACGAGGGGTAATTTTAGATTATTATCTTTAAGGCATTTACAGCATGGTGTGTGACAATCAGAAGGAGAGGGGAAATGAGGAGAAAAGGAGAAAGAAATGAGAGAAAAGGAGAGGGAAAACAGAAGAAAAGGAGAGGGAAAATCAGGGGGAAATGAGAGGGAAAATCGGGAGAAAAGGAGAGGGAAAAATCAGGAGAAAACGAAAGGGAAATTGGGATAAAAGAAGAGGGGAAAATCAGAAGGAGAGAGGGGAATGCAGGAGAAAAGAAGAGGGAAAATCAGTAGAAATAGGAGGGAAATGAGGAGAAAAGGAGAGGGAAAACAGGGAAAGGGGGGGAATGAGGAGAAAAGGAGAGGGGAAATGGGGAGAAAAGGAGAGGGAAGATGAGGAGAAAAGGAGAGGAAAAATCAGTAGAAATAAAAGGGAAATGAGGAGAAAAGGAGAGGGAAAAATCAGGAGAAAAAGAGAGGGGAAAATGAGGAGAAAAGGAAAGAGAACTCAGGAGAAAAGAAGAGGGAAAATCAGTAGAAATAAGAGGGAAACGAGGAGAAAAGGAGAGGGAAAACAGAAGAAAAGGAGAGGGGAAATCAGGGAAAGGGAGAATGGAAATGAGGAGAAAAGGAGAGGGGGAATGAGGAGAAAAGGAGAATCAGAAGAAAAGAAGAGGGAAAAGTCATTAGAAATAAGAGGGAAATGAGGAGAAAAGGAGAGAGAAATGAGAAGAAAAAGGAGAGGGGGATGAGGAGAAAAGGAGAGGGAAAATCAGTAGAAATAAGAGGAGGAATGAGGAGAAAATGAGAGGGGGGATGAGGAGCGAGGCCCGGGCTGAGTTTGAGTTTCCACTCCCCGGACTCGGTGCCAGGGCAGGGCTGTGAGACCCACGAGGCTCCCTGGCTCCTTCCAGCAACATCTGCACAGGAAAAACACTGCAGGAGCTCCAGATGACCTCAGGCAAACGCCAGCCCGAGAACTCCCTGCAGGAGCAGGGGATGGAGCAGAGCTCTGACCTTTGCAAAGGCTCAAACCCCTGCAAAAAGAAAAACCCACCAGGGAAAGGAGAAACCACAAAGAAACTTCCGAGAGATCTTTGCTTCCTGTCACAACGATGGGCTCAGAAGAGATTTAAAAATAAAATAAAATTACAGATTTTGTTGTTTGGGAGAGAGCTGGGGTGGGAATCACGAGGTTGGGATGGCAGCTCCAAGGCTGGAGCTCTTTGGGGAGGATCAGCCTGGCTGTGGCCCTCCTGCTCCACATCCACATCTGTTCTGTTTCCAGAAGGTTCCTGCCAGCTGGGATTGCCGCTGGGGGACAAATCCTGGGGGCCGGGGGACAGGAGGGGACAGCGGCGGGGTGAGGAGAGGGGTTAAAGAGGGTGAGGGAGGGGAAAAGGAGGGGTGGGAAAGGGGTTAAAGAGGGTGACAAAGGGGTTAAAGGGGGTGAAAAAGGGGGTTAAAGGGGTGGAGAAAGGGTTAAAAAGGGTGAAAAAGGGGTTCAAGAGAGTGAAAAGGGGTTAAAGAGGGTGGAAAATGGTTAAAGATGGTGAGAAAGGGTTAGAGGAGGGTGAGGAAAGGGTTTTAAAAGGGTAAAAAGGAGGTTAAAGAGGGTGGGGAAAGGGTTAAAAAGAGTGAAAGTGGGTTAAAAGGGGTGAGAAGGGGTTTAGAAGAGGGTGAGAAAGGGTTTAAAGGGTAAAAAAGGGTTAAAGAGGGTGAAAAGAGGTTAAAGATGGTGAGAAAGGGTTTAAAGAGGGTGAAAAGGGGTTAAAGGAGGGTGGGAAAGGATCAAAGAGGGTGGGAAAGGGTTTAAAGAGGGTGGGAAAGGGTTAAAGGGGGTGACAAAGGGTTAAAGGGGGTGAAAAAGGGTTAAAGATGGTGAGAAAGGGTTATAAAAGGGTGAAAAGGGGTTCAAGAGGGTGAAAAGGGGTTAAAGGGGGTGGGAAAGTGTTAAAGATGGTGAGAAAGGGTTTATAAGAGGGTGAGAAAGGGTTAGAGGAGGGTGAGAAAGGGTTTAAAAGGGTAAAAAGGGGTTAAAGGAGGGTGGGAAAGGGTTAAAAAGGGTGAAAGTGGGTTAAAAGGGGTGAGAAGGGGTTAGAAGAGGGTGAGAAAGGGTTTTAAAGGGTAAAAAAGGGTTAAAGAGGGTGAAAAGAGGTTAAAGAAAGTGACAAAGGGGTTAGAGGAGGGTGGGAAAGGGCTTAAAAGGGTTAAAAAGGGTTAAAGAGGGTGAAAAGGGGTTAAAGGAGGGTGGGAAAGGATCAAAGAGGGTGGGAAAGGGTTAAAGAGGGTGGGAAAGGTTCACAGGAGAGTAGAAAAGGGATAAAGGGGGGTGAGAAAGGGTTTTAAAAGGGTAGAAAAGGGTTTAAAGGGGGTGGAAAAGGGGTTAAAGGGGGTGGGGAAGGGTTAAAGAGGGCGGAAAAAGGTTAAAAAGGGTGAAAAGAGGTTAAAGAGGGTGACAAAGGGTTACAGGAGGGTGAGGAAGGGTTAGAGGAGGGTGGAAAAGGGTTTAAAGGGGGGGGAGAAAGGGTTAAAGGGGGTGGAAAGGGGTTAAAGAGGGTGACAAAGGGGTTAAAGGGGGTGAAAAAGGGTTAGAGGAGGGTGAGAAAGGGTTTAAAAAGGGTGAAAAGGGGTTCAAGAGGGTGAAAAGGGGTTAAAGAGGGTGGGGAAAGGGTTAAAGATGGTGAGAAAGGGTTAGAGGAGGGTGAGAAAGGGTTTAAAAGGGTAAAAAAGGGGGTTAAAGAGGGTGGGAAAGGGGCTGGGATGGAATTCCCGTCCCAGGAGCACTCGGTGACAGTGGGAGGTGGCCCTGGTGGCCCCTGGTGGCACTGGGGTGGCCCTGCAGCGACTCTGAGGTCTCCTCCCAACCCAAACCCATCCCAACAAAACCCGACCAAACCCCACCTGCCAGAGCCTGGAATCGGGAACGAGCAGGGCCAGGGTGGGGTTTTGAACAAAGCTCAGCCCCAAAGCAAACCCAGGCTCGAGTTTTGTCACGCCAGGACGAGGATGTCCCCTCGCCACAGTGCCACCACCCTGCTCGGGGGTTTGCACGGACGGGATCTGTGTCACTGGGTCCCCTCCCCTGCCACCGGCTCTCCAGCAATCCTGCGGCTCCAGCTCATTAAAATCTCCTCTCCACGTCCAAAAAATCAGAAAATTCCTCCCCCACACAGCTCTGCTGGCCCCATTCCTGATGAGCAGGGGATGTCCCACACTGAGGAGTGTCCCCAACGCCATCCCCTGTCCTTCCACTGATCCCAGCCCAAATCAGGATGAATTTCCCTCGTTTTTAAGCTCACTGACAAAAATCTGAGTCCTGCCTCAGGTCCCAGCTTGTTCCAGGACTAAAAACCCCGAGGAAATGTAGATTTGGAGTGGCTTGGAATTGGAAATCAGGGACAGCTCCACATCCTCCATCCAACCCCAAAATATCAGAAAATTCCTCCCCAACACCTTTGCTGGCCCCATTCCTGATGAGCAGGGGCTAACCCACACTGAGGAGTGTCCCCAACGCTTGTCCCCTGCCCCTTCCACTGATCCCAGCCCAAATCAGGACAGATTTCTCCCATTTTTAAGCTCACTGACAAAAATCTGAGTCCTGCCTCAGGTCACAGCTTGTTCCAGGACTAAAAAAACCCCAGGAAATGTAGATTTGGAATGGCTTGGAATTGGAGATCAAGGACAGCTCCACGTCCTCCATCCAACCCGAAAATATCAGAAAATTCCACCCCAACACCTTTGCTGGCCCCATTCCTGATGAGCAGGGGATGTCCCCCAACGCCGTCCCCTGCCCTTCCACTGATCCCAGCCCAAACCAGGATGAATTTCCCTCGTTTTTAAGCTCACTGACAAAAATCTGAGTCCTGCCTCAGGTCCCAGCTTGTTCCAGGACTAAAACACCCCCAGGAAATTCAGCCTTGGAGTAGCTTGGAATTGGAGATCAGGGACAGCTCCACATCCTCCATCCAACCCCAAAAATATCAGAAAATTCCTCCCCAACACCTTTGCTGGTCCCATTCCTGACAAACAGGGGATGTCCCCCTCCCTGCTTGTCCTTCCCCTCCCCTGCCCTTCCACTGATCCCAGCCCAAATCAGGACAGATTTCTCCCATTTTTTAAGCTCACTGACAAAATATCTGAGTCCTGCCTCAGGTCCCAGCTTGTTCCAGGACTAAAAAACCCCAGGAAATGTAGATTTGGAATTGGAGACCAGGGCACGGCTGAAGCACAGCAGTGGGGCCAAGAGCAGCACCTCAGCACCCCAAAAAAACAACAAAAAAGGGGAAATTGTCCCAAAAAAAGGAATGGACAGAGCATGGGGCAGCAGGGAGGGGAGGGGATGGGGGGCAGCACCTCTGCAGGACGTGGCACCAGCTGCAGTTGAAGGTCAGCTCCGAGCTCAGGCCGTTTCACAGCTCTGGTGCTGCAGGCAGGCTGCAGAAAACAGAGAGGGCAGAGAGGAGAGAGGCTCCAGCCAGGCTGGGGCAGCTCCCTGGCCGCAGAGAGAAACACAAATTTCCCAAAGCACCGTTCAGGACAGAGTCAGCTGCTCTCTGGGGACCCCAGGATGGGCTGAGCTGATCCTTGGGGACCTCAGGATGGGCTGGAGACCCCAGGGTGGGGATGAGCTGCTCCCCAGGGACCCCAGGACAGGCTGAGCTGCTCTCTGGGGACCCCAGGATGGGCTGAGCTCCTCCCTGTAGACCCCAGGGACAATCTGAGCTGCTCCCCGGGGACCCCAAGACAGGGTCAGCTGCTCCCCAAGGACCCCAGGATGGGGTGAGCTCCCACCTGGGGACCCCAGGACAGGCTGAGATGTTCTCCAGGGACCCCAGGATGGGCTGGAGACGCCAAGACAGGCTGAGCTGGGGACCCCAGGATGGGGTGAGTTGTTCTCTGGGGACCACAGGATGGGCTGGAGACCCCAGGGTGGGGATGAACTGCTTCCCAGGTACCCCAGGACAGGATGAGCTGCTCTCCAGGGACCCCAGGACAGGCTGGAGACCCCAGGACAGGCTGAGCTTCTCCCCAGGGACCCCAGGATGGGGTTGAGTTGTTCTCCTGGGGACCCCAGGATGGGCTGGAGACCCCAGGATGGGGTCAGCTGCTCCCCAGGGACCCCCAGGACAGGCTGAGCTCCTCCCTGTAGACCCCAGGACAATCTGAGCTGCTCCCCAGGGACCCCAAGACAGGGTCAGCTGCTCCCCAAGGACCCCCAGGATGGGGGTGAGCTCCCACCTGGGGACCCCAGGACAGGCTGAGATGTTCTCCAGGGACCCCAGGACGGGCTGGAGACCCCAAGACAGGCTGAGCTGGGGATCCCAGGATGGGGTGAGTTGTTCTCTGGAGACCCCAGGGACAGGCTGAGCTTCTCCCCAGGGACCCCAGGATGGGCTGGAGACTCCAAGACAGGCTGAGCTGGGGACCCCAGGATGGGTGTGAGCTGTTCTCTGGGGACCCCCAGGATGGGGCTGGACAGGCTGAACTGGGGACCCCAGGACAGGCTGGAGACCCCAGGATGGGGGTGAGCTGGCTCCCCAGGGACCCCAAGACAGGCTGAGCTGCTCCCCAGGGACCCCAGGATGGGCTGGAGACCCCAAGACAGGCTGAGCTGGGGACCCCAGGGTAGGGATGAGCTGCTCCCCAGGGACCCCAAGACAGGGGTCAGCTGCTCCCCAGGGACCCCAGGATGGGCTGGAGACCCCAAAACAGGCTGAGCTGGGGACCCCAGGATGGGGTGAGCTGCTCCCCAGGGACCCCAGGAACATGCTGGAGACCCCAGGACAGGGTCAGCTGCTCCCCAAGAACCTCAGGATGGGGTGAGCTCCTACCTGGAGACCCCAAGACAGGCTGAGCTGGGGACCCCAGGATAGGGTGAGCTGCTCCCCAGGGACCCCAGGATGGGCTGGAGACCCCAGGGTGGGGCTGAGCTGCTCCCCAGGGACCCCAGGATGGGCTGGAACACCAGGACAGGCTGAGCTGCTCTCTGGGAGATGCCAGGATGGGCTGAGCTCCTCCCTGTAGACCCCAGGACAATCTGAGCTGCTCCCCAGGGACCCCAAGACAGGGTCAGCTGCTCCCCAAGGACCCCAGGATGGGGTGAGCTCCCACCTGGGGACCCCAGGACAGGCTGAGATGCTCTCAGGGACCCCAGGACGGGCTGGAGACCCCAGGGTGGGGATGAGCTGCTCCCCAGGGACCCCAGGACATGCTGAGCTTCTCTCTGGGGACCCCAGGATAGGGCTGGGAGACCCCAAGACAGGCTGAGCTGGGGACCCCAGGACAATCTGAGCTGCTCCCCAGGGACCCCAGGACATGCTGGAGACCCCAGGACAGGGTCAGCTGCTCCCCAAGAACCTCAGGATGGGGTGAGGAGGTCCCACCTGGAGACCCCAGGACAGGCTGAGCTGGGGACCCCAGGATGGGGTGAGTTGTTCTCTGGGGACCCCAGGATGGGCTGGAGACCCAGGACAGGCTGAGCTTCTCCCCAGGGACCCCAGGATGGGCTGGACAGGCTGAACTGGGGACCCCAGGACAGGCTGGAGACCCCAGGGTGGGGATGAGCTGCTCCCCAGGGACCCCAAGACAGGGTCAGCTGCTCCCCAGCGACCCCAGAATGGGCTGGAGACCCCAGGGACAGGCTGAGCTGGGGACCCCAGGATGGGCTGGAGACCCCAGGATGGGGTGAGCTTCTCCCCAGGGACCCCAGGATGGGCTGGAGACCCCAGGACAGGCTGGAGACCCCAGGACAGGCTGAGCTGGGGACCCCAGGATGGGGGTGAGCTGTTCTCTGGGGACCCCAGGATGGGCTGGAGACCCCAGGGTGGGGATGAGCTGCTCCCCAGGGACCCCAGGATGGGCTGGAGACCCCAGGACAGGCTGAGCTGCTCCCCAGGGACCCCAGGATGGGCCGGACAGGCTGAGCTGGGGACCCCAGGGTGGGGATGAGCTGCTCCCCAGGGACCCCAAGACAGGGTCAGCTGCTCCCCAGGGACCCCAGAACATGCTGGAGACCCCAGGACAGGGTCAGCTGCTCCCCAAGAACCTCAGGATGGGGGTGAGGTCCCACCTGGGGACCCCCAGGACAGGCTGAGCTGGGGACCCCAGGATGGGGTGAGCTGTTCTCTGGGGACCCCAGGATGGGCTGGAGACTCCAGGGTGGGGATGAGCTGCTCCCCAGGGACCCCAAGGCAGGGTCAGCTGCTCCCCAGGGACCCCAGGATGGGCTGGGGACCCCAGGATGGGTTGAGCTGCTCTCCAGGGACCCCAGGATGGGTTGGAGACCCCAGGGTGGGGGCTGAGCTGCTCCCTGGGGACCCCAGGATGGGCTGGAGACCCCAAGACAGGCTGAGCTGGGGACGCCAGGATGGGGTGAGTTGTTCTCTGGGGACCCCAGGATGGGCTGGACAGGCTGAGCTGGGGACCCCAGGGTGGGGATGAGCTGCTCCCCAGGGACCCCAAGACAGGGTCAGCTGCTCCCCAGGGACCCAAGGACGGGCTGGAGACCCCAGGACAGGCTGAGCTGCTCCCCAGGGACCCCAGGACAGGCTGAGCTTCTCCCCAGGGCGCTGCTGAGCTGTTCCCTGCTGCCATCACCCCACAGCCCCCAAACCCCACCAGACGGGCGGCATCCCCCCCCCAGCACCCCCAGCCCCACCTCCCCAGGCTGGGATCCGGAGGCTGCCGGGCTTTGGGGGCGGCATTTGGGGTGCCCAGGGGGCGGGTGGCACTCACTGGGCAGCGGGGTGAACTCCACGGCCGACAGGCTGCTGATCCTGCTGGTGTCCAGCTCCACGCCGGTGGTACTCGTAGATGGTCCTGCGCCGGGACTCTGCAACAGAGCCCGGCTTTAAACCAGGCCCTAAAGCCCCCTGAAAGGCTTAAACCCCCCTGCCCAGGGCTGGGCCAGGCTTAAAACCCCTGCCAGGGCTCTGGGGGAGCTGCTGAAAGTCACAGGAGGCTCCAGGTGTGGAGGAGAGCTGGGCTGGGAAATGGATTTGGAGGAAATTCTCCAAAGCTGCCAGGAGTGAGGATGGGTTGTAAGGGGAAAACTGAGGAAAAAAAGCCAAAAAAACCACTTATAATGTGCTGTAATTAGGAAATAATTGGCTTCTGATCGTGATGGAGTTAATGATAACATCCATATCGTCCCACCCTTCACACGAGAGTGAAAATAAAATAATTTTTTTAAATGTCTCTCAGCTGCCCCATCTCTGGGTCAGGAAAAAAACTTCATCCAAGGGGTTGGGAGGTGCCAGGGCTGGGCCAGGCTTAAACCCCCCTGCCCAGGGCTGGGCCAGGCTCTGGGGGAGCTGCTGAAAGGCACAGGTGGCTCCAGGTGTGGAGGAGAGCTGGGCTGGGAAATGGATTTGGAGGAAATTCTCCAAAGCTGCCAGGAGTGAGGATGGGTTGGGGGTTGTCCATTAAGGGGAAAACTGAGGAAAAAAAATGGGATTCCACACTTATAATGTGTTGTAATTAAGAAATAACTGGCTTCTGATCGTGATGGAGTTAATGACAACGTGTCTATCGTCCCACCCTTCACACGAGAGTGAAAATAAAATAAATTTTTTAAACCCCATCTCTGGGTCAGAAAAAAACCTTCATCCAAGGGGTTGGGAGGTGCCAGGGCACAGGAGGGGCTCGGAGCTTGCCCAGCCCTCCCAGCCCAGCCCAGCCCAGCTCAGCTCAGCTCAGCCCAGCCCAGCCCAGCTCAGCTCAGCTCAGCCCAGCCAAGCTCAGCTCTCCGGCCAGAGCCGCTCCCAAACAGCTCCCAACGAAACATCCCTGGGCTCTGACTCACTCCCCCTGATGCCTCAGGTTTTTAATTTTTATAATTTTTTTTTTAGATTCTGTGCTGCTTTAGTGTGTGGGTCTGGGTTTTTTATTATGGGATGGTGAGCTCTGATCACAGAGACAAAACAATTCCTGCTCCAGCTGGGGACCAAGGATGAATGATCCAAATCTCAGCCCAGGAGCACAAACACCGTGGGCTGGAGAGAGAAAAACAAGGATGGGACTGCAGGGGCTAAAGCTGGGATGGGACAATTAAATCCAATATGCAAATGGAGCAGAACTTATAAAAGTGAGACCTGTGAGCAGTCGCACATTTTGGGACCATTTTGGGTTCATTTTGGGTTCATTTTGGGCTCATTTTGTGATCATTTGGGTTCATTTTGGGTTCATTCTGTGACCATTTGGGTTCATTTTGGGTTCATTCTGTGACCATTTGGGTTCATTTTGGGGCCATTTTGGGTTCATTTTGTGACCACTTGGGTTCATTTTGGGGCTATTTTGTGCTCATTTTGGTTTTATTTTGGGACCATTTGGGTTGTTCATTTTGTGACCATTTGGGTTCATTTGGGTTCATTTTGGGACCCTTTTGGGTTTATTTTAGGTTTATTTTGTGACCATTTTGGGTTCATTTTGGGTTCATTTTGGGGCCATTTGGGTTTATTTTGTGACCATTTGGGTTCATTTTGTGACCATTTGGGTTCATTTTGGGGCCATTTTGGGTTCATTTTGGGTTTATTTTGTGACCTTTTGGGTTCATTTGGGGTTCATTTTGTGACCTTTTGTGTTCATTTTGGGTTCATTTTGGGACCATTTTGGGTTCATTTTGGGGCCATTTTGAGTTCATTTTGGGTTCATTTTGTGACCATTTGGGTTTATTTTGGGGCCATTTTGGGACCATTTTGTGTTCATTTTGGGTTCATTTTGTGACCATTTGGGTTCATTTTGGGGCCATTTTGGGTTCATTCTGTGACCATTTGGGTTTCATTTTGTGATCATTTTAGGTTCATTTTGTGACCACTTGGGTTCATTTTGGGGCCATTTTGGGGCCATTTTGGGTTCATTTTGGGTTCATTTTGTGACCACTTGGGTTCATTTTGGGGCCATTTTGGGGCCATTTTGGGTTCATTTTGGGTTCATTTTGTGACCATTTGGGTTCATTTTGGGTTTATTTTGTGACCATTTGGGTTCATTTTGGGTTCATTCTGTGACCATTTGGGTTCATTTTGGGGCCATTTTGGGTTCATTCTGTGACCATTTGGGTTCATTCTGTGACCATTTTGGGTTCATTCTGTGACCATTTTGGTTCACCTTGGGTGCAGCCCTGGCTGGGCTCTTGTGGTGCCCAAGGTGGATCCATGGAGGAGATGCTTTGAATAAATCTCTGCTTTATTCTGTAATTCTGGCCTCAGTTCCAGCTCAGCCTTCTCAAGGCACCACCCCGAGCTCCCAGGGCTCCTGCAGCCTCTTCCCCCCCCCAAAAAATCTCCTCCTGCCCCACACCCCTTTGAAATGGAGGAAGGGCTGGGTTTCCCTCCTCTTCCTCATCCGCTGGGAATCAGGGAAAAGCTCCCGGAGGTTGTGGACTGGGCAAAGCTCCAGCCAGAGCATGAGGCCATGGGGAGATGCACCCCAAAAAGGGATCCCAAAAAGGGATCTCAGAAAGTGATCCCATAAAGAGAACCCAAAAAGGGATCCCAGAAAGGGGTCCCAGAAAGGGGTCCCAGAAAGGGGTCCAGAAAGGGGTCCCAAAAAGGGGTCCCAAAAAGGGATTCCAAGAGAGATCCCAAAAAGGTGTCCCAAAATGGAATCCCAAAAAGGGATCCCAGAAAGAGATCCCAAAAGGGGATTCCAAAATGAGATCCCAAAATGGAATCCCAAAAAGGGATCCCAAAAGGAGATCCCAAAACAAGATCCCAAAAGGAGATCCCAAAAAGGGATTCCAAGAGAGATCCCAAAAAGGGATCCCAAAAGGAGATCCCAAAATGAGATCCCAAAAGGGGATCCCAAAAGGGGATCCCAAAAAGGGATCCCAAAAAGGGATTCCAAGAGAAATCCCAAAAAGGGATCCCAACATGAAATCCCAAAAAGGGATCCCAAAAGGAGATCCCAAAAGGAGATCCCAAAAAGGGATTCCAAGAGAGATCCCAAAAGGGGATCCCAAAAGGGGATCCCAAAAGGGGATCCCAAGAGAGATCCCAAAAAGGGATCCCAAAAAGAGATCCCAAAAAGGGATCCCAAAAAGAGATCCCAAAAGGGGATCCCAAAAGGGGATTCCAAGAGAAATCCCAAATAGGGATCCCAAAATGGAATCCCAAAAAGGGATCCCAAAATGGAATCCCAAAAAGGGATCCCAGAAAGAGATCCCAAAAAGAGATCCCAAAAAGGGCGCACAGGGAACGCGAGGCGCAGGCAAACCCCCCAGCCCTCCTCCCACTGGCTGGGAATGCCAGCTGGGCACCCTCCCACCCCAAAACCCCCAGGAGGAGGGTCCCAGCCCCCGTCCCCGTGGGCTCAGCCCCGCAGGGACTCACCCGGCACGTCAGGAGAGGGGTTGAGCACCATGAAGGCGTCGGAGAGCCCGGCCTTGACCGGGTGCTGGCTGGCGCTGATCTGCAGGACCGGCACCGGGATCTGCCCGGGACACAGGGTGGCACACAGGGTGGCACACAGGGTGGCACACATCCCAGGGATGTCCCAGCCCCACGGGGACCCCATCACCTCACCTCCCTGTAGCCAAAGACGATCCTCCCGCTGCTGTGCAGGGCGGCCTGGAAGGTGAAGCTGCCCAGGTCCTCCTTGCCCTGCAGGTAAACCTTGTCCCACTGCACCACAAACACCGTCCCTGGGGACAACCAGAGCTGCTCAGCGCTGCCCTCGCCCCCGGCTCCATCCCAGCTCCACCTCGCCCCCACAGCCTGCAGCATCCACTGGGAGCAGAGCAAAGTGGGGTGGGGAGAGAGGGATGGGAGAGAAAGGGATGGGAGAGAGGGATGGGAGAGAGAGGGATGGGGGAGAGAGGGATGGGGAGAGAGGGATGGGAGAGAGGGATGGGAGAGAGGGATGGAGACAGAGAGGGATGGGAGAGAGAGAGAGGGATGGGAGAGAGAGAGGGATGGGAGAGAGAGGGATGGGGGAGAGGGATGGGAGAGAGAGAGGGATGGGGAGAGAGGGGATGGGAGAGAAAGGGATGGGAGAGAGGGATGGGAGAGAGAGGGATGGGAGAGAGAGAGGGATGGGAGAGAGGGATGGGGAGAGAGAGAGGGATGGGAGAGAGAGAGGGATGGGAGAGAGAGGGATGGGGGAGAGGGATGGGAGAGAGAGAGGGATGGGAGAGAGAGAGGGATGGGAGAGAGAGAGAGAGGGATGGGGGAGAGGGATGGAGACAGAGAGGGATGGGGGAGAGAGGGATGGGAGAGAGAGGGATGGGAGAGAGAGGGATGGGAGAGAGAGAGAGAGGGATGGGAGAGAGAGGGATGGGAGAGAGGGATGGGAGAGAGGGATGGGGAGAGAGAGAGGGATGGGAAGAGAGGGATGGGAGAGAGAGGGATGGGGAGAGAGAGAGGGATGGGGAGAGAGAGAGGGATGGGGACAGCAAAGGATGAGGAGAGAGGGATGGGGACAGAGAGGGATCTTCTGATCCATTCCTGCCTCAGGGGTGACAGTCGTAGACATATTTTATGAAAACTCTTTTAAGATTTTTCCTCCTGAGAAGCTGAGAGGCCTCAGGAACAAAATGTAAGCAATGGTTATCTGCTGCTGTGGGATGCAACAGGTGGATCTGTGACTGGTCTCATGTGGTTGTTTCTAATTAATGGCCAATCACAGTCCAGCTGGCTCAGACAGAGAGTCTAAGCCAGAACCTTTGTTACCATTCTTTTTTATTTTATTCTTAGCCAGCCTTCTGATGAAATCCTTTCTTCTATTCTTTTAGTATAGTTTTAATGTAATACAGATCATAAAATAATAAATCAAGCCTTCTGAAACACGGGGTCAGATCCTCCTCTCTTCCCTCACCCTGAGACCCCTGTGAACACCGCCACAGGTGACAGAGCTGCCACAGGGGGGTCTCCAGCCCCCCTGGCTGAGGGGGGAGCAGGGGGAGCTGCCCTCACCATTGTCCAGGTACTGCACAGTGGAGTTTCGGGAGTAGCTGGGGTTGAAGTTGGCCATGAGGGGGGCGATGTACTGGGTGGCCGTGAGCATGCGGTGGATGACGTCCCCCGTGAAGATAAAACCTGAGTGGGCAGAGGATGGAGCTCACCTTCCTCCTTCCCGCCTCACCCGTGCCCTTTGCTGCCCCTCTGGATTTCCCCTCTGACCCCGCTGTGTCCCCCCGGTCTCTGCAGGAGCAGAGGCAGCAGCAGCTGCTGACTCCCCGAGGAGATTTGGGGTGCAGGGAGGGTTGGAAGGGCTGGACCCCGATCTCGGAGCTCCCTGGGGCTCTGGGATGGGGGGTGAGGGTAGAGCCAGCGACAGAGCCGGGAGCGTCCAGGCCCTGCTGTGGGCATCGCATCCCATCCCTTCCCGTCCAGTCCTGTCCATCCCATCCCATGGATCCCATCCCAACCATCCCAACATGCCCATCCTAGTCCGTCGATCCCATGGATCCCATCCCATCCATGGATCCCATCCCAACCATCCCAACATGCCCATCCTAGTCCGTCGATCCCATGGATCCCATCCCATGGATTCCATGGATCCCATCCTGTCCCATCCCATCCCATGGATCCCATGGATCCCATCCTGTCCATCCCATCCCATCCTGTCCATACCATCCCATCCCTTCCCGTCCAGTCCTGTCCATCCCATCCCATGGATCCCATCCCAACCATCCAATCCTGTCCATCCCATCCCTTCCCATCCAGTCCTGTCCATCCCATCCATGGATCCCATCCCAACCATCCCAACCTGTCCATCCTAGTCCGTCGATCCCATGGATCCCATCCCATCTCATGGATCCCATCCCATGGATTCCATGGATCCCATCCTGTCCCATCCCATCCCATGGATCCCACGGATCCCATCCTGTCCATCCCATCGATCTCATTCCATCCCATGGATCCCATCCCATCGATCCCATCCCATGGACCCCATCCCATCCCATCCCATGAATCCCACAGATCCCATCCTGTCCCATCCCATGGATCCCATTCCATCCCATGGATTTCACCCCATGGATCCCATCCCATCCCATAGACTTCATCCCATGGATCCCATCCCACGGATCCCATCCCATCCCATGGCTCCCATCCCATGGATCCTATGGATCCCATCCCATGGATCCCACGGATCCCATCTCATGGATCCCACGGATCCCATCCCATCCCATGGATTCCATCCATCCCATCCCACGGATCCCGCGTCCAGCCTGGCTCACCGCCGGTGGCGATGGTGACCTGCCGCAGGAGGTGGCCGTAGAAGGGGAAGTCAAAGGACAGGACAATCCTCTGTGGGATGGAGAGAGGGAGAGACACACTCAGCCCTCGGGAAAAAACTCTGGGAATGGGGAGAGAGGGGTGGGAGAGAGAGAGATGGGAGAGAGAGGGATGGGAGGAAGGATGGGGAAAGGGATGGGAGAGAGAGGGATGGGAGACAGAGACCTGCAGGTTCCTTCATCCCCGGGATGAGCAGGAGGCCGCAAACCCTTCCCAAACCCTGGAACTTCCCAAACCTCTCACAGGGCCCCCGGCGGCCCTGGGGACGTGGGGACAGTGCAGGGCCCACCCAGGGGACACGGGGACACCCGGGGCTCACCAAGGGACACCCAGGGGACACGAGGACACCCGGGGCTCACCGAGGGACACAGGGACACCCAGGGGACACGGGGACACCCGGGGCTCACCAAGGGACACCCAGGGGACACGAGGACACCCGGGGCTCACCGAGGGACACAGGGACACCCAGGGGACATGGGGACACCCAGGGCTCACCAAGGGACACAGGGACACCCAGGGGGACACCCGGGGCTCACCAAGGGACACAGGGACACCCAAGGGACACGGGGACACCCGGGGCTCACCGAGGGACACCCAGGGGACACGGGGACACCCGGGGCTCACCGAGGGACACCCAGGGGACACGGGGACACCTGGGGCTCACCGAGGGACACAGGGACACCCAGGGGACACGGGGACACCCGGGGCTCACCGAGGGACACAGGGACACCAAGGGGACACGGGGACACCCGGGGCTCACCAAGGGACACCCAGGGGACACGGGGACACCCGGGGCTCACCGAGGGACACGAGGACACCCGGAGCCCACCGAGGGACACAGGGACACCCAGGGGACACGAGGACACCCGGAGCTCACCGAGGGACACAGGGACACCCAAGGGACATGGGGACACCCAGGGCTCACCGAGGGACACAGGGACACCCAGGGGACACGGGGACACCCGGGGCTCACCGAGGGACACAGGGACACCCAAGGGACACGGGGACACCCAGGGCTCACCGAGGGACACCCAGGGGACACGGGGGACACCCGGGGCTCACCGAGGGACACAGGGACACCCGGGGGGACATGGGGACACCCGGGGCTCACCGAGGGACACAGGGACACCCAGGGGACACCCGGGGCTCACCGAGGGACACCCAGGGGACACGGGGACACCCGGGCTCACCGAGGGACACCCAGGGGACACGAGGACACCCGGGGCTCACCGAGGGACACCCAGGGGACACGGGGACACCCGGGGCTCACCGAGGCCTGCCGGTGGGTGTTGGAGAGGATCCCGTGCACCCGGACGTGGCTCCCGTTGGCGGCTGCCAGGTCCACCCAGAGCCCGCGGCGCCGCGCGTCCCCCGGGCCGTAGAAGCGCGACACGTAGTAGCTGTGGTTGTCCTCCTGCGGGGACACGGGGGGACCGCGGGGTGGGAGCGTGCCGAGCAGCAGGGATGGGGTCCAGACATAAGGCAGGGATAAATCCGGGGAAAATCCGGGGAAATATGGGATAAATCCAAGGAAAAAACCCAGGATAAATCCAGGGAAAATCAGGGGAAATCCAGGATAAATCCAGGGAAAATCAGGGGGAAATCCAGGATAAATCCGGGATAAATCCAGGGAAAAAACGCGGGATAAATCCAGGGAAAAACCCAGGATAAGTCCAGGGAAAATCAGGGGGAAATCTGGGATATATCCGGGATAAATCCAGGGAAAAACGCGGGATAAATCCAGGGAAAAACCCAGGATAAACCCAGGGAAAATCAGGGGGAAACCCAGGATAAATCCAGGGAAAATCAGGGGAAAATCTGGGATATATCCGGGATAAATCCAGGATAAATCCAGGGAAAAACCCAGGATAAATCCAGGGAAAAACCCAGGATAAATCCAGGGAAAATCAGGGGGAAATCCAGGATAAATCCAGGGGAAAAACTCAGGATAAATCCAGGGAAAATCAGGGGGAAATCCAATCCAGGATAAATCCAAGGAAAAACCCAAGATAAATCCAGAGAAAATCAGGGGGAAATCCAGGATAAATCCAGGGAAAAACCTAGGATAAATCCAGGGAAAATCAGGGGGAAATCCAGGATAAATCCAGCATAGAAAAGTAGGGATAAATCCAGGAAAAATCCAAGATAAATCAAAGATAAACCAGGATCAACCTAGGAAAAATCCGGGATAAACCCAGGGAAAACCCAGGATAAACCCAGGAAAAACCCAAGATAAATCCAGGATAAACCCAGGAAAAACCCAGAAATATCCCAGAAAAATCCCAGGAAATCCAGGAAAAACCCAAGAAAAACCCGGGATAATTCTGGGATAATTCCGGGATAATTCCAGGATAAGGTATTTGTTTTGGTTTAGGGTAAAATTGGGAGAGAATTTTTAAAGGGTTTTTTTTAGAAAGTAAGTTTAATTGTTTGGGTTTTTTCTTTTTAATTGGTTTGGGCAAAAATATTTTTTGGAGAAAAGTGGAAAAAATTGTTTCTTAAATAACAAAATTTCAATAATCCTAAATAATAAAATAAATAATAAAATACCCCAACTTTGGTGGGATTTTATTATTTATTTTATTATTCAGTATTATTCAAATACCCCCAAACTTGGGGTATTTTGGGAGGAGAGAGGGGGGGAAAACCCCCTCCAGGCCCTGCACAGGGTGAGATGCACCTGTGACCTCGTCCGTGGCCCCAATCCAGGGGCAGATCCCAAAAATTTCCCAGGAAATTGCTGCTTTTCCCTCCTCAAGCACCATCACACCCTCCCTGCGGTTCCCCAGCATCTCCAAAACGTCACTGGTGGCTTTGGGGTATTTTTAAACATTTCCACCCTGGGATTTTTCATGGTTCCTCTCCATCCCTGCAGGATGAGCTGGAGCGGAGTGAAAGAAGCCACTTTGTCCCCTGAGTGCCACCAAAACCAGCGGGACGTGTCCCCGTCCTCCAAAAACCCCTCCCATCCCCCGTTGAGAGCGCCGGGAACTCCCGCGGCCGCCACAAATAACCCGGAGCTAATTGAGGGCGGCTAATTAGGCTGGGAGAGCCGAGGGAGGCGTCCCACAAGGTGACACTGAACAGAGGGACCCCCGCGACACCGGGGGACAACGAGCGGCGCTGTCCCCGCGTGTCCGCGAAGCACCCGGGGATGGAGCGGGCAGGGCTGCGAGGGAT